>CM044557.2:5270085-5902585 GCA_024416835.2 Perccottus glenii
GTCCCAGACTTCAAGCTCGGCGAAAATGTTATGTTTTGAAGTCGCTAAAAAAATACGAAAAATGACTCAGTGGCGACCCCTACAAAATCAAAATACATTGGGCCTATGGAAAGTGAAAGTAAGTTTTTTCCAACGTAGAAAAATGAAACTTGGTACATCCATAGGACACCTCAGGGCAAACAGAAAAGTCAATAACAGTCACACCCTAAACTCAACAGGAAGTCCGCCATGGGGGTGAAACGCAGCGCACCACTAAAATCGCACTTTGCGCAGAAAGATGCAAATCATTGTGTTTTAATCTAAATGGCCCCAAATTTGGTGAGTATCATCTAGACATGTGCCAACCAAAGTTGTGACTTTGTTTATGATATCTTATCGGGTATGGGTGTGGCAAGCCTGTAACGAGGTGGCCATTTTTATGAAAATAAAACGTCTCTTAACTCTCAAACGCCTTCTCGGATCGAGTTGGACCGAAAAAGGCGTTTGTGCACATTCATGACCTGAACACAAAGATATGTAAATAAAAGGGTTATCTTTAGAAATGGCTCTCCAGCGCCCCTACAAACTTATAATGGGACCCAAGAATTTAGTTTGTCATAGAGACATAAAATTTGGTACACACATCTCTTATGTCATGACGAGCATAAAAGCCAATGACAACCACCCCCTATCTATAAATGTGTTGCCATAGAAACGTCCCAAAAATGTGGAAAAAGTCAATGGGAAGTGAAATTTTTAGTTTGTTGTAGGCAAATGAAACTTGGTACACACATCCACCATGGGCTTATGAACAAAAAGCCAATGGGGACCACACCCTATTACACACAGGAAGGCGGCCATTTTGAATTGAAAATGTGAACCGACTTAAAATACACATCTTTTTTAAAAGTACACAGACAATAGCTGCTTCATTCCACAGACACCAAACTTGGACAAAATGAGCTAAACACATGTATGTAAAATAGACAAGCGTTTTTCTAGACTTTTTTGCTCGAGTTATATTTTTTTTTATTATAATTCGGTATATATTTTTTTATCATATTTTTTCTGCAAAATGATCCTCAATTTAACCCAGTAAACGTACAACTAAAAGTCATTTTTATTGGTCCCAGATTTCAAGCCCAGCGAAAAATTTATGTATTTGAAGCCCCGAAAAAAAAATACGAAAAATGACTCAGTGGCGACCCCTAGAAAAGTCAAAATACATCGGGCCTATGGAAAGTGAAAGTAACTTTATTCCAATGTAGAAAAATGAAACTTGGTACATCCATAGGACACCTCAGGGCAAACAGAAAAGTCAATGACAGCCACACCCTAAACTCAACAGGAAGTCCGCCATGTGGAGTGAAACACGTGGTCACTAAATTCGCACCCCTTGCGCAAAAAGATGCAAATCATTGTGTTTTAATCTAAATGGCCCCAAATTTGGTGAGTATCATCTAGACACATGTGCCAACCAAAGTTGTGACTTTGTTTATGATATCTTATCGGGTATGGGTGTGGCAAGTCTGTAACGAGGTGGCCATTTTTATGAAAATAAAACGTCTCTTAACTCTCAAACGCCTTCTCGGATCGGTTGACCTAAAAGGCGCTTTGTGCACATTCATGACCTGGAACACAAAGATATGTAAATAAAAGGGTTATCTTTGGAAATGGCTCTCCAGCGCCCCCTGCAAACTTATAATGGGACCCAAGAATTTAGTTTGTCATAGAGACATGAAATTTGGTACACACATCTCTTATGTCATGACGAGCATAAAAGCCAATGACAACCACCCCCTATCTATAAATGTGTTGCCATAGCAACGTCCCAAATATGTAGAAAAAGTCAATGGGAAGTGAAATTTTTAGTTTGTCGTAGGCAAATGAAACTTGGAACACACATCCACCATGAACTTATGAACAAAAAGCCAATGGGGACCACCCTATCACACACGGAAGGCGGCCATTTTGAATTGAAAATGTGAACCGACTTAAAATACACCTTTTTTTTAAAAGAACACAGAAAATAGCTGCTTCATTCCACAGAGACCAAACTTGGCCAAAATGAGCTAAACACATGTATGTAAAATAGACAAGCGTTTTTCTAGACTTTTTTGCTCGTGTTATATTTTATTTTATTATAATTTGGTATATTTTTTTTTATTATAATTTTTTTGCAAAATGATCCTCAATTTGACCCAGTAAATGTGCAACTAAAAGTCATTTTAATTGGTCCCAGACTTCAAGCTCTGAAAAATTAATGTATTTGAAGTCCCGAAAAAAATACGAAAAATGACTCAGTGGCCCCTACAAAAGTCAAAATACATTGGGCCTATGGAAAGTGAAAGTAACTTTTTTCCAACGTAGAAAAATGAAACTTGGTACATCCATAGGACACCTCAGGGCAAACAGAAAAGTTTATTACAGCCATATCGTAAACTTAACAGGAAATCTACTATGTTGGGTGGAATGCGTGACCACCTAAATCGCACCCCTGGTGTCTAAAGGCTTTTCATCTGAACAGCTCCAAATTTGGTGAGTATCATCTAGACACGTGTGCCAAAAAAGTTATCAATTTGTTTTTTGATATATTTGTGGCTGTGGTCGTAATGAATCTGTGAAGAGGTAGCCATTTCTTTGGGAATTAAATGCCATTTCCCAATTGCCAGGATCCTTCCTTTAGAGGAGGCCCCTCCAGAGCCACGGCTAGAGTCTTAGAAAACTCCTCAGAATCCTTTGGAACTTGTAACCTTGTACTTTTAGACAAGTTATATTTACATTTTGCCTTTTTAAACAGGGAGGTGCAGCGATTCCTGAGTCATCTAAAATCTCCAGCCAGTACTTTGTTTTTCTTGCCATAGCCCAAGCATAATCTATTATTTTCAAAGGTTCAGACAGCTCCCAGGAAAACCAGGGATTGTGGAGACCTTTAACTCTAAATTACAAGGTGGTGTAGCAGGCCCCAGCAGTAGCACAGGCCCGGTTATTTGACATTACCGTGAAGTTTACGCTTTAAAGCACGAAATGCAATCCTCCGAGTGCATGTGTCCCCGCGGTCTCAAGGGAGGCGAGGGCCTTTATCGCCGCTTGCGGCTTTAATTATTATTATTATTCAGTGAGGATGGAGCAGGTTGAATAATTCTTTCTGTGAGGTTTGCCATTGTTTGCGCCGAATGACTTTTGCTGCAATTCTTCTTTTGTTATGACAAGCGTGTGCAGGCGTCAGTGTGAATTCGACGAAGCGCCATCTATAGGAATGCTGAGCTAAACTCATTTCAGGACAATATTAACACGACAAAAAAAAATATATATATATATATATATATATATATATATATATATATATATATATATATATATATGAATCGATTTTTGGAATTCTATGAATCGATTCTGAATCGGCAAAGCTTGGATCGCGATTCAAATGTGAATCGATTTTTTAGCACACCCTTACCAAGTAACATACAAAAGATTTTTACAGTTAGCGAGAGAGCTCATGGATATGGAAATTTTACAGTACAGATAGTGAGAACCAGTTTTTGTGTGTGTATTCTCATTAAAAATATGAAAACCTATAAATGTTTGTGTGATTTGGTTAAAGCAGACACTGTTTTTTCATTTGTGTCATTTTGACAAAGATCACATTTCATGGTGATTTTATGCAGAAATGTGAGAAATTCCAAAGGCTTCAGATACTTTTTTTATGCCACTGTATGTGTGGGTGTAGGTATTGTACATTTCTTTAGTGTGGTTGCAATTGTTGTGATTGGTTCTTCACTCATAGAGGTGTTTTCTAAATCCAATGTAGATTTAAAGGTCTAATAATTTTACGCAATAAGAAAGGAATAGAAATTTACCAATGAATATTGCATTGTTAAGGGCGTACAAAGCAGTTCAATACTGTATGTAGAATTGTTGCATCCCTTGTAGTCACTAAGGTTTACTCTTATGTACTCATTTAAATGTTCATCTCTCAGTCTTACTTTTATGGTCCCTGTTTTGGCTATCGCGGTCATAACCTCTTTTACAATCCTGCAATCAGTGATCGGCTTTTTGTGCTTCGTTAAAGTTTACGAAGTAAAAGCTGTAAGATGCTGACTCTATCTGTGTGTGTGTGTGTGTGTGTGTGTGTATTTGTTATTAGGACTGGCCACCCCGGGTCTCCATCTGGAGCAGAGCAGGACGGAGAGGAGAACCCCGCGTCATTGGCGGAGAGCTGCTTCAGAGAGCTGCTAGGACGTGCTGCCTATGGGAACATGAATAATGCTGTGCGGCCTGTCCTTGTGTGAGTATCTCCACAGTTCAAACAAACTCCTAAATGCCTATTTCAGTGTCTCTCTGGGGCGGCTTTTGGAAATGCTATTTAGAACAACACTAACAGTACTTTGATTCAGAACTGAGTTTGTTGTTACTATGGCAACGGTCTTTCCATTACCCTGGTTTGGGACTGGAACAATTTTATTTATATAGCAGAAGTCATACACTGGGTAACTCAAAGAGCTTTACAGAAATAAAAGACAATTTATAAGATTTTGAAAATTTAATAAACGTAAGAAAAATTAAAACATTTTTAAAAAAGAGTGCAGATAAAAAAAAACACTTTAAGTTGTAATGTTGGCGGAGCTAAAGAGGAAGGTTCTCCTCTTGAACATTGTTAAAGTTGAGGCTGTTCCAGATTTTTGCTGCATGAAACTAAACGCTGCTTCACCAGGTTTAGTTCTAACTCTGGGCACGAGCAGAAGGCCTGTCCCAGATGTTCTCAGAGTCCGAGGAGGTTCATAAGCAACTAGCATGTCAGAAATATATTCTGGTGCTAAACCATTAAGAGACTTGTAAACCAGCAGTGCTGTTTTAAAGTCTATTCTCTGGGCAACAGAACGCCAGTGCAGAGATGTGACTTTGATAAGTGCAGTCTCAGTCTGTAATCGGCCCTGAATCCTGACTGAAAAGGTTCAAAGCAGTTGTTCTGCAATAGAAAGCCATTAAGTTGTTGATATACAACTTTTTTAATGATTTCTCCTAAAAATATCAGGTTTGATATGGGCCGATAGTTGTTGAGCACTGTAGCATCAAGACTGCTCTTCTTTAGGAGAGGCTTAATGACAGCAGTTTTTAAGGCCCTTGGAAATGTTCCAGACTGTAAGGAATTATTGACTATGACAGTGAGTTGTGGTAACAAACTGCTTAGTACTGATTTTAGAAATCTAGTGGGTAAAATATTGTGGCAGCGGTCATCCTATAACCAGAAGGTTGGCGGTTTGATTCCCTCTCTGTCAGACTCTGTCTGAGGAAAGAGTCAGACAGATGTCAAATGGCAGACGGGTGGTTTGGGATGATGATAGGATAGGAAGGATAGGAAGGCGTCTGTGAGATGTTTAGGTGGAGCTGAGAGCCTCGTGGCCTTGTCCTTGATGGGTGTAAAGGGAGGATAAGATAAACCTCCAGCTGCTGACCAAACTTCGAGACTAATTGAGAGAAGGGACTTGGGCATAGGGAAAGGAGACAGAAATTTAAGTTAATCCATTTTGATCTTAGCCGGATTGTAATCATCCAGTTCTGGTTCTCAGTGTCAAGGGCATGCATCCATTTCGTGGAGTAACTTTGATGTTTTATTCAGTTTTCGGGGTCAGACCCGTAATACCTATTTTGTACAAATGTTTGTTTCTAGAATTTCGCAATCCTGTGAATCACTAAAATAATATTTAGTTGTATGACCACAGTTTTTTAAAACTGCTTCACATCTGTGTGACACCAACTTGTGGCACCTCCACAACTCCATGATTCTTTAACAACATTTCACAATTCATTTACATTTCTTGGTTTTGCTTCAGAAACAGCTATTTTTTTTAACACACCACTTTCAACTAATTGCCCAATTGCACAGCCTTAAGAGCGTGCATATCATGAATGCTGGGTCTTGTTTGTTTTCTGAGAATCTACTGCACCTACTGGTAACTTGTTTGCCATTTAGCAAAAAAATATATATATACTAAAAACCGGGATTATTCTGGTGAGTCACATTGTACTGCTATTATTATATATGGGGGCGCAGTGGCTCAGTCGTAGAGCGGTGGTCCTTCAACCGGAAGGTAGGGGGTTCGATTCCCACTCTCCCCAAAGTTTATACTGTCACTTGCCTTGTGGTGTTTCAGCTGTAACACTGGTAATTAGAAGCTTAATGTAAGTCGCTTTGGATAAAAGCGTCTGCTAAATGACTAAATGTAAATCTTATAACAATTCTGTACATACACTGTGTACACAATTATTAGGCAAGTTGTATTTTTAAGGATTCATTTTGTTATTGTACAACTACAGTGCTTGGTCAATCCAAAATGTTAACAAACCCTCAAACCTGAACATTTAAGTAGTAAAAGTGGAAGTTTTGGCATTCTTAAGAGAATATCTACATGTACACCATTAGGCAACTTAGTGTGCAGAATTATTATGCAACTAAATGAAAAACAAAGATTTTCACATGTCACTGAAATAATAAAAAAGAAAAACTCAGTGACCAATATAGCCACCCTTCTTTTTGATAACAGTCACAAGCCTTCCATTCAGAGTCAGTCAGTTTCTTGATCTGGTCAGAATCAACTTTTTATGCAGCCGCAACCACAGCCTCCCAGACACTGTTCAGAGGTGTACTGTTTACCTTCACTGTAAATGTCCTGCTTAAGAAGAGCCCAAAAGTTCTCAACAGGGTTAAGTCAGGTGAAAAAGGGGTCCATGTCATTAGTTTTTCATCTTTAAGGCCTTTACTTGCCAGCCACACAGTGGAGAACATTGATGTGATGGAGCGGTGTCTTGCATTAAAATAAAAGTCTTCTTTTTCCTGCACCACTGCTTGAAGAAAGTGTCTTCTAAAAATTGTCAGTAGGTCTGAGAGTTGATTTTGAGTCTATTTTCAACCCAAAAAGGTCCACTAGTTCATCTTTAATAATACCTGCCCATACCCACCTTGCGTCTGTGGAGCTCTGTGTTTGTTACTGATCCAACCACGGGTCCATCCATCTGGTCCGTCAAGAGTCACTCTCATCTCATCAGTCACAAAACCTTTGAAAAATCTGTCTTCAGATATTTCTTGGCTCATTCTTGACGTTTCAACTTCTGTCTTGTTCTGAGGTGGATCGGGTTTCAGCCTTTCTTACCTTGGCCATGTCTCTGAGACTGAACACCTCGTACTTCTTGACACTCCAGGGAGGTTGCAGTTGTGGAATATGGCAGCACTGGAGGATAATGGGTTCCTGGTAGCTTCACGTTTGAATCTTCGCAAATTTTTGGCGGTTAATTTGTGTCTTTTTTTTTCGACACGTTTATTGCGACCCTGTTCACTATTTGCTACAAAACGTTTGATGGTTCTGTGATCACGCCCCAATATCTTAGATATTTCAAGAGTGCTGCATCCCTGTTAGAGACTTTTTACAATTTTTGACTTTTCAGAGTCAGTTAAAGTTCTTTTTTGGTCTATTTTTCCTGAGGAGAAGAATCTGCCTAATAATTATGCACACCTTGATATAGAGTGTTGATCTCCTTAGGCCACACCCTCCCTTGTTACACAAATACACATCACATGATATGCATTAAATCCAATAAGGATTCAAGTTTATACAGCTTGGAGTTGGAAAATATGGATAAAATGATGATATGGTAAAAATAATCACTTGCTTAAATATTGTGCACATAGTGTATAATATAGAAGAAGAAAACTTCCACTCCATTTTGAATGACACATACTGAAATGATGAAAACTCCCCAAGTGATAGCTTCTGGATAAGAATATTATCCCTAAGAAAGGATTATACACCCCCCACCCTTTTTGTTTTCTTGTATTTTGGATAAAAATGTGAAATTTGATGGGCTGGATTCAATAAGGCCCGCATTTCCAGTCCTGCTGTCTAACCATGTTTCTGTTAAAAACATAAAATCAAGCTTAAATGAAGTTTTAAAATCATTAATTAAAAAAAAAAGATTTGTTTCCCAAAGACCTGACATTGAACACTGCAAGTTTCAAGTCCGTTTGAGCAGGACCTGAGTGCTGTGACAGTATGGGATTTTTTCTTACCGCGGTGATGAAGCAACAAGAATCGCGATTTGGCGGTTAACCGACCCCCTTATACCCCCCAAAGTGTGCCCAAATAGGCGACACAGTATTTAGACACTAAATTTGTGGCCATTTTTTTGAATAATGTCAACAAGCGCTGTCAACGGTTATTGCCTATACCATATGAAGTGATAGCTACCGGTAGGCCTAACTAACTCCAACTGTTTGTTACGCTATTGTCTTGTATGCCCGTGTTTGTGTGTATTTAATTTAACATTATCTGTAAACATTACAAGTACTGAAACATGGCTAGCAGTTAATTAAAAATCAGACACACACAAAACAAAAAAAATCCCCCATATGTTTAATGGACTGTCCCTCCCTTGCGCAGGATGCAGGCTTTTTCCCCAGAAGCCCTTGAACATAGGACTCGTGGAAAAAGTAAATTATTATCAAAGATGAATGTGTTTATAGTTCAAATCACACACCATATGCAGTCCTGTAACTTTCAGCAAAAAAAAAAAAAAAAAAAATCATGTGCGGTGATGACATCACACCGCGGTAGGCATCTCATTATTGCGGTATTGCGGTGATGCGGTTATCGTCACACCCCTAGACCTGACTTTATCTGTTTTTAAGAGATTTGAATAAGATTTGTCTGATTAGACAATCTGACTGTTATCTTCTCCAATTTGTGACTTCTGTAGCTATGGAGCTAGGGGGAAGTGTTCTCTCCCAGGGCCTCAGGTTGATAAATGTTTATTATGACAAAAGGTCCTGGAATGGCAGAGGACCCTTAGTGTCCTAATTGCTGATAGTAGTATTGAGATTTTGGGCTGTAGGTATTGGCTGAGGTGGGGAAGTGGTGCTCCTGGGTGGTATTGGGGGTGATGTTTTTAGAACCTGTGACCTGGCCAAGTTAGGTGTAAGGGGTACCATTTTAATTCCAGATTTTACCAAAATTTCCAGGTGATCTGGAAATCCCATTGGTGAATCTGGGGAAGGGTCAGAGATGGTGAGGTCCGCAGAAGGTGTTTCTGCCCACTGTTACTGGGGGGGTCCAGGGTCCTATTGGAGTGGTCCATGGCAGTGGTGGAGGTGTTGATGGTGGTACAGTTAGAGGAGGATCTTTGGCTGGTGAGGCAGGAGTTCTCTTTTCATCTGGTGGTTGGACCCTTTCTTCATTGAAGAGGGCGCCCAGAATCATCAAATCCCATAGCTTTGCTCAGTTTTGGGAATGACACTGTATCATACAAGTTTAAATTCACAGTTTTACCACATGATGTGATTGGGATCGTCTCCAGAAGTCCTCTTTTCCGATTCCAAAGCAAAAATCTTTGTTTGTAGCACACTGATTTCCTGTAGGTATTTCCAACAATTTTGGCAGAAAGACACGTACAGTGGCATGAAAAACTATGTGAACCTTTTCATTGTTTTCGGAATAAATATGTCTTAAAATGTGATCACCGGAAATAAGGGATGCCGTCAAGCTAAAGGAGGAGACCTATCGAGCCTGGTTGGCTTCGTGGGACTCCTGAGGCAGCTGATGGGTACCGGCAGGCCAAGCAGGCTGCAGCGCAGGTGGTTGTGGAGGCAAAAACTCGGGTCTGGGAGGAGTTTGGTGAGGCCATGGAGAAGGACTATCGGTCGACCTTGAAGAAATTCTGGCAAACCATCCGGCGCCTCAGGAGGGGGAAGCAGTGCCCTGTCAACACTGTTTACTGTGGAGGTGGGAATCAGCTGACTTCAACTGGGGACAGTGGAAGGAATACTTTGAGGATCTCCTCAACCCCACCGACACGTCTTCCACATAAGAAGCAGAGGCTGAGGGCTCGGAGGTGGACTCATCCTTCACTCAAGCTAAAGTCACTGAGGTAGTTGGGAAGCTCCTTGGTGGCAAGGCACCGTGGGTGGATGAGATACGCCCTGAAGATGTTGAGGGGCTGTCTTGGCTGAAACGCCACTGTAACATCGCGTGGCGGTTGGGGACAGTACCTCTGAACTGGCAGCCCGGGGTGGTGGTTGATTTACAATCTACGTTCCTACTCTCACCTATGAACATGAGCTTTGGGTCATGACCGAAAGAACAAGATCCCGTATACAGGCGGCCAAAATGAGCTTTCTCGGCAGGGTGGCGGGGCGCTCCCTTAGAGATAGGGTGAGGAGCTTGGTCACTCGAGAGGAGCTCAAAGTAGAGCCGCTGCTCCTCCACATTGAAAGGAGCCAGCTGAGGTGGTTTGGGCATCTGTTTCGGATGCCCCCTGGACGCCTCCCTAGGGAGGTGTTCCGGGCATGTCCCACCGGGAGGAGGCCTCGGGCAGACCTAGGACACGCTGGAGGGACTATGTCTCTCGGCTGGCCTGGGAACACCTCGGGACCCCCACGGAAAAGCTGGAGGAAGTGTCTGGGGAGTGGGGAAGTCTCTGCTTAGACTGCTGCCCCCGCGACCCGGCCCCGGATAAGCGGTAGAAGATGGATGGATGGATTTTTTTTCTCTTTCTGCCCTAAAACATGGTCTTTTAATAAGTTTAAAACCTCCACCACTCTTCTTTATTACTCTTCATCAAAAACAGAAGCAGAGCTGCTCTGTTTTAAGACTGAATGTTTATTCTAGTCATAGGAAAGAATTAAAGCATAGATATCTACATTTAATCATATGACATTTTCTACTTGTGTTGGCCAAAGGACTGCAAAATATACTGCAGTCCTCCATGATTCAAACAAACATAAATGTCATAAAACCAGCTCCACACAGTCCAGTAGGATGTGCTGGTGATGCTGTTGCCTTATTTACTGTTGCCTTATTTACCTAAATATGTGCAGCAGTGAGGAAAGAATGTTATGTTGAAGCCAAAGAAGTTCAGATTTGAGACTGCTGTGATTAATTTACTTAAAAATGGTATTACAGAAATTTCTGCTTGACATCCCTTGAATTCTTTTGTTTAATCTTTTTACTGATTTGATAAAGGCACAGACTACTGATTCTACCTGTGTTGTCTCCTCAGATCTGAGTGCCTCCTGCAGGCAAGATAGAGTCACTTCACAATCCTTCCCCAGCGACCTTCACTGTGCTCTATGGTTTCTTTGGTCTGAGACTGGACTTGATTGTGGACCCGGTCTTGGTCTTGTTTTGGTCTGAGTTTGTGTGAATATTAAATTGCTGGTGAAAGAGCAGTGCTGGAGGAGGGGAGCATCCCGTTCTATAAATAGCCACAGTTGGACTTAACAAAGAAGAACGGGGGTTGGCTTGGATTGACGTCATTTCTCCAGCAGCAGCTCCTGACTTTATCTTACCACAGCTGCTCTGGTGTTGCTGGGACTGAGGAAGATTATTGAAGACAGGTTTTTTTTTTTATGTCTTTGTAAAGTTCCTAGCTTTGGGACATTGTTTCAATCTAAGAATAAAACTATAAATATGTAAATAATTATGAATTATAAGGTTTATCTAAGCCTCTCTTTTACAAAAACTAAATTCTAAACCAAATCTAAATTTAAGACTCGGCTCTAAATAAAAAGGAAAGACTAAAAAATACATAAACTCAGTCAAATCCAGGTCCAACCAACAGGACAAAATTAGGATTTAATCTAGACTTAAACCCACTAAGGCAGAGCAGGACTAAAACTGAGCCAAACCAACATCAAATTCTATGACTAAACCCAAATTAAGACTAAGACGTAATCAAGGATTAAACCCAGGACAAAACCAGGACTAGTAGTAGTAGTCTTTTTGTGTCTATAATCACAACAGATGTTTTCTTGATTATTTTTGTTATGACATTACAAATAGTCTTTCTGAACCCTTTATTTTCCTCTGTGTTTTCATTCAGTCACTTGGACAACCATCATCTGTGGGAGCCCAATGAGTTTGCCGTGTCCTGCTTCAGGATCATCATGTACTCCATACAGGTGCTGCAAGAACCACCAAGGCCTTGACAACTCTGGCATGAGTTGCTGTTGCTTGTGAAATAGTTCAATTTAAAATGTGTAGACTTTACCACCTGACACACTGAGCTGAAATTAAAACCTGTATGGCACTGGGTAACTGGCTTTGTCCCAGTCTATTGTATATTTCCCAGGAAGTTACAGGGCGTTTAGCAGTCAAAGCATATAAAGGTATGATACTCATAAACACTGGTCTGTTAATAAGAAACTTGTGAAAAACTTTTGAGGAAGACCAAAATTAAAATTTTTGTAGTAGGTAATGAACCTGTTGTCTTAGTTGCCTCATTTCGACATAATGCAGTATGACATTTTTCTGTGGATATTATTGTTTTACGTAAGTAAGTCTCCGTGCACACATATATTACTTTATCAGTAAAAAATCTCAAATCCAGCTGATCATTCTTGTCTCTGTATCCAAACCCAGGCCCAGCACTCTCATCATGTGATTCAGCAGGTCCTGAACCACCTCGACACCCATCAAAAGGGCATGCCTCGTGTCAGAGCCGGGATCGTACAGGTTCTACTGGAGACTGTGGCCATCGCAGCCAAAGGATCAGTGGGTCAGTTACTGCACAACTCTATTAAGCTGAAAGACATAGTGAAAACCAGGCAATTGACTATTTTACTATTTTGCATTTGGGTCTGTCAGACTGCTTGATGTAAATCCCTGTAGGGCAAATTAGAGCCTATTTGACAGAAGTGGCATACTCCTCTTTATTGTCATAATTAGAAAGCATTTTTTGTGTCAAACCATAATTGGTGAAATAATATTCGGCTTTAAAATTTTTGGTATTGTTTTGCTTGTTACAGTTACAAAGTGTTTTGTTTCTAATATGCTTACTCTAACCTGCTCCTGTTTCTCCATCCTCTGTGTCGTTTTGAAGAGAGTGTTAATGAAGTTAATAAGGCACTTTAGTTCAAATTCCGTGTGAAGAAGCAACAAGGTTTCCTTCAGAGATTGCTTATTGAAATGATTGGAGATGCAAGAGAGTAAAATTAGAAGTTCTATTTCATCCCTCCTGACCGCCAGGGGCGGTGCATTAAGCACTGAATGGTCATCTTTGCGCATGTGCAGGTCGAGAATCTAATATCAACAAAGTCACTTGTGACCTTCCGGTGACCCACGTGGGGCTATTTAGTCACGTGATACCGGGAGCTCAGTCCCTTTTTGTCTTCTCGCGCGTATGTTCACTTTGTTGTGGACGCTTGTGTTATACGTTCCACAATTGTTTATACACTCAGCTCGTAGCTTGTAGCCTCGTGATGTGTGAGTTTCTGAACAACAATCGGAGCAGCGGGAGTGCCTCGCTCTCCAGGGGCTGCACGAGCTAGACTTTGTTTTTACATTACGGACGCCGGTAACCCACAGTCCACAGTTGTCTGTGCAACAGATGTAAGTCCGTTTTTCGAGAGATAAGTTTGCTTTCCGTTTTCAGCTAAGCTATACACTGTTAACTTGCTGCTGTGTTCGGCTTAAGTAAAAGTGTTATTTGATTGCGTATTTTGGCACGAGGATTACAGTGTAACTTTGGTTCCAAGTAGCATCCCGCGGTGGAATCACTAGTGGCGTCTTCGGCTCAAGGTGATTCACAGTGGTCATTGTACTGTACTGGGGGTCACTAGTGGCGTTTCTGGCTCGACCTGATCTCCCCTGTATACGGCTAGTTATTGCCTGTCATGCTGGAGTCCCTGTGCTGTAGGGTGTGTTTGGCCCGCCTCCAGCTTGAGGATGGCCACAATCTCAGCCCCTCCTGCTTGGGAGTTGGTCATCTCAGAGAGGGTTTCACAGATGAAGTCTGTACAAATTGCAGCATTATGCCCCGGTCTGTACGGATGGCTGGGTTGACAGCTGTTGAACAGCCTAGGGCTTGGTCAACAGACTTGCAGCCTGCTCAGTTACCAGCTGGACAGGTTACACGGCTGAAGCGCCCAGCTAATGGGGCCACGCCTCCTGTTCCAAAGAAACGCTCTAATGGACAACTGTCCAAGAAGGTGGACAGTCTTTCTTCAGAGTTGGCCGAAAAAAAGCCATCCTCCAGTCCTTTCGGGCTGGAGAAAGCCTCGAGGCGGCTGCACATGTGCAGACATAGCCTCTCTTTGTAAGGATGATGCCATTTCGGTGGCGGCTTCAGACTCGTACTTTCAGGAGACTCGAGACGAGCCCTGAAGCGTCTGAAACCGGGTCCCAGGACTCTACTGGTACTCTGGAGGATACGGACAACTCGGACGGCCCTCACTCGACTACAGCTGGATGACCACCACCGCGACCAGTGGCATCCAGCGCATTTTCCGACGGCATGGTGTGGCTAACTCTTTTCTGGTGCCCCTTCTGCTGAGTATATTAAAGAGCTCCATGTGCGCTGGGCAGATGTGAAACATTTTCACAGCCTACTTCCAATGGAAGGATGCTCGCTTCAATGCAGGATGCCCCAAAATTGGTTGGGTCATATGCCTTCGGTGGTACTGGCGGTAGCATCTATAATTGTGGTCCAGGACAAAGCCATGCCAAGGTAGCATGCTAGGTGCCCGCGACTGCAGTGTCGGGCCACGGATGACTTGCTGTGTTAAGCTTATAATGCGGGGCGCAACTGGGACGGATCGGGAATTCCCTGTCCCATTTACTGCTGGGCCTTGCGTCTTCGCTGGATGCAACAGGGGTTGATATGCCTACCCAGGAATGAATGGATACTTCTCTGCAGACCTTTGCTTTCATGACCAATGACTGAGACCTGCAGAAAGACCCTACGGGGCTTAACGGTTGCCCCTGGGGAGCTTTTTGGTGTGGCTGCAGTTGAGGCCCTTTACCGCACGGCCCAGGCATCTGAGACACGAGAACAGTTAGCGGCCAGTGGCATCGAGCGCCACGGACGGACATCCAGACGGACGATTGCTCAAGCTGTGGCTGGCCTTCCTGCTACATTTTTCCGGCCTTTCCAGTTTTGCCACTTCAGGCTCGTTTGCGGTGCCTCGGCGACCAAATACAAGATCTGGCCGTTTTAACAGGTGATCGTACGGGGTTTAGGACCCCGGCCTTCCTCGGCCTACACAACCTGGTCGTCAAACCTGTCGGTTGTTTTACCCTGGAGCAGCTCTCCTGCTGGGTCGCTCACAGCCCCGACATCTGGGTGCTGACCACCATGTCACAGGGACATTGACTTGAATTCCGACGCCGATCCCAGTTTCTGGCCTAGACCCCGGCGTGATCCAGGGGGTTTTAATTGAGATATTTCCTATTGCACAAAAAAAAAACAAAAGCCAAACTATGTCCGGTCCCCAATCTACGAGGCTCTCCTGGGGCGAAGGGTTTACTACAATCATCCTGAAGGATGCGTACTTTCACGTCCCGATTTCGGAACATTACTGGAGATTCTTGTGATTGCCTTTCAAGGGAATTGTTTTCAGTTCTGGGTCCTTCCTTTTGGGTTGTCCCTGTCTCCCAGGGCATTTACTCGAGTCGTGGCAGCAGCGCTGCCGCCTCTGCGGGCGCGGGGTATCAAGATTCTGTACCTTAACGATTGGATAATATGTGCACCAACTCGCACACAGGCCGTTCGAGACACAATGGCTGTTCTCGAGCATATAGGGCCTGTGGGTGGACTTCGAAAAGAGCCAGTTGGTTCCGGCACAGCGTACAATCTTTCTTGGTGTCAGTCTGAACACAATCTCCATGCAAGCACCAGCGGTCAACGGCATGGTAACAATGCTTTCCACTTTCGGCGTGGCAGGGCACTGCCTTTTTGTCTTGTATCTTCAACTTCTGGGCTTGTTGACAGCCGCCTCCAGTGTGGTGCCTCTGGGGCTGCTCTCGTTGCGCCCAGGGCAGTCTCGGTGGAGGGACAGGGGTTGGATTACACAAAGCATTCCCCTGGGCTCTCTACCAGTGCGGACAGAGGTTGTATGTACGGAGGCCTCCTCCACACGTTGGGGTGCGATGTGGCAGGACCGCATGGTCCAGGGGGAGTGACCTCGACATCTGTACACAGAACACATACATTTTCTGGAATTTAATTGCCGTACATCTGGCCATGCGCCAATTTCTCACAAATCCGTGAGGCTGGCCCATACTAATTTGTCTGACAACATATTGGTGGTCTACCAGGTGGCCATCCATTGTCCACTGTGGTTCTCTCTGGACAGCACCAGTCCATAGGCCTGGAGGTGCTGAATATTGTTTGCTATGCTGGTCCACATACGGGCTAGGAGCTTCCTAAACAATGCTTGACGCACTGGGTGGTGAGTACGATTAACCAGGCGTACAATGCCCGTGACCAACCACTACCGGTAGGAGTGCGGTGTCACTCTACAAGGGGCATTACCACTTCCTAGGCAGCAATGACTAGGGCGCCTTTGGCGGTAGTTTGTGCTACGGCGTCATTGACTACTCCATGTTCACTAGCTTTTACAGAGTGAACATCTGGTGGAGGGAGTTCTACAACAGGACACTTCTACGTTCTGATAAGGTATGCTGAATTAGGGTCTGCTGATTCCTCATGACCTTGTTGGTATACGTCATCCAGTGCTTAATGCACCGCCCCTGGCGGTCAGGAGGGATGAAATAGAACGAGAGTTACGAATGTAACTACGGTTCTATGAATCCCGGATGACCGTCAGGGCAGTCAGTCCCTCGGAATCCTTGTACTTGCAAGAAGGTAAAGGGACTGAGCTCCCGGTATCACGTGATTAAATAGCCCCACGTGGGTCACCGGGAGGTCACAAGTGACTTTGTTGATATTAGATTCTCGACCTGCGTATGCGCAAAGATGATCATTCAGTGCTTAATGCACCGCCCCTGGCGGTCATCCGGGATTCATAGAACCGTAGTTACATTCGTAACTCTCGTTTTTTGTGGTTCAAATCAAATCTGTCCTCGTGAATAGGAATGATCCCGGAATCCACCAAAAGAAGTGAAGCATTCAACTTTGATGCCGAATACGCAACTCCTCCAAATCTGTGGCTGGGTACTGTATCAGTCTGTGGGTCGAGTCAAATAGAAGTAGAAAAGTGAAGTCCTAATATCCAAATATATGGTTCCTGTCCTGTCTGGTCTTCTCCTGAGCTGATTAGACGCACCAGTGTCCTAGTGACTTTGCATGTCTGTGTTAGAATGGGTTAGTTGTGTCCTTATTTAAACCAAAACTAATGTTCCTTTATATCCACACTCATTACTACTTACACATGCACAACTTCGCATTTACAATTGGTACTTATTTTCTTTCAGATTATACTGTTTCTCATGTACATGGCATGTACAGCTGCAATAATATGACAAACTACACAGCTCTTCATTTAATCACGGTTTTCCCTGATTGATCGGGCTATGGCCAATATACTGAGGGTACTAATGTGCACAAAAACGTAGTCTATGACTTGGCAATATTTGTTACATTTTTAATTGTTTCCACATTCCAATGTTTAAGTTACTTTGCAAAAATGAAGAATTACAAAAACGACAACCTAAAGAAAACTTAGTGTGAACTCAGACTTCAGACTATAATTGTGTTTATACCTGTAATCAGAGCTGCAGAGGTAAATCCTAGAAAATGCATTTAAATTTAAAGCATTAATAGAAATTATTATCATATGTTTGTTATTGAAAAATCATCAATATGGTCATAGCCAGGGCTTGAGAAAAAGCTCATAGATAGTCACTGTGACCCAATGGGCCTTATCTTTCCAATCAAAACGCAGGTATCTGTCGGAGATGGAAGCTCATTGAGGGCCGTGTCCAGGTCTACTTTTTCTGATTTTCAGGGTGGTGGTACAAATAGGTAGGACTTGAGCTGGAGCAGATGTCACGATTTTACCAATCACAGGGCTTTACTCCAGTACAGTGCCAATTATCATTAAATTATAATAGTTTTCTAATTTTTTAGAAAACTATTAAAAACTATTATCTCTTGTTAAATTTATTGTGAAGCTCTTATTTTTTTTATATATCAAATGAGCAGACTATTAGAAAAATACTGATCATTCAGACAGTTCAGACTTATCACTCATTTTATTCTAAACATATTTACTTACATCCAGATAAAAATATATTGTATCATTATTTTGACAGAATTTGGAGCTTGTTTGAGCTCCTTGTTTAAGCTAAAGGAGAAGCAACTTAGCAGCAGAAGCCTACAGAACTGTGTGAGTGTATGTAATTCTTGTCTCTTTGAGCTTATTGTGCCGTGTTACTGC
This sequence comes from Perccottus glenii, assembly GCA_024416835.2. Lineage (NCBI taxonomy): Eukaryota > Metazoa > Chordata > Actinopteri > Gobiiformes > Odontobutidae > Perccottus > Perccottus glenii. Next base: position 5,288,234 of record CM044557.2, read on the forward strand.
TGAGAAACCGCGCAGTGTGTTTACTACGACCGTGTCACGTGGTGTACCGGTGTGTAGTCTCAGCTGTTAGCGGGCTAGTTTCGTGTGAGTTCTTTGTGTGTGTGTAGAGGCGGGACCTGCTGAATTCAATTACTTGAATAGAAGGGTATTTAAGTGGGAGTAGCCACCGCGGCAGCGGTCGCGGCAGCCGTCATCGTTTGAAGACCGGAGAGAGTAAAGACCATCGACTCTACCTGCACGCGACTCCACCAAGCAGCCACACACCCACAGAGGACCTGAGTATTGCAATTTTTTAGTACTAATTGCTTGCACTTATATTCTATTATTTCTACTATTACTTTCTTCTTGTATATTTTTCCTCTTCTCTTAAATGTGTTTCCAAATTACTACTGTCATTTCACCACGGAAATTATCATCTGTTTCACGCAAAAGGCGACGCAACCATAATAATCTGCTTGTTGTATCACTGTCAAAAACTGCCCCTTCTACTTTCCCAATAGGCTTGTGGAACTGCCAGTCTGCTGTGAACAAAGCTGATTTCATTACAGCTTTTGTTCAACATTCTGGTCTTTCAGTTGTAGCACTTACAGAAACATGGATCAAACCAGAGGACTCTGCCACTCCCGCTGCCCTCTCCCATAATCACACTTTCTCCCACAGTCCTCGCGTCACTGGAAGGGGCGGAGGGACCGGACTACTTATTCCTACTGACTGGAAGTTCAAACAGCTATCACCCTTGTGTGACAACAGCTCCTTCGAGTTCCATGCTGTTACCATCACCCACCCTGTTAAAAGTCATTTTGTAGTTATCTATCGGCCCCCAGGTCAGCTTGGACATTTCTTGGAGGAGTTGGATGCGCTTCTTTCATCCTTCCCTGACGATGGTACCCCTCTGGTGGTATTAGGAGACTTCAACATCCACCTTGAAAAGCCACAGGCTGCTAACTTCATTAACCTAACTGCATCATTTGACCTCAAGCAGGTTTCCACATCGGCAACCCACAAGTCTGGTAACCAACTAGATCTTATCTACATAAGATACTGCTCCACTCGCCACACTCAGGTCACGCCACTGCACACTTCCGATCACTTCTTCATCACTCTCAACCTTGACCTAACTTCTCCAGGCACTGCAATTGTTTTACCGCTGGTCACTTTCCGACACAACCTGCGTACACTCAGTCCCTCCCGTTTTTCCTCTGCCGTCTCTTCTGCGCTCCCCTCTTCTGAGGAGCTCTCTCTTTTAAACACTAACACCGCCACCGACACTCTGTGCTCCACGCTTACATCCTGCTTGGACAACTTATGCCCCCTTACATCTAGACCAGCCCGTACATCCTCGTCTGCCCCCTGGTTATCCGATGTTCTACGCGAGCACCGCGCCAGCCTCCGGTCAGCTGAGAGAAAATGGCGCAAGTCTAAAGATCCTACTAACCTCTCTATCTACCAGTCTCTCCTCTCTACTTTCTCCGCTGATGTCACCTCTGCAAAAACTGTCTACTACCATTCTAGGTTAATCAACTCACCTGACTCGCGCACTCTCTTTAGAACCTTTTCCGCCTCCTTTGTCCGCCTGCTCCCCACCTTCATCGGATTTAACAGCTGATGATTTCGCGTCTTTCTTTGTAAAGAAAACGACCGCCATCAGCAGTCAGTTCTCTGCGCCACCACCTGTCGAGCTCATTCAGACCCCTGATATGTGTTTGCTCACTTCCTTCTCTCCTCTAACTGAAGCAGATGTTTCCAAGGTCATTAGTTCTAACCACCCTACTACCTGCCCGCTGGATCCCATCCCCACACATCTCCTTCAGGCCATCTCTCCATCTGTCGTGCCTGCTCTCACCCACATCATCAACTCATCTCTTTCCACTGGGTCCTTCCCACAGCTTTCAAAGAGGCCCGCATCACACCACTACTGAAGAAACCCACTCTTAACCCTACTCTGCTTGAAAACTACAGACCGGTTTCCCTCCTTCCCTTCATTGCCAAAGCTCTGGAGCGAGTTGTGTTTACTCAGCTCTCATCCTTTCTCACACGGAACAACCTCCTGGACCAGAACCAGTCTGGGTTCAAGAGCGGTCATTCCACGAAACTGCCCTGCTCTCAGTCATCGAAGCTCTGAGACTGGCAAAGGCAACATCCAAGTCATCTGTACTCATCTTACTGGATCTGTCTACTGCTTTTGACACTGTTAATCATCACATCCTCCTGTCCTCTCTCAGGGCGATGGGTGTCTCTGGAATGGCGTTGCAATGGTTCAAGTCTTACCTCTCGGATAGGTCATTCAGAGTATCCTGGAGAAATGAGGTCTCTGAGTCCCAACATCTCAATACAGGGGTGCCACAGGGCTCAGTGCTCGGACCGCTACTCTTTTCTATATACATGACATCCCTTGGCTCTGTCATCCAGAAGCATGGCTTTTCCTATCACTGCTGCAGATGACACTCAACTCCACCTGTCATTTCAACCTGACAATCCGACGGTCTCTGCTCGCGTCTCGGCATGTCTGAGCGACATCTCACTTTGGATGAAGGACCATCACCTGCAGCTGAACCTTGCAAAAACAGAACTGCTTGTGATTCCGGCCAATCCAAAGACCCACCACAACCTCTCCATTCAACTAGGCCCATCAACCATTACACCGTCCAGCACTGCCAGAAATCTGGGAGTGGTAATTGATGATCAGCTAAACTTCACAAGTCATGTCGCCAGCACCACCCGGTCCTGTAGATTCATCCTCTACAACATTAGAAAAATTAGACCTTTCCTATCAGAGCACTCCACGCAAATTCTAGTCCAGGCTCTTGTCTTGTCCAAACTGGACTATTGCAATGCTCTACTGGCTGGACTCCTGCCTGCACAACCAAACCTCTGCAGCTGATCCAGAATGCAGCGGCAAGAGTGGTCTTTAATGAACCGAAGAGAGCGCACGTATCTCCTCTATTCATTAGGTTACACTGGCTCCCGGTTGACATCAAGTTCAAAGCTATGCTCTTGGCCTACAAGACCACCTCTGGTTCTGCACCCCCATATCTCCACTCACTAATACAGACCTACGTTCCTACCAGATCCCTGCGCTCTTCAAATGAACAACGTCTGGTGGTACCGTCCCAAAAAGGTACAAAATCACTCTCACGTACCTTCTCTGGCTCTGTTCCACATTGGTGGAATGATCTACCTGCTGCTACAAGATCAGCAGATTCTGTAGCCATCTTTAAAAAACACCTGAAAACACATCTCTTCCGTCAACACCTGACTGACAAACACTGAGTCCTACTTCCTTTCTATTGATTCCTTTCTATAAAAAAAAAAAAAAAAATCTCTTATTCTTAGCATTGTATAACTGAGTTTAAACTGACTAGTTTTTCGTGCACTTATGCTTTTTGTACTTTGTGTTGTTAAAATTGCTTCCATTGTTATCCTCACTTGTAAGTCGCTTTGGATAAAAGCGTCTGCTAAATGACTAAATGTAAATGTAAATGTAAATGTAATGTTTTACTCTTCTCCGCCTCAATCATAACGTGTATATATTTTATTTAGCCCTGCGCTGTCCTGGCTGTAGCATAATGATTATTTTAAGGGCAAACCAGTGCTTTTGTGCTTCCATAAAGCCATGGTTGTAAAAAAAAAAAATGAAAAAATGCCAGTAGATTAGTCATTCGTAAGTAATGTTTCAGGATACAAGTCCAAATTATTTAAAGAATTTTTCGAATGAAAATATATTTTTTTTTTTGTACAAATTTTAAAATTAAAAAAATATTGTTTTTTAATATTAGCAATTTAGTAATTAGCATTTTAATAAAAAAAATATTTAAATTTTTTATACCAGAGCATGTGCACAATAAAAATACAAATGTACATGGCAATATCTTCCCATCCTAATTGAATTTAAAGTCTGCGTCAGTCCGTGGTCCTGCCCCTAAATTTACCTGCAATAGGCTTTAAAGAACACACTGCTGTTGACGTGTGCTTTGACCAAGATCAGTCTGCGCCATGCCATGCCTCGCTTTTTTCACTTCCACCCCTCGCAGCGAGATACACCCCACCGCCGCAAGATACAGCCCAGTGTGTCTAGTAGTGACTCATTTATTTTCAGTGTAGAACAGATATCGAAGGGACTATTCCGGTTATTATTCCTCCAATTGAAGGGTTGTGACAGTTTTGCAGTTAGACAAACAGTGATGTAGTGTTTTTTGGTTCAATAGATTTTTTTTTATGAATACTCCTTACCACCACCACAGCTTTCCCACTTGCCTGACTAGTTCTGATCCTAGGTCCGACGGTGCTGGAGGTGTTCAACACTTTACTCAAACACCTGCGCATGAGTGTGGACCTTGAGCTCGGCGGCGACTCCAGAAGAAACTCCAGCATCAGTGTCTCATCAGGACAAAGAGGGAAAGAGAGTGAAGAACGCATTGTCCAAAATGCCATCATCCAGACTATTGGTACCTGCACCAAAAATACACATTCATCGACATATTTACTGCTAACACACACAATCAAAGCAGCAACTGCTGATACTTTTTCTACAACACTGTCTATTTACAACCTTGTGCTACAGATGGATTTTTGCAAGATTTGGGAGTTTACAATCTTATAAAAATCCATCTTGAACTGCTTGAAGCTAGTGTTGTTTTTGGCGGCCTGTTTTAATTTTAGTTTTAGTCTAGTCTTTGTGTCAAGCTGTCATTTTAGTTTTTATTAGTTTTAGTCACGTTCATACTCTTTTTAGTCTAGTCTAGTTTTAGTCGACTAAAAGTCTGAGCATTTTAGTCTTATTTTAGTCAGAATTATCCATGACTATTTTCGTCTAGTTTTAGTCGACGAAAACTGATGACATTTTTAGTCAAGTTTTAGTCAATGAAAATTGTATTTTAGCCTCTTTTTGGTAATGCAATTCTATTTAACCCAGTCAATGTAGTGTAAGTACAAGGGATGTCAGTCAGTCAGGAACTAAGAACCCACTTCTCCCTCACTCACTCTCACTCTCACACACACACACACACACACACACACACACACACACACACACACACACACACACACACACACACACACACACACACACACACACACACACAAACACGTTTGTCTCAGTCGTTTTCAGCTCCAGTGGCTAACGTCTAAAGCTAACGTTAAAATGAGACACATTAACCACAGCCTCATGAGTTGGCTTGGCATGAGCTTTCTAATATAGAAAGTAACGTTATGTTAATGTCTTTTGACTTACCTCAATTTCATTATGGAATGCCTTGAGATGTCTCTTAAGGTTTGTGGTGTTTTTCCTGTGATTTTGTGGCGCATTTCTCCCCATGACACTCACCAGTCTAAATATCTAAATAATGCCGCGAGTGAGGCTTGAGGAAGTGACGTCGCTCATGCGTCTCGCAGTGCAACCTGATGCAGCCTCGAAGGGAGACACAGCAGGAAACAGAAATTACTGCAAAAATACTACGACTAAACGAGACGAAATAAGGTTATAACATTTCGTCTCGTCTCGTTTTGGTCAACGAAAATGAAGAGACATTTTAGCATAGTTTTTATTTTGTAAACCACATTAAGTCTCGTTTTTATTAAATCAACGATAATGCATTATACATTTTATTATAGTTATCGTCACATGATCAGCATTTACGTTGCGTCTCCGCTCGTTTTCGTCACGTGATAAAGGTTCGTTGACGACGATATTTAGTCATAATTTTCGTTGACGAAAGCAACACTACTTGAAGCAAAGTATTTTTCCAAATCGTGTCCAATGACGTAGTAGCACTGAAAGGTCTGGGCATGGTTTCGGTTTGAAGATGTAGCAGCCATTTTTCTGGTACAAATGTAAACAACATTGCCCTGCTCTAACTGGCCAAAACTGAGGTTAATAAATCCAATTAGAGACCATGTATTAATTTAAGGAATCTGTATGGTATCATTTAGCCGTCTTAATTTTGAGAGCACACTCACAAAATAAACGAGCATAACGGAAGAACTAGAGACCGCAAAAATAGAAACGGAGCTCAGAAATGATCTTGTAGCGAGAAAAGCTCTTATCACAAGTGTATAAATTGTATTTGAGCACACATTTGGAAGTCACATCACTGCTTGCGTCTGCTCAGTCTCGAAGTAAACTTTACCGTGCACTTGACTCTGCTTCTGCGCTTTCTCTCACCCTCAATGTATTTTTCAACCGGATACATGTCATGGATGTAAGGCTTGACACAACAATCGCCAATACAACAGCTTAATATTCACCTATTCTACTGGGCTTTTCCAGGCTTAACAAAGGCTTTTTTGACTTTTCCTGTTATAATGTTAAGGTTTATTGGCAGAAGAACAACTGAGTGTCTTTACTAAATAAAAGCTTATTACCTTTGTAATATCTTGTTCACATATCTTTCCTGTAACATTTTGACTTGTCCTTTTGTTTGTTCAAAGTTTATTAATGTTTAAACTTATACTATAAACTATAAATGTTTAAGCTCTCATTTTGAATTTTTGAGTTAGCGTGCTTTTTACATCAGTTACTGCTTGTTCACTGCTCGCAGCTATAATAAGATCATCTACCCATATGATGAGAATTAGTTTTTCCTTATACACACAATGATCTGCAGCATTCCAGTTTCTGCCTGATTGCTTGAGATCGTCCTGCTTTCTGGTTGTATCCTTTGGCTACAAACCATGGCTTGTATTTGTGTCTGTTGTAAGAGCATAGACCTAATGCTTGTTCATCTGGTGGTAATTGGGTCAGTTTGAATGTCATTTTCTTCCAGTGATTGCATCTCCTCGTTCGTTGCATTTTTCCACTGTGTTGACACAGATGATGTAACAGCCTCCTGGTAAGTTTGTAGAATGTCACACACTGCTCAATAAAAAATAGTCCACACAAGTTTATGTGTCATCAGTCTCAAAATCTTTTAGATAAACTAGTTTCCGTATTTCCTTCTGGTTGCTCAGGTTGTTCACACAAAACTTCAGGATCACTTTCTGAAATTTCTTTAGCCTCACCTGTGTTTCCATCTTTCTTATCACTGTCACATTCTTAAACTTTATTGTAATTTCTGATGTCAACCTGTGCTTTTGGATTTTCTCTGTTTCAGGGTAGTATACCAAATAGCCTGGGCTGTTTTTATCGTAACCTACAAAAATGTCTTGTTAACATCTGGAATCTAATTTGCCTTTTTTACGCTTGTCGCTGTAACATGTCGATCCTAATTTTTGCTACACATTTGGTAATTTTCCTGTGAGTAATTTGTATGCTGTTTTCTTTGTTCGTCTGTTTATAAAATCTGTTCCTTACATGGGCAGCTGTCTGAATAACATAGTTTCACAAATTGCTGGTAACTTGCTTTTGATCAGTAAGCATCTAGCCATATTATAGAGGGTTCACCAGCTTCTCTCTGCTGTGCCGTTTTAGTGGGGCGCGTAAGGGGTAGATGTCTCGTGTCTAATTTTATTATTTAAGAACTTTTCTACATTTACATTTATTCATCTAGCTGACGCTTTTATCCAAAGCGACTTACATTGAGCTTCTAATTACCAGTGTTACAAACACTGGAGGCAAGGTGGGTAAAGTGTCTGGTCCAAGGACACAACGACAGTATGAACTGTGGGGAGAGTGGGAATCGAACCACCTACCTCTGGTTGAAAGACGATAATATGCATATTTGTAACCATCTATACTCACTGTTTTTATTTTTTTTTATAATATTTTATTTATTTATTTATTTTTATTATTTATATAGCGCTTTTCCACCTAGTAGGCACTCAAAGCGCTTCACCAGTGTTACAGCTGACACTACTGGAGACAAAGTGGGTTAAGTGTCTTGCCCAAGGACACAACGACAGTATGAACTGTGGGGAGAGCGGGATTTTATGATGTTTTGGGATGTTTTGAGCGGGGATCGAACCGCCCACCCGCCGGTCGAAGGACAGCCGCTCTACCCACTGAGCTACTGCCGCCCAATATTATTCGGCCTGCCTGGTCAGTATGGACGGTATGGTTTAAGTAAATTTGCCTTGGGTACGGATTTTACACATCTGATCTGGCTTTAAAGTACTCCATTTTACCTCCATATTTTTAACTAGGGTGTACGTGGCAGAGTGGTTAGCACTCCTGCCTCACAGCAAGAAGGTCGTGAGTTCAAAACCCGGCCGACTCTGGTCTTTCTGTGAGGAGTCTGCATGTCCTCCACGTGTTACCGTGGGTTCTCTCCGGGTACTCCGGCTTCCTCCCACCGTCCAAAGACATGCATGTACAGGTTAATTGACAACTCTAAAGTGTCCCTAGTGAATGAATGTGAGAGTGAATGGTTGTCTGTCACTGTCTGTCTCTAAATGTTAGCCCTGCGACTAACTGGCCACTGTCCAGGGTGTACCCTGCCTCAGGCCCAAAGCTGCTGGGATAGGCTCCAGTCACCCGCGACCCCTAACGGGACAAAGCGTTAGAAAATGAATGAGTGAATGAATTTTTAACTACATTTTGGAGCTTGATTACATCTTCGTAATTACTAGGTGTGTAACAGTACACAAAAGTCACATTTTGTTTTGGTTCTTGGAAGTTTCGATTCAGTACATTTCGGTACAATGTTGGCACACTAATCTCAACATCCACTTGTATTTGGCCGTTATTGTTTTCGATGGGGAAGGCAAAATTTTTCCATACAGGAGACCTTAATAATTTGGAAGAGTCTGGCTTCATGTTGAGCATAGTTTATTTTGTTTTAATAATGATGCTTAGTACCTTCTTGCATGTAGTCTATCATATTTTAATTGATGTACTGGCATTTGATTCAATGTATAACAGATTTTTTTCAAATCTATTCTTGTGATTGTTCTCCTCTCAATGTGCTCCAGAAGAGAGAGCAAACCAGACAGAAGTGAAATGTGCTGAGATGTAGATCTACCTCAGATTTACTATAGATTTTAAATGATTATGTAGTTATTATATTTTGAATACTATACACTCTTTAGCTTTAACCTTTTAAGACATATGCCTATTTTCAAGACCACTGATCGTAAAAAAAACAATCCCATAAAAAAAAAAAAGACTATTTCAATATTTGAATAATTTTGTCATTCTTCTTCTTATTTGTCTCTGTAAAGGGAACATTGTGGAGATTTGTTAAAATGTGTTATTATATGCACATGTGTTACTAATAAGAGAAAATGAAGATGGCCCACAGCAAAAGATATTTTTTAGTTTTGCATAAAAAAAAAGCTTGAGTAACTCTTAATGAATGCTGCTGATGAAGCTCTTTTACTTCATAACATGTAAATACAACTTGTGAACATTAGTTACATACATTTTAGCTACATACATTTAGCTACATACATTTTAGTACAGACAGATCAGGCGAGATTTTCAAAATGTTCATTTTGGCACAATTTGGCACATTCTGTTCTATTTGAATTTAAAACTATATATTTCATGTTTATCACTAATGGTGTTCAGTGCATCCAGATAAAACAATGTTGGGCATTTTTAGAATTAAAATATATTTATAGTATATAATGTGTGTATATATTGATATTTCCCAGACCAATGGGCCTGTGTAAATCCCAGGTGTAACCTATGGATGAATCGGCCAGAACAAAAAGTGTATAACTCAATCTAATGGGCTTGTCCTTGATATACTGTTTAATGCTTATCCGTGCTTTAGTGGCAACCATACGTTTATCAATGAACAAATTATTATGAGACTGAAAGTAGGCTTGGCAGGCATGTATGATTTCAGAATACAAGGGTTTTCTCTTGATTTGTTTTATTATTTTTTTTAACATCTTCAGTAGGATTGCTTAAATAAAGTGAGCACAGAATAGCCTTTAGTGTTGTCAATAATTGCTCTGACAACTGAAGCAGAAAAAAAAGCTGGAACAGGCTGATGGGAGACCATGTTTTAGAGCTGTCAATGGTGGGGTCAGGGGTCCTGGCTGGCATGAATCTGAAAAGGTTAGGTTTTATGGCCACCTCCTCTCTGTCAGGTCACCTGTCCTCCTTCTCACTCTGTGTAGAAGTCCCTGGAGATGGCGTCTTCTTTTCTGCTCAGTGGTGGGGGGAGGTGCTAAAGATCCAGGCAGAGGTGTCGCTGAAAGCCCTGGCAGAGGTGTGAACGTTGTGAAGTTCCTGGAGTTTCTTTTGTTTTATGTTAAGGTACTGGGTCACTGGCTGGCTCGTAATCCTCATCACTGTAAACACAAATTTGAAATACACTTATTCAATGTCCGAAGGAAATTGCAATTACATGTAAAAACATACATTCATAGATGCACTCCTACACATATGTACCCACATACAGTGGCAAAAAAAAGTATCTGAAGCCTTTCGAATTCTGCATAAAATCACCTTTAAATGTGATATGATACTTTAACACAAATGAAAAACAGTGTCTGCTTTAACTAAAACCACCCAAACATTTATAGGTTTTTATATTTTTAATGAGGATAACATGCAAACAATGACAGAAGGGGGAGGAATAAGTAACTGAACCTTCTGCCCAAGGAGACTTTGAGAGCAATTAATACCAATTTTTACCAAACAATTTAAGTCAGGGGTGTGTCCAATCACTGACGAGTGGCTTGAAGTTGCCCTGCTCACTATAAAACACACACCTGGTAAGAATTGAGTCTTGATGAGAAGCATGGTCTGATGTGCACCATGGCTCGCTCAAAAGAGCTCTCTGAAGACCTGCCATCAAGAATTGTTGATTTGTATAAAGCCGGTAAAAGGTTACAAAACCATCTCTAAAAGTTTGGATGTATATCAATATCTGTGCTCTATATATGTGCATACATCGACTATATGTCAAACACTGGCCAAGAATGGTGTTTATGGGAGGACTCCACGAAGGAAGCCACTGCTGTCTAAAAAAACATGCTGCACATTTAATGTTCGCAAAAAGGCACTTGGACAGTCCACAGAATTTCTGGCAAAATATTTTGTGGACCGATGAAAAGAAAGTTGAACTGTTTGGGAGGAACACACAACATCATGTGTGGAGGAAAAATGGAACAGCTCATCAACATCAACACCTCATCCCCACCGTGAAGCAGGTGGAGGGAACATCATGGTTTGGGGCTGTTTTTCTGCCTCAGGGCCTGGACAACTTGCAATCATTAATGGAAAAATGAATTCAAAAGGATGTCTTGCAGGAAAAGCTGAGGCCGTCTGTCAGACAGTTGAAGCTAAAAAGAGGATGGATACTGCAACAGGACAATGACCCAAAACACAGAAGTAAATCAACTTCAGAATTGTTTCAAAAGAACAAAATACACGTTGGAGTGGCCAATCAGATATTAAATGTAATGGTTCAGTTACTTATTCCTCCCCCTTCTGTCATTGTTTGCATGTTATCCTCATTAAAAATATGAAAACCTATACATTTATGAGTGGTTTTAGTTAAAGCAGACACTGTTTTTTCATTTGTGTCATTTTGACAAAGATCAGATCACGTTTGATGGTGATTTTATGCAGACATTTGAGAAATTCCAAAGGCTGTAGATACTTTTTCATGCCACTGACATGTGTCGTATGTCAATACACATGTATACACACCATATGGCTATGTGTGTTTATAAAAAATCCCAATATAAAAGTCCCCCCTAAAATATCAGAAAAAAAAATAAAGTGATAAGAAGAAAAACTAAATTGTAACGTTATTAGATACAATGTATTATTACTACTACTATGGACGGCAGTAGCTCAGTGGGTAGAGCGGCCGTCCTTCGACCGGCGGGTGGGCGGTTCGATCCCTGCTCGAAACAACCCAAAACATCATAACATCCTGCTCTCTCCCACATACTGTCGTTGTGTCTTTGGGCAAGACACTTAACCTACATTGCCCCATGTGAGTGTTCTGTAACACTGGTAAATAGCTTAAAATATGTAAAGCGCTTTGAGTACCTACTTTAGTAGGTGGAAAAGCGCTATATAAAAATAAAGATTATTATTATTACTACTACTACACCACCATTGCGTGACTGTGTACTGAATAAGTAATGCAATTGTAAAGCATCTTTTAGTGTCCAGAAAAGCGTTTTATAAAACTGATGCATTATTAGTATTTTTATTATTATTATTATTATTGGTGGAGAGATCCTGCCTTAAGTGGAGGAGTTCAAGTATCTTTGGGTCTTGTTCACGAGTGAGGGAAGGAGGGAGCGTGAGATTGACAGACGGATCGGTGCAGCTTCTGCAGTGATGCGGTCGATGTACCGGTCTGTCGTGGTGAAGGAGCTGAGCTGTAAGGCAAAGCCCTCGATTTACCGGTCAATCTACGTTCCTACTCTCACCTATGGACATGAGCTTTGGGTCATGACCGAAAGAACAAGATCCCGGATACAAGCGGCCGAAATGAGCTTTCTCCGCAGGGTGGCGGGGCGCTCCCTTAGAGATAGGGTGAGGAGCTCGGTCACTCGGGCGGAGCTCAAAGTAGAGCCACTGCTCCTCCACATCGAGAGGAGCCAGCTGAGGTGGCTCGGGCATCTGTTTCGGACCTGGAGGCCTCCCTAGGGAGTTGTTCCGGGCATGTCCGATCAGGAGGAGACCCCGGGGAAGACCTAGGACACGCTGGAGGGACTATGTCTGTCGGCTGGCCTGGGAACGCCTCGGTATCCCCCCGGAAGAGCTGGAGGAAGTCTGGGCGTCTCTGCTTAGACTGCTGCCCTCGCGACCCGGTCCCGGATAAGCGGTAGAAGATGGATGGATGGATGGATTATTATTACATACATACAGTAAAAAAAAAAAAAAAAACTTTGTCCTTCACCCTCGCTCACACATCACCGTCACTGTTTGCAGGATGCACAAGATTGTCCTCATCAGATGATGACTCGGTAACTGTGCGCCCAGCATCCCTTTGAAGCAGTTCAAGTATCAGGGTCCTAATGCCCAACAGAAACGCCCGGAAGGATTTGAAAGTTGCACAAACTAAGAGACTAACAGGAAACAGTGCATTCAAAATAGAAAATTATTTGGCAAAATAGCAAAGGTAAGAGAAATTGTACAACTGAAAGTATGAAAAGCTATTTCTTGTGTTGTTGTTCTTTGGCTTCTATCTCCATGAAGCTTTGGTATAGACTGCTGTAGAATACATCTTTGGAATTGGTAGCTTCTCTGCTTTCATTTGAGGGGTTGGTGTGTGTTTAGCGTAAAGCTGTTGTATAGCCCGAAAGGTGGCTAGTAGGTTGACAAAGGTGAGTTTTTAGGAGTTTTTTCTGAAGTAATTAATTTAGTTTGAGTTGTGTTTAGAGCAGGTGAAAATGGTTTGATTAATGTATTGCTATACACCCCTTTTAATAAGTGATTCTCTTGGACCAAAATTGGGGTTGCTCGGTCTGTGATCCTCTGTCAATTAGACTTACAGATTATTAAACTGATAGACAGGAGTTTGTGTTGCCCTGGAAATGGTGAAAAGGGAGTTTTGAAACTGCCAATACAAACAGCTAAACAGCGTTTCACCATCTTCTACCTTAGTTCAGCTGTCACCTCTCCATGTCAACTCTGTCCTGGCAGTGAGCGCGTAGTATCTTGTGAGCGTACAGCGAACAACTGGAGCTGCAGCTGTGCAGCGCTTTTTAACTCAGACTAAATGTAGACCTTTAATAGTAAAGACGCTAGAAGTCGTGCGGTGCTCACGGGCAATCTGCAAAACAGTTTGCCACTTAATAATATCCGTGTGCAAACTTGTGTGTGAATGGTTCCGTGTGGTGGACACTTGTGACTGTCTCCTTTCGTGAAAGTTATTGTCGCTCCTCCAATTGGATATGAGGTCATACAGAGCATCTCATAATTGTGCTCTGCGCTATCGTCCATCGTTGTCTAGTAGATGCACAGCTGTTCCTCTTCCTTGAGCCATTCCACTGCATCTGGTCCCTTCAGTGAGTTCTACTGACGGAGTCTCTGGTTGGAATGTGTCATAAAAGCTTGTAAATTTCTTTGTCCTTTTATAATGATGTCACTCCTGCATTTACCATAATGCAACTCATTTTCACTTTGCGTGTTGAACTCTCATCCTTGGCATGTTTAGTTTTGGAAAAGATAGTTACTAATTTGCTCCTGTGACTTTTTTGGCATTGTCCTGTTTACCTTTCTTTTTACACAAGGACTCTTGGTGTGTGTTGCTTTTGCAGAAGTTGGACCATACATTTCGGGTACATTTTCTTGCCTTATGTCCTTTTATTATACACTTGAAGCATGTCACGTTAGTATTTTCACCTCTTTTGATGTAGTTGGTATACCTCTTGTTGACATTTCTATCTTGCTTTGCACACGTTTGGATTACATTGTCTATAGACACGGCTGTATTCATTTTCTCTTCAAAATAGTGTCAAGTTTAAAATGTGTAAATGCCCCAGAAATTTTGTTTCCTATTGGTCATACAATGTCCTCCAATCCATTGAGAATAGCTGTGGAGAAACTGATCTAGATGCACAAGTTGCCACTTTCTTATCTCTGGGGCTTGTGCTTAGCTGTACTTGCTTTGCTAATTAGCTTGTTAGCTCGCGTAGTACGGTTCACGTTTACTTTACCTTCTTTTCTTTGACTTCTTCTTTGAGAAGTGAGTAATTCACTTCTGCTTAACGTTGACTTCGGCCTCCATCTGACTTAGGCTTGGGCGGTATCCAAATTTTGATACGGTCAAACCTCCTCCCTATTTTACCTCGGTATACGGTATTACCGTGAATAATTAAAAAAAATATGACGTAAGGCTCAGACAGCGTCACCAAACTGTTGGCTTGTGCCTAAACTGTTCAGAAACTGAATACCAAGCACTAATACTGAAAAAATAACAAAATAACATGCACAACAATATAAACAACTTTTATTAGCAACAAATAGCAGTTTATAAAAAGTGCAAATACAAGAGTCAAACAGAATTAAATGAACATAAACATCCAGAACAGTTTAGTAGTTTTTTAGAGTGTGGGACCTCTCATAAAGCACAGCACACAGCCATCACTTTTATTACGATCGCTGCTTTGATTAGTGCATTTGCGCTGACTATGTTTACCTCTGCCTCTCCCTCCTCGACTGGGTAAAGTGTCAGGATGACCAACACGTATTTGTCCCAAACAGCTGTCAATAGAAGCCGCATTATTCCCAAACTCCCTGTCACTACCGCGGCCACGGCAGTACACCCGCCCCGGCTTCTATCACCTGTGCTAAAGGTAAAGTTGCAGGTGCTAAAGGTAAAGCTGCAGGTGCTACACGCTCACGGCTTCCCTTCCCAACCTCCCCTTCACTACCGCGGCCAGAGCGACTAGTTTTCCTCCCGTTTCTTTCACTGATGTTTGGCAAAATGTGGGAAAAACAGCGTGTGCTTTATGAGAGACACTGAGAAAGGCACGAGCAGCGGCGCCGCTGTCCAAGTTACACACGCACTCTCGCTCATTCTCACTTTCACTCGGCTGAAAAGACTAAAGGTAGATGTTCTCCCTCAGAATCAGAGTCAGCCATTACTAATACCAAAGCTTCATCACAGGTGTATTTTTTATTTGTTATTTTCATGTTTATCAGCTCGCGTGTAGAGAATGAGGCTTCTATTGAGCCGGTCCTGACACTCCACTGAGACACGTCTTTGAGGTCTTCTTCTACAAATTTTTTTAATGGCAACACATGGTAATAGTGGACTAGAAAGAAAGTACAGGGTGTCTGACATCTGGTGGAAGGGAGTGGAAGCATAATTTAGCACATAAACCGGAAGTAGCGGCTGTTTTTTCCTGTTAAGTTGCTTGTCGCAATTTTGCAACTTTGGCGCTTAAAGGGTTAATATTTAATCCTTGTCTCCTATATAAGTGCATTGTTTTTTTTTTTATGACGGTATTGAAACTGATACCGTTGCTATCTTTAGATCCCGCGGTATACCATATTACCGTATTACCGCCCAAGCCTAATCTGACTACACATTTCCTAGATAGACCCTCGCCCTTCAATAGAAGCACCCTTCCATCTTACCAGTCTGGTTAGCGGTCTGTTGTTTACTGATGGCTGCGTAAAGTTCTTTTTCATAGCAAGCTTGGCAACAGCATCCAGGGGAACATAGGCTGCTGTTATAATGTTTGAAGTGAACTCCAGTGGTAGAGAAAACGGTCTACATTTAACCATGAGAAACTCAAGGTTAGCTGAACAATGACTTCTGACAATAACAGAGATTGTGGACCAAGTTTTGTTATTGTAAATGCACAATCCACCACCTCTGGTCTTACCAGAGAAATTTAGTGTCTTATATACCAGGAGTGTGTGGCGTCCCACTAGCTCGATTGTATTGTCCGGTATGCTGCTGTGTAGCCATGTTTCTATGAAAATTAAAATATTACAATTCAAAAGTCTCTTGCTGTAAGTGATGCTGAGTCGAATCTTGGTCAAACACCAAGATGGCGGCCGCAGCCAACATCAAGGGAGATGACAGATGGGCTGGGGGTCCTCATACTGTACCTGTACTGTGTACCTACAGCTACAGCCAGTGTGAGTGTGAGGGAGGCCAGCGTCCTGAGGGTATGAGCTGGAGTATACCGGGTGATGAGGTCAGATAGGTAAGAGGGCGCGCGTAGTCTGAGTACTTCTCCTCGGCAGTCCTTACAATAACATATTGCAATAGTCCAGCCTGGATGTGACAAAGGCATAAATAAGAAATTCAGTATCAGCTAAAGAGAGGCAGGAGCGAATTTTGGAGGTTATCCTCAAGTTAAAAAAAAAAACTGTTTAGTGACCTCACTAATGTGCTGCTGCAGAGAAAACATGGAAACTAATCTGCTATACTGTTCATCACTACCCCTTACGGGGCCAGAGACAATTAATCAATGCCGACTCATCTTGTTCCCTATTGCTCATGTGACTGCTGACAAAAGCAGCAGGATGAATTCTGAAGTGTTTCAGGCAATATTATATTATTTATATTTATCCAAATGCTTCAGAACTCATTGGACAGCGCTTCACAGTGCAGATGGACAATGATCCGAAGCATACTGCGAAAGCAACCAAAGAGTTTTTTAAGAGAAAGAAGTGGAATGTTATGCAATGGCCAAGTCAATCACCTGACCTGAATCTGATTGAGCATGTATTTCACTTACTGAAGACAAGACTGAAGGAAAATGCCCCAAGAACAAGCAGGAACTGAAGACAGTTGCAGTAGAGGCCTGGCAGATCATCACCAGGGATGAAACCCAGCGTCTGGTGATGTCTATGCGTTCTAGACTTCAGGTTGTAATTGACTGCAAAGGATTTGTAACCAAGTATTAAAGTTTGATTTATGATTGTTAATCTGTCCCATTTTATTTGGTCCCTTAAAAAGTGGGAGGCACATATTCAAACTGTTGTAATTCCTACTCTGTTCACCTGATTTGTCAATATATCTGACCCTATCTGTTCAGAGTACCAAGTGACTAAGTGTTTTTAACACGCAGCGTGGAAACTGGCATGTGGTACTTTGAACATTGAGAGCAGACCAAGTAAAACAGAGTTTTGCCGCTTCTATGTTTGTGAAATCCTGCCGGCAACCCTTTCGGTTGTTTTAAGGAAAGAGTTACGCTACTCACCGAGGCTGCACAGTGAGTTGCCAGAGAGGGGGTGTTATGGGCTACATTTTGAATGGGAAGGCAGGTGGGTTGCAATAGAGGGGTCTACACTCAGTCATTTGTAAATTTTTTGACATTTTATCTGTTTTTATTTTTTTTATTTTTCCTTCCACATTGCTGGCTCATCCTTCCAGTGTAGATAGTCAGAAACTGAAACCGTAGTGTCAGCTAAAAACCCCTCAGCTCCACTGGCACCTTAACTCTGGCAGCTATCCTCACTTTCCCTTAGTTCATAATAATATAATATATTATAATATATAATAATTATAATAATTTTATAATAACAATTATATAATAATAATTAATAATAATAATAAAGTTTATTTATAACAAGACATGCATGCCAAGTCAGAGTCTGCCGCAAATTGAACTACTGCTTTGTCGCTCATGTTCTTGTCTCACAATTTCTACTCTCACCAACACAATTCTCCCAATCTGCCACGGCGTGTCGCAGTTATGCGTCTTAGGCGCTTAAAGGGTTAAGATTAATAATAATAATAATAATAATATTTTTTTGTATTTTAATGATTTGTGCTTTGTTGTTTGCTCCTAGTGACTCAGCAGTTCAAATGAAGTTAATGTTGATGGGTTAACAAAGTTGGGTAACTGACTCAAATCGGGTAGTATTTTCTGCTGGTTTGAACCAGTCACATGATTCATTCAGGGACAGTTCCTGCTTTGGATGTCATTGGTGTCTTTTTCCGAACCAAACCAAGCTATGAAGCAGTAGTTAAAGGAAAATGCTCCTTCAAGTTTGATGTCCACTTTTAATAGTGTGGATTAAATTTGTGTTTTATTGCTTATGTGATGATTGTGATTATTCTGGATTTGGGTTAGATTGATATGGATTTGGATAACCCTGGCCAGGCTAGCATCTACTTTAATAGCTGTTTCTTATTCTTATTTTTGGTCCTCTGTTTTATATCACTTTCCCCTTTCCCTTGCTGCCGATTTGATTAGCGGCCACTCAAGGTAATTGCAAAAAATCCTATGTGGAGCAAAAAGGATTTTTTCCATAGAGCGCAATGTAAAAACAAACAGCAGGTATTTAGCTGATAGGACACCTACAACTACAAACATAATTTTGAAGTGTTTATCACCTATTTTAATTACTTTAATTTGATTACTGCCTTTGCACCCAATGGTCAGAACTAGGGTTGTGCCGATGGAAGATATCATCATGTTGGCTGACCAACATCACGATGGAGAAATACCATCGTGATGCCCCGCCCCCGCCCCGCTGCGAGTCGAGTATGTGAGTGGAGTGGAGCGGCGGCAGTTTCCCCTCCACGCTCTAAGCATTCAAGAATCACTCCGCTCCAGCTCCGGGTTTTCCATCTCCCGCTCCCCGCTCCACTCCCTATGCATTCAAGAATCACTCCGCTCCAGCTCTGGGTTTACCATCTCCCGCTCCCCGCTCCACTCCTCGCTCACTGATATCAGAAACACCGCTCCATCTTCGCTCTGAGGAAATTTGCGGCAAACTGCTAAAGTAGTGATCCATCTGTATCAAGCTGGTTGTTAACCGTGTGAGTTCTGAACACTGCACTATGCTTATTTAAATATTTTCGTCTCTACACATATTAGGCTACATATTTCTCATGTCTGTAAGGCAAACCTGCTGAGTTTCAGTTTATTTAAGACGTGTTCCAGTTCATGAGCAATGGAAGCGATCGCTTCCGCGGCCTCATAGTCTACTTATTTGCTTCTTATTTATTAAATACATGCAATTGGCTGAAGAAACCTTTATTAAAATTAAGAGACAATTTGTACAAAACGAAAGAAAAGCTTTTTACAAAACAAAACTTAATATTAAACTAAATATAACCACCAAAATCATTTCTGACCCACTCGCATCTTTGCACTTATAGTCTATCATAATCAGATTAAATTTAAAAACATAAATATGAAAGAAAAAAAAACATTGTTTAATGGCTACAACAAGTATAGTAAGCTACAGATTTATGTCATGTCTGAGCTGGAATTAAACGAACGTGGGTTCATGAGCGCGCGCCTGCGGATTATTGAGCTGAGTCACACCGGCTTCGCTCATTAGTCATTACAGGCTCGTTCTCCTCAGGACGCCCACGTATTAAAAAATGGTCGGGTTTAAATCGGGCTCGGGCTCATAATTTAAGTTTATTTGTCGGGCAGGGCCGGTCTCTCGGGTGCACGGGCTCGGGTAGGGTCGGGCTTGATTTTTTTTGAGCCGATCTAAGCTCTAGTTCTGGCTAAAATGTAGTTATTATGTGCCGGCCCGTTGGCATGAATTGTACACGTGATGGAGCGGCAGTGGAGCGCTCTCAGAGCGAGTGAAAACCACAACGCTCCGACTTTTAAAAAAATCTGCTCCTCACTCCACTCATAATCTCGCTGCTCCCACTCCGCTCACATACTCTCTTACGTGCAAACTTTTGTAAAGCGCGGATGAGTCATTAGTTGAGTTAGTAAAATAAAAAAATTAGGGATGCACCGATACCGGTATCTGGTATCGGCCTCGATACCACATTTTCAAAAGTACTCGTACTCGTTAAAAGTCCCCCGATACCAGGGACGATACCACGGTCTCAGAAATGTCTATGTTTGAGCGGCGTGTAAGGGGTTAATCACAGGCGCCAGTGCCGCCCCAGGCCCCGGCTGCAGCTCAGAGCGGGGAGAACGAAGGTAAGACGAGACATGTCAGCCATGTGGAACTATTTCAAAGTGAATGAAGACGACAAAACAAAGACGGACTGCAAATTGTGCTCAGCTAAATTGTCCAGAGGAGGCTCAAAAGGTAGCGCATTTAACACAAGTAATTTAATCAAGCACCTAGCAAGCCTCCTCTTCGTTTAGTTTCACCTCGGATATTTGGACAAGCAGTGTTTGCCCCGTGTCGATACTCGGTTTCGGCGAGTACTGAAATGCAAGTACTCGTACTCATACTCGTTTTCCAAAAAAGTGGTATCGGTGCATCCCTAAAAAAAATTATTGCTTTTAAATTAAAAAAAATAAATATGTAAAGAGATATTAAAATAGAAATTGCTTAAAATGCACAGCTCTTCTTAAGTTGAAAGATGCTACTTTTTCCCCTTACTTGCAACCTATTGGAAAGGCCGGATGAGTAATTAGTTGGGAAATAAAGTAATAAAGTAAGATAACGATTAATAATTATATAATAACTAATAATAACGAAAATTTTATTATTAGCCCCCTGACGATATCATCGTCCATCGTGATGTTTTACTGTACACATCGTCAGCTGCCAATTTAGATGACATCGCCCAATCCTAGTCAGAACAGATCACATGGAACCCGGCACCGGAAAAAACACCAGAATGCACGCGCGAGTGCTGTAGTGTGCCTGCTCTATGGGCCGCACAACGCGGAAGTTACTTTTTTGTGTGCTGCACCAATGCAACCAAACTTCCCTTGTAAATGTTTATTATATTTTTTACTTATTTACTTTTCATTTCTATTAATACATCCATGGGTAAAGTTCACATTGAGAGCGAGCAGACCTGACTGTGATGTGATGTGAAAGTTATTTCTGAGCTCTCTGTTTTTGCGCTCTCTAGTTCTTCCCCTGTGCTCGTTTATATTGTGAGTGCACTCTCAGAATAAAGACGGCTAAATGGTGCCATAGACTTGCCCTTTTGCCAACTCTTTTAATGGGAGCCCTCCCAGAGGGTTGTGTGGAGCAGTTCTTTCTGGCAGAGTAAAATTTGTTGTTTTTTTTGGTGTCAGTATGTTTTTTACAGTATAAATACAGTGCCTTGTGAAAGTATTCGGCCCCCTTGAACTTTGCGACCTTTTGCCACATTTCAGGCTTCAAACGTAAAGATATAAAACTGTAATTTTTTGTGAAGAATCAACAAGTGGGACACAATCATGAAGTGGAATGACATTTATTGGATATTTCAAACCTTTTTAACAAATAAAAAACTGAAAAATTGGGCGTGCACATTTATTCAGCCCCTTTACTTTCAGTGCAGCAAACTCTCTCCAGAGGTTCAGTGAGGATCTCTGAATGATCCAATGTTGACCTAAATGACTAATGATGATAAATGGATCCACCTGTGTGTAATCAAGTCTCAATATAAATGCACCTGCACTGTGATAGTCTCAGAGGTCCGTTTAAAGCGCATTGAGCATCATGAAGAACAAGGAACACACCAGGCAGGTCCGAGATACTGTTGTGGAGAAGTTTAAAGCCGGATTTGGATACAAAAGATTTCCCAAGCTTTAAACATCCCAAGGAGCACTGTGCAAGCGATAATATTGAAATGGAAGGAGTATCAGACCACTGCAAATCTACCAAGACCTGGCCGTCCCTCTAAACTTTCAGCTCATACAAGGAGAAGACTGATCAGAGATGCAGCCAAGAGGCCCATGATCACTCTGGATGAACTGCAGAGATCTACAGCTGAGGTGGGAGACTCTGTCCATAGGACAACAATCAGTCGTATACTGCACAAATCTGGCCTTTATGGAAGAGTGGCAAGAAGAAAGCCATTTCTTAAAGATATCCATAAAATGTGTTGTTTAAAGTTTGCCACAAGCCACCTGGGAGACATACCAAACATGTGGAAGAAGGTGCTCTGGTCAGATGAAACCAAAATCAAACTTTTTGGCAACATTGCAAAACGTTATGTTTGACGTAAAAGCAACACAGCTCATCACCCTAAACACACCATCCCCACTGTCAAACATGGTGGTGGCAGCATCATGGTTTGGGCCTGCTTATCTTCAGCAGGGACAGGGAAGATGGTTAAAATTGATGGGAAGATAGATGGAGCCAAATACAGGACCATTCTGGAAGAAAACCTGATGGAGTCTGCAATAGACCTGAGACTGGGACGGAGATTTGTCTTCCAACAAGACAATGATCCAAAACATAAAGCAAAATCTACAATGGAATGGTTCACAAATAAAAATATCCAGGTGTTAGAATGGCCAAGTCAAAGTCCAGACCTGAATCCAATCGAGAATCTGTGGAAAGAACTGAAAACTGCTGTTCACAAATGCTCTCCATCCAACCTCACTGAGCTCGAGGAGGAATGGGCAAAAATTTCAGTCTCTTGATGTGCAAAACTGATAGAGACATACCCCAAGCGACTTACAGCTGTAATCGCAGCAAAAGGTGGCGCTACAAAGTATTAAGTTAAAGGGGCTGAATAATTTTGCACGCCCAATTTTTCAGTTTTTTATTTGTTAAAAAAGTTTGAAATATCCAATAAATTTCGTTCCACTTCATGATTGTGTCCCACTTGTTGTTGATTCTTTACAAAAAAATACAGTTTCATATCTTTATGTTTGAAGCCTGAAATGTGGCAAAAGGTCACAAAGTTCAAGGGGGCCGAATACTTTCGCAAAGCACTGTATGTATTCAAACTTTTTTTTACTGAGATTAAGCTGTATGGCTTAAGTGTGTTCCATTGTCAATACTTCATTGTTCAGGTGATGGCTTTCAGCAGTCGTTCATTTCAAAAAACCTAAACCTTAGGTATTGTAGCTTGACCTGTTTTGACTTTCAAAGTTTCAAACCCATTCGCCCTATATGTTGGTCTGTGTCAGGCTCTTACTCAGTGACAGACAGTGATGTCACAGCATGATGTAAATTCACTTGATAATGTGCACTACAACGTTCCACTCCTTAAGCAATCCCTGGATAAATTACATTAAACAGCTGTTAAAACACAAAACTGAGCGCTCAATTGTTTTACTCTCACAGCCCTGTCTAACAGCCTAAATCAGCACAAACTTCCAAACCTGTTCAAACCAGCTAAGACGTCACTCTTCTGAGGAGTCCGAAACTATCAAGGTATGATGCGCCATAACGCTGGTCTTTTTCTAAGAAGCTTAAGAAGGTTCAAGTCAAAGTCCAAGCAAAACTAAAGCAGACAGAGTAGTCACATCTCACGTTTCATACATGTGGTAGCAACATTTTATAACAATGCAGCGTGACAAATAGACGTGCATGAACGTAGTCTAAAGTGTTGTTTTTTTTATGTTGGGGTGTTTTGTGTGATTTCAGGTTTCTTTGGAGGAAACCTTCCTGACTATCAGAGAGCAGAGGTGATGATGTTCATCATGGGGAAGGTGCCGGTTTATGGAACTCCTTGCCATACTCTGGACACCGTCAAGATCGGGTCAGCCCTTAATTGCACTCTTATTGCACACTTTGGCTAGCCTCCCACAAGTTTCAGCCAAGTGGGATTATTGCAGATTATTTTATGACCTAATTTTATTGTAAACACAAAAACAATGCTATAATAAGATGACACATAAAACGCTCATTAGAATACAATGCATGTATTTGCATGTATGTATGTTAGACATGGGGCCGTATCTTGCGGCGGCGCAGGCTTGGTGGCGATCAAGACGGTGGTATATTTGCTATCTTGTGCCTGACGCAGCTACCTCCTGCCCGTCTGATCAAATCTAATCAAATGTATGAAATTGCTAGTTATGAAATTTAGAAATAATTAAAAATATTCTCTACCGACTTTCTTTCACAACCACGAAGCACAAAAGCACTGATTTGCTTTAAAACAAAATCATTATTCTACAGCCAGGACAGCGCATGGCAAAATAAAAATATACATGTTATGAGTGAGGTGGAGAATCAGTAAAACATTAGCTTAAACAAGGAGAAAGTGGGGCTTTAGAAACGGGAAACTCACCAGGACGCAGCTGATCAGTTGTTTGGGTCTGTGTTTGGAGCATCATGAAAATACAGTCCTGAACTCATTGGTGCTGCTATTATCTACATTCCTCATCTCTGCCTGGGCCTAGACCAAGTCCTGACAGGTGTGACATCTGTATACTCTGTCTGTGCTCCACTTTGCTCTGAGACTCCATGTAACCATTCTCCACAGCTTGTTTTGAAACTGAAGAGATCATGTAGTGTTCATGTGATAGAGGCCAATTAACTACCGCATGAAATAACGAGGACAAGAAATTGACGGCATCACTCAGACAAGAATTGAACACATTTTTGAATTTTTGGAAATAATAAAAATGAAGATGATGATGATAATAATAATAATAATAATAATAATAATAATAATAATAATAAATAAACAACAAGGATGCTTTACATAACAGGAGTAAAAGGAAAAGCTGTGTGGTTTATTCTGTCTTTAGTCCACTACCAAATTAAAATTGTCTAAAACGCAGCAGTGACTCATTAATCCAGCCTCTTGATACCTGCATCAGCTCAAGTCCAGCGTATTTGTACCGTCTTCACCCTGAAAACCGGATAAAAGATTTGGACATGCCCCTCAATGATCTTCCTCCTCCGCCAGACACCTGCATTTTGATCGGGAAGATATGGCCCAGTATGCTTTTTACACATCTTTATTTTGACTGCTAAACCCATAACTGCCATCTCTAAAGATAGAAAACTCCAGAAGGAAGTAATTATTGGTGAAAGGCAATTAGAAGGCACCTTTCTTTAGTTCAAGCTTTTAGTGGTAATTTAAAGAGTAACTAAACCCTAAAACAACTTTTTTTAGTTAATGATCTGTAAGAATGGGGCCTTATTAGTGCTCTTCATTGATCTGAGTAAAAGTTTTGACATTTGAGTATAAAGTATATTAAGTTTACAATATATGATGTAAAACCGTCTAAGTGCTGCCCTCTTCAGGTTGAACGGTGGTTACTGCAGTTGAATTTTTCTATTTGTAGTTGTTTCCTTGTGTGACACCACCCACGCCCCTGGCACGACCCCACCACACCCTTCTCTCCAGCTTTGCGCTTCTCACAGCTGTCAATCAATACGCCTCTGTTGGGTTTCAGGTCCCGCCCCCGGCTCAGCCCCGCCCTCGGTTTCTGCCCTCTGTCTCCGCTGGGCTCTGCACACTTTTCCAGCATTTTTCAAATATTACCAGTGGAGCCGGCGGAGTTAGGCTCTGACCAGGGGTTTAGTTACATTTTAAATAATTAATGTCCTGGTTTAGTCTGGGTTTAGTTAGTCCTGGGTTAAGACTTGGTTTAACCCTTTTTTTAGTCCTGGTGTAGTTCTTGTTAAGTTCAAGATTACATCTGCATTTAGTCCTGGTTTGTCCTTGGATTGTTTTCCTTTGTTAAATCATAGACTTAGTTTAGTCCTGTATTATTCCTAGTTTTGTTCTAACTCTACTCTGACATTTGGAAATCCCAGCTCATACTTAAGTGTCTTGTGTTAAATCTGTATACGTTTGTGTTACAGACATCAAGGGACCAAACGAATTCAAACCATGCTGCTCAGTTCTCTCATCATGGTGAGTTGAGAACAGATTATTCAACTCACACCCTCGAAAGGACTTTTATTTTGAATATGCACTGCAAATGTACTCGCACAGTGGTGGTATTCTTTTTGGCAACGTGAGTTTGTCCACAGCAATAAACGCCAGGCCACAGTACGCCAGGCCCTTAGTTACAGAGTTTAGGTAAAGTCTCCTTTTTGTTTTTACACAAAAACAAGAAAAACAAAGTCCAAAACTGCAATGTTAAAATCAATAATAATAATAATAATAATGGATTGGATTTATATTGCGCTTTTCTCCCGAGGGACCAAGGGACTCAAAGCGCTTACAGTCTGTCCATTATTCATTCACTCCACAGTCACACACTGGTGGTGGTAAGCTACAACTGTAGCCACAGATGCCCTGGGGCAGACTGACAGAGACGTGGCAGCCATTTTGCGCCTACGGCCTCTCCGACCATCACCAAATACATTCACTCAACATTCTTACACATTCATACGAGGCAAGGTGGGTTAAGTGTCTTGCCCAAGGACACAACGACAGTATGAATTGTGGGGAGAGCGGGAATCGAACCCACTACCTTCCGGTTGAAAGCCGACTGCTCTACCACTGAGCCACTGCCGCCCCAATGTTTTATAATAAATTATTTTAGATTGCCAGTTCCATATTTCTTAGCATCTTTCTTTCTTGTTAGCGTTGTCACACAAATATTTTTTTTTTTTTCACATTTTCACTTCAACAAGGACAACTGAAAAAAGTGCAATGAAAAGTTTTTGATTAAATCAAAAATGATATGCTCTTTCACTGTTATTGTTTTATTAAGGTCAGGTTGGAATTGTGAGAGTTGAAAAGTGTGAGATGGCATGTTTGCTTGTCAGAAAAAAGTTCACATTACATTCTTGTCCAGCTTCTTAACCAGTGAACGTCATTTCTGGAGCATTGTTTGACTTTCATTGATGTTCTTTGAGTCATTTCCCTCTTATCCTCACTTTTTCTGTCCTCATGTCTGAGCCAAGGAGTCGCAGGTGGCCCCTCATTTACAGGCACATAAACCCCATGTCCATTTGCACTCTTGGGGCTTTTGCACCGCTCACAGCTCACCACCAGCTGCCTCTCACTGCAGCTTCAGGAGGGGTCAGAGGTTGCTGTATTTATAGCACAATGCAGCAGATGGGACTAATGCTAATGACTAAAGGACCATAGAGTGTTTCTGAAGATGGACAGACGACAGTGATCCAATAAACTGAACTTTGACGTCACAACAGTATTTTCTCATTAGCATAAAGTCACTAAACCTGCCCTGTTGTGTATGTATACTATAAAGACTTCATATTTCCTTCTGTCTGTCATTTGATATGCTTATTCATCGTGGGTCCACCATGTCAGAAATAGTTTGAATGGAAATTAGTGAAGGGGACCCAACTATTTGTTAATTCCCTTTGTGTCATGCTGTCATATTTACGTTTACTGTGTTTATTTATAAATCTATTATTTTATTTTTTTTTTGTGCTTGATGTGTGTCCTCAGGTGACGTCCGGCTTCAGGTCAAAGTCCATGTCTGCGGCACTGCCCTCTACTTTCCTGGACCCTCTCTTCTCAATTTCTCTGATGGAGGACAGTGAGCTGCGGCAGCTGGTGCTCGAAATCCTGCACAACATCATTGACCGCCACGACAACCGCGCTAAACTACGGGGAATCAGGTAACGTAAAAAAATCAACCACTCAGCCTCTAGTGGCTCAAGGTCTGGCATGTAGTTTATGTTTGAAAAGAGTTTTAATTTATTTTCTTTGTGTCTTTAAGAATCATTCCTGATGTTGCAGCTTTAAAAATTAAACGAGAGAAGATTTCCAAACAGGATGTGGCTTTTATGAAGAAGGTAAATAAAAAAAAAAAAAATTCTTATTTCTTGAAGCTTATTCACAGATGTTCAATTTGGCTTCCTGTTACATAGGTGAGGTAGACAAGGAACACATGAGGTCCTGCTGCCATTTCTATGTATCATCCGTGCTTTAGCCATTTGAAAAATGCCATGTTTAATGTTAACAGCAGGCAGCAGTGGGTGGATTCTAGTTATATTTATTCAGGTAAGTAAGTAATTTGGCCTGAGCCGTTGATAACTGGGAGGGCCTATTGTTTTTGCTCGAGTTTTTATATTTTTTTCTGCAAAATGATCCTCAATTTACCCAGTAAACATGGTTCAGGTTGTTCAGTTTGCTAAAAAAATCAGCGAGATATGCAAGGTGGGCTACCCAGTCTGTGTTCTCCAATATAACAACAAGGGGATGTGAGTGTTCTGCCAGAAAAGCGCTTACTTCGTTGCGCAGCTCAAAAAGCCTCTGTAGTGCTTTCCCTTTCGATAACCAACGTACGTCGGTGTGAAGAAGTAGCTGTTGGTGCTCAGCGCCACTGTTTGAGAGGCCGCGATTCGACAAAGTTTATCACTTTCACTGCGTCATTCAAAACTTCATGTAACTCGGGACTCATTCTCTTACTGGCCAGTGCCTCTCTGTGGATGATGCAGTGATTCCACTGAACGTCGGGGTTTACTTCCTTAATCTGCGCTATTAATCCTTTCACCCTCCCAGTCATTGATGCAGCACCATCCGTGCACACATGAATACAGGACTTCCAATCCAGATTGTGCTCGAAGAAAAAGGTGTCGATAACGTGAAACACATCTTTACCGGTAGTGCTCCCCGTTAGCTTCTTGCAGAATAGAATGTGCTCGTTAATTTCAGAAATGTCTCTGTATCACACAAACGCAATAAGCTGGGCTTCCCCGCTAACATCTGTTGATTCGTCCAACTGCCGTTTTAACCGTTTTAACTTGACAGTTTTAACTACTTGATCGACAATATCAACGGCCATGTCATCAATCCTCCGGCACACTGTGTTATTGGACAATGGTACCGTCTTCAGTGCATCAGCTGCTTTCTTATCAATCATTGTTTG
This sequence comes from Perccottus glenii, assembly GCA_024416835.2. Lineage (NCBI taxonomy): Eukaryota > Metazoa > Chordata > Actinopteri > Gobiiformes > Odontobutidae > Perccottus > Perccottus glenii. Next base: position 5,316,977 of record CM044557.2, read on the forward strand.
TGCAAGAATTACAGCAGCAGGCAAAATTAGCTCCTCAGCAACAGTAAATGGCTTTTTGGATTTAGCCACAAGTAGCGACACAGCATATGAAGCCTCCAATGCTTTGGTTGACACTGCAGTCGCTTTTTTAAAATTTTTCTTGACTTCCCTTAAATTCCGATAGTTTTCTTTGAAAAAACTCTGCTGTCTTACCGACACAGGAAAGATGCTTGGTATTTAGGTGTCGTTGTAAATGGGCTGGTTTCAATGGTATTATTAGAGAGCACATCCCCGCAGAGGAAACACAGCGACTGAGGCGGTTCAGTAGATGTGGACGTAAAACCGAAAACGTCATACTGTTCATAAAATTGACGATACTTTGACTTATCAGCTTTCTTTCTTTTTTCCTTTGGTTCACTTGAGCTGCCGCTAGCACTGCTGCTGTTTGGAGCGGCGTGTTTTTTTAGCCATTGATCCATAGATAGCTAGTGTTTCTGTTTTACTCAAAGCTAGACTCTCTGCCTGTTGCTATGATTACACTAGTGCCCGGCAGCGCTCGCGCGCGGCCACGGACAAACAAGCTGAGAATCAGTTGGGGGGAAGGACAGGGTGACTTAACTGAATGGTTTCCATATTATAACATGATTATTATAATGTTTTGAGAATCATCCCACGTACCCCCTGGGGACTGCTCACGTACCCCTAGGGGTACACGTACCCCCGGTTAGGAAACACTGCTTTAGAGGAGGCCCCTCCAGGGCCAAGACTAGAGTCTTAGAAAACACCTCAGAATCCTTTGGAACTTGTAAACTTGTACTTTTAGACAAGTAATATTTACATTTTGCCTTTTTAAACAGGGGGGTGCAGCGATTCCTGAGTCATCTCAAATCTCCAGCCAGTACTTTGTTTTTCTCGCCTTAGCCTAAGCATAATCTATTATTTTCAAAGGTTCAGACAGCTCCCAGGAAAACCAGGGATTGTGGAGACCTTTAACTCTAAATTACAAGGTGGTGTAGCAGGCCCCAGCAGTAGCACAGGCCCGGTTATTTGACATTACCCTGAAGTTTACACTTTAAAGCACGAAATGCAATCCTCCGAGTGCATGTGTCTCATTTTTAGGCCCGAGCCGGTGATGACCGGGAGGGCCTATTGTTTTTGATTTTTTTTTTTTTTTTTCCACCTATGATCCTAAATTTGACCCAGTGAACATGAAAGAAAAGTCATTTTTATTGGTCCCAGCCTTCAAGCCCGGCGAAAAATTTATGTATTTGAAGTCGCCGAAAAAAAAATACGAAAAATGACTCAGTGGCGACCCCTAGAAAAGTCAAAATACATTGGGCCTATGGAAAGTGAAAGTAACTTTTTTCCAACGTAGAAAAATGAAACTTAGTACATCCATAGGACACCTCAGGGCAAACAAAAAAGTCAATGACAGTCACACCCTAAACTTAACAGGAAGTCCGCCATGTGGGGTGAAACGCGCGGCCACTAAAATCGCACCCTTGCGCAGAAAGATGCAAATCATTGTGTTTTAATCTAAATGGCCCCAAATTTGGTGAGTATCATCTAGACACATGTGCCAATCAAAGTTGTGACTTTGTTGTTGATATCTTATCGGGTATGGGTGTGGCAAGCCTGTAACGAGGTGGCCATTTTTGTGAAAATAAACGTCTCTTAACTCTCAAACGCCTTCTCGGATCGAGTTGGACCCAAAAAGGCGTTTGTGCACATTTATGACCTGAACACAAAAATATGTAAATAAAAGGGTTATTTTTAGAAATGGCTCTCCAGCGCCCCCTACAAACTTATAATGGGACCCAAGAATTTAGTTTGTCATAGAGACATGAAATTTGGTACACACATCTCTTATGTCATGACGAGCATAAAAGCCAATGACAACCACCCCCTATCTATAAATGTGTTGCCATAGCAACGTCCCAAATATTTGGAAAAGTCAATGGGAAGTGAAAATTTTAGTTTGTCGTAGGCAAATGAAACTTGGTACACACATCCAGCATGGGCTTATGAACAAAAAAGCCAATGGGGACCACACCTTATCACACACGGGAAGGCGGCCATTTTAAATTGAAGATTTGGTGAACCGACTTAGAATACGACCTCTCTTTTAAAAAACAACAGAAAATAGCTGCTTCATTCCACAGACACCAAACTTGGGCAAAATGAGCTAAACACATGTGTGTAAAATAGACAGGCATTTTTCTTGTTGTTTTTGCTCGAGTTATATTTTTTTTATTATAATTTGGTATATATTTTTTTTATTATAATTTTTCTGAAAAATGATTTTCAATTTGACCCAGTAAACCAACTAAAAGTAATTTTTATTGGTCCCAGACTTCAAGCCCGGCAAAAATTTATTTATTTGAAGTCCCCGAAAAAAAAATATGAAAAGTGACTCAGTGGCGACCCCTAGAAAAGTCAAAATAATTGGTTCTATGGAAAATGAAAGTAAATTTTTCCAATGTAGAAATACAAAACTTGGTACATCCATAGGACACCTTAGGGCAAACAGAAAAGTTTATTACAGCCATACCGTAAACTCAACAGAAAATCTACTATGTTGGGTGGAATACATGACCACCTAAATCGTACACTTTGTGCTAAAGGGTTTTCATCTAAACAGCTCCAAATTTGCTTTAAAGCACGACATGCAATCCTTCGAATATATGTGTCCCCGCGGTCTCAAGGGAGGCCAGGGCCTTTATCGCCGCTTGCGGCTTTAATTATAAATTATTTTTCTGCAATATGATACTCAGTTTGTCCCAGTAAACGTGCGCAAAAAGTAAATTTTACTGCCCACAAAATTCAAGCCTGCCGAAAATTGCAATCCTACGAGTACATGTGTTTATCGCCTTTATCGCCGCTTGCGGCTTTAATTTTAATTCTTTATTATCTTGTTTAAATATGTCAGATCGATATTGTTTTCTATTTGATTTATTAGGGCTTGGTTTTGGTTTATTTTGGGCATTGTTTGAGCACAGTGACCTATATTTGACCCGGCCATAGGTAGTGGGGTCGAGTCAAAGGCTATATAGGTGCACTGGTTAAAAAAAAAAAAGACTTTGTTCTTTACCATCCGCGGGTGGTCTCATCCTTCGAGCTCGGATCCTCTACCAGAGGCCTGGGAGCTTGAGGGTTCTGCGCAGTATCTTTGCTGTTCCTAGTACTGTACTTTTCTGGCATGAGATGTCTGGTGTTCTTCCAGGGATCTGCTGTAGCCACTCTTCCAGTTTGGGGGTTACTGCCCCGAGTGCTCCGATGACCACAGGCACCACTGTCGCCTTCACCTTCCAAGCCTTTTCCAGCTCTTCTCTGTGCCCTTGGTATTTCTCTAGTTTCTCATGTTCCTTTTTCCTGATGTTACAATCACTTGGTATTGCCACGTCAACCACAACGGCCTTCCTCTGCTGTTTGTCTACCACCACAATGTCTGGTTGGTTCGCCATTACCATTCTGTCAGTCTGAATCTGGAAGTCCCTCAGGATCTTGGCTCGGTCATTCTCTACCACCTTTGGAGGTGTTTCCCACTTTGACTTCGGAGTTTCCAGTCCATACTCCGTACAGATGTTCCTGTACACTATGCCAGCCACTTGGTTATGGCGCTCCATGTATGCTTTCCCTGCCAGCATCTTACACCCTGCAGTTAAGTGTTGGATTGTCTCAAGGGCCTGTTTGCACAGCCTACATTTTGGGTCTTGTCTGGTGTGGTAGATTTGGGCCACTTTTGCTCTGGTGCTCAGGGCCTGCTCCTGTGCAGCCATGATGAGTGCCTCTGTGCTGTCCTTTAGTCCGGCCCGTTCTAGCCATTGGTAGGATTTCTTGATATCAGCCACTTCAGTTATGTTCCGGTGGTACATCCCATGTAGGGGTTTATCCTCCCATGATGGTCCCTCCTCCAGCTCCTCATCCTCTGTTCCCCATTGCCTGAGACATTCACTGAGCACGTCATCTGTTGGGGCCTTATCTTTGATGTACTTGTGGATCTTGGATGTTTGATCCTGGATAGTGGCTCTCACACTCACTAGTCCACGGCCGCCTTCTTTACGGCTAGCATACAGTCTCAGGGTGCAGGATTTGGGATGGAACCCTCCATGCATGGTGAGGAGCTTTGGTGTCTTAACGTCTGTGGCCTGTATCTCTTCATTTGGCCACCTTCTTTTTCCCGCAGGGTATCTGATCACTGGCAGGGCGTAGCTGTTTATTACCCGCGCCTTGTTCTTGCCATTGAGCTGACTTCTTAGGACTTGCCTTACTCGTTGGAGGTATTTGGCAGTTGCTGTTTTCCTTGTTACCTCTTCGAGGTTGCCATTTGCCTGTGGTATTCCAAGGTACTTGTAACCATCCTCAATGCCTGCTATTGTTTCTTCTGGGAGTGAGACCTCTTCTGTGTGGCCTACCTTCCCTCTCTTTGTCACCATTCGACTACACTTCTCAAGTCCGAATGACATCCCAATGTCAGAGCTGTAGATCCTGGTGGTGTGGATCAGTGAGTCGATGTCCCGCTCGCTCTTAGCGTATAGCTTGATGTCATCCATGTAGAGGTGGTGACTAATGGTGGCCCCATTCCTGAGTCAGTATCCATAGCCAGTCTTGTTGATTATTTGGCTGAGGGGATTCAGACCTATACAGAACAGCAGTGGGTATAGAGCATCTCCTTGGTATATGCCACATTTGATGGATACTTGTGCAAGTGGCTTGCCATTGGCCTCAAGGGTGGTTTTCCACAGCCTCATTGAGTTTGCAATGAAGTCTCTTAGAGTCCTGTACATGTTGTACATTTCCAAACATTCAGTGATCCATGTGTGTGGCATTGAGGAAGTACAAATAGTGTGTTTGTGGAATAAAGCCCATTCAAATAAATTGCCATTGTCAGAATAATCACCCGAAGGGATCGTAGGGTGAAAAGGGATCCAAAATGCCTACCAAGTTAATTTGGATTTGGACACTTTGCGATTCCCCCCTCTTTTTGACCCCAAAACATGCTTCCTCTGGGCAAAGTGGGTTCCTGGACACCTCTAGGTTTGCTCACGCTCCAGCTGGGAACCTTGGTCAGTCACCCAGACACCTGACCACTCCTAAGTCACGCCCACATCCTACAAACCCACTATGTGTCCACTTCCCCACTATTTTGGGGAAATGTGTCACCTTTTTTTAGGGCCTTTAGCTAGTACCCTTAGTTGACCTTTTGACCCCTTCACAATGTTGTAGCCTCTCCAAACTTTACCATCCGCTTCCAAGTACCATGGCGATCAAAATGAGTCTACTCCCGAGTTGATCGGGCCTTTCTAAGCGCCGTCCGTGAACACACTACACAAAATACATTGAAATAATGGGCAACTTAGATTTGTTCAGAAAGGTCCGTTGTGGTCCAAAATTGAACTGGGAGCTCAGGGGGGCCCCTGGTATGCCATACCCACAGGGCATGTCTGCTGCTGAGTTGTATAGCAGCTCATTGGTTTCAGTGATGGTTGTGGTAGGGATCGCACTCAATGCTGCATTCACATCTTCTAGGAGACTTTCTGATGGTACTTCACTTAGCCGTTGTAATTGGCTTTGGGGTTGCCTTGCATTCATTCTCGCTATGATCTTGTCTTTCAGGTCAGTCGCTGCCTCATTCAGTGTTATTTCACTTGTTGGGGCTTCGTACCCAATCTCCGGTTGGGGAGCCCCCGTTCTCTCCCCCTGGCCCCTGGTATGCCATACCCACAGGGCAAGTCTCCCGGAGTAACTTTGGGCCAGATGTCAAAATTGGCCAGAGCGGGCACTACTGCGCGCATCCTCTTGTGGCACATGACCGTCTGACCACTTCTGGGCCCATTCTGAAAAAATAGTGGGGAAGTGGGCACATAGTGGGTTCCTGGGAGGTGGGCATGGCTTAGGGGTGGTCAGCAGTGGTTTCTGACACTTTTCCCCAAAATAGTGGGGAAGTGGACACACAGTGGGTTCATGGGAGGTGGGCGTGGCTTAGGGGTGGTCAGCAGTGGTCTCTGACACGTTTCCCAAAAATAGTGGGGAAATGGACACATAGTGGGTTCCTGGGAGGTGGGCGTGGCTTAGGAGTGGTCAGCTGTGGTCACCTGGTGAAGGAATCGCAAAGGGTCCGCCGCCTTGCTTATCAAATGGGGTGAGAATCCCATTGAAATAAGCCTGGAGAGGGACTTGGCATCACGCCACACTGTGGACATTTCCATTATTGCAATTATCTGTGTCCTGAAAGTTTGGGGCCCCTCCTATCGGCCCCCGGTGGGGTCAGGGCCTCAAACGAGTGACCGCGCGTACCAGCGTCCCCGGAGGGCCGGGTCTGGTTCATCGCCGGCACGCACGTCTCAAAAAGCCTGTTTTACGAGGCCGGCCAGTATAGGGCAAACGGACCCTTTTTGGAGTTTGGGACTTTATTGAGTCATATGCTTTCTTGTAATCAATCCAGGCAGTGCACAGGTTGGTGTGTCAGGTTCTGCAGTCTTGGGTGACTGTTCTGTCAACCAGGAGTTGGTGTTTAGCTCCTCTGGTTTCTTTGCCGATGCCCTTCTGTGCTTTGCTCATGTATTGATCCATGTGCCCACTTATCTTAGCCGCAATGATGCCTGACATGAGCTTCCATTTTGTGGAGAGACAGGTTATTGGCCGATAGTTGGATGGGACTGTACCCTTTGTGGGATCCTTCAGGATCAGGATTGTAACGCCCTTCGGTAAGCCATTCAGGGTGCGTCCCATCCCTTATCAGCTGGTTCATTTGTGCTGCAAGGCGCTCGTGGAGTGCAGTGAGCTTCTTTAGCCAGTGGGTGTGGATCCTGTCAGGGCCCGGTGCTGTCCAGTTTTTCATACCTGAGATTCTTTCTTGGATGTCTGCCGCTGTGATGGTAACTGGATTCTGTTCAGGGAGGTTGCTGTGGTCCTCTCTCAGAGCCACCAGCCACTGTGCATCGCTGTTGTGTGATGCCTCCCTCTTCCATATGCTTTTCCAGTATTGTTCAGTTTCCAGCCTTGGAGGGTCTGCTCTGCTGTTATTACCCTGCCATTGAACGTACACTTTTGCAGGTTGAGTTGCAAACAGCCGGTTTATTCTTCTGACTTCATTCTCTCTCGTGTACCTCGTTAGGCGGCTGGCCAAGGCTTGGAGCCTTTGTTTGGCAGTTTCAAGTGCTTCAGGTATGGAGATCTGGTATGCTTCAGGTAACTCTTGGGTACTTGTTTTCTCATTGCACCTTTCTTGGCCTCTGTCAGTTGGCTTCTCTACGTGTCTGCTTGATCTTAGCCTCCAATCTTTGTTTCCATGATGGGTACTGTTTCTCATGGCTCCCATGGTTGGTCTTATAGCCAAGCATCTCGAGGATCACTGCTGCTGAGTTAGCAGCTCATTGGTTTCAGTGATGGTTGTGGTAGGGATCGCACTCAATGCTGCATTTACATCTTCTAGGTGTCACAGGCCGGCTCATAGCCTGTGGCAAATAATGAGGGGACACAAACAAAAAGGGTAGGCCAATCAAAAAGTATTTATTAATTAAACTCAAATCAATAACTTTAACAAAGAAAAGGCATGGGGTGTGAGTATGTCTGAATCAGTGGTGTATGTAGGGTGCCTGGATGTGTGAATCTGTATGTGTAACATGGACTGAGTGCAAACCTAAAAAGAACAACAACACAACATAACTAACCAAACCATACCTGGTGTAGCTGAGAGAGAGCTGAGAGAGAGCTGAGAGAGACAGAAGAAGGGTAGCTGGTGGTTTAAATACCTGAGCCCAGGTGGCTCCAATTACTCACGACCCTCCTCTGCCAACAGGAGGAACCGCCCCTGCCAGGCAGAGGAGGGGCCGTGACACCCCCCTCCTTAAAATGAGGGTCCCACCCTCAACTCAACAAAATTTTGGCCAACAGATAAAATACAAAATTCCCCTGAACCAAAATAAATAGCAGTACCGGCTCCTAGTAGTCACCTGTGTCCCCCAGTTGACTGTCTGCTCGTCCAACTCAGCAGCCCTGGTACCTAGGGAGCATTTTAAGAGGAAGAAGTAGAGACAACCGACAGGGGCAAACAGAGAAGAAAATCAATTTAAAGGAGCACGGGACAAAGCATCAGCAGTGATATTATCCTTCCCCTTAATGTGCTCAATATTAAGGTTATATGGCTGCAAAAACAAAACCCAGCGCATCAACCGCTGGTTTGGATTTTGCAGTGACTTAAGAAAAATAAGAGGGTTGTGGTCAGTAAACACCGTTAAGGGGGTCAACCCAGAACCAACATAGACCTCAAAGTGCTGTAAAGCCCAAATGAGACCTAACGCCTCTTTCTCAATTACAGAGTAGTTTTTCTGATACTTAGTTTCTTCTCCCGCAAGTTTAATAACTGGACACTCCACATTGTCATCATTTTCCTGCAAAAGCACAGCCCCAGCACCGATTTGACTGGCATCTACCTGCAATTTGAAATTTTTTCCCATATTTGGTGCTGCCAACACCGGCGCTGCACACAAAAGAGCCTTTGCTGCATCAAATGCTTCTTGACACTGGGTGGACCAGATAAATTCAGCCTTAGTCTTCAACAGGTTGGTCAGAGGGGCCACTACTACCGAGAAGTTTTTACAGAAAGCACGGTAGTACCCCGCCATTCCCAGGAAGCGCATCAGTTCTTTCTTTGTAGAAGGCTGTGGAAACTGCTTCACAGCCTGGACCTTGGCTTCCACGGGACAGACAAAACCCTGACCCACAACCTTGCCGAGGTATGTGACCGTAGCTTTGGCAAACTCACACTTTGCCAAATTAATTGTCAAACTGGCCCACACCAATCTTTCAAACAAGGCTTGCACTTGCTGGACATGCTCACCCCAGGTGTCTGAAAAGACAACCACATCGTCCAAATAAACCGCACACCCTTTCAGACCTGAAACCACACGATTCATCAACCTCTGGAAGGTGGCTGGAGCATTCCGCAAACCAAAAGGCATCACTGTATAAGAAAACAAGCCAAATGGTGTTATAAAAGCAGCAATTTCACGAGCTCTTTTGCTAAGGGGTACTTGCCAATATCCCTTCAAAAGATCAAATTTGCTAACATACTTTGCTGACCCAACTTGATCAATACAGTCCTCCATCCTAGGGAGAGGGTAAAGGTCTGCTTTAGTAACATTATTAACTTTCCTATAATCAGTGCAGGGTCTGAACGTGGAATCAGAATTTTTTACCAGAAGACAAGGTGAAGCCCAGTTGGAACAACATGGCTCAGCAATACCATTGTCCAACATATACTGCACCTCTGTTTCCAAATGCCGTTCCTTCTCCTCAGATATACGATAAAATCTCTGCTTAATAGGCTTACAGACATGAAAATCGCTCACCTTTCGGCGAAATTCGCCGTTTTGAAACCAAAATAGGTGACCTACGTGAATCGTATAGATTCGATGAGAAAATGTTTAAGGGGGTACCGGAGAACAGGTGCGCGTGCCAGAAGTGACCGCGAGTGCATGGAAATAGCACGAATGGCCTTGCTTCACCAGTTTGTTTCTCTGGGAAGGTAGGGGAGTACCATTACCTGATTGGTTTACAAGCAGATTGCATTCGCGCGTGCCAGCCAGGTTCGTGCTTACCAGAGCGTGCACACCAAGGAGTGCGGACCACTATCAGAAGCTGAAGAAGCACATCTGTCCTCTGAGATTTTACCTGACTGAATTTGGTGAGTGATGGTTTCTTTTAATATTTTCTGGTATATCTATGTTAGTTACCTAGGAGCTCTGTTGACATAAGCTAGCTAACGTTAGCTCCAATTTGATGAATTGAGTCATTAAACACAGCAGGAGAGAAAGCAACGTTAGCCAGCTAACGTAAAGCTCCGGTGGCAAATTCTTAATGTTAGCTAACGCTACCGTTAACGTAAGTCTAACATTAGCATGATATCGTTACTAAAGTTACCTGCTAGCTTTTATAGCTGACGGTAAATCACCAAAAAAAACACTGTTAATGTTAGTGCTTCTTTCTTAAATATCTACAACTCGTTTTTCCAGGACGTGTACTGTAGATGATTTTGAGGTGAGGGAACTGACAAGGCTGAAGGTAAAGTGAAGTGTTCCACCGTGACATGTGGCAAAACAGCGAAAGCGGGCCATGGAGACACTGGTGGTCCAGGCAAAGAAGAAAAAATGAGATCTGCTTCTAAGAGTATTACGAACGAACTATAATGTAAATTGTTATCTTTGCCAATAAAATGTGTTAAAATCTGAATTGCGTAACATTGTATTGTCTGTCATTGTTCCAATCATGATGAAAGAGAAGACAAGTTAAGCTATAGCATGTCTACCATCTCTTGTGGGGTTTATGCATTCAGCCATTTGTGTTGCCCTTATACCACATTGTGCCTCATATATACTGGACATTTTAGACCCAGTGACTGGCTGGCATGAAATGGCTTGCATAATACTTAGTAAGAAGGCCATAATATTTTTGACTCATGGCTGAAGTTATGTTTTAATGCCTCTCCCCAGGTTGGCAAAAAATGCATCTCTAAATGCATCAGATTGATGCTTTAAAATAGGGAATATTTAAAATTTTCTTCCAGGGGAGCATGCCCCCGGACCCCCCTAGAGGGGTAATATCTTTCTCACCTTTTTCACCCCTGACCCGTTTTCATGCCTGGGCTTAGCATCTCCGATGTCTATGTCATGCTCTATTAAGTGGGTTTGTGTCGGGGTGTCAGAAAACAACATTATGTAGTTTTTAATGAGAGCTACCAATTCATTACGTTTATCAGAGTCTAAATGATCCACTAAAATACCAAGGTTTTTCAAAGTCTGGGAGTTTTTCAACCGACCTTGTAAGACCGCATCAGAAACCATAGCTACCTCCTCTTCCTGCTGAAAAAGTTGTCCAATGGCTGGTATTGGATATAAAGGCGCTGGCTTTACCACTTGATTTGGCTTTCCTGTACACTGACACGTATGACAAGTTTTAATAAACTGAGCTACATCCCGCTTTAAACGTGGCCAAACAAAAAACCGGAGTATCCGATCATAAGTTTTACGAACACCAAAATGACCTGCCACGTCACCATGTGATGTTTGTAATACTTTATTTCGAAACATAGTAGGTATCACTATTTGAAACACTGGTTCCCCCAGACCCTGCTCACTGTGAGGAACCCATTTCCTGACCAACAGCCCATCAAGAAGAAAATAACATTGAGCACTATTTCTCACTACTGAATCAGGAACAATTTGAGCAAACAGATCGACCAGAGTAGTATCAGCCTTTTGCTCAGCTACCAATAACTCTCGCGAACTAGTCAACTGTTCGATCTGGAGAGTCACCGGCAACTCGAGACTTTCTGGCTTACTCTCCCCCTTCTGATGAGAAGCAGAGCGGGTAACAACACAAACTGGAAACAAAGTACTGTCAACTGGAGATACACCTCCAGGGGGCACTGAAGGTTGCTTTTTAAAGATGTTTGGATGACCATCAGCCCACACCTTACTACCTGCCAGGTCATTCCCCAAAATCATGTGGACACCCTCTACTGGCAAGTGGGGTCTAACCCCCACAGCTACATCACCCTCTACCAGACCACATTTTAGCGCGACTTGATGTAACGGAGAAGAGAATGGAACTAAACCCATGCCGCACACCATTACACAGCTGCCAGTGTCAGACTCCTTAGAGAAGGGCAAGACAGATTCTAAAATAAAAGAATCTAAAGCTCCACTATCTCTCAATATTTTAATAAGAATTTTTTGTTTGCCATCCACAAGGGACACCACACCATCTGAAATAAAAGGCTGTAAAATTACCAAGTGAAGACTGAAAACCAGACTCAGCCACTGGCTGGAAAAACTCCCCCTGGTGATCAGCGACTGCAACAGAAGCTGCCATCACTGCAGGTTTAACATGACCCAATCTTTTTGATCTGAGTAGAGGACAATCCTTCTTCCAATGTCCTTCCACTAAACAATAGCGACAGGTATTAGCATTAACCGGTGCTTTAAATCCTTCCGAACCACGCTTTTGTTGAGGTTTTTGAAAAGCTCCAGACCAAGGTGGCCTACTATTCCTATGAGTAACATTTTTGTAGTTGTCATCAAAATTATGTTTATGCGTCAGCATGTACTCATCAGCAAGAACTGCTGCATCACTTGGCGACTTAACTACGCTCATTCATGTAGGTAGCTACCGAATCAGACAAAGAATTTTTAAACTGCTCCAACACAATCAAATCAGACAGGCCTTCAAAAGTGTTAACTTCCGAAGCTGCACACCAACGATTAAATGCAGAGGTCAAGTCACAAACAAATTCAGAATAAGTTTGTGAATCTAACCTTTTCCTGTAACGAAAGCGTTGACTATACGCTTCTGGCACCAACTCATAGACCTTCATTACTGCCGTTTTAACTTTTACATAAACTTTGCTGTCAGCCGGGCTTAGTGCTGAAAAAGCCTCACATGCTTTACCTGCAAGTGCACACTGCAACAACGTAGTCTTGTCCAAATCTGACCAAGCTCTAGCTCCTGCAATACGCTCAAATAAAATGAAGTACGTATCTGGATCTGACTCATCAAATTTAGGCAACAAACGAAGATTCTGTGAAACATCAAACTGTAGTGCTCTTTCCTCTGGTCTACTGGCATGTCGCAATCGCTCAATCTCCAACTGCATTTGCAACAGCTCCCTCTGTTGCTCAAAAGTTAATGCAGGGCTAGTCTTAAAACTTGCTCCCTCACTACTATCCGACTGACCACCGAGAACACCTGCTTCCCAAAGACCCTGCTTTAACACAGCTTTAACTGGGTCTTTAAGTTTTCTATCCCCAATTTCAATCTGATAATGTTCAGCTATTTCAATTAACTGCTCCTTAGTACATAACTCTAAAGCTAAATCCGAAGGAGACTGAACAAAACTACTCAAAATGGAAGACATTTTCCTCAGCCAATACAATCAATACCAATGCCTAAAAAAAACACAACTCCCCTGCTGCCAGTCTGGGTTAATGGCTGGAGCCACTCTCCTCTATTCTCCCAGAACAGCTACCTAACTGGACCCTAGTCTTCGTGCAGTCACATGTGGTGGGGTTTTATGCACACAAAACCAGAGGAGTAGAAAAGACAACCAGAAAACTGGCGGCCCCCCCACGTCCACGGAGGTGCTCCCGAGCCGATGTAGGGAAATAGGGGAGGGAAGCTCTACCCACGTTCACTGCCACTTACAAAACAAAACACCACGAGCCTCCTATTGACACTCGCTGTTAAACCTGAACAGGAGAAGACTCCCACCAGGACAAAAAACCCAGACAAGCCCAGAGTGAATTGCTAACAATCTTAACTATCAAGCTAACTGCGGCAGTAGCTCAGTGGGTAGAGCGGTCGTCTTTCAACCGGAAGGTAGGCGGTTCGATTCCCACTGTCCCCACAGTTCATACTGTCGTTGTGTCCTTGGGCAAGACACTTAACCCACCTTGCCTCCAGTGACTGTAACACTGGTAATGTAATGTAAGTCGCTTTGGATAAAAGCGTCTGCTAAATGAATAAATGTAAATGTAAATGTAACAAAGGAACACATGACTCTCACTGCTCTCTCCTACCATAATGGCCAACCCCAAGCATCCCCTCAAACAAAAGTTTGGCAAACTGAACTTAATATACAAACTACTAACTTAACTTTAACTTAATTAACTTTAACTTAAGAGCGGACGAGCCCCCACTTGTCACAGGCCGGCTCATAGCCTGTGGCAAATAATGAGGGGACACAAACAACAAGGGTAGGCCAATCAAAAAGTATTTATTAATTAAACTCAAATCAATAACTTTAACAAAGAAAAGGCATGGGGTGTGAGTATGTCTGAATCAGTGGTGTATGTAGGGTGCCTGGATGTGTGAATCTGTATGTGTAACATGGACTGAGTGCAAACCTAAAAAGAACCACAACACAACATAACTAACCAAACCATACCTGGTGTAGCTGAGAGAGAGCTGAGAGAGAGCTGAGAGAGACAGAAGAAGGGTAGCTGGTGGTTTAAATACCTGAGCCCAGGTTGCTCCAATTACTCACGACCCTCCTCTGCCAACAGGAGGAACCGCCCCTGCCAGGCAGAGGAGGGGCCGTGACATAGGAGACTTTCTGATGGTACTTCACTTAGCCGTTGTAATTGGCTTCGGGGTTGCCTTGCATTCATTCTCGCCATGATCTTGTCTTTCAGGTCAGTCGCTGCCTCATTCAGCATTATTTCTTTATTATTTTTTTTGTTGGGGCTTTGTACCCAATCTCCGGTTGGGGAGCCCCCGTTGGCTCCCCTCTGACCTCTCGTCCTGGCTCCCCCTTGCTGTAGCATTTTTTGTGTTGTATCTCGTCAATCTCAAGTTGTGATAGCAGCTGCCGCTTGTGGATGTTGGAACACTGAGCTACTAGTTGCTTCGATGTAAGCCTGGATTGTGGGTTTCGAAGTAACCATTCATCCCACATCCTCTTCATGTAACCCCTCTGACTAGGGTTACTGGAGTAGTAGCATTCCAACAGAGCCTTGTTATCGCATCTCGCCCATCTCCGTCTTGTTCTTGTTCCAGTAGCCCATTTGTCATCAAGTTGCTCTGGTTCCCCAACACCTGACGCAGACCTTGTTGGGCCGGGCGTCGTCTGATCGACATGGACCAGAGGAAGCGAAAGAAAGAGTTGTCGCAGGAGAATAGAAAGAAAATTATAGACAAGCATGATAAAGGTAAAGGCTATAAGACCATCTCCAAGCAGTTAGATGTTCTGCAGGAGGAAAATTGATAACAAATCAAAAAGACGGATAATCCAATGGTAACAAAAGAGCCCAGAAAGACTTCTAAAGAGATCCAAGGTGAACTCCATGCTCAAGGAACATCAGTGTCAGATCGCACCATCCGTCGTTGTTTGAGCCAAAGTGGACTACATGGGAGACGACCAAGGAGGACACCATTGTTGAAAACAAATCATAAAAAAGCTAGACTGGAATATGCCAAACTACATGTTGACAAGCCACAAAGCTTCTGGGAGAATGTCCTATGGACAGATGGAACTTTTTGCCAAGGCACATTAGCTCTATGTTCACAGACGGAAAAATGAAGCATATCAAGAAAAGAACACTGTCCCTACTGTCAAATATGGAGGAGGCTCTGTTATGTTCTGGGGCTGCTTTGCTGCATCTGGCACAGGGTGTCTTGAATCTGTGCAGGGTACAATGAAATCTGAAGACTATCAAGGGATTCTAGAGAGAAATGTGCTGGCCAGTGTCAGACAGCTTGGTCTCAGTCGCAGGTCATGGGTCTTGCAACAGGACAATGACCCAAAACATACAGCTTAAAACACCCAAGAATGGTTAACAGGAAAACATTGGACTATTCTAAAGTGGCCTTCTATGAGCCCTGACCTCAATCCTATTGAGCATCTTTGAAAGGAGCTGAAGCATGCCGTCTGTAAAAGACACCCTTCAAACCGGAAACAACTGGAGCAGTTTGCTCATGAGGAGTGGGCCAAAATACCTGCTGAGAGGTGCACAAGTCTCATTGACAGTTACAGGAATCGTCTGATTGCAGTGATAGACTCAAAAGGTTGTGCAACAAAATATTAAGTTAGGGGTACCATCAATTTTGTCTAGGCCTGTTCCATGAGTTTATTTTTTAAAATAATTCCGTTCAAGCATGGTTGAAAAGCAATGTCTGACTTTCATTGGTTCATTCATAGAATTTTTATTTATTATTTCTTTTGTCAGAATAAAGTTTTTTCTGTGAACATTGAGTTTTCATTGACCGAAGGGTACCAACAATTTTGTCCACGTGTGTACATATGTGTATATGCATATATATATATATATTAGGACTTTTCACACGGGGGACCCAGGTCCACACAGAAGGGGTTTGACTCCCAGAAGGAACAATAGCAGACATTGAGGATGGGTACAAGTACCTTGGAATACCACAGGCAAATGGCAACCTTGAAGAGAAAATAAGGAAAACAGCAACTGCCAACTACCTCCAACGAGTAAAGCAAGTCCTAAGAAGTCAGCTCAATGGCAAGAAGAAGGCACGGGCAATAAACAGCTACGCCCTGCCAGTGATCAGATACCCTGCGGGAATAATAAGGTGGCCAAAGGAAGAGATACAGACCACAGACGTTAAGACACAAAAGCTCCTCACCATGCATGGAGGGTTCCATCCCAAATCCAGCACCCTGAGACTGTACGATAGCTGTAAAGAAGGCAGCCGTGGACTAGTGAGTGTGAGAGCCACTATCCAGGATGAAATATCCAAGATCCACAAGTACATCAAAGATAAGGCCCCAACAGATGACGTGCTCAGTGAATGTCTCAGGCAATGGGGAACAGAGGAAGAGGAGCTGGAGGAGGGACCATCATGGGAGGACAAACCCCACCGAAACATAACATAAGTGGCTGATATCAAGAAATCTTACCAATGGTTAGAACGGGCCCGACTGAAGGACACCACAGAGGCACTCATCATGGCTGCACAGGAGCAGGCCCTGAGCGCCAGAGCAATTGTGGATCGTCATTTGTCAATACTCGTCTGAGGTGTGCTGATTTCTATGTGTGCCCCACTCGAGGCAAGCGAGGCCAGGAGTCGGGCCGCGGAGGTCGGGAGCAGAGAGAAAGGACTGGGCAGAGGTATCGCTACACGCGCCGTACATTTGAACCCCTGAGCGGGGACATTACAGGCTACCAGCGGCGGAAGCGCAGACACCGAGGGAAGTGAGGGGGGTTGTTTGTGAAACTGCGCAGCCGCCAGTCGAGGATCCCGCTGCCGTCCATCTACCTGGCGAATGTTCAGTCATTGCCAAATAAGACAGACGACCTGCTGAGTCGTATTAAGGCCCAGCGTTAGGTCCGGAACTGCTCCGTGTTTTGCCTGACAGAGACGTGGTTACACAGCGGCGTGCCGGATTCTTCTTTCCAGCCGCCGGGCTTCTCGGTCCACCGCTCGGACCGGGTGAAGGAGCGCACCGGGAAATCAAAGGGTGGAGGTGTGTGCTTTTTAATTAACAAACTTTGGTGCACGGATTGTGTCATCGTGAACAAAACTTGCAATGTTAACTTGGAATGTCTTATTTTGAAATGCCGCCCTTTTTATCTCTCACGGGAGTTTTCTGTAATGTTCCTGTGTGGTGTTTATATACATCCACGGGCGGACATTTCTGTTGCCTTGAGTGAATTAAGTGACATTGTACACAAATTTGAGAACTCCCGTGTTAATGCCATGGCTATAGTAGCTGGTGATTTTAATAAGTGTAATTTTAAAACTGTCTTTCCCAACTACTATCAGCATGTTAAACATCAAACTAGGGGAGCACATATCCTGGATCACTGTTACAGTAATGTAAAATCTGCTTATCAATCTAGTCTTAGACCAGCTTTTGGAAAATCAGATCACTCTTCTTCCTACATATATAAAGAGGAGTAAACAATTAAAACCTTCGTTGTGTATTGTTCAGTGCTGGACGAAGGAGAGTGAAATGAAATTACAGGGATGCTTTGATGCTACTGATTGGTCTGTGTTCCATTCAGGAAATTTGGATGAGTATTGTGATGCAGTGACTAGCTATATTGACTTCTGCATTGATTGCTGTGTTGCAAAAAAGGTAATAAAACGGCATGCTAGTCAGAACCCGTGGTACAATGCGGATGTAAATAGGAAAATACAACAGCGGGCCGTGGCTTTTAAATCTGGTAATGCTGTTGCTTATAAGTTGTCCAGATACTCTTTGGAGCGGTCTATTAAAGCTGCTAAACGAGGCTATGGAGCTAAGATAGAGGGACATTTCACGGAGGCGGACCCTCGACGTATGTGGCAAGGGTTAAATTCTATCATCACTTGGAAACCTAAAGGAGGATCTATCATTAATGTTGAGCCATCCTTGCCAAACGAACTAAATGAGTTTTATTGTCGTTTTGAAACTGGATATGTTGAACCTGTTGTTTTTTCGGCTTGTAATGAGCAGAGTTTTACCATCATTCAGGAGGATGTCCAGAGGATCTTGTCCAGGACGAAGGTTAGGAAGGCACCTGGTCCGGATTGTATTCCCCCTTGTGTCCTTAAATTGTGCTCCGAGCAACTTGCTCCTGTTCTGACTGATCTTTTTAACATGTCACTTGGGAAGTGCACTGTTCCAGTTAGTTTTAAAAGATCAATCATAATTCCAGTGCCCAAGAAGACACCTGTGACG
The DNA here is from genome assembly GCA_024416835.2 of Perccottus glenii. Lineage (NCBI taxonomy): Eukaryota > Metazoa > Chordata > Actinopteri > Gobiiformes > Odontobutidae > Perccottus > Perccottus glenii. The sequence continues at coordinate 5,335,146 of CM044557.2, forward strand.
TGTTGGAATGACTATCGGCCAGTGGCCCTCACATCTGTCTTGATGAAAACCTTTGAGCGGTTGGTGTTGGACTTTGTTAGAGATCAAATCCCTATGTCTGTGGACCCACTACAATTTGCATATAGGAAAAACAGAAGTGTTGAGGATGTCATTTCCTTTGCTTTGAACTCTGTCTATAAGCATCTTGATGCACATAAATCATATGCTAGAATGCTTTTTATAGACTATAGTTCAGCTTTTAACTCAATGGTCCCAACAAAGCTCTTTCACAAATTGAAATGTCTTGGACTCGATGATGCCATTTGTAAATGGATTTTAAATTTCCTCACTTGTCAACCACAAAGGGTCAAAATTAATGGCTGTATTTCAGATGAGTTGTATGTTAGCACTGGTTCACCACAGGGGTGTATCTTGAGCCCCCTATTGTTCACATTGTATACTCATGACCTTGTAGCATCCTATGATAATAATGTGATAATCAAATATGCAGATGATACAACTATCATGGGGCTGATTAGTTCAAACGATGAATCTCAGTATCGCGAGGAGGTGGAGAATGTTGTTCAATGGAGTAAAAAAAACTTGCTTTTGAACACTTCAAAAACGTGTGAACTTGTTATTGTTTTTCTTTACAATAGGAATCAGTTGCCTATTACCATCTATTATTCTGATGTGCAGATTATTGAGAAATGTAAATTTTTGGGTGTGACTCTTTCTCATGACTTGAAATGGAGCTCAAATACGACTAGCGTTGCTAAGAAAGCGAGACAGCGCCTCTTCTTTTTACGTAGGCTTCGAGAGTTTACTCAAAGATTCTTTTGAATTTTTACTATTGTGTGGTTCGCTCAGCCAGCAGGATCATTGGCTGCACTTTACTGCTCCTGGAGGTTACATATAAAGCTAGACTCTTGAATCGAGCTTTAAAAATTGTTAACGATGCCTCAGGCCATCCTGCAGGGACCTTCTTTAAGATGCTTCCCTCAGGGAGAAGGTATCGCTCGGTCAAATGTTCTACTGATCGCCATTTAAACAGTTTCTTTCCCCAGGCTGTAATCATTTTAAACAAAGCACTTTAAATTAGGCACTTTATATTTATGTGTGGTTTTTATTACTGCATTTTACTTTTGAGCTTTTATGTGGCATCTGCTTGTCTGTTTTATGTTATGTCTTTTATGTGTCTGACATTATACTTTGAGCTTCTTGCACATTTTTTTTTTCCAATGTGGTTTTATACTGCAAATGGCTAATAAAGTGAACTGTGAATCCAAACACAGGCGCACCTCATTCTAATGAGTACTTCTGCGGTCATCACTATCCTTTGCAAATAAATGCTCTAAATTACTATTATTAATATTTAATTATTAATTATTATTAATATTTTTATTTGGAATTTGGGAAAAATGTTGTCAGTAGTTTATAGAATAAAACAAAAATGTTAATTTTACCCAAACACATACCTATAAATAGTAAAAGCAGAGAAACTGATAATTTTGAAGTGGTCTCTTGATTTTTTTCAGTACTGTACATGCTCACATTAGTATCGGCTGGCATTGATATATCATTTTAGCTTTAGTGAACCTGGTTTGGGTGCAGGAGATTGGGGGCTCAACTCTGTCCCTGTTGTAGTATCCTCGCATTGAGCTATAATCCTGAATAATTTATTGTAAAAATGACTGCTGGATAAATTTGTTATACTTGATGATTGTGATTAAAGCTCATTAGAAAGTCGTATTTTTGACAATCCCTAAATCTCTGTTTCTTTTTTGTTTTTCAGCACGGGCAGCAGTTGTACCGCCACATTTATTTGGGCTGTAAAGAAGAGGACAACAGCCACAAGAACTTTGAGCTGCTGTTCACTACATTAGCCATCCTGACCATTGAACTGGCCAACGAGGAGGTGGTTATCGATCTCATCAGACTTGCCCTGGCTTTGCAGGTTGGTCACATTGTCAAGACCACTATCGCATGACCAAGCCTTCCACCCAAAACATTGGTCATGTTTCAGTTTTAAGTGTTTTTAAATCGTCTAAAGCATCTATAATCCCTCTCTCTGCAGTACTATTTCTAAAGATCTTATAGACTCCTAAAACTCAAGTCTTTCATGTTCTGTTGGTCATGTAAACATAACTGTTAATACAGTGGTTTAAATTAGCAAATTGGTTACCAGGCCACCAACCTACATTGTTGCATGTAGTGATTAAACATTCCATAAAGATATGGGCACTTTGCAATTTCTCTCTCTGTGGCCCCTTTTCTTTAAACCGTCTCTCACAGTGCAGGTTTTTGGCAGTGGCACCAGGCTGGCATCATTTGTTTTAAAGTTCTGCTCATAGACAACACCATGGCATTATTCACACAGAAATGCAACCTCCCTAATTAACCTCCCTGATGACACCGCTGCAAAAGCAATGATTGGCTGACGCGGTCTCACTGCGCGCTCTGAATTCCACTAAACACAAGACAGCGTCAGCGACAATGGCAAGGAGCCGGGGAAATTCAAAGGTGGCGTTCTCGAACTGGAAGTACCGGCACTACTTCTCGTTAATTGAAATTAAAGGCAAGAATGTTTCTGTAACATGCTATGTCCAGGAAAAAAAGACTCGATCCACGTCTGCCTCAAGTAACTCAAATCTTCTGAAGCCCCTCACATCAACACATGCTAACACGACACTTGTTGCTGCTGCTAACCCCAAAGGCAGCTGCGTGAGTTCCATTGAAGGAGACAGAGCCACTGTTAAAACAAGCAACGCTCGATTTTATGTGTCAGCAACAACCACTGGTTTAGTTTTTAGATGAGGAGTATTTTAGAATAGTATTGTATTATTCATTTTCTTTGAGAATGATCAACATGTTAATCTACAGAGAGAGTTGGATTATGTTTTGTTTATTGTGCAATAATTTACAGGTACAGAGATTTGCACTACTTAATGGCCAGGTCTCCCTTTGTTTCTTTTTACACAGGTTTACATTTGTGTGACTTAATTTTGCCATTTTCAATATTTATTTTTTATATGTTTTTATTTATATCATATGGCAGACTGCAATCTATTGAGTTGAAATAAATACTAAATGTTCTAAAATACTATATATAGTGTTTTTATTCTTCAATCAGTTAATTTAAACATCTTTGATATTTAAGCTGAACATAACATAAAAAATAACTTCAGTTACTTTGCTGTTACAATGTGGTAACTGAGTTACTAACTCAATTATTTTTTGGCAGAAGTAATTTGTAACTGTAACTAATTACTTTTTTGAAGTAAGATGACCAACACTGGTCATGTCCCTGAGTCGATCTACAAAAGGTCTTCCCTTAAAACTATGTAACATCATGTTAGCCCTTAGAAGCCCTTTGTGGATAAACTTGAAAGGTCATGGGAGCAGGAACAGGTCTGTTACCTCATCCTCTCTGTGCGTTACTCTAGTTTAAAGTCGTACACGGGGCTTCTATGTGTCGGCTGTAACTCCACTGAGGCCTCTCTCATCCCTTGGACAGAATGAGCTCAGTTTTGCTCAGCATCATCTAGAGAAGTAGGGCATCAGCATTAGGGCGTTATGCCAATTTTTTTGGCAGACTGAACACTAAAATTGTAATATTTTTTATTAAATTTTTTTTTAATTTGTAAATTTCACCGCTGCTTTTTTTTTGTGAAAATGTGTCCTCTCATTCATTCATTCATTCATTCATTCTCTACCGCTTTGTCCCGTTAGGGGTCGCGGGTGACTGGAGCCTATCCCAGCAGCTTTGGGCCTGAGGCGGGGTACACCCTGGACAGTGGCCAGTTAGTCGCAGGGCTGACATTTAGAGACAGACAGTGACAGACAACCATTCATTCACTAGGGACACTTTTTAGATTTGCCAATTGACCTAAACATACATGTCTTTGGACGGTGGGAGGAAGCCGGAGTACCCAGAGAGAGAACCCACAGTAACACGTGGAGGACATGCAGACTCCTCACAGAAAGACCGGAGTCGGCCGAGAATGTTTGAGTCGAACCGGGTTTTAAACTCACGATCTTCTTGTTGTGAGGCAGAAGTGCTAACCACTCTGCCACGTGCACTCCTGTGTCCTCTCAGTCAGACCTAAAATGATAAAATAGATACCTCCAGTTGACCTTAATATTGCATAACCTGGAAGAATGAGAACTTTTTTTGATTTCTCTCTTTTCATAAACAGTCCATAGTGCAGTAGTCTCAATAAAGTACGAGGATGGAAGCCGATGCCTGAGCCCCCGCTGCTTTAGTCACACCTCGGCAGCTGTGGAGCCTGTGAAGCATGTTTCCCACTGACATCTGTTTCTTTCAATGCAACTACAGCCACTCACACAACACTGTATTTTAGTTAGATTATTAGATATTAGATTAGTATTATTGTGCAGATTCTCTGAACTGAAATATTATACTTACTAAATATACTGCAAGCTGCCACCTTCACTGATATATTCTGCACAATGTTAAATATATTGCTCTTCACCAAAAAAGTGCAGCAAAGACGTATTCCTCCATAAATGTAAAATATACAGTGGCAAGAAAAAGTATGTGAACCTTTTGGAGTTTTGTGGTTTTCTGAATAAAATGTGATGTCATCTTCATCTAAGTCAAGGGTATTGACAAACATAATGTGTCTAAAAATAACTACACAAACAAATTCTGATCTTCCATATCTTTATTGATAACAACCAAAAAACCTCAGTGCTTGTGGAAAAAGTATGTGAACCCTTGATTTATTGACTTAAAAAAAGCTAATTGAAGTCAGTTTTAGCACACCTGGAGTCTTGTTAAGATATTACATTTGGAGGTGTAGACTACAGCTACTTTGGCTAATTAAAAACCCTTCAAACTTTTGGAGTTTACTCTGCACAAGAAGAACACACTTTTGTGAGCCATGCTTCGTCAAAAAGAGCTTTCAAAGGACCTACAATCAAAAATTGTTGCTTTACATAAAGCTGGAAAGCTTTGTGGCGCCCAGTCACAATGACACCAAGAGCACAACAAATACTCATCAATGAGGTGAAGAAACAACCCCGAATGACAGCCAAAGTTTTTAAGTCATCAATTGGAACTTGCTAACATCTCTTGCTAATATCTCTGTCTCTGTAACATCTCATGAGTTTACAATACCTAAAGCACTGAACAAGCAGGGTATCCACAGCAGGACACCACGAAGGAAGCCACTGCTTACTAAAATGAACATTGCTGCACGCCTGGAATTTGCTAAAGAGCACATTGACACTCTACAGCGGAATTGGCAAAATGTTTGTGAACTGATGAAACTAAGATTTAACTATTTGGAAAAAAACACACAGTGCTACATCTGGCGTAGAAAGGGCACAGCATTTCATCATGAACACATCATATCAACTGTAAAGTATGGTGGAGGAAACATCATAATTGGGCCTGCTTTCCTGCATCAGAGCCTGGCCAGCTTGCAATCATTGAAGGGAAGATGAATTCCCAAGTATATCAGACAATTCTTCAGGATAATGTGAGGATGTACTTCAGCTGAAACTGTGTAGAAGGTGGTGATGCAACTGGACAACAACCCAAAACACCAGAGCAAGTTCACAACAGAATGTTGTTGGTGTAATTATTTTTATACACATTATGTTTGTCAATTCTCTTGATTTAGATGATCAGATCACATTTTTAGACAAATTTATTCATAAAACCATGAATTTCCAAAAGCTTCACATACCTTTTCTTGCCACTGTACAAGAGATCATAAAAGAAAACTTGTATAAACCTGTTGTCATGAAATAAGGCATTTGTTTGATGATTTCAGTTTGTTTTTAATTACTGTTTAAGAATGTCAATATTTTCAGCCTTAAACACGAGCCAGAATCTGGCCCTGGCTACTCTGTGGTGTTTTACCAGATGAGCAACCACTACAACTGAGATGCTAAAAAGTACTGAACTGAAAATGGAAAGGATTTTAAAGCTTTTATATTTTTTGGCAGGACATGGCACTGTCAAACGAGGAGAACCTGCCGATGTTTATTCGCTGTGGGATAATGGCTCTGGTTGCTGCGTATGTCAACTTCCTGAGTCAGATGATTGCCAACCCTCCATTCTGTCAGCATGTCAGCAAGGTGCAGCCACTCACAACTCTCTTCTTTAATAAGAAAAAAATTCAAATATGGATTCAATTTTATATAGCTTAAGATAATAAGATAAGACAAAGCCCTTTACAATTAAGTCCATTATTCATTCACTTTACAGTCGCACACTAGTGTTTAAAAGACAGACTGACAGCCATTCCGACCCCCACCAAACACACACATTCACACAACTCGCACATTCATACACAAGTGCTACTGACACTGGAGACAAGGTGGGTTAAGTGTATTGCCCAAGGACAAGAACAGAATGAACCAGGGGGAGCGGGAATCACCAACCTTCTTGTCAACTTGTGATGCGGAGTGAATTATAAACAAGCTTTTCAAATGTTGCAAAAAAGGAAATGCTTTCTTTCTTTCTTTTTTTTCTTCAGGTGTTAGAGTTAAGAAGCCTTGATACTCCATATCTCCTCCCAGAGCATATCTTCAGAGACAAGTGTCCGTAAGTCAGTTGCTGTGATTTTATGATTGTTATTTAATGCTGTAACAGAAGCCTACACAAAATACTAAAATAAACAGATCAAATAATATATTGACTTATTAATGACACATGTTTATTGCCCTCTCAGGGTATTGAGTATAGTTTAGATTATCCGTAGACATGTAGAATACACTGTGTGCACAATTATTAGGCAGTGACTATTTTGACCATATCATTTTATCCATAATTTTCAACTCCAAGCTGTATTGGATTTAACGTATATCAGGTGATGTGTATTTGTGTAACAAGGGAGGGTGTGGCCTAAGGAGATCAACACCCTATATCAAGGTGTGCATAATTATTGGGCCAAAAAAGAGATTTAAATGACTCTGAAAAGTCAAACTTTTTTAAAAGTCTTAACAGGGATGCAGCACTCTTGAAATATCTAAGATATTGGGGCGTGATCACAAAACCATCAAACGTTTTGTAGCAAATAGTCAACAGGGTCGCAAGAAACGTGTCGAAAAGAAAAGACGCAAGAAGAAGAATCAAACGTGAAGCTACCAGGAACCCATTATCCTCCAGTGCTGCCATATTCCACAACTGCAACCTACCTGGAGTGTCAAGAAGTACGAGGTGTTCAGTCTCAGAGACATGGCCAAGGTAAGAAAGGCTGAAACCCGATCCACCTCAGAACAAGACAGAAGTTGAAACGTCAAGAATGGGCCAAGAAATATCTGAAGACAGATTTTTCAAAGGTTTTGTGACTGATGAGATGAGAGTGACTCTTGACGGACCAGATGGATGGACCCGTGGTTGGATCAGTAACGGACACAGAGCTCCACTTCGACGCCAGCAAGGTGGAGGTGAGGTACTGGTATGGATAGGTATTAATAAAGATGAGCTAGTTGGACCTTTTCGGGTTGAAAATGGACTCAAAATCAACTCTCAGACCTACTGCCAATTTTTAGAAGACACTTTCTTCAAAAAAAAAAAAAAAAAAGTCTGCATCTTTCAAGAAGACTTTGATTTTTATACAAGACAACGTTCCATCACATGCACCAATGTTCTCCACTGCTTGGCTGGCCAGTAAAGGCCTTAAAGATGAAAAACTAATGACACCTGACTTAAACCCTCTTGAGAACTTCTGGGCCCTTCTTAAGCAGGACATTTAACGTGAAGGTAAACAGTACACCTCTCTGAACAGTGTCTGGGAGGCTGTGGTTGCAGCTGCACAAAAAGTTGATTCTGACCAGATCAAGAAACTGACTGACTCCGTGAATGGAAGGCTTGTGACTGTTATCGAAAAGAAGGGTGGCTATATTGGTCACTGAGTTATTTATATATATTTTTTTTTTTCAGAAATGTTTATTTGTAAAATTTGAGTTTGTTTCTTATTCTCACTTTAACAGGTGAAAATAAACAAGTGAGATGGGAAAATCTTTGTTTTTCATTTAGTTGCATAATAAGTCTGCACACTAATAGTTGCCTAATAATGGTGTACATGTAGATATTCTCTTAAGAAAACAAAACTTCACTTTTACTACTTAAATGTTCAGGCTTGAGGGTTTTTTTTTTTTTTTGATTGACCAAGAACACTGCAGTTGTACAATAACAAAGTTAATCCTCAAAAATACTACTTGTCTAATAATTGTGCATACAGTGGAGTGTAAAATGGACATGAATATTTTGTGAAAAATATTTTTTAATTTGAAAGTTGTTGATACAGATCCCAGACATGAGTCCCATCAGGCCACTTGTCTGGTTACGTCTACAGAGGAGGGGTTGTTCTGCTCCTCTGATTGGACATATATTTGACATGCCATAATATTGTAGCAGTAATACAGTAATAGCAGAAATGTGTCAAATGTAGAAAATGAAACACATTAATAAGTTCTGGTTCAGGCATTTTTTTTATATTTTTTTTGCCATAAGGCTTTACATTATGTCACTAGATAAACAATTTGACAGACAAGAAAAACTTTAAGTGCCAACCGCTGTGTTTCCAACCATCAAATGCCTAAAGCCTCTTGAAATGTTCCAAAAGAGCATTTGTGTGTTCTGTAAAGCAGTTTAGTGTTCAGTCTGTCAGCTCTCTGGTAAAGCCAAGTCTGTCTCAAATTATTGTGTTCTGTGGCTTTCAAAGCATTGAGAAGCTTTTATCGTAGTTCAGAGACGGAGCTGGACAAGAATCAGAACTGAAAACACAAGCTCCTCAGCCTGAATTTTGAGTAGATTTATGAATATAAAAATGGCATTAACAGGATATAACTGCTGCATCCATAAAAAAATATATATATTGTATTTTTATTATTAGGCCCGAGCCGGTGATGACCGGGAGGGCCTATTGTTTTTCAGAATCAGAATCAGAAAGAGTTTTATTGCCAAGTATGCTTGCGCATACAAGGAATTTGTTTTAGTGACATAAGCTACCAGTACACAGAGACACCAACACACAGACAACAAATAAGTGTATAAACAGACAACAAATAGGTGTATAAACAATATAAACAATTGTGCTATAAATGATAATTGAATAGGATTGAATAAGATGCAGGGATGTACTAGAATGGAGGGGTAACAAATGAATATAAGGATATTGCACTTTTTTTTTTTTTTTGCATAAGTGGGGAACATTTAACTGTTCGTGAGGTAGATTGCCTGGGGGAAGAAACTGTTTTTGTGCCTTGCTGTTCTGGTATTTGCGGCTCTGAGGCGCCGGCCAGATGGCAAAAGTTCAAAAATGGGGTGACTTGGATGTGAGGGATCCAGAGTGATTTTATGAGCCCTTTTCCTCACTCTGGTTATATACAGTTCTTGAAGGGTGGGCAGGGGAGCACCAATAATCCTTTTAGCAGTCCGAACAGTTCTCTGTAGTCTTCTGATGTCTGATTTTGTTGCTGAGCCAAACCAGACAGTTATAGAGGTACACAGTACAGACTCAATGACGGCTGAGTAGAACTGTTTCAGCAGCTCCTGTGGCAGGTTAAACTTCCTCAGCTGGCGAAGGAAGTACAACCTCTGCTGTGCCTTTTCACGATGGAGTCAATGTGAATGTCCCACTTCAGGTCCTGTGAGATGGTAGTACCCAGGAATCTGAATGACTCCACTGCGGTCACAGTGCTGTTTGTGATGGTGAGTGGGGAAAGTACAGGGGGGTTTCTCCTAAAGTCCACGGTCATCTCCACTGTTTTGAGCGTGTTCAGCTCCAGGTTCTTAAGACTGCACCAGACAGCCAGCTGCTCAACCTCTTGTCTGTAAGCAGACTCATCACCGTCCTGGATGAGGCCGATGACTGTAGTGTCATCTGCAAACTTTAGGAGCTTGACAGAGGGGTCTTTAGAGGTGCAATCGTTGGTGTACAGGGAGAAGAGCAGAGGGGAGAGAACACATCCCTGAGGGGCACCAGTGTTGGTGGTGCAGCTGTTTGACATGAATTTACCCAGTCTCACTAACTGTTGCCTATCTGTCAGAAAGCTGGTGATCCACTGACAGATAGAGCTAGGAACAGAGAGCTGGGTCAGTTTGGTCTGAAGGGCTGTTGGGATGATGGTGTTGAAAGCCGAACTAAAGTCCACAAACAGGATCCTCACATAAGTCCCTGTTTTGTCCAGATGTTGCAGGATGAAGTGCAATTCCATGTTGATTGCATCATCCACGGACCTGTTTGCTCGGTAAGCAAACTGCAGGGGGTCCAGTAAGGGTCCAGTGATGTTCTTCAGATAACCCAGAACCAGTTTTTCAAACGACTTCATGACGACAGACGTTAGAGCCACAGGTCTGTAGTCGTTAAGTCCTGTTATCTTGGGTTTCTTTGGGATGGGGATGATGGTGGAGCGTTTGAAGCAGGAAGGCACTTCACACAACTCCAGGGATCTATTGAAGATCTGTGAAAAGATGGGGGCCAGCTGGTCAGCACAGGTTTTCAGACAGGCTGGTGTCACGCCATCTGGGCCTGGTGCTTTTCTTCTTTTGTTCTTCTTGAAGACCTGGCACACATCAGCTTCACAGATTTGAAAAGCAGGAGGTGTGGAGAGGGGAATTGCAGGAGGTGTTAATGGTTGTGTAGGGAGATGGTCAGAGTGGGTGTTGGGGTTTCAAATCTACAGTAAAACTCATTCAGGTCGTTGGCAAGTTGTTGATTAGCCTCAGTGCAGGGGGATGGTGTCTTGTAGTTTGTGATGGCTCTTAGACCTCTCCACACTGAAGTTGAGTCGTTGGAAGTAAACTGATCTTCCAACTTTTAGCAAAGGTCTTTTAGCCGCTCTGATCTCTTTGTTCAGTGTGTTCCTGGCCTGATTGTACAAGACCCTGTCCCCATTTCTGTAGGCATCCTCTTTGGCCTGACGAAGATGTCTGAGTTTTACTGTAAACCATGGCTTATCATTGTTGAATGTTAAATAAGTCCTGGTAGGAATGCATACATCCTCACAGAAACTAATGTAGGATGTTACGGTCTCTGTGAGTTCGTCCAGATCGGTGGCAGCAGCTTCAAAAACACTCCAATCAGTGATGTCAAAACAAGATTGTAAATCCTGCTCTGTTTCGCTGGTCCATCTCTTCACAGTCTTTACTACGGGTTTAGCAGATTTAAGTTTCTGCTTGTAGGACGGTATAAGATGAACCAGACAGTGATCAGAATGTCCCAAAGCTGCTCGTGGAACAGAGTGGTATGCATTCTTTATTGTGGTGTAACAGTGATCCAATATATTACTGTCTCTGGTGGGACATGTAACATACTGTCTGTATTTTGGGAGTTCACGGGAGAGATTGGCTTTATTAAAGTCCCCAAGAATGATTAAAACAGAGTCCGGGTGTTGTTGTTCTGTCTCTGTGATCTGATCAGCGAGTTTCTGTAAAGCTGAACTCACATGCGCTTGCGGAGGGATGTAAACACTGACCAGAATGAACGAGTGAAACTCCCGCGGCGAATAGAACGGCTTGCAGTTGACAAACTGCATTTCTAGATCAGGACAGCACATCTTCTTTAACACAGTTACATCTGTGCACCACCGTTCATTGATGTAAAAGCATGTCCACGCCGCCGCGATTTCCCCGTAGATTCTGATTCGCGATCCGCTCTGAACAGCTGAAAGCCCGGCAGATGGAGCGCGCTGTCCGGTATCAGCCAGGTTTCCGTGAAACACAGAGCAGCAGAGTGTGAGAAATCCTTATTTGTCCGAGAGAGCAGAAGGAGTTCGTCCGTTTTCTTGGGTAGAGAGCGGAGATTAGCGAGATGGATGCTAGGCAACGGCGTTCGAAATCCGCGTTTCCTGAGTCTGACGAGCGCTCCCGCTCGCTTCCCCCGTCTGCGCGTCCCCCGTCTGCGCGTCCCCCGTCTGCGCGTCCCCCGTCTGCGCGTCCTGAAGCGTTTGATCAGCGCCGCCGCTCCTCCGATAACAACGTTCAGTAAAACGTCTGAATAATTTAAATCCGGTAAAAGATCTTGTGGTGTGTTCTGCCGAATGTTCAGCAGTTCATCCCTGGTGAAACTGATCGTGTTTGTTAAACAAAAAACAGGAAAAACGAACAAAAACAGTACAAACACTGGAGAGCCAAGCACTGAAGCAGCCGTGCGCGGCGCCATCTTTGAATGGCGATTCAACTTTGGCGCCAAAGTTGAATCTAATCTAATCTTAGTCCTTTTTGCTCAGATTATTTATTTATTTATTTATTTATGCAAAATGATCCTAAATTTGACCCAGTGAACATGCACGAAAAGTCATTTTTATTGGTCCCAGACTTCAAGCTCGGCGAAAAATTTATGTATTTGAAGTCCCCGAAAAAAAATTACAAAAAATCACTGTAGCGACCCCTAGAGAAGTCAAAATACATTGGGCCTATGGAAAGTGAAAGTAACTTTTTCCCAAGGTAGAAAAATGAAACTTGGTATATCCATAGAACACCTCAGGGCAAACAGAAAAGTCTAAGACAGCCACACCCTAAACTCAACAGGAAGTCCGCCATGTGGGGTGAAACGAGCGGCCACTAAAATCGCACCCCTTGCGCAGAAAGATGCAAATCATTGTGTTTTAATCTAAATGGCCCCAAATTTGGTAAGTATCATCTAGACACATGTGCCAACCAAAGTTGTGACTTTATTTTTGATATCTTATCGGGTATGGGTGTGGCAAGCCTGTAACTGTAATTTTTGTGAAAATAAAATGTCTCTTAACTCTCAAACGCCTTCTCGGATCGAGTTGGACCCAAAAAGGCGTTTGTGCACATTCATGACCTAAACACAAAAATATGTAAATAAAAGGGTTATCTTTAGAAATGGCTCTCCAGCGCCCCCTACAAACTTATAATGGGACCCAAGAATTTAGTTTGTCATAGAGACATGAAATTTGGCACACACATCTCTTATGTCATGACGAGCATAAAAGCCAATGACAACCACCCCCTATCTATAAATGTGTTGCCATAGCAACGTCCCAAATATGTGGAAAAAGTTAATTGGAAGTGAAAATTTTAGTTTGCCGTAGGCAAATGAAACTTGGTACACACATCCAGCATGGGCTTATGAACAAAAAAGCCAATGGGGACCACACCCTATCACACACGGAAAGGCGGCCATTTTGAATTGAAGATGTGATCTGACTTAGAATACACCTCTCTTTTAAAAAACAACAAAAAATAGCTGCTTCATTCCACTGACACCAAACTTAGGCAAAATGAGTTAAACATGTGTGTGTTCAATAGACAGGCGTTTTTCTTGACGTTTTTGCTCGAGTTATATATTTTTTTAATTATAATTTTTCTGTAAAATGATCCTCAATTTGACCCAGTAAACGTGCAACTAAAACTTAAATTTATTGGCCCCAAAATTCAAGCCCGGCAAAAAATGTATGTATTATAAGTCCCCGAGGAAAACGAATGAAAAATGTCTCAGTGGCTACTGACTGTTGAGAGGAAAATTTCCAAAACTTGCGAAAAAAAAAAATGTCTTATGAAACAGTGATTTTAGGGCATTTCGTACAAATAAAGCTCTGCGAGGGTCCAGTGTATTGGCCTGTTTCTGCTCCCTGTGTTTGAGCTGCTAAGTGTGTCTCTCAGGAGAGGTCGGTCCCGGTGGCATGGAGTTATATATATCGTATAGTATATCAGAGTTTTCTGTCCCGCTGAGGGTACTATGTCAGTGAGATAGGTTTGATTCTACCAATTGTGTGTCTAAAAACCATTAAACCAATACAAAAATGTATTTATATTTTTGGAATTTAAAGTTACATGATAGGTCTCTCACTGTTGTTCGTGCTTACGGGCCAAATGGCAGTGCAGAGTACCCGGCCTTATTGGAGTCTCTGGGAGGGGTGCTGGAAAGTGCTCCGACCGGGGACTCGTCGTTCTACTGGGGGACTTCAACGCTCACATGGGCAGCGACAATGACACCTGGAGGTGCGTGATTGGGAGGAACAGCCCCCCAGATCTGAACCCGAGTGGTGTTTTGTTCTTGGACTTCTGTGCTAGTCAAGGTTTGTCCAAAACAAACACCATGTTCAAGCATAAGGCACCAGTGCACGTGGCACCAGGACACCCTAGGCCGAAGATCGATGATCGACTTTGTAGTTGTTTCATCTGACCTCCGGCCGTATGTCTTGGACACTCGGGGGAAGAGAAGGGTGGAGCTGTCAACTGATCACCACCTGGTGGTGAGTTGGATCCGATGGCGGAGAAGAAAGCTGGACAGACTCTCACAGTACGTTTGGGTCTGCCGGGAACGTTTGGCAGAGCCCCCTGTCAGAGAAATCTTTAACTCCCACCTCCGGCAGAGCTTCGACCAGATCCCGAGGGAGGTTGGACACATTGAGTCAGAGTGGATCACATTCCCCACCTCCTTTGTCTATGCGGCCACTCAAAGCTGTGGCCATAAAATCTCCGGTGCCTGTCGTGGCGGAAACCCCCGAACCAGGTGGTGGACAGCGGAAGTAAGGGAGGTCGTCAAGCTGAAGATGGAGACCTACCGAGCCTGGTTGGCTCGTGGTACTCCTGAGGCAGCTGATAGGTACCCGGCAGGCCAAGCGGACTGCAGCCCGGGTGGTTGAGGAGGCTTAAACTCGGGTCTGGGAAGAGTTTGGTGAGGCGATGGAAAAGGATTATTGGTCGGCCTCGAAAAGATTCTGGCAAACCGTTCGGCGCCTCAGGAGGGGGAAGCAGTGCCCTGCCAAAACTGTTTACAGTGGAGGTGGGAATCTGCTGACTTCAACTGGGGACATTGTTGGACGGTGGAAGGAATACTTCGAGGATCTCCTCAACCCCACCGACACGTCTTCCACTGAGGAAGCAGAGGCCGAAGGCTCGGAGGTGGACTCGTCCATCACCTGAAGTCACTGAGGTAGTTGGGAAGCTCCTCAGTGGAAAGGCACCGGGGGTGGATGAGGTACGCCCTGAGTACCTCAAGTCTCGGGATGTTGTAGGGCTGTCTTGGTTGACACGCCACTGCAACATCGCGTGGCGGTCAGAGACAGTACCTCTGGACTGGCAGACTGGGATGGTGGTCCCTCTTTTCAAGAAGGGGGACCGGAGGGTGTGTTCCAACTACAGAGGGATAACACTCCTCAGCCTCCCCGGGAAAGTCTATGCCAGGGTACTGGAGAGGAGAATCCGGCCGATAGTTGAACCTCGGATTCAGGAGGAACAATGCGGTTTTCGTCCCGGTCGTGTAACACTGGACCAGCTCTATACCCTCTCCAGTGCTGGAGGGTTTATGGGAGTTTGCCCAACCAGTCCACATGTGTTTTGTGGATCTGGAGAAGGCATTCGACTGTGTCCCTCGTGGCGCCCTGTGGGGGGTGCTCTGGAAGTATGGGGCCTTTGCTAAGGGCTGTCCGGTCCCTGTACGACCGGAGCAGGAGCTTGGTTTGCATTGCCGGCAGTAAGTCAGACCTGTCCCCGGTGCATGTTGGACTTTGGCTGGGCTGCCCTTTGTCACCGGTCCTGTTCATTATCCTTATGGACAGGATTTCTATGTGCAGCCCGGGGCCGGAGGGAGTCTGGTTTGGAGACCACAGGATCTCGTCTCTGCTTTTTGCAGTGTGCACTGGGACAGTTAGCAGCCGAGTGTGAAGCGGCTGGGATGAGGATCAGCACCTCCAAGTCTGAGACCATGGTTCTCAGTCGGAAAAGGGTGGCTTGTCCCCTTCAGGTTGGTGGAGAGCTCCTGCCTCAAGTGGAGGAGTTTAAGTATCTTGGGGTGTTGTTAATGAGTGAGGGAAGGAAGGAGCGTGAGATTGACAGACGAATCGGTGCAGCATCTGCAGTAATGCGGACGATGTACCAGTCTGTTGTGGTAAAGAAGGAGCTGAGCTGTAAGGCGAAGCTCTCGATCTACCAGTCAATCTACGTTCCTACTCTCACCTATGGTCATGAGCTTTGGGTCATGACCGAAAGAACAAGATCCCAGATACAAGCGGCCGAAATTAGTTTTCTCTGCTTAGACTGCTGCCCCGCGACCCGGCCCCGGATAAGCGGTAGAAGATGGATGGATGGAAGTTACATGATGCTACTAGCTAAAGGTTACACAGTACTGCAAGTTACACAGTACTGCAAAAGGGCACCTCGGTGGCTCACCTGAAAGAGCACCAACCATATACTATGTACCATATTCCCCCTTCTCTCACCCTGTTTCATGTCTAACTGAAATCAAATAAAGGCATGAAGGGCAAAATAAAAAAAATCTGAGTTTAAATACGTTTTTTTTTTTTTTGTTTGTTTTTTAACCTTTTTATTGATGTTCTTGTCCAAAATCTTGTGATAATTTTTGGCTCTGATTTGTGCAGACTTCCTGAGAGCCTTTACAAAGAGGATAAACAGCTGTACTTTCAGACATCAGAGCTGGCTGAGTGTCTATCTGGACCTGGATACAACGCAGAAAGGCTGTCCGTCCCCTACGTCCCACAGGTCACAGGTAATGGAACATGCTGCACAGTCATTTTTAATGGCACATTAATATGTTATAAACTGTTTAATTTAAGGAAGTAAATGGTATTTACTTTTTTAATTTCTCTTCAACACAAAGGTGGCATAATTACAGTCGATAACATTGCAAGTTTCCCATGATTATTAATTTTTTTTAATGTTCTTGAGGGTTGAAGAGCTTGAACACTGTTGAGAAGACTAGTCCATATTTGTATTGAGCAAATACACACGTGGACAAAATTGTTGGTACCCTTCGGTCAATGAAAGAAAAACTCACAATGGTCACAGAAAAAACTTTATTCTGACAAAAGTAATAATAAATAAAAATTTTATGAATGTTAACCAATATAAGTCAGACATTGCTTTTCAACCATGCTTCAATGGAATTATTTTAAAAAATAAACTCATGGAACAGGCCTAGACAAAATTGATGGTACCCCTAGAAAAGACTGTAAATAATGTGACCAAATGGACATGTTAATTCAAGGTGTGTGCACTAATTAGCATCACAGGTGTGTACAATCTTGTAATCAGTCAGTGGGCCTATTTATAGGGCTTCAGGTAGTCACTGTGTTGTCTGGTGACATGGTGTGTACCACACTCAACATGGACCAGAGGAAGCGAAGGAAAGAGTAGTCGCAGGAGAATAGAAAGAAAATTATAGACAAGCATGATAAAGGTAAAGGCTATAAGACCATCTCCAAGCAGCTGGATGTTCCTGTGACTACAGTTGCACATATTATTCAGAAATTTAAGATCCATGGGACTGTAGCCAACCTCCCTGGACGTGGCCGCAGGAGGAAACTTGATGACAAATCAAAGAGACGGATAATCCGAATGGTAACAAAAGAGCCCAGAAAGACTTCTAAAGAGATCCAAGGTGAACTCCATGCTCAAGGAACATCAGTGTCAGATCGCACCATCCGTCGTTGTTTGAGCCAAAGTGGACTACATGGGAGACGACCAAGGAGGACACCATTGTTGAAAACAAATCATAAAAAAGCTAGACTGGAATATGCCAAACTACATGTTGACTCATAATGTCCTATGGACAGATGAGACAAAAATGGAACTTTTTGCCAAGGCACATCAGCTCTATGTTCACAGACGGAAAAATGAAGCAGATCAAGAAAAGAACACTGTCCCTTCTGTCTAACATGGAGGAGGCTCTGTTATGTTCTGGGGCAGCTTTGCTGCATCTGGCACAGGGTGTCTTGAATCTGTGCAGGGTACAATGAAATCTGAAGACTATCAAGGGATTCTAGAGAGAAATGTGCTGGCCAGTGTCAGACAGCTTGGTCTCAGTCGCAGGTCATGGGTCTTGCAACAGGACAATGAACCAAAACACAGCTAAAACACCCAAGAATGGTTAAGAGGAAAACATTGGACTATTCTAAAGTGGCCTTCTATGAGCCCTGACCTCAATCCTATTGAGCATCTTTGGAAGGAGCTGAAACATGCCGTCTGGAAAAGACACCCTTCAAACCGGAGCAGTTTGCTCATGAGGAGTGGGCCAAAATACCTGCTGAGAGGTGCAGAAGTCTCATTGACAGTTACAGGAATCGTCTGATTGCAGTGATAGCCTCAAAAGGTTGTGCAACAAAATATTAAGTTAGGGGTACCAACAATTTTGTCTAGGCCTGTTCCATGAGTTTATTTTTAAAAATAATTCCGTTGAAGCATGGTTGAAAAGCAATGTCTGACTTTCATTGGTTAACATTCATAGAATTTTTATTAGGCCCGAGCCGGTGATGACCGGGAGGGCCTATTGTTTTTGCTCGGATTTTTTTTTTAATTTTTTTTTTTATTGTAACCAAATGATCCTAAATTTGACCCAGTGAACATGCACGAAAAGTCATTTTTATTGGTCCCAGACTTCAAGCTCGGCGAAAATGTTATGTTTTTGAAGTCGCCGAAAAAAAAATACGAGAAAATGACTCAGTGGCGACCCCTACAAAATCAAAATACATTGGGCCTATGGAAAGTGAAAGTAATTTTTTTCCAACGTAGAAAAATGAAACTTGGTATATCCATAGGACACCTCAGGGCAAACAGAAAAGTCAATGACAGTCACACCCTAAACTTAACAGGAAGTCCGCCATGTGGGGTGAAACGCTGCCACTAAAATCGCACTTGCGCAGAAAGATGCAAATCCTTGTGTTTTAATCTAAATGGCCCCAAATTTGGTGAGTATCATCTAGACACATGTGCCAACCAAAGTTGTGACTTTGTTTATGATATCTTATCGGGTATGGGTGTGGCAAGTCTGTAACGAGGTGGCCATTTTTGTGAAAATAAAATGTCTCTTAACTCTCAAACGCCTTCTCGGATCGAGTTGGACCCAAAAAGACGTTTGTGCACATTCATGACCTGAACACAAAAATATGTAAATAAAAGAGTTATCTTTAGAAATGGCTCTCCAGCGCCCCCTACACACTTATAATGGGACCCATGAATTTAGTTTGTCATAGAGACATGAAATTTGGTACACACATCTCTTATGTCATGAGGAGCATAAAAGCCAATGACAACCACCCCCTATCTATAAATGTGTTGCCATAGCAACGTCCCAAATATTTGGAAAAAGTCAATGGGAAGTGAAAATTTTAGTTTGTTGTAGGCAAATGAAACTTGGTACACACATCCAGCATGGGCTTATGAACAAAAAAGCCAATGGGGACCACACCCTATCACACACGGGAAGGCGGCCATTTTGAGTTGAAAAAGGAGAACCGACTTAAAATACACCTCTTTTTTAAAAGAACACAGACAATAGCTGCTTCATTCCACAGACACCAAACTTGGGCAAAATGACAAGCGTTTTTCTAGATTTTTTGCTCAAGTTATATTTTTTTTAATTATAATTTGGTATATATTTTTTATTATAATTTTTCTGCAAAATGATCCTCAATTTGACCCAGTAAACGTGCAACTAAAACGTGCGACCCCTAGAAAAGTCAAAAAACATTGGGCCTATGGAAAATGAAAGTAACTTTTTTCCAGCGTAGAAAAATGAAACTTGGTTCATCCATAGGACACCTCAGGGCAAACAGAAAAGTTTATTACAGCCATACCGTAAACTCAACAGGAAATCTACTATGTTGGGTGGAATGCGTGACCACCTCAATTGCACCCCTTGTGTCTAAAGGCTTTTCATCTAAACAGCTCCAAATTTGGTGAGTATCATCTAGACACGTGTGAAAAAAAAGTTATCAATTTGTTTTTTGATACATTTGGGGCTGTGGTCGTAATAAGTCTGTGAAGAGGCAGCCATTTCTTTGGGAAATAAATGCCATTTCCCAATTGCCAGGATCCTTCCTTTAGAGGAGGCCCCTCCAGAGCCACGGCTAGAGTCTTAGAAAACTCCTCAGAATCCTTTGGAACTTGTAACCTTGTACTTTTAGACAAGTAATATTTACATTTTGCCTTTTTAAACAGGGGGGTGCAGCGATTCCTGAGTCATCTAAAATCTCCAGCCAGTACTTTGTTTTTCTCGCCTTAGCCCAAAAAAATAAAATGTCTCTTAACTCTCAAACGCCTTCTCGGATCGAGTTGGACCCAAATTAGGCCCGAGCCGGTGACCGGGAGGGCCTATTGTTTTTGCTCGGATTTTTTTTTTTTTTTTTTTTTTTTTTTATTGTGACCAAATGATCCTAAATTTGACCCAGTGAACATGCACGAAAAGTCATTTTTATTGGTCCCAGACTTCAAGCTCGGCGAAAATGGTATGTTTTTGAAGTCGCCGAAAAAAAAATACGAGAAATGACTCAGTGGCGACCCCTACAAAATCAAAATACATTGGGCCTATGGAAAGTGAAAGTAACTTTTTTCCAACGTAGAAAAATGAAACTTGGTACATCCATAGGACACCTCAGGGCAAACAGAAAAGTCAATGACAGTCACACCCTAAACTCAACAGGAAGTCCGCCATGTGGTGAAACGCGCGCCACTAAAATCGCACTTTGCGCAGAAAGATGCAAATCATTGTGTTTTAATCTAAATGGCCCCAAATTTGGTGAGTATCATCTAGACACATGTGCCAACCTAAGTTGTAACTTTGTTGTTGATATCTTATCGGGTATGGGTGTGGCAAGCCTGTAACGAGGTGGCCATTTTTGTGAAAATAAAACGTCTCTATCTCTCAAATGCCTTCTCGGATCGAGTTGGACCCAAAAAGGCGTTTGTGCACATTCATGACCTGAACAAAAAATATGTAAATAAAAGGGTTATCTTTAGAAATGGCTCTCCAGCGCCCCCTACAAACTTATAATGGGACCCAAGGATTTAGTTTGTTATAGAGACATAAAATTTGGTACACACATCTCTTATGTCATGACGAGCATAAAAGCCAATGACAACCACCCCTATCTATAAATGTGTTGCCATAGCAACGCCCCAAAAATGTGAAAAAGTCAATGGGAAGTGAAATTTTTAGTTTGTTGTAGGCAAATGAAACTTAGTACACACATCCACCATGGGCTTATGAACAACAAAGCCAATGGGGACCACACTATCACACACGGGAAGGCGGCCATTTTGAATTGAAAATGTGAACCGACTTAAAATACACCTCTTTTTAAAAGTACACAGACAATAGCTGCTTCATTCCACAGACACCAAACTTGGGCAAAATGAGCTAAACACGTGTATGTAAAATAGACAAGCGTTTTTCTAGACTTTTTGCTCGAGTTATATTTTTTTATTATAATTCGGTATATATTTTTTATCATATTTTTCTGCAAAATGATCCTCATTTTAACCCAGTAAACACAACTAAAAGTCATTTTTATTGGTCCCAGACTTCAAGCCCAGCGAAAAATTTATGTATTTGAAGTCCCCAAAAAAATACGAAAAATGACTCAGTGGCAACCCTAGAAAAGTCAAAATACATTGGGCCTATGGAAAGTGAAAGTAACTTTATTCCAATGTAGAAAATGAAACTTGATACATCCATAGGACACCTCAGGGCAAACAGAAAAGTCAATGACAGCACACTCTAAACTCAACAGGAAGTCCGCCATGTGTGAAACGCTGGCCACTAAAATCGCACTCCCTTGCGCAAAAACATGCAAATCATTGTGTTTTAATCTAAATGGCCCCAAATTTGGTGAATATCATCTAGACACGTGTGCCAACCAAAGTTGTGACTTTGTTGTTGATATCTTATCGGGTATGGGTGTGGCAAGCCTGTAACGAGGTGGCCATTTTTATGAAAATAAAACGCCTCTCTTAACTCTCAAACGCCTTCTCGGATCGAGTTGGACCCAAAAAGGCGTTTGTGCACATTCATGACCTGAACACAAAGATATGTAAATAAAAGGGTTATCTTTAGAAATGGCTCTCCAGCGCCCCCTACAAACTCATAATGGGACCCAAGAATTTAGTTTGTCATAGAGACATGAAATTTGGTACACACATCTCTTATGTCATGACGAGCATAAAAGCCAATGACAACCACCCCCTATCTATAAATGTGTTGCCATAGCAACGTCCCAAAAATGTGGAAAAAGTCAATGGGAAGTGAAATTTTTAGTTTGTTGTAGGCAAATGAAACTTGGTACACACATCCAGTATGGGCTTATGAACAAAAAAGCCAATGGGGACCACACCCTATCACACACGGGAAGGCGGCCATTTTGAATTGAAAATGTGAACCGACTTAAAATAGACCTCTTTTTTAAAAGAACACAGAAAATAGCTGCTTCATTCCACAGACACCAAACTTGGGCAAAATGAGCTAAACATATGTATGTAAAATAGACAAGCGTTTTTCTAGACTTTTTTGCTCGAGTTATATTTTTTTTTATTATAATTTGGTATATATTTTTTATTAAATTTTTCTTGCAAAATGATCCTAAATTTGACCCAGTAAACGTGCAACTAAAAGTCATTTTTATTGGTCCCAGACTTCAAGCCCAGCGAAAAATTTATGTATTTGAAGTCCCCAAAAAAAAAATACGAAAAATGACTCAGTGGCGACCCCTAGAAAAGTCAAAATAAAATGGTTCTATGGAAAATGAAAGTAATTTTTTCCAATGTAGAAATACAAAACTTGGTACATCCATAGGACACCTCAGGGCAAGCAGAAAAGTTTATTACAGCCATACCGTAAACTCAACAGAAAATCTACTATGTTGGGTGGAACGCGTGACCACCTAAATCGCACCCCTTCTGTCTATAGGCTTTTCATCTAAACAGCTCCAAATTTGGTGAGTATCATCTAGACACGTGTGCAAAAAAAAGTTATCAATTTGTTTTTTGATAGATTTGTGGCTGTGGTCGTAATGAGTCTGTGAAGAGGCAACTATTGGGAAATAAATGCCATTTCCCAATTGCCAGGATCCTTCCTTTAGAGGAGGCCCCTCCAGAGCCAGGGCTAGAGTCTTAGAAAACTCCTCAGAATCCTTTTACCGTGAAGTTTACGCTTTAAAGCACGAAATGCACTCCTCAGAGTGCATGTGTCCCAGGTCTCAAGAGAGGCGAGGGCCTTTATCGCCGCTATGCTTTAATTAGGAGCCGGTGATGACCGGGAGGGCCTATTGTTTTTGCTCGGATTTTTTTTTTTTTTTTAATTTTATTTTTTATTTTTATTTTCCACATATGATCCTAAATTTGACCCAGTGAACATGAACGAAAAGTCATTTTTATTGGTCCCAGACTTCAAGCTCGGCAAAAATTGATGTATTTGAAGTCGCTAAAAAAATACGAAAAATGACTCAGTGGCGACCCTACAAAATCAAAATACATTGGGCCTATGGAAAGTGAAAGTAATTTTTTCCAACGTAGAAAATGAAACTTGGTACATCCATAGGACACCTCAGGGCAAACAGAAAAGTCAATGACAGTCACACCCTAAACTTAACAGGAAGTCCGCCATGTGGGGTGAAACGCGGCCACTAAAATCGCACTTTGCGCAGAAAGATGCAAATCATTGTGTTTTAATCTAAATGGCCCCAAATTTGGTGAGTATCATCTAGACACATGTGCCAACCAAAGTTGTGACTTTGTTGTTGATATCTTATCGGGTATGGGTGTGGCAAGCCTGTAACGAGGTGGCCATTTTTGTGAAAATAAAACGCCTTCTAACCTCAAACGCCTTCTCGGATCGAGTTGGACCCAAAAAAGGCGTTTGTGCACATTCATGACCTGAACACAAAGATATGTAAATAAAAGGGTTATCTTTAGAAATGGCTCTCCAGCGCCCCTACAAACTTATAATGGGACCCAAGAATTTAGTTTGTCATAGAGACATGAAATTTGGTACACACATCTCTTATGTCATGACGAGCATAAAAGCCAATGACAACCACCCCTATCTATAAATGTGTTGCCATAGCAACCCAAATATTTGGAAAAAGTCAATGGGAAGTGAAAATTTTAGTTTGTTGTAGGCAAATGAAACTTGGTACACACATCCAGCATGGGCTTATGAACAAAAAGCCAATGGGGACCACACCCTATCACACACGGGAAGGCGGCCATTTTGAATTGAAAATGTGAACCGACTTAAAATACACCTTTTTTTAAAAGTACACAGACAATAGCTGCTTCATTCCACAGACACCAAACTTGGGCAAAATGAGCTAAACACATGTATGTAAAATAGACAAGCGTTTTTCTAAACTTTTTGCTCGAGTTATATTTTTTTTATTATAATTCGTATATTTTTTTATTATAATTTTTCTGCAAAATGATCCTCAATTTGACCCAGTAAACCAACAAGTAAAAGTCATTTTTATTGGTCCCAGACTTCAAACCCGGCAAAAAATGTATGTATTTGAAGTCCCGGAAAAAAATACGAAAAATGACTCAGTGGCGACCCTAGAAAAGTCAAAATACATTGGGCCTATGGAAAGTGAAAGTAACTTTTTCCAACGTAGAAAAATGAAACTTGGTACATCCATAGGACACCTCAGGGCAAACAGAAAATGTATTACAGCCATATCGTAAACTCAACAGGAAAGTCCGCTACTATGTTGGGGGTATGCGTGACCACCTAAATTGAACCCCTTGTGTGCTAAAGGCTTTTAATCTAAATGGCCCCAAATTTGGTGAGTATCATCTAGACACGTGTGCCAAAAAAGTTATCAATTTGTTTTGATAGATTTGTGGCTGTGGCAAGCCTGTGAAGAGGTGGCCATTTTTGTGGAAAATAAATGCCATTTCCCAATTGCCAGGATCCTTCTCAACAGAAAATGTTGGGTGGAATACATGACCACCTAAATCGTACACTTTGTGCTAAAGGCTTTTCATCTAAACAGCTCCAAATTTGCTTTAAAGCACGACATGCAATCCTCCGAATATATGTGTCCCATGTCTCAAGGGAGGCGAGGCCTTTATCGCCGCTGCGGCTTTAATTAGGCCCGAGCGGTGATGGCCGGGAGAGGCCTATTGTTTTTGCTCGGATTATTTATTTTTTTTTTTTTTTTTTTATTGTCGACCTATGATCCTAAATTTGACCCAGTGAACATGAGCGAAAAGTCATTTTTATTGGTCCAATTTTTAAGCTCGGCGAAAAATTTATGTATTTGAAGTCGCCAAAAAAATACTAAAATGACTCAGTGGCGACCCTACAAAATCAAAATACATTGGGCCTATGGAAAGTGAAAGTAACTTTTTCCAACGTAGAAAAATGAAACTTGGTACACACATCCACCATGGGCTTATGAACAAAAAGCCAATGGGGACCACACCCTATCACACACGGAAGGCGGCCATTTTGAATTGAAAATGTGAACCGACTTAAAATAAACCTCTTTTTAAAAGAACACAGACAATACCTGCTTCATTCCACAGACACCAAACTTGGGCAAAATGAGCTAAACACATGTATGTAAAATAGACAAGCGTTTTTCTAGACTTTTTTGCTCGAGTTATATTTTTTTTTATTATAATTTGGTTTTTTTTTTTTTATTATAATTTTTCTGCAAAATGATCCTAAATTTGACCCAGTAAACGTGCAACTAAAAGTCATTTTAATTGGTCCCAGACTTCAAGCTCGGAAAATTTATGTATTTGAAGTCCCAAAAAAATTACAAAAAATGACTCAGTGGCGAACCCCTAGAAAAGTCAAAATACATTGGGCCTATGGAAAGTGAAAGTAACTTTTTCCAACGTAGAAAATTAAACTTGGTACATCCATAGGACACCTCAGGGCAAACAGAAAAGTCAATGACAGCCACACACTAAACTCAACAGGAAGTCCGCCATGTGGGGTGAAACGCGGCCACTAAAATCGCACTTTGCGCAGAAAGATGCAAATCATTGTGTTTTAATCTAAATGGCCCCAAATTGGTGAGTATCATCTAGACACGTGTGCCAACCAAAGTTGTGACTTTGTTGTTGATATCTTATCGGGTATGGGTGTGGCAAGCCTGTAACGAGGTGGCCATTTTTGTGAAAATAAAATGTCTCTTATCTCAAACGCCTTCTCGGATCGAGTTGGACCCAAAAAGGCGTTTGTGCACATTCATGACCTGAACACAAAGATATGTAAATAAAAGGGTTATCTTTAGAAATGGCTCTCCAGCGCCCCTACAAACTTATAATGGGACCCAAGAATTTAGTTTGTCATAGAGACATAAAATTTGGTACACACATCTCTTATGTCATGACGAGCATAAAAGCCAATGACAACCACCCCTATCTATAAATGTGTTGCCATAGCAACGCCCCAAATATTTGGAAAAAGTCAATGGGAAGTGAAAATTTTAGTTTGTCGTAGGCAAATGAAACTTGGTACACACATCCAGCATGGGCTTATGAACAAAAAGCCAATGGGGACCACACCCTATCACACACGGGAAGGCAGCCATTTTGAATTGAAAATGTGAACCGACTTAAAATACACCTCTTTTTAAAAGAACACAGAAAATAGCTGCTTCATTCCACAGACACCAAACTTGGGCAAAATGAGCTAAACACATGTATGTAAAATAGACAAGCGTTTTTCTAGACTTTTTTGCTCGAGTTATATTTTATTTTATTATAATTTGGTATATTTTTTTTATTATAATTTTTCTGCAAAATGATCCTCAATTTGACCCAGTAAACGTGCAACTAAAAGTCATTTTTATTGGTCCCAGACTTCAAGCTCAAAAAATTTATGTATTTGAAGTCAAAAAAAAATATGAAAAATGACTCAGTGGCGACCCTACAAAAGTCAAAATACATTGGGCCTATGGAAAGTGAAAGTAACTTTTTTCTAACGTAGAAAAATGAAACTTGGTACATCCATAGGACACCTCAGGGCAAACAGAAAAATGTATTACAGCCATATCGTAAACTCAACAGGAAATCTACTATGTTGGGTGTATGCGTGACCACCTAAATTGCACCCTTGTGTCTAAAGGCTTTTCATCTAAACAGCTCCAAATTTGGTGAGTATCATCTAGACACGTGTGCCAAAAAAATTATCAATTTGTTTTTGATAGATTTGTGGCTGTGGTCGTAATGAGTCTGTGAAGAGGC
Source organism: Perccottus glenii (assembly GCA_024416835.2). Lineage (NCBI taxonomy): Eukaryota > Metazoa > Chordata > Actinopteri > Gobiiformes > Odontobutidae > Perccottus > Perccottus glenii. The sequence goes on from CM044557.2 coordinate 5,362,069, forward strand.
AGCCATTTCTTTGGGAAATAAATGCCATTTCCCAATTGCCAGGATCCTTCTCAACAGAAAATGTTGGGTGGAATACATGACCACCTAAATCGTACACTTTGTGCTAAAGGGTTTTCATCTAAACAGCTCCAAATTTGCTTTAAAGCACTGACATGCAATCCTCGAATATATGTGTCCCAGGTCTCAAGGGAGGCGAGGGCCTTTATCGCTTGCGGCTTTAATTAGGCCCGAGCCGGTGATGACCGGGAGGGCCTATTGTTTTTGCTCGGATTATTTTTTTTTTTTTTTTTTTTTTTTTTATTTTTATTGTCGACCTAAGATTCTAAATTTGACCCAGTGAACATGAACGAAAAGTCATTTTTATTGGTCCCAGCTTCAAGCGAAAAATTTATGTATTTGAAGTCCCAAAAAAAATACTAAAAATGACTCAGTGGCTAATTCCCTACAATATCAAAATACATTGGGCCTATGGAAAGTGAAAGTAACTTTTTTCCAACGTAGAAAAATGAAACTTGGTACATCCATAGGACATCTCAGGGCAAACAGAAAAGGCAATGACAACCACCCCCTATCTATAAATGTGTTGCCATAGCAACGTCCAAAAAATGTGGAAAAAGTCAATGGGAAGTGAAATTTTTAGTTTGTTGTAGGCAAATGAAACTTGGTACACACATCCACCATGGGCTTATGAACAAAAAGCCAATGGGGACCACACCCTATCACACACGGAAGGCGGCCATTTTGAATTGAAAATGTGAACCGACTTAAAATACACCTCTTTTTAAAAGTACACAGACAATAGCTGCTTCATTCCACAGACACCAAACTTGGGCAAAATGAGCTAAACACATGTATGTAAAATAGACAAGCGTTTTTCTAGACTTTTTGCTCGAGTTATATTTTTTTATTATAATTTGGTATATATTTTTATACAAATTTTTTTGCAAAATGATCTTAAATTTGACCCAGTAAACGTGCAACTAAAAGTCATTTTTATTGGTCCCAGACTTCAAGCCCAGCAAAAATTTATGTATTTGAAGTCCCCAAAAAAATGAAAAAATGACTCAGTGGCCCCTAGAAAAGTCAAAATACATTGGTTCTATAGAAAATGAAAGTAAATTTTTCCAATGTAGAAATACAAAACTTGGTCATCCATAGGACAATTTCAGGGCAAACAGAAAAGTTTATTACAGCCATACCAGAACTCAACAGAAAATCTACTATGTTGGGTGGAATGCGTGACCACCTAAATCGCACCCCCTTGTGTCTAAAGGCTTTTCATCTAAACAGCTCCAAATTTGGTGAGTATCATCTAGACACGTGTGCAAAAAAGTTATCAATTTGTTTTTTGATACATTTGTGGCTGTGGTCGTAATGAGTCTGTGAAGAGGCAACCTATTGGGAAATAAATGCCATTTCCCAATTGCCAGGATCCTTCCTTTAGAGGAGGCCCTCCAGAGCCACGGCTAGAGTCTTAGAAAACTCTCAGAATCCTTTTACCGTGAAGTTTACGCTTTAGCACGAAATGCACTCCTCCGAGTGCATGTGTCCCCGCTGTCTCAAGGGAGGCGAGGGCCTTTATCGCCGCTATGCTTTAATTAGGCCCGAGCCGGTGATGGCCGGGAGGGCCTATTGTTTTTGCTCGGATTTTTTTTTTTTTTTTTTTTTTTTTATCTTTATTGTGACCAAATGATCCTAAATTTGACCCAGTGAACATGCACAAAAAGTCATTATATTGGTCCCAGACTTCAAGCTCGGCAAAAATGGTATGTATTTGAAGACGCCAAAAAAATACGAAAATGACTCAGTGGCGAATTCCTACAAAATCAAAATACATTGGGCCTATGGAAAGTGAAAGTAACTTTTTCCAACGTAGAAAATGAAACTTGGTATATCCATAGGACACCTCAGGGCAAACAGAAAAGTCAATGACAGTCACACCCTAAACTTAACAGGAAGTCCGCCATGTGGGGTGAAACGCGCGCCACTAAAATCGCACTTTGCGCAGAAAGATGCAAATCATTGTGTTTTAATCTAAATGGCCCCAAATTTGGTGAGTATCATCTAGACACGTGTGCCAACCAAAGTTGTGACTTTGTTGTTGATATCTTATCGGGTATGGGTGTGGCAAGCCTGTAACGAGGTGGCCATTTTTGTGAAAATAAAACGCCTTCTATCCTCAAACGCTTCTCGGATCGAGTTGACCCAAAAAGGCGCTTGTGCACATTCATGACCTGAACACAAAAATATGTAAATAAAAGGGTTATCTTTAGAAATGGCTCTCCAGCGCCCCTACAAACTTATAATGGACCCAAGAATTTAGTTTGTCATAGAGACATAAAATTTTGTACACACATCTCTTATGTCATGACGAGCATAAAAGCCAATGACAACCACCCCTATCTATAAATGTGTTGCCATAGCAACGCCCCAAAAATGTGAAAAAGTCAATGGGAAGTGAAATTTTTAGTTTGTTGTAGGCAAATAAAACTTGGTACACACATCCACCATGGGCTTATGAACAAAAAGCCAATGGGGACCACACCCTATCACACACAGGAAGGCGGCCATTTTGAATTGAAAATGTGAACCGACTTAAAATACACCTCTTTTAAAAGTACACAGAAAAAGCTGCTTCATTCCACAGACACCAAACTTGGGCAAAATGAGCTAAACACATGTATGTAAATGAGACAAGTGTTTTTCTAGACTTTTTGCTCGAGTTATATTTTTTTTATTATAATTCATATATTTTTTATTATAATTTTTCTGTAAAATGATCCTCAATTTAACCCAGTAAACGAACAACTAAAAGTCATTTTTATTGGTCCCAGACTTCAAGCCCGGCAAAAAATTTATGTATTTGAAGTCCCCGAAAAAAAAAATACGAAAAATGACTCAGTGGCGACCCCTACAAAGTCAAAATACATTGGGCCTATGGAAAGTGAAAGTAACTTTTTCCAACGTAGAAAAATGAAACTTGGTATATCCATAGGACACCTCAGGGCAAACAGAAAAGTCAATGACAGTCACACCCTAAACTTAACAGGAAGTCCGCCATGTGGGTGAAACGCGCGCCACTAAAATCGCACTTTGCGCAGAAAGATGCAAATCATTGTGTTTTAATCTAAATGGCCCCAAATTTGGTGAGTATCATCTAGACACGTGTGCCAACCAAAGTTGTGACTTTGTTGTTGATATCTTATCGGGTATGGGTGTGGCAAGCCTGTAACGAGGTGGCCATTTTTGTGAAAATAAAACGCCTTAATCTCAAACGCCTTCTGGATCGAGTTGGACCCAAAAAGGCGTTTGTGCACATTCATGACCTGAACACAAAAATATGTAAATAAAAGGGTTATCTTTAGAAATGGCTCTCCAGCGCCCCTACAAACTTATAATGGACCCAAGAATTTAGTTTGTCATAGAGACATAAAATTTTGTACACACATCTCTTATGTCATGACGAGCATAAAAGCCAATGACAACCACCCCTATCTATAAATGTGTTGCCATAGCAACGTCCCAAAAATGTGAAAAAGTCAATGGAAGTGAAATTTTAGTTTGTTGTAGGCAAATGAAACTTGGTACACACATCCACCATGGGCTTATGAACAAAAAGCCAATGGGGACCACACCCTATCACACACAGGAAGGCGGCCATTTTGAATTGAAAATGTGAACCGACTTAAAATACACCTCTTTTTAAAAGTACACAGAAAAAGCTGCTTCATTCCACAGACACCAAACTTGGGCAAATGAGCTAAACACATGTATGTAAAAGAGACAAGTGTTTTTCTAGACTTTTTGCTCGAGTTATATTTTTTTTATTATAATTCGTATATTTTTTTTATTATAATTTTTCTGCAAAATGATCCTCAATTTGACCCAGTAAACGTGCAACTAAAAGTCATTTTTATTGGTCCCAGACTTCAAGCTCGGCAAAAATTTATGTATTTGAAGTCGCCAAAAAAATATGAAAATGACTCAGTGGCGACCCCTACAAAAGTCAAAATACATTGGGCCTATGGAAAGTGAAAGTAACTTTTTCCAACGTAGAAAATGAAACTTGGTACATCCATAGGACACCTCAGGGCGAACAGAAAATGTATTACAGCCATATCGTAAACTCAACAGGAAATCTACTATGTTGGGTGTATGCGTGACCACCTAAATTGCACCCCTTGTGTCTAAAGGCTTTTCATCTAAACAGCTCCAAATTTGGTGAGTATCATCTAGACACGTGTGCAAAAAGTTATCAATTTGTTTTTGATAGATTTGTGGCTGTGGTCGAATGAGTCTGTGAAGAGGCAACTATTGGGAAATAAATGATCCTTCTCAACAGAAAATGTTGGGTGGAATACATGACCACCTAAATCGTACACTTTGTGCTAAAGGGTTTTCATCTAAACAGCTCCAAATTTGCTTTAAAGCACGACATGCAATCCTCCGAATATATGTGTCCCGCTGTCTCAAGGAGGCGAGGGCCTTTATCGCCGCTATGCTTTAATTAGGCCCGAGCCGGTGATGGCCGGGAGGGCCTATTGTTTTTGCTCGATTTTTTTTTTTTTTTTTTTTTTTTCTGTGACCAAAATGATCCTAAATTTGACCCAGTGAACATGCACAAAAGTCATTTTTATTGGTCCCAGACTTCAAGCTCGGCAAAAAATTTATGTATTTGAAGTCACTAAAAAAAAAATACGAAAAATGACTCAGTGGCGAATTCTACAAAATCAAAATACATTGGGCCTATGGAAAGTGAAAGTAACTTTTTCCAACGTAGAAAAATGAAACTTGGTATATCCATAGGACACCTCAGGGCAAACAGAAAAGTCAATGACAGTCACACCCTAAACTTAACAGGAAGTCCGCCATGTGGGGTGAAACGCGCCACTAAAATCGCACTTTGCGCAGAAAGATGCAAATCATTGTGTTTTAATCTAAATGGCCCCAAATTTGGTGAGTATCATCTAGACACGTGCCAACCAAAGTTGTGACTTTGTTGTTGATATCTTATCGGGTATGGGTGTGGCAAGCCTGTAACGAGGTGGCCATTTTTGTGAAAATAAAACGCTCTTAACTCTCAAACGCCTTCTCGGATCGAGTTGGACCCAAAAAGGCGTTTGTGCACATTCATGACCTGAACACAAAAATATGTAAATAAAAGGGTTATCTTTAGAAATGGCTCTCCAGCGCCCCCTACAAACTTATAATGGACCCAAGAATTTAGTTTGTCATAGAGACATAAAATTTTGTACACATCTCTTATGTCATGACGAGCATAAAAGCCAATGACAACCACCCCTATCTATAAATGTGTTGCCATAGCAACGTCCCAAAAATGTGAAAAAGTCAATGGGAAGTGAAATTTTTAGTTTGTTGTAGGCAAATAAAACTTGGTACACACATCCACCATGGGCTTATGAACAAAAAGCCAATGGGGACCACACCCTATCACACACAGGAAGGCCATTTTGAATTGAAAATGTGAACCGACTTAAAATACACTCTTTTTAAAAGTACACAGAAAAAGCTGCTTCATTCCACAGACACCAAACTTGGGCAAAATGAGCTAAACACATGTATGTAAATGAGACAAGTGTTTTTCTAGACTTTTTGCTCGAGTTATATTTTTTTTATTATAATTCGTATATATTTTTTATTATAATTTTTCTGAAAATGATCCTCAATTTAACCCAGTAAACGAACAACTAAAAGTCATTTTTATTGGTCCCAGACTTCAAGCCTGGCAAAAATTTATGTATTTGAAGTCCTAAAAAAATACGAAAAATGACTCAGTGGCGACCCCTACAAAGTCAAAATACATTGGGCCTATGGAAAGTGAAAGTAACTTTTTCCAACGTAGAAAAATGAAACTTGGTATATCCATAGGACACCTCAGGGCAAACAGAAAAGTCAATGACAGTCACACCCTAAACTTAACAGGAAGTCCGCCATGTGGGGTGAAACGCGCCACTAAAATCGCACTTGCGCAGAAAGATGCAAATCATTGTGTTTTAATCTAAATGGCCCCAAATTTGGTGAGTATCATCTAGACACGTGTGCCAACCAAAGTTGTGACTTTGTTGTTGATATCTTATCGGGTATGGGTGTGGCAAGCCTGTAACGAGGTGGCCATTTTTGTGAAAATAAAACGTCTCTTAACTCTCAAACGCCTTCTCGGATCGAGTTGGACCCAAAAAGGCGTTTGTGCACATTCATGACCTGAACAAAAAATATGTAAATAAAAGGGTTATCTTTAGAAATGGCTCTCCAGCGCCCCTACAAACTTATAATGGACCCAAGAATTTAGTTTGTCATAGAGACATAAAATTTTGTACACACATCTCTTATGTCATGACGAGCATAAAAGCCAATGACAACCACCCCTATCTATAAATGTGTTGCCATAGCAACGCCCCAAAAATGTGAAAAAGTCAATGGGAAGTGAAATTTTTAGTTTGTTGTAGGCAAATAAAACTTGGTACACACATCCACCATGGGCTTATGAACAAAAAGCCAATGGGGACCACACCCTATCACACACAGGAAGGCGGTTATTTTGAATTGAAAATGTGAACCGACTTAAAATACACCTCTTTTTAAAAGTACACAGAAAAAGCTGCTTCATTCCACAGACACCAAACTTGGGCAAAATGAGCTAAACACATGTATGTAAATGAGACAAGTGTTTTTCTAGACTTTTTGCTCGAGTTATATTTTTTTATTATAATTTGGTATATATTTTTTATTATAATTTTTCTGCAAAATGATCCTCAATTTAACCCAGTAAACGAACAACTAAAAGTCATTTTTATTGGTCCCAGACTTCAAGCCCGGCAAAAATGTATGTATTTGAAGTCCCGAAAAAAATACGAAAAATGACTCAGTGGCGGCCCTAGAAAAGTCAAAATACATTGGGCCTATGGAAAGTGAAAGTAACTTTTTCCAACGTAGAAAAATGAAACTTGGTATATCCATAGGACACCTCAGGGCAAACAGAAAAGTCAATGACAGTCACACCCTAAACTTAACAGGAAGTCCGCCATGTGGGGTGAAAGGCGCCACTAAATTCGCACTTTGCGCAGAAAGATGCAAATCATTGTGTTTTAATCTAAATGGCCCCAAATTTGGTGAGTATCATCTAGACACATGTGCCAACCAAAGTTGTGACTTTGTTGTTGATATCTTATCGGGTATGGGTGTGGCAAGCCTGTAACGAGGTGGCCATTTTTGTGAAAATAAACGCTCTTAACTCTCAAACGCTTCTCGGATCGAGTTGGACCCAAAAAGGCGTTTGTGCACATTCATGACCTGAACACAAAAATATGTAAATAAAAGGGTTATCTTTAGAAATGGCTCTCCAGCGCCCCTACAAACTTATAATGGGACCCAAGAATTTAGTTTGTCATAGAGACATAAAATTTGGTACACACATCTCTTATGTCATGACGAGCATAAAAGCCAATGACAACCACCCCTATCTATAAATGTGTTGCCATAGCAACGCCCCAAATATTTGGAAAAAGTCAATGGGAAGTGAAAATTTTAGTTTGTCGTAGGCAAATGAAACTTGGTACACACATCCAGCATGGGCTTATGAACAAAAAGCCAATGGGGACCACACCCTATCACACACGGAAGGCGGCCATTTTGAATTGAAAATGTGAACCGACTTAAAATACACCTCTTTTTAAAAGAACTCAGAAAATAGCTGCTTCATTCCACAGACACCAAACTTGGGCAAAATGAGCTAAACACATGTATGTAAATGAGACAAGTGTTTTTCTAGACTTTTTGCTCGAGTTATATTTTTTATTATAATTCGGTATATATTTTTTATCATATTTTTCTGCAAAATGATCCTCAATTTAACCCAGTAAACGAACAACTAAAAGTCATTTTTATTGGTCCCAGATTTCAAGCCCAGCAAAAATTTATGTATTTGAAGTCCCGAAAAAAATACGAAAAATGACTCAGTGGCGACCCCTAGAAAAGTAAAATACATTGGGCCTATGGAAAGTGAAAGTAACTTTATTCCAATGTAGAAAAATGAAACTTGGTACATCCATAGGACACCTCAGGGCAAACTGAAAAGTTTATTACAGCCATATCGTAAACTCAACAGAAAATCTACTATGTTGGGTGTAATGCGTGACCACCTAAATCGCACCACTTCTGTCTAAAGTCTAAACAGCTCCAAATTTGGTGAGTATCATCTAGACACGCAAAAAAAGTTATCAATTTGTTTTTGATACATTTGTGGCTGTGGTCGTAATGGGTCTGTGAAGAGGCAACCTTTGGGAAATAAATGCCATTTCCCAATTGCCAGGATCCTTCCTTTAGAGGAGGCCCCTCCAGAGCCACGGCTAGAGTCTTAGAAAACTCCTCAGAATCCTTTTACCGTGAAGTTTACGCTTTAAAGCACGAGTGCATGTGTCCCCGCGGTCTCAAGGGAGGCGAGGGCCTTTATCGCCGCTGCTTTAATTAGGCCCGAGCCGGTGATGGCCGGGAGGGCCTATTGTTTTTGCTCGGATTTTTTTTTTTTTTTTTTTTTAATTTTTTATTATTATTTTTTATTTTTCTTTTCCACCTATGATCCTAAATTTGACCCAGTGAACATGCAACTAAAAGTCATTTTATTGGTCCCAGACTTCAAGCTCGCGAAAAATTTATGTATTTGAAGTCGAAAAAAATACGAAAAATGACTCAGTGGCGACCTACAAAATCAAAATACATTGGGCCTATGGAAAGTGAAAGTAACTTTTTCCAACGTAGAAAAATGAAACTTAGTACATCCATAGGACACCTCAGGGCAAACAGAAAAGTCAATGACAGTCACACCCTAAACTTAACAGGAAGTCCGCCATGTGGGGTGAAACGCTGCGCCACTAAAATCGCACTTGCGCAGAAAGATGCAAATCATTGTGTTTTAATCTAAATGGCCCCAAATTTGGTGAGTATCATCTAGACATGTGCCAACCAAAGTTGTGACTTTGTTTTTGATATCTTATCGGGTATGGGTGTGGCAAGCCTGTAACGAGGTGGCCATTTTTGTGAAAATAAACGCCTTTTAACTCTCAAACGCCTTCTCGGATCGAGTTGGACCCAAAAAGGCGTTTGTGCACATTCATGACCTGAACAAAAAATATGTAAATAAAAGGGTTATCTTTAGAAATGGCTCTCCAGCGCCCCTACAAACTTATAATGGACCCAAGAATTTAGTTTGTCATAGAGACATAAAATTTTGTACACACATCTCTTATGTCATGACGAGCATAAAAGCCAATGACAACCACCCCTATCTATAAATGTGTTGCCATAGCAACGCCCCAAAAATTTGAAAAAGTCAATGGGAAGTGAAATTTTTAGTTTGTTGTAGGCAAATAAAACTTGGTACACACATCCACCATGGGCTTATGAACAAAAAGCCAATGGGGACCACACCCTATCACACACAGGAAGGCGGTTATTTTGAATTGAAAATGTGAACCGACTTAAAATACACCTCTTTTTAAAAGTACACAGAAAAAGCTGCTTCATTCCACAGACACCAAACTTGGGCAAAATGAGCTAAACACATGTATGTAAATGAGACAAGTGTTTTTCTAGACTTTTTGCTCGAGTTATATTTTTTTTATTATAATTTGTTATATATTTTTTATTATAATTTTTCTGCAAAATGATCCTCAATTTAACCCAGTAAACGAACAACTAAAAGTCATTTTTATTGGTCCCAGACTTCAAGCCCGGCAAAAATGTATGTATTTGAAGTCCCGAAAAAAATACGAAAAATGACTCAGTGGCGGCCCTTAGAAAAGTCAAAATACATTGGGCCTATGGAAAGTGAAAGTAACTTTTTCCAACGTAGAAAAATGAAACTTGGTATATCCATAGGACACCTCAGGGCAAACAGAAAAGTCAATGACAGTCACACCCTAAACTTAACAGGAAGTCCGCCATGTGGGGTGAAAGGCGCGCCACTAAATTCGCACTTCTGCGCAGAAAGATGCAAATCATTGTGTTTTAATCTAAATGGCCCCAAATTTGGTGAGTATCATCTAGACACATGTGCCAACCAAAGTTGTGACTTTGTTTATGATATCTTATCGGGTATGGGTGTGGCAAGCCTGTAACGAGGTGGCCATTTTTGTGAAAATAAAACGCCTCTCTTAACTCTCAAACGGCTTCTCGGATCGAGTTGGACCCAAAAGGCATTTGTGCACATTCATGACCTGAACACAAAAATATGTAAATAAAAGGGTTATCTTTAGAAATGGCTCTCCAGCGCCCCTACAAACTTATAATGGGACCCAAGAATTTAGTTTGTCATAGAGACATAAAATTTGGTACACACATCTCTTATGTCATGACGAGCATAAAAGCCAATGACAACCATCTCCTATCTATAAATGTGTTGCCATAGCAACGTCCCAAATATTTGGAAAAAGTCAATGGGAAGTGAAAATTTTAGTTTGTCGTAGGCAAATGAAACTTGGTACACACATCCAGCATGGGCTTATGAACAAAAAGCCAATGGGGACCACACCCTATCACACACGGAAGGCGGCCATTTTGAATTGAAAATGTGAACCGACTTAAAATACACCTCTTTTTAAAAGAACTCAGAAAATAGCTGCTTCATTCCACAGACACCAAACTTGGGCAAAATGAGCTAAACACATGTATGTAAATGAGACAAGTGTTTTTCTAGACTTTTTGCTCGAGTTATATTTTTATTATAATTCGGTATATATTTTTTATCATATTTTTCTGCAAAATGATCCTCAATTTAACCCAGTAAACGCAACTAAAAGTCATTTTTATTGGTCCCAGATTTCAAGCCCAGCTAAAAATTTATGTATTTGAAGTCCCCAAAAAAATACGAAAAATGACTCAGTGGCGACCCTAGAAAAGTAAAATACATCGGGCCTATGGAAAGTGAAAGTAACTTTATTCCAATGTAGAAAATGAAACTTGGTACATCCATAGGACACCTCAGGGCAAACTGAAAAGTTTATTACAGCCATATCGTAAACTCAACAGAAAATCTACTATGTTGGGTGGAATGCGTGACCACCTAAATCGCACCCCTTCTGTCTAAAGTCTAAACAGCTCCAAATTTGGTGAGTATCATCTAGACACGTGTGCAAAAAAAGTTATCAATTTGTTTTTGATACATTTGTGGCTGTGGTCGTAATGGGTCTGTGAAGAGGCAACCTTTGGGAAATAAATGCCATTTCCCAATTGCCAGGATCCTTCCTTTAGAGGAGGCCCCTCCAGAGCCACGGCTAGAGTCTTAGAAAACTCCTCAGAATCCTTTTACCGTGAAGTTTACGCTTTAAAGCACGAGTGCATGTGTCCCCGCGGTCTCAAGGGAGGCGAGGGCCTTTATCGCCGCTATGCTTTAATATTTATTTTCTTTTTCTTTTTTTTTTATCTTTCTTGTCGGCCTATGATCCTAAATTTGACCCAGTGAACATGAACAAAAAGTCATTTTTATTGGTCCCAGACTTCAAGCTCGGCGAAAAATTTATGTATTTGAAGTCGCCGAAAAAAAATTACAAAAAATGACTCAGTGGCGACCCCTACAAAAGTCAAAATACATTGGGCCTTTGGAAAGTGAAAGTAACTTTTTTCCAACGTAGAAAAATGAAACTTGGTACATCTATAGGACATCTCAGGGCAAACAGAAAAGTCAATGACAGCCACACCCTAAACTCAACAGGAAGTCCGCCATGTGGGGTTAAACGCGCGGCCACTAAAATCGCACCCCTTGCGCAGAAAGATGCAAATCATTGGGTTTTAATCTAAATGGCCGCAAATTTGGTGAGTATCATCTAGACACGTGTGCCAACCAAAGTTGTGACTTTGTTTATGATATCTTATCGGGTATGGGTGTGGCAAGCCTGTAACGAGGTGGCCATTTTTGTGAAAATAAAACGTCTCTTAACTCTCAAACGCCTTCTCAGATCGAGTTGGACCCAAAAAGGCGTTTGTGCACATTCATGACCTGAACACAAAAATATGTAAATAAAAGGGTTATCTTTAGAAATGGCTCTCCAGCGCCCCCTACAAACATATAAAGGGACCCAAGAATTTAGTTTGTCATAGAGACATGAAATTTGGTACACACATCTCTTATGTCATGACGAGCATAAAAGCCAATGACAACCACCCCCTATCTATAAATGTGTTGCCATAGCAACGTCACAAATATGTGGAAAAAGTCAATGGGAAGTGAAAATTTTAGTTTGTCGTAGGCAAATGAAACTTGGTACACACATCCAGCATGGGCTTATGAACAAAAAAGCCAATAGGGACTACACCCTATCAGATACGGGAAGGCGGCCATTTTGAATTGAAAATGTGAACCGACTTAGAATACACCTCTCTTTTAAAAGAACACAGAAAATAGCTGCTTCATTCCACAGACACCAAACTTGGGCAAAATGAGCTAAACACATGTATGTAAAATAGACAAGTGTTTTTCTAGACTTTTTTGCTCGAGTTATATTTTTTTTAATTATAATTTTTCTGCGAAATGATCCTCAATTTGACCCAGTAAACGTGGAACTAAAAGTCAATTTTATTGGTCCCAGACTTCAAGCCCGGCAAAAAATTTATGTATGTGAAGTCCCCGGAAAAAAAATACGAAAAATGACTCAGTGGCGACCCCTAGAAAAGTCAAAATACATTGGGCCTATGGAAAATGAAAGTAAATGTTTCCAATGTAGAAATACAAAACTTGGTACATCCATAGGACACCTCAGGGCAAACAGAAAAGTTTATTACAGCCATACCGTAAACTCAACAGGAAATCTACTATCTTGAGTGGAATGCGTGACCACCTCAATTGCACCCCTTGTGTCTAAAGGCTTTTATATCTAAACAGCTCCAAATTTGGTGAGTATCATCTAGACATGTGTGAAAAAAAAGTTATCAATTTGTTTTTTGATAGATTTGTGGCTGTGGTCGTAATGAGTCTGTGAAGAGGCAGCCATTTCTTTGGGAAATAAATGCCATTTCCCAATTGCCAGGATCCTTCCTTTGGAGGAGGCCCCTCCAGAGCCAAGGCTAGAGTCTTAGAAAACTCCTCAGAATCCTTTGGAACTTGAAACCTTGTACGTTTAGACAGGTTATATTTACATTTTGCCTTTTTAAACAGGGGGGTGCAGCGATTCCTGAGTCATCTCAAATCTCCAGCCAGTACTTTGTTTTTCTCGCCTTAGCCAAAGCATAATCTATTATTTTCAAAGGTTCAGACAGCTCCCAGGAAAACCAGGGATTGTGGAGACCTTTAACTCTAAATTACAAGGTGGTGTAGCAGGCCCCAGCAGTAGCACAGGCCCGGTTATTTGACATTACCGTGAAGTTTACGCTTTAAAGCACAAAATGCAATCCTCCGAGTGCATGTGTCCCCGCGGTCTCAAGGGAGGCGAGGGCCTTTATCGCCGCCATGGCTTTAATTTTATCTTTCTTCTTCTGCAAAATGATCCTAAATTTGACCCAGTGAACATGCACGAAAAGTCATTTTTATTGGTCCAATTTTTCAAGCTCGGTGAAAAATTTAAGTATTTGAAGTCCCCGAAAAAAAAAATACAAAAAATGACTCAGTGGCGGCCCCTAGAAAAGTCAAAATACATTGGGCCTATGGAAAGTGAAAGTAACTTTTTTCCAACGTAGAAAAATGAAACTTGGTACATCCATAGGACACCTCAGGGCAAACAGAAAAGTCAATGACAGTCACACCCTAAACTTAACAGGAAGTCCGCCATGTGGGGTGAAAGGCGCGGCCACTAAAATCGCACCCCTTGCGCAAAAAGATGCAAATCCTTGTGTTTTAATCTAAATGGCCCCAAATTTGTTGAGTATCATCTAGACACATGTGCCAACCAAAGTTGTGACTTTGTTGTTGATATCTTATCGGGTATGGGTGTGGCAAGCCTGTAACGAGGTGGGCATTTTTGTGAAAATAAAATGTCTCTTAACTCTCAAACGCCTTCTCGGATCGAGTTGGACCCAAAAAGATGTTTGTGCACATTCATGACCTGAACACAAAGATATGTAAATAAAAGGGTTATCTTTAGAAATGGCTCTCCAGCGCCCCCTACAAACTTATAATGGGACCCAAGAATTTAGTTTGTCATAGAGACATGAAATTTGGTACACACATCTCTTATGTCATGACGAGCATAAAAGCCAATGACAACCACCCCCTATCTATAAATGTGTTGCCATAGCAACGTCTCAAATATGTCGAAAAAGTCAATGGGATGTGAAAATTTTAGTTTGTCGTAGGCAAATGAAACTTGGTACACACATCCACCATGGGCTTATGAACAAAAAAGCCAATGGGAACCACACCCTATCACACACGGGAAGGCGGCCATTTTGAATTGAAAATGTGAACCGACTTAAAATACACCTCTTTTTTAAAAGTACACAGAAAATAGCTGCTTCATTCCACAGACACCAAACTTGGGCAAAATGAGCTAAACACATGTATGTAAAATAGACAAGTGTTTTTCTAGACTTTTTTGCTCGAGTTATATTTTTTTATTATAATTCGTATATATTTTTTATGATAATTTTTCTGCAAAATGATCCTCAATTTGACCCAAAAAACCAACAACTAAAAGTCATTTTTATTGGTCCCAGACTTCAAGCCCGGCAAAAATTTATGTATTTGAAGTCCCCCAAAAAAAAATATGAAAAATGAATCAGTGGCGACCCCTAGAAAAGTCAAAATAATTGGTTCTATGGAAAATGAAAGTAAATTTTTCCAATGTAGAAATACAAAACTTGGTACATCCATAGGGCACCTCAGGGCAAACAGAAAAGTTTATTACAGCCATACTGTAAACTCAACAGAAAATCTACTATGTTGGGTGGAATACATGACCACCTAAATCGTACACTTTGTGCTAAAGGGTTTTCATCTAAACAGCTCCAAATTTGCTTTAAAGCACGACATGCAATCCTCCGAATATATGTGTCCCCGCGGTCTCAAGGGAGGCGAGGGCCTTTATCGCCGCTTGCGGCTTTAATTTATTATTACTTTTGTCAGAATAAAGTTTTTTCTGTGACCATTGTGAGTTTTTCTCTCTCTTGAACGAAGGGTACCAACAATTTTGTCCACATGTGTAGCCACCCACCTACAATGCCTTGCGAAAGTATTCGGCCCCCTTGAACTTTGCGACCTTTTGCCACATTTCAGGCTTCAAACATAAAGATATAAAACTGTAATTTTTTGTGAAGAATCAACAAGTGGGACACAATCATGAAGTGGAATGACATTTATTGGATATTTCAAACCTTTTTAACAAATAAAAAACTGAAAAATTGGGTGTGCAAAATTATTCAGCCCCTTTACTTTCAGTGCAGCAAACTCTCTCCAGAAGTTCAGTGAGGATCTCTGAATGATCCAATGTTGACCTAATGATGATGAATGTAATCCACCTGTGTGTAATCAAGTCTCCGTATAAATGCACCTGCACTGTGATAGTCTCAGAGATCCGTTTAAAGCGCATCATGAAGAACAAGGAACACACCAGGCAGGTCCGAGATACTGTTGTGGATAAGTTTAAAGCCGGATTTGGATACAAAAAGATTTCCCAAGCTTTAAACATCCCAAGGAGCACTGTGCAAGCGATAATATTGAAATGGAAGGAGTATCAGACCACTGCAAATCTACCAAGACCTGGCCGTCCCTCTAAACTTTCAGCTCATACAAGGAGAAGACTGATCAGAGATGCAGCCAAGAGGCCCATGATCACTCTGGATGAACTGCAGAGATCTACAGCTGAGGTGGGAGACTCTGTCCATAGGACAACAATCAGTCGTATACTGCACAAATCTGGCCTTTATGGAAGAGTGGCAAGAAGAAAGACATTTCTTAAAGATATCCATAAAAAGTGTTGTTTAAAGTTTGCCACAAGCCACCTGGGAGACACACCAAACATGTGGAAGAAGGTGCAACCAAAATCGAACTTTGTCAAACATGGTGGTGGCAGCATCATGGTTTGGGCCTGCTTTTCTTCAGCAGGGACAGGGAAGATGGTTAAAATTGATGGGAAGATGGATGGAGCCAAATACAGGACCATTCTGGAAGAAAACCTGATGGAGTCTGCAAAAGACCTGAGACTGGGACGGAGATTTGTCTTGCAACAAGACAATGATCCAAAACATAAAGCAAAATCTACAATGGAATGGTTCACAAATAAAAATATCCAGGTGTTAGAATGGCCAAGTCAAAGTCCAGACCTGAATCCAATCGAGAATCTGTGGAAAGAACTGAAAACTGCTGTTCACAAATCAAAGCTCTCCATCCAACCTCACTGAGACAAAAATTTCAGTCTCTCGATGTGCAAAACTGATAGAGACATACCCCAAGCGACTTACAGCTGTAATCGCAGCAAAAGGTGACGCTACAAAGTATTAAGTTAAAGGGGCTGAATAATTTTGCACGCCCAATTTTTCAGTTTTTTATTTGTTAAAAAAGTTTGAAATATCCAATAAATTTCGTTCCACTTCATGATTGTGTCCCACTTGAAGTGAAGTGGGACACAATCATGAAGTGATTGTATGAAACTGTAATTTTTTTCTTTACAAAAAATTACAGTTTCATATCTTTACGTTTGAAGCCTGAAATGTGGCAAAAGGTCGCAAAGTTCAAGGGGGCCGAATACTTTCGCAAGGCACTGTAAAACAAGGGCGCGTATGATGAAAGGAAAATCTACATGTGTATATTATGTTTCGTCCTCATAATGAAAATTAAATGTGGTTTCCTTCCTGGCCTGCCTGCTATAACCTCAGTGCTTTACACAGTGGGAAAAATTCTGCACAGATGCAAACAGACGTCCCAAGGTAAACCAAGAACGATATTAACTGTTAGATTTAGCAAAAAATTTCAGCCATAGATACAGTTGTGCTCATACGTTTACATACCCTGATACCTGGCAGGTTTTAATTTTTTAGGCCATTTTTCAGAGAATATGAATGATAACACAAAAACCTTTATTTTCACTCTCAACAAAAACTACCCAAATGACCCAAAAGTTTACATGTTGATTTTGGCCTGAGAACATACACACAGGTTGACAAAAAGAGGTGTCAATGGCTACTAAAGGTAATTGTCCTCACCTGTGATATTAAGAACTGGGGTATGTAAACTTTTGATCAGGGTCATTTGGGTAGTTTCTGTTGTCATTAGGATTTAAAAAGAGTAAATGGCTTCACCCAACCACTAACTATGAGTGAAAAAAAAGAAAGGTTTTGTTTTCATTCATATTTCCAGAAAAAATGACCAAACAATCACAAATTCTGCCAGAGTATGTAAACTTATGAGCACAACTTTAAATTAGAACTAGAGTGTTGAGCAACACAAAGTAGGGTTTAGTTTGACTCATCACAAAACTGTTCTGGTTTTAAAGATACATCTGACTTGTTTTTCTTGCGAATCTTGGATGTGTGTGGTAAGTAATGTGTCGGTGTTAATAGATGGAGTCTATCTGTGTCATTGGCTTTAGTGTCAGCAGTTGTCTTTGTTCAAGCTCATTGTCTACATTTGGTGCAAAACAGGCTAATGTAAATGGTTATAATCTTCTATCAGACTTTTATTTACCAACTTTGCGCAATAGCTTTGATTAACAAGGTATATTATAAATAAATCATAAATGAATACGAGCACAGGGCTCAGAGGCAAAGGGCTTTCTGTGTTGTTACCTTCAAACTATATC
Organism: Perccottus glenii; assembly: GCA_024416835.2. Lineage (NCBI taxonomy): Eukaryota > Metazoa > Chordata > Actinopteri > Gobiiformes > Odontobutidae > Perccottus > Perccottus glenii. Next base: position 5,379,807 of record CM044557.2, read on the forward strand.
AGGCAATTTAACAGTGAGTAATAAACCACAGGTGTGTCAGACAAGACAGCACAATGAATTTAGCCAAACTTATGCATTAGTAGTAATGTAGCACATAAAATGTTACATCTTCATAATCTAATGCCACTAAAGTCTAAGACAGCAGAATTCTATTTTTGTAGTTAAATGTGTTGTATTTTCATATAAATGATGGGCCTGGTCTGGCTTAAGCTCAGATTCCAGATATAATCAGGATATTTGGACAGGTGTGCTTCAGTGTATACATGCACTGAACTGTTTGTTGTTGTTTTGTTGCAGATGAAGACCGTCTGACTCGAAGGAAGAGCTTTGTAGACACAATCTCTCTTCAGGTGGACATTATGTCCAACAGTCTGCCTGACAAGGTCAGTGTCTCTGTTCAGGCTCAAGAAGCTGTAGAAGAGGGACTCCTTTAAAGGAAGGTGCTAAGACTTGATTCAGTTAATTCCATTATAAGCAGATGTAGTCAAATAAGATTGAAAACACTGAACATCATTTGGGGCCAATTTTAATAAAAGACAGGTTATTAAAGGCCTGCGACTAACTGGTCATTGTCCAGGGTGAACCCCGCCTCAGGCCCAAAGCTGGCTCCAGTCACCACTGACGGGACTAAGCGATAGAAAATGAATGAATGCAAGAATGAGGTTTTAAGTAAAAAAAAAAAAAAAAAGTTTGGTCAAAATTTGCGTTAGTTTGTTACATTGTTTGGTACTTAGTATAGAGTATAACCCCAAATACAAAAAACATTCTAAGAAACTGCAAAATATTAAAAGAAATTGCAAATCTCATAAATCCATGTTTTATTCTTCTATTGTCCCCTGTACCTTTTTTTTGATGTGTGCTGCCATCAAATTCAAAAAGAGTTATTTTTTATGAAATGATAAAATATCTGTTTCAAATCCTGATATGATTATGTACTATTGTGGATAAAATATAGTTTTATTAGATTTGAAAATTATTGCATTCTGTTTTAGTTACATTTACAGTATTTATCTCAACTTTTTCAAATCACATTTGTAGTTTAATTGCATGTTTAAATGTTTCTACAGATTTTCTTTTGCAGCACTGACTCTTGGTCCTTTTGTTTCCCTCAGTCACAGCTCGCAGAGGTGATCACCTTTGAGACGCTCAAGAAGGCCATTGGTGAGGAACCTCTTTTCTAATACTTTAGTATTAAATTGTATTTGAATAGTACTTTGAGTACTATTTTTTTTACAGATACAACAGGTTTGGAAGAGCAAGAGAGAGAGAAGAGACGGCAGCTCATGGAGAAGTTTCAGAAAGCACCTTTTGAGGAGATTGCTGCCCACTGCGAGTCCAAGGTTAACACAGCTTTATATTACTTATAGTAAAGATTCTCCTTTACTCTATTTTCAAGGAGCCCACGATGTTTTATAAAAAGTATCAAATGTCATGGTAGGCCTAAAAAGTGTTACATATTCCATTTGTGGCCACTGATGCCTAACCCTTTTGTTTCTGGCTCTTCAGGCGAACATGCTTCACGACAAACTGGCTCAGATCTTCGAACTCACGATTCGGTGAGAACTAGGTTGAATGTTTTTACAGAACAGCTCTACAGGTGTTTCCATTTATAATTCCATACAAAGACATGCATTGAAAGGCCACATGGACACGTATATTTTGCCTGTATTTCTGGGTTATTATTTTGCATATTAGTTGTTTGAATTGAAGTCTGTAAAACATGTACACAAGTTCCAGGAACATTTTTGATAAGCTGAGTGTGGTATGTGTCAATGTGTGACTTGTTAGGCGTTACTATACATTTATCCTGACTTGGCCTGAATGTAAAGTTGTCACGTTGTCAGCTCCTCCTGACACCTTAGAGCAGGTAGCCTTACCTAAGACGCATGGACAGAGTTTCGGATTATCAATTCTGTCACACTGTGTTGTCTCTGGGTCAGTATTGGAGGTAAAGCTCAAGACATCCAGAAGGTCTGTGTGAATCTTCTTAGCTCTATATGTCAATCTAACAAATGTCCCTCTTTTTCTCCCCCCAGTCCTCCTCCGAGTCCTTCTGGAGTGGTCAACCTCTCAGCAGGGCACACTCAGCACCAGTCGGTCCCAGTTTACGAGATGAAGTTTCCTGATCTGTGTGTCTACTGATGTTCCATCCCTCACAAGTCCTGTTCGTAGCTTCATCCACTCTTCTTCCAACTCAGTCGCTTTAACAGCAGCTCTGAACAGGGCCACTCCACTAAACAGCTCCAAACTAATAATCTATTTAAGTAAGAAAACTATAAAAAGGATTCTATTAAAATATCACAAGTTCAAAAAGCACTTACATAATATATGTATTTATTATTAATATAATCAATAGATATTAACAGGATAGATCTGAGACACTGGACACACCACCAGCTTAATTTAAAGTCACTTAATTAACCGAGTTAGTTGAAATATTGAAAAACAAAACAAAAACTGTACAAAAGATTGAACAAAAAAGGTAATGTGTCTTTGGACGTATATCACGAAACATGAGTGTAGTGTAGAGTCTAAATCAAAGCAGGTAGAACAAGAGTTCCTGTTTGTTTTTAGCTGTAAGAGTCAAGTAAAGAAAACGTAACCTAGTAATAATGTAATGATAAAATTGACTTGTAAAACTTTAAATGCAGCAATAAACATTACGGGGAGTTGTATTTGGTACGATTAAGAAAAAAGATGCAAAAGACATGGAATCCTCAAGTAAATCTTTATGCTATAGTATGGAATAATATATAAAAAAGAAGGGCTGAAATCTGCACTAAAACTGTAAAAAGACTCTATGGTTCTGAATGCTGAGTTACAAAATGAAAAAATTTAGCTTAACTAAACGAACATATTGTTTTTCTGATTGAATATGTTCATTCATTTCAAGAATAATACCACTTTACCACAATCTGTATAAATGCTTTGATGATGAGCTACAGCTCCTGTGTCTGCCACACTTTGACTCTTCAGTTTCATCGAAAAGTGCTTTATATTTAATTATTAGATTTAAAACCTGATTACAACTTAATAAGAAACAATCTTGATTATTTTGTGAATGATTTTGAAAGGTAGAGCTATTATTTTATTAATAAATTGCTATTAAATACATAAATCAAGGCCATGGATGTATTATTTAAACCCGTCTCCAGTCTCCACAGCGGACGTTTGCGCTCCAACTAAAACCTGCTGGTTCTCATAGAGCTACCTGTTTCAGACATTGTTCTGTGGAACAGTTTCTGGTTGCTCTTAAAGCAAACAAATGATCTTTTAAGTCAGTTGACTTTTAGGGTGTGATTCTAGATTAGAAGAGGATTTTGGGTTTAGTTTTGCTAAAGTATAAATAGTATGGCCATTTCTATACAAGCAATTTTTTCCATGGACAACTGGCCAAATTCCTATGATCATAGGTGTGCACAGTTGATGATGATGATGATGATGATGATGATGATGATGATGATGATGATTGATAGAGAAGACAAACTAAACGTTTTGAGCTGAAATTCCATTCAAAACTATTTGTAGACATGTAGAGAGTCTGGATTAAAACATCTACTCTGAAGTTTGACTAATGCTATGAACCAATGAGCAGTTTTGGTAAAAAATGGTGGTCAGTTTTGATCAGGTCAAAGGTGCTGAGAGATGCAGCTGTCCCCCCCGAGCCCTAACGGGACTGAGCGTGAGAAAATGAATTTTTGATCAGCTCTAATAATACATCCATGGGTTATGTCACAAACAAATTATAAGAAGCTGTCATAATAATATAGAGCCTTGTTTATCATTAATTAAACTGCATATTTACTTTATTTCACCAATATCCAGAATATATGTCTTCCAGTAACAATGACCTTTATTAAACATAAATCACCCTTTCATTTTATCCAATAACCTTTAAACATGAACTTTGTTTGTGGCTCTGAACTCATGGCTAAGTGAAGGTTTGTCCAAAAGCTTTGGCGGGTTAAAAGTTTTTGTAGCAAGAAATGGTAATGTGTTATTGTGGGATTAACAAACTTACTAATCAAATAAATAATAGTATTTAATATCTGTAGCATGTAATGCATTAAACAATACATCATAAATGCTTTTTAAATGAAGATAAGGGTAAAAAAAAAAGTATTTACTCTGATTTATTTTGAATTTAGACTCATTGTATTAGATGTCTTCCACGAATGCATTTATCAGTGTGTCTTCACTGGAAGTCAAACTACACATAATGCTCAAATCTTGAAGGTTTAGTGCAATATTTTTGACTGATTTAAAACCTTCAGTGTCAAAGAAGACCATAGATCAGCAATTTGTCTTTGTCATATTATCAAATTCTAAATGATCTCAAAAAGTGAACAAAAAGCCACAGTTAAGTTTTATTAAAATCTCACAAATCAAAGTCAAACTGGAGCTGATTAAAAACCACTTCTATGAATCTTTTATATTTCATACTTTAAAGGCCCCCTATTCTGCTTATTTGTTTGGGTTTACACTTTATCAAAGCTTGAGAAATTCTTTGCTGTGTCTTTAGACTTCTGCCTCTCAGACTTTTCTGAACGAGCAGCAGTGCTTCAGTCCTAAAAATGAGTGTTGGGCAATGGACACTTACAAAACTTAACAGCTGCCATCTCGACTCTGTAGCAGAAGAAGTGGCACCAAATATGTTTTTTTTATTTTTATGTCAACCTTAAATATTGAAATCTCTCTTTTACTAACGATTCTGCTGCTAAGCATAACTATCTTAACTTTATACAGAGACTCGTGAATGTTAAGCCACAGGTTCTCTCGACATGAAAAAAACAATGTGTGATAGCTTCATTCATTGTATGAAAAATCTTACTGGCCAGAACTTATGAACACCAATATCTTAAAATTCTTTAGCGATTGTAGGAGTAAAGCTGGCTTTACACAGTTTATGTTTGGCATGATGTTATGTAGGACACACCTCTGGTCTTGTCTTTGACTGTAACTTTATATTGATGTATACTTTCACAGGCCTCTCATAAAGCACAACAGGGGATCTTTAAAAGGTCAGCTCCACGTTTGTCTTACATTAATCAGTCGACATATCTCCAACCATTGAGCCATGTTCTTCTGTGGTAAAAGCTGTGTGAAATCATATATTTTTCTACATTTCTGTGGGAGATTCCAAGAGATTTACGTTATTAGAAGTATCTACATTCATTTAATACATTTCATGCAAATTCTATGAGAGATTTAACTGTAGAGATATTTAGAAATGTCTTTGAAGTCGTGTTTTCTCAGAAGTCACACGTGTGGTTCTTAAGTTCTTAAGGTAAATGCATTTAGTATTTCAAAGACTCAACCGCAGATTTACAGACTCTTTAGGTAATGTTCAGGACTTCAGGATTTTTCCCTGTGAGGTGTCTTTTGATACTCTGGTTCTGGTTGAGCACCCTTACACCAACTAAAAAATCTAAAACAATACGCAATTAAATGTAAGACAGCATTATAGTCAGAACTTATGTTCATTTTATAAGAATAGCATTCATCAAAGGCTTTTTTTTTGTTCACATTTGGTTAAAAGTGGCACATACAGTATATTATATCATATATGAGATCACACATCACTATTCTTATTGGTCATAACTACACGGTCTGCCCAACCAAACAATAACCATGTGTTTCTGTAGTTTTCAGTGCACTTTGACTTTATCACTAATGTTTTCTGTTCTCTTTTAAAAAACTATATCTGCGGTTGAATCTTTTCAAACCTGCCAACTTTTTGTAAGAGTGATGGACAAACGTATTACTCTGTCAGCAGTGACTATCTGTGTAGCCGTGTCTTTGTTTAAACAAATGAATGTTGTCCTTTTGGTTAAATCACACCTGGTTCGGTACAAATGGCTTTTCTTGAACTTTTACTATTTTTTTATTGCTGTTATGTTTTGAGATGATTTGTATTCTGTGCCAGATTTAGATTCAAAAGGTAATGAACCACTAAAAACGCTGAGGCTCCACTCACCATAAAACACAATTATTTGCACTAGACTTTGAGTATTTTTGTCAAGTGGAAAATGTCTTGGCTCAAAACAAAAAGACAATACATTTTAATGGTAAGACACTTTATGTCACATGGACAAAGTTGAAGGTTGGTAAACATCTCGGAAATATGGCTTTGTGATTGGATTTAAAGATTTTCTTTTTTTTTTTTTTTATGGGTGGAGCTTCAGTGTTTGTTTCTAAAGCGTCTGTTCAAAATCACAATGTGCAATGATGTTTAAGAGAATTAAATAAAACCTACAACACAACAGTCTGTAGTTATTGTACTTTCTTTCTTAAATTGTGACTTGAAGCCAGAACTGAAACAGAGCATCGCACCTGCTTAGAAGTTTTTCTCGCGTCTGCTCAAAAGCGTCAATTTAGTGGTGTGCGATAATGCTAGATTTTGGTATTATATATATATATATATATATATATATATATAGTTTTATTTATATAGCGCCTTTCCAGAGCTCAAGGACGCTTTACATATCAATTATTATTCACTCCACAGTCACACACTGGTGGTAGTAAGCTACATCTGTAGCCACAGCTGCCCTGGGGCAGACTGACAGAGACGTGACAGCCATTCCGCGCCTACGGCCTCTCCGACCAACAGCATCAATATTCTAACACATTCATACAAGGCAAGGTGGGTTAAGTGTCTTGCCCAAGGACACAACGACAGTATGAACTGTGGGGAGAGCGGGAATCGAACCTACTACCTTCCGGTTGAAGGACGGCCGCTCTACCACTGAGCTACTGCCGCCCCATTGATTCGATACCAAGCAAATAAAGGGCCAGTATCGCCAGTTACATCCGGGCTTTTTGGCTTTTACTGCAGAGTAAAACATATACTACTGCTACACCCAAAGTGTAACTTTTTTGTTAATTAGAATGTTAGTTGCTAGTGTTTATTAATGGAAATTGTTTGCTGTTAGCCAAAGCTGAGCTTTTGTTAGCTGACCCGAAGGTGGCTGCTAAAGGCCTAACCTACTGCTCCACCGTTTTAACGATAGTTTAATATGATACACTGGACCAAACTTGGTTAATAATATGAAGATACGATCAGATCTAACCTATAATTAGAAAGGCATAATGCTCTTATACAGTTTGGTATTTGTGCTGGTAATAAGCTGTTTTTATAGTTATAACCTACACGTTTAGACCTGAAGCAAGTTTTAATGTTTTATTCATTTCTTTTTTTATAGTAAGATAAGGATAAATGTCTCTGACTGAATAGTTACTGTGTAGTTTGCAAAACCAATAAAGGCCATAATATAATCATAATAATAAAAAGCAAAAATTAGAAGTGGGCTTAATGTACTCTTTTTACAAAGATCTGGGTTATGCCATTTTGGTAAATACATTTGAAACATGCCTATTTTATGAAAATAGATCTTGTTCTCTCTCCACAGATTTCCTAAAGGTGATGCTGTCAGGCTGAGGCTGATCAGAAGAAAGGCTCTTGGTTGTGTTGTGTAGTGTTGTCACATTACTAAAATTTTTAGTTTGATATGATACTTGGCTTGAGTATCACAATACAGATACTAGAACGATACTTTAAAATCACCCTGAAACCTAATTAAAAAAAATTGCTAAAGTTCTCTTTGTCCTGTTCCTGCCAGGATTTTGAGCTCTGACTGTATAATTCTGTAATATGCAGCTTTTTACTTCAGTCAGGGATAACAACAATTATGGTTAAAATATTAGCCTTGATAAATCTTATTCCCCAAAGGGAATGTGTGACTAATATTTCTCACACTCTGCTCTGGTGTCTGTCAATAAGTGACGGACAAAGGCCAATGACATTCAGATTAAAAACTTCATTAAAATGCCCTAAAAACTTCCATTATTTTTTTTCTGTTGCTCATTCATCATGCAAATTAGCCGCGCCGCAAAATACACACTTACACAAGCCTGAAAAAGCTTGTGTCACTGCCACAGTGTATCAGGACACCCAGCGCATCTGAGATAAACTATTATTTATCATCTGTGCACTGTCAACTCTATAATAAATCCAACAAAGCCTCGTTTGTTGCACATTACCTCGTTAAAGGGCATTGCATAACTTTCAGAAAACACCTAACAGTTACTGACACCAGTGGAGAACTACAGTCAGTGTCCTGTGCGCTCGTAAGTGCACGACTGGATAACCGGTGCAACGGTCAACCACCTTCGTGAAGTTGGCCCCCCACCAAATGCGATTGACTCATAAAATATCTAGATAAGTTGTGCTGCAAAAATTTTTGTTTGTGCTGTTATAGTTTTTGAGATATTAATGATTCTTTTATAGGTCATATGAGGTCACCCAGCCCCCTGAAATGCTTTAAAATCCCCCAAAATAGTGTCATCCGTTTGTGCTGGTTTGTTTTGTAAAGCTTTTCGTTTGTGCTGTTATCGTTTAAGAAATTACAAGTTTCATTTTCGACTGATGACATCATCCAGCCCCCCATTTGTCGTAAAAATAAACAAAAATGGTATCAAACATTTAGGCTTCGTTTGTGCTGTACATATTTTTTGTGCTGTGATATTTTTAAAGATCCATCTTCTACCGCTTATCCGGGGTCGGGTCGCGGGGGCAGCAGTCTAAGCAGAGACATCCACAGACTTCTCTCTCCCAAGACACTTCCTCCAGCTCTTCCGAGGGGATACCGAGGCGTTCCCAGGCCAGCCGAGAGACATAGTCCCTCCAGCGTGTCCTAGGTCTTCCCCGGGGTCTCCTCCCCGTGGGACATGCCCGGAACACCTCCCTAGGGAGGCGTCTAGGAGGCATCCGAAAGCCACCTCATCTGGCTCCTCTCGATGTGGAGGAGCAGCGGCTCTACTTTGAGCTCCTCCCGAGTGACAGCTCCTCACACTATCTCTAAGAGAGCGCCCCGCCACCCTGCAGAGATTTTTTTTCTCATTTAAAGATTCTCATTTCGGCCGCTTGTATCCAGGATCTTGTTCTTTCGGTCATGACCCAAAGCTCATGACCATAGGTGAGAGTAGGAACGTAGATTGACTGGTAGATCGAGAGCTTCGCCTTGCAGCTCAGCTCCTCCTTTACCACGACAGACCGGTACATCGACCGCATTACTGCAGAAGTTGCACCGATCCGTCTGTCAATCTCACGTTCCCTCCTTCCCTCACTCGTGAACAAGACCCCAAGATACTTGAACTCCTCCACTTGAGGCAGGATCTCTCCACCAACCTGAAGGGGACAAGCCACCCTTTTCCGACTGAGAACCATGGTCTCAGACTTGGAGGTGCTGATCCTCATCCCAGCCGCTTCACACTCGACTGCAAACCGTCCCAGTGCACACTGGAGGTCCTGGCTTGATGGAGCCAACAGGACAACATCATCTGCAAAAAGCAGAGACGAGATCCTGTGGTCCCCAAACCAGACACACTCCAGGCCCTAGCATAGACTTTCCCGGGGAGGCTGAGGATTGGAATCCCTCTGTAGTTGGTACACACCCTCCGGTCCTCCTTCTTAAAAAGAGGGACCACCACCCCGGTCTGCCAGTCCAGAGGTACTGTGCCCAAACGCCACACGATGTTGCAGAGGCGTGTTAACCAAGACAGCCCCACAACATCCAGAGACTTGAGGTACTCAGGGTGTATCTCATCCACCCCCGGTGCCTTGCCACCAAGGAGCTTCCCAACTACCTCAGTGACTTCGGCCTGGGTGATGGACAAGTCCACCTCCGAGCCCTCGGTCTCTGCTTCTGTGTCGGTGGGGTTGAGGAGATCCTCAAAGTATTTTCTTCCGCCGTCCAACAATGTCCCCAGTTGAAGTCAGCAGATTCCCACCTCCACAGTAAACAGCCTCCTGAGGCGCCGGACGGTTTGCTAGAATTTCTTTGAGGCCGACCGATAGTCCTTCTTTAGGGCCTCACCGAACTCCTCCCAGACCTGAGTCTTTGCCTCCACAATCACCCGGGCTGCAGCCCGCTTGGCCTGCCGGTACCCATCAGCTGCCTCAGGAGTCCCACAAGCCAACCAGGCTCGAAAGGTCTCCTTCTTCAACTTGATGGCATCACTTACTTCCGGTGTCCACCACCGGGTTCGGGGATTTGCCGCCACAGCACCGGGGACTTTGCGGCCACAGCTCCGAGTGGACGCATAGAAAAATGAGGTGGAGAACGTGGTCCACTCTGACTCACTGTCTCCAGTCTCACTCGGGATCTGGTCAAAACCCTGCCGGAGGTGGGAGTTGAAGATCTCTCTGACAAGGGACTCGGCCAAACGTTCCCAACAGACTCACAGTACGTTTGGGCCTGCAGAGTCTGTCCAGCTTTCTCCCTCGTCGTCGGCTCCAACTCACCACCAGGTGGTGATCAGTTGACAGCTCCGCCCCTCTCTTCACCCAAGTGTCCAAGACATACGGCCGGAGGTCAGATGAAAAAACTACAAAGTCGATCATCGACCTCCGGCCTAGGGTGTCCTGGTGCCACGTGCACTGGTGGACACCCTTATGCTTGGTGTTCGTTATGGACAAACTGTGACTAGCACATAAGTCCAATAACAGAACACCGCTCGGGTTTAGATCCGGGGGGCCGTTCCTCCCAATCACGCCCCTCCAGGTGTCACTGTCGCTGCCCACATGAGCGTTGAAGTCCCCCAGTAGAACAACGGAGTCTTCGGTTGGAGCACTTTCCAGCACCCTTCCCAGAGACTTAGAAGGCCCGGATACTCTGCACTGTCATTTGGCCCATAACCATAAACAACAGTGAAAGACCTATCCCCGACCCGCAGGAAAGCGACCCTCTCGTTCACCGTGTTGAACTCCAACACATGGCAGCTGAGCTGGGGGGCAATGAGCAAGCCCTCACCGCAGCAAATCCAGAGTAGTGGAGAGTCCAGCCTCTCTCAAGGAGTTGGGTCCCAGAGCCCAAGCTGTGCATGGAGGTAAGCCCAACTACCTCTAGTCGGTATCTCTCAACCTCCCCCACAAGCTCAGACTTCTTCCCCGCCAGCGAGGTGACATTCCATGTCCCTAGCGCCAGATTCTGTGTCCGGGGATTGCGCCTTCGACTGCCACACAATCCACATTGCACCGGCCCCTTACGGTTCCTCCTGCAGGTGGTGGGCCCACGGGAGGTCTGTCCCACGTCGCTCCTTTGGGCTGAGGCCATCCGGGTCCTGTGGGGAAAAGTCCCGGCCATCAGGCGCTCACATACGAGCCCCAACCCCGGGCATGGCTCCAGGGTGGGGCCCCAGTTGCGCCACACTGGGCGACGTAACGGTCTTTGATTTTTTTTTATATCCATAAAGGGTTCTGAACTTCACTTTGTCTGGCCCGTCACCTAGCACCTGTTTGCCTTGAGGGACCCTACCAGGGCCATATAGCCCCAGACAACATAGCTCCTAGGATCATTCAGGTACTCAAACCCCTCCACCATGATAAGGAGGGGAATGCTCCCTGATAAGCAATCTGATCCCACCCACTCTCTGCAGCTATAATCGAAAAACTTAAGGGCATACAGTATTGTTCAATATAATAGCAGTATAATAGCATGCGACTAACCAGAATATTCCAGACTTTTAATATATTTTTTATTGCTAAGTGGCAAACAAGTTACCAGTAGGTGCAGTAGATTCTCATTAAAACAATACCCATCATTCATGATATGCACGCTCTTAAGGCTGTGCAATTGGGCAATTATTTGAAAAAGGCGTGTGTTGACTTGTACAAACATTTGTTTCTAGGATTTAGCAATCCTGTGAATCACTAAACTAATATTTTAGTTGTACGACAACAGTATGCACAGTATGCTTCACATCTGTGTGGCACAAACTTGTGGCACCTCTCAGCTGTTATTCCACTCCATGATTCTTTAACAACATTCCACAATTCAGAAACAGCTTCTCGATTGGATTAAGGTCCGGGGATTGGGCTGGCCACTCTAACATTATTTTTGTTGGTTTGGAACCAAGACTTTGCTCGTTTACTAGTGTGTTTGGGGTCATGTCTTGTTGAAACAAACATTTTAAGTGCATAAGGCAATATAACCTCTTCAAGTATTTTGACAAATGAAAACTGATCCATGATCCTGGTATGTGATAAATAGGCCCAACACCATAGTAGGAGAAACATGCCCATATCATGATGCTTGCTTCACTGCCTTCACTGGACTGTGGCTTGAATTCAGAGTTTGGGGGTCGTCTCACAAACTGTCTGTGGTGATGGTTGTCTTCCATTTTCTTCCACGTCTCTCTCGTTTTGTTCTTCATTTTAAAAGGCATTAGAGATCATTTTAGCTGAACAGCCTATAATTTTTTGCACCTCTATAGGTTTTCCCCTCTCCAATCAACTTTATAATCAAAGTACACTGTTCTTCTGAAATAGGGGCCACCTGATTCACACCTGTTTTTTCACAAAATTGATCAGTGATTGAATACCACACTGCTATTTTTTGAACACACCCCTTTCTCTTAATTGCCCAATTGCACAGCCTTAAGCAATAAAAAATAAACTAAAAACCTAGAAAATTCTGGTTAGTCTGGTTGTACTGCTATTATTTTGAACAATACTGTATTTAGCAACTGAGTCTTGGCCTTGTTTTGAAAAAAGATGTTGACTTGTTTCTTTGATTTGAGTGGGGTGATCATAAATGCGCATCATAGTGAATCAAGATCACATTTAAAAAAAAAAAAAAAAAAACACAAGAGCCCAAATCACCACAATAGGGTTGTGGGGTTGGGATGAAGGGCACACGTGGTGACAGGAGTTGTCCAGGTTGCTGACTCACCGCTGGCAGATCTTGAACTAAAAAACTAGAGAAGCGCCAGAGTTTGTGCTGGCTGTAGAACTGGGTCATGACGTGAGTGAGCTACCAAATCCATTGACATGAGCGGAAAGACCTCTGATAGCCTCCATAACTTCATTCAATCCTTCTTCATGGCGTCTAATGGTTTTCCATTGACGAGCAAGGGCCTTGCGAATTGCCTCTGAGTCCGTGGGGTCCATTTTTGACCAGATTGTTCTGTTAGGGAGCCAAAGGCAGGATCCCAAAGCAGACACGGTATTAGTGAGATTTAGTAGATGGTTTTATTGTACAAAAAAATAAGGAGAAAGATCTGGCGTGGTTGAAGTGGGGCGTAGTCCTGGCAAAAGAATTTGTAGGCAGGCAGAGGAGACTGGAGGGAAAAGCACAAAAAAACTTCACAAGCTCAAAACTGCTAGGCCGTAGATTTCTACCACTGAGTAAATTGAACAATCTGGCGATGAGTGGAGGAAAGCTTGGAGTCTTTATCCTGTGGTCGATGAGAAAATGAGGACCTAAAAACAACGTGACTACACGAGGGAGACAAATACTAGGGACACAAGACAACACACACTGGGCTAGACCTTAACAAGGACCCTGTTATGGCCCTTTTTTGCTTTATAAAAGGGACAACAAAAATCAGTAAATCCTTTTTTCATTCATTCATTTTCTACCGCTTTGTCCCGTTAGGGGTCGCGGGTGACTGGAGCCTATCCCAGCAGCTTTGGGCCTGAGGCGGGGTACACCCTGGACAGTGGCCAGTTAGTCACAGGGCTGACATTTAGACATAGACAGTGACAAACAACCATTTACTCTCACATCCATTCACTAAGGACACTTTAGAGTTGCCAATTAACCTGTACATGCATGTCTTTGGACGGTGGGAGGAAGCCGGAGTACCCGGAGAGAACCCACGGTAACACGTGGAGGACATGCAGACTCCTCACAGAAAGACCGGAGTCGGCCGAGAATGTTTGAGTCGGCCGGGTTTTGAACTCACGACCTTCTTGCTGTGAGGCAGGAGTGCTAACCACTCTGCCACGTGCACCCCAAAAAAAATCAGTAAATCATGTATTATAATAAATAGTCTTCTAGCAAGCAAACATTTTGGAGTGTAAGGAATTATTAGTTGTAAAATGGCATATGCAAAATTAAAAAAAAAAGGTCTAAAGTTATTTTTTTTAAAAAGCCAATTAAAAAACTTAAGTATTATTTTCTATCATAATCTCAGGGCTTTGGTCCACAGTTTCTGGATCAAAGCAAAACAAAGAACTGGCCCTAAAAACTGAGGACAAAAATTGAAATGTTATTCCAATTGCATAAATCAGATATTTAGTAAAGAACTAGTTGTTCAAAAAGAGTTCCTGAGCACTTTAACACTTTAAAGTAGGGGGCACATTGTATCATGGCTTCATGCATGACTCTTAGGATTAGGGATTTTCGGTTAGGGTTAGGATTAAAATATGATGAAAACATGATCATTCCTGGTTGTTCATGAGATTTTAATGAATGTACTAGTCATGCATTAATTAATGCACAAATTCATAATAAAAAGTTCCCCTCAATCTAAAGTGTTACCAGCCCTTTATATCATTATTAACCATCATATAAAAAAGGTATTACGTAAACTCTTTACAGACTGTAGAAGGCTTTGCGCTCTCTTGGCATTCTCAATTAGCTTCATTAGCTAGTCACCTGGAATGGTTTTCCAACAAAGGAGTTTCCAGAGGTGCTGAGCTCTTATTAGATGTTTTGCCTTCACTCTGTGCTCTGAGGGGGTCGGGGTGTGCATTTTTAATGAATAAGTCCGTTTATGCTATCTGAAAACTATTGTTTTACTATGGAGTAAAAGCATAGATAGTATAATTATGGATGATATCCGCCCATTGGTCCCCTATTCACCAATATTGCATTACGAATGGGCAATAAAATGGCCGTTACATCCGGGCTTTTCGGGTTTTACTCCATAGTAAAACAATAGTTTTTAGATAGCATAAACCAACGTAATTTTCAAAAATTCACCCCCCCCAGAGTTGTCACGTAGTAAAAACTTAGCTCTAGAGACCGGAGCCATCTTTGTAAACATGAGTAAACATGAGTTTTACTCTTGTAAAGTCGCCATTGGGTTTCTCCTTATATTTCCGCTTTTGGAGCCTGCCCTCTGGTGGACGGATGTATATCGCTGTATTTTGCTGTAAAATCACCGTATGGCGGCGCCTTTACACGACGACCATTTAAGAGGTACCATGGGAGAGGCTTGAGTAAAAGCCAAAAAGCCCGGATGTAACCGCCATTTTATTGCCCTGTCGTAATGACAATATTGGTGAATAGGCGACCAATGGGTGGCTTACGTCCATGTTTATTTACAATCTATGGACGAAACGTCTTCACCTTGAAAATTGAGTCCAGATGCTTTTACTTCAACCTTTTTTCCAAGATGTCCTGGATGACTGAGAACCTTCACAGACATGTGATGAAAACAGTGGCTTGTGATGGTTTTGAATGAATGTGAGACTGTCACCACAGTTAACATTACTATAATAATCTGAACCTCTTGCACAGCTCCAGTCTACCGCAGCTCAAACATCATCACTTTGTAATAAGATTGAGGCCTGGTGGTTTAAGTGGGACAAGGAAGAGTTCGAAATACAGTAAATCTAAACCTGTTACTGGAAAGATTTAGTTCTAGCTAATGTTTCAGATATTCAAGTTTTTTCTCCTGAGTTTTAAAAGTGGTGGAAATTGAAGAATGATAATTAAAACAGTGGTAAAGAAGATCTAAAGGATAAGGGAAGATAAATCATAGTGAATAGGAAAAAGATAAATAATTAAATAAGATTGTTAAAAGAAATTTCAATTAATGTTGATAAATAAATAATTAAAGGGTTAGTATTTTTAAAGGATAAAATAAAAAATTCAATAAAAACAGGTTCAGAGCGTAACACTAATAAAATTGAGGAAAAAGAGCCAGTGGCAAGTTTATTATTAATGATGATGATAATAATAATAATAATAATTAAAGCCGCAAGCGGCGATAAAGGCCCTCGCCTCCCTTGAGACCTCGGGGACACATGCACTCGGAGGATTGCATTTCGTGCTTTAAAGCGTAAACTTCACGGTAATGTCAAATAACCGGGCCTGTGCTACTGCTGGGGCCTGCTACACCACCTTGTAATTTAGAGTTAAAGGTCTCCACAATCCCTGGTTTTCCTGGGAGCTGTCTGAACCTTTGAAAACAATAGATTATGCTTGGGCTAAGGCGAGAAAAACAAAGTACTGGCTGGAGATTTGAGATGACTCAGGAATCGCTGCACCCCCCTGTTTAAAAAGGCAAAATGTAAATATAACTTGTCTAAAAGTACAAGGTTACAAGTTCCAAAGGATTCTGAGGAGTTTTCTAAGACTCTAGCCGTGGCTCTGGAGGGGCCTCCTCTAAAGGAAGGATCCTGGCAATTGGGAAATGGCATTTATTTCCCAAAGAAATGGCTGCCTCTTCACAGACTCACTACGACCACAGCCACAAATGTATCAAAAAACAAATTGATAACTTTTTTAGCACACGTGTCTAGATGATACTCACCAAATTTGGAGCTGTTTAGATGAAAAGCCTTTAGACACAAGGGGTGCGATTTAGGTGGTCACGCATTCCACCCAACATAGTAGATTTCCTGTTGAGTTTACGGTATGGCTGTAATAAACTTTTCTGTTTGCCCTGAGGTGTCCTATGGATATACCAAGTTTCATTTTTCTACGTTGGAAAAAAGTTACTTTCACTTTCCATAGGCCCAATGTATTTTGACTTTTCTAGGGGTCGCCACTTAGTCATTTTTCGTATTTTTTTTTCGGGGACTTCAAATACATAAAATTTTCGCCGAGCTTGAAGTCTGGGACCAATAAAAAATACTTCGACCATTTGTAGTCGACTCAGAGAGTCGACTACAAATGGTGCAAAATGCTGCAGCCAGGCTTTTAACTGAAACCAACAGAAGGGCTCACATTTCCCCGGTTTTATCCTTATTACATTGGCTTCCAGTCAAATTCAGAATTGATTTTAAAATTATAGTCTTGACTTTTAGAGCTCTGCATGGACAGGCCCCCCAGTACATCACTGACCTGCTGACCCCTTACTCCTCCTCCCGCGCTCTTCGGTCTTCTGGTCAAAACCTTCTAACGGTCCCCAAAACCCGTTTTAAAACTCGGGGAGACCGGTCTTTCCAAGCAGTCGCCCCCAGACTCTGGAACGCCCTGCCCCTGTCACTGCGAGTGGACGCTTCTGTTGATTCTTTTAAAAAGCAGCTGAAGACACTTTTATTTAAACAAGCTTTTAGTTGATTGGGCTTTTATGTTTTTATGTTTTTATTATTTTGTGGTTTTAATTTTTATTCTCATAGTTTTATTGTTCTTTTATTGCACTTTGTAAAGCACTTTGTGATTTATATCTGTGAAAGGTGCTATATAAATAAAATTTACATACTTATTTACTTACTTTTAGTTGCACGTTTACTGGGTCAAATTGAGGATCATTTTGCAGAAAAATTATAATAAAAAAAAATATACCAAAGTATAATAAAAAAAATATATAACTCGAGCAAAAAAGTCTAGAAAAACGCTTGTCTATTTTACATACATGTGTTTAGCTCATTTTGCCCAAGTTTGGTGTCTGTGGAATGAAGCAGCTGTTCTCTGTGTTCTTTTAAAAAAGAGGTGTATTTTAAGTCGGTTCACATTTTCAATTCAAAATGGCTGCCTTCCCGTTTGTGATAGGGTGTGGTCCCCATTGGCTTTTTTGTTCATAAGCCCATGCTGGATGTGTGTACCAAGTTTCATTTGCCTACGACAAACTAAAAATTTCACTTCCCATTGACTTTTTCCACATATTTGGGACGTTGCTATGGCAACACTTTTATAGATAGGGGGTGGTTGTCATCGGCTTTTATGCTCATCATGACATAAGAGATGTGTGTACCAAATTTTATGTCTCTATGATAAACTAAATTCTTGGGTCCCATTATAAGTTTGTAGGGGGCGCTGGAGAGCCATTTCTAAAGATAACCCTTTTATTTACATATCTTTGTGTTCAGGTCATGAATGTGCACAAACGCCTTTTTGGGTCCAACTCGATCCGAGAAGGCGTTTGAGAGTTAAGAGACGTTTTATTTTCATAAAAATGGCCACCTCGTTACAGGCTTGCCACACCCACACCGGATAAGATATCATAAACAAAGTCACAACTTTGGTTGGCACACGTGTCTAGATGATACTCACCAAATTTGGGGCCATTTAGATTAAAACACAATGATTTGCATCTTTTTGCGCAAGGGGTGCGATTTTAGTGGCCATGCGTTTCACCCCACATGGCGGACTTCCTGTTGAGTTTAGGGTGTGACTGTCATTGACTTTTCTGTTTGCCCTGAGGTGTCCTATGGATGTACCAAGTTTCATTTTTCTGCATTGGAATAAAAAACTTTCACTTTCCATAGGCCCGATGTATTTTGACTTTTCTAGGGGCCGCCACTGAGTCATTTTTCGTATTTTTTTTTCGGGGACTTCAAATACATAAATTTTTCGCCGAGCTTGAAGTCTGGGACCAATAAAAATGACTTTTAGTTGTACGTTTACTGGGTTAAATATAGGATCATTTTGCAGAAAAAATATGATAAAAAAAAAAAAACCAAATTATAATAAAAAAAAATATAACTCGAGCAAAAAAGTCTAGAAAAACGCTTGTCTATTTTACATACATGTGTTTAGCTCATTTTGCCCAAGTTTGGTGTCTGTGGAATGAAGCAGCTATTGTCTGTGTACTTTTAAAAAAGAGGTGTATTTTAAGTCGGTTCACATTTTCAATTCAAAATGGCCGCCTTCAAGGGTGTGATAGGGTGTGGTCCCCATTGGCTTTTTTGTTCATAAGCCCATGGTGGATGTGTGTACCAAGTTTCATTTGCCTACAACAAACTAAAAATTTCACTTCCCATTGACTTTTTCCACATATTTGGGACGTTGCTATGGCAACACTTTTATAGATAGGGGGTGGTTGTCATTGGCTTTTATGCTCATCATGAGCGACTTCAAATACATAAATTTTTCGCCGGGCTTGAAGGCTGGGACCAATACAAATGACTTTTAGTTCATGTTCACTGGGTCAAATTTAGGATCATATGGGGAGAAGAATAAAATTAAAGCCGCAAGCGGCGATAAAGGCCCTCGCCTCCCTTGAGACCGCGGGGACACAGATATTCGAAGGATTGCATGTCGTGCTTTAAAGCAAATTTGGAGCTGTTTAGATGAAAACCCTTTAGCACAAAGTGTACGATTTAGGTGGTCATGTATTCCACCCAACATAGTAGATTTCCTGTTGAGTTTACGATATGGCTGTGATAAACTTTTCTGTTTGCCCTGAGGTGTCCTATGGATGTCCCAAGTTTCATTTTTCTACGTTGGAAAAAAGTTACTTTCACTTTCCATAGGCCCAATGTATTTTGACTTTTCTAGGGGTCGCCACTGAGTCATTTTTCGTATTTTTTTTTCGGCGACTTCAAATACATAAATTTTTCGCCGGGCTTGAAGTCTGGGACCAATAAAAATGACTTTTAGTTGCACGTTTACTGGGTCAAATTGAGGATCATTTTACAGAAAAATTATAATAAAAAAATATATAACTCGAGCAAAAACGTCAAGAAAAACACTTGTCTATTTTACACACATGTGTTTAGCTCATTTTGCCCAAGTTTGGTGTCTGTGGAATGAAGCAGCTTTTTTCTGTGTACTTTTAAAAAACAGGTGTATTTTAAGTCGGTTCACATTTTCAATTCAAAATGGCCGTCTTCCCGTGTGTGATAGGGTGTGGTCCCTATTGGCTTTTTTGTTCATAAGCCCATGCTGGATGTGTGTACCAAGTTTCATTTGCCTACGACAAACTAAAACTTTCACTTCCCATTGACTTTTTCCACATATTTGGGATGTTGCTATGGCAACACATTTATAGATAGGGGGTGGTTGTCATTGGCTTTTATGCTCGTCATGACATAAGAGATGTGTGTACCAAATTTCATGTCTCTATGACAAACTAAATTCTTGGGTCCCATTATAAGTTTGTAGGGGGCGCTGGAGAGCCATTTCTAAAGATAACCCTTTTATTTACATATCTTTGTGTTCAGGTCATGAATGTGCACAAACGCCTTTTTGGGTCCAACTCGATCCGAGAAGGCGTTTGAGAGTTAAGAGACGTTTTATTTTCACAAAAATGGCCACCTCGTTACAGGCTTGCCACACCCATACCCGATAAGATATCAACAACAAAGTCACAACTTTGGTTGGCACACACATAGACATATATAAAGGCTAGATGGCTTACCGGCGCTGAGAGCCAATGGGACCCGACGACGTCACACGGCGGCCATCTTAGGACGGGACCGCTCGTCCAGTTATAACATTAAAGTCTATTGTGCATGTAGTGCTGAAATAACTATATTTTGCTCAATTTTCAACCGATTTTCAAACGGCTTGGTGTGTCATAAACGTCAGGGATGCGGCTATTTAACTGCATACTTGTGAAAAATTATAGCCACGGAGTTTATTAAGCACAAATCATAGCCACGTTAATAAGGTTTGTAATACACCAAACCGTTTGTAAATCCGTCAAGAATTCAGCAAGTTACGAGCATTTTAGTTGGCGTATGTCACTCACCTTCCATCCACAGCAGCAGGGAGCAGCACTATGGCAGCACTGACCTAAGATGGCCGCCAAGTGATGATACAGCTGACTCCGCCTTGAGCCATCTAGCCTTTATATATGTCTATGGGCACACATGTCTAGATGATACTCACCAAATTTGGGGCCATTTAGATTAAAACACAATGATTTGCATCTTTCTGCGCAAGGGGTGCGATTTTAGTGGCGGCGTTGCTTTCACCCCACATGGCAGACTTCCTGTTAAGTTTAGGGTGTGGCTGTCATTGACTTTTCTGTTTGCCCTGAGGTGTCCTATTGATGTACCAAGTTTCATTTTTCTACATTGGAAAAAAGTTACTTTCATTTTCCGTAGGCCCAATGTATTTTGATTTTGTAGGGGTCGCCACTGAGTCATTTTTCGTATTTTTTTTTCGGCGACTTCAAATACATAAATTTTTCGCCGGGCTTGAAGGCTGGGACCAATAAAAATTACTTTTCGTTCATGTTCACTGGGTCAAATTTAGGATCATAGGTGGAAAAGAAAAAAAAAAAAAAAAAATCCGAGCAAAAACAATAGGCCCTCCCGGTCATCACCGGCTCGAGCCTAATTAAAGCCGCAAGCGGCGATAAAGGCCCTCGCTTCCCTTGAGACCGCGGGGACACATATATTCGGAGGATTGCATGTTGTGCTTTAAAGCAAATTTGGAGCTGTTTAGATGAAAACCCTTTAGCACAAAGTGTACGATTTAGGTGGTCATGTATTCCACCCAACATAGTAGATTTTCTGTTGAGTTTATGGTATGGCTGTAATAAACTTTTCTGTTTGCCCTGAGGTGTCCTATGGATGTACCAAGTTTTGTATTTCTACATTGGAAAAATTTACTTTCATTTTCCATAGAACCAATTATTTTGACTTTTCTAGGGGTCGCCACTGAGTCATTTTTCATATTTTTTTCGGGGACTTCAAATAGATAAATTTTTGCCGGGCTTGAAGTCTGGGACCAATAAAAATGAGTTTTAGTTGCACGTTTACTGGGTCAAATTGAAAATCATTTTTTAGAAATATTATAATAAAAAAAATATATACCAAATTATAATAAAAAAAATATAACTCAAGCAAAAACGACAAGAAAAACGCCTGTCTATTTTACATACATGTGTTTAGCTCATTTTGCCCAAGTTTGGTGTCTGTGGAATGAAGCAGCTATTTTCTGTTGTTTTTTAAAAGAGAGGTTGTATTCTAAGTCGGTTCACATCTTCAATTTAAAATGGCCGCCTTCCCGTGTGTGATAAGGTGTGGTCGCCTTTGGCTTTTTTGTTCATAAGCCCATGCTGGATGTGTGTACCAAGTTTCATTTGCCTACGACAAACTAAAATTTTCACTTCCCATTGACTTTTTCCAAATATTTGGGACGTTGCTATGGCAACACATTTATAGATAGGGGGTGGTTGTCATTGGCTTTTATGCTCGTCATGACATAAGAGATGTGTGTACCAAATTTCATGTCTCTATGACAAACTAAATTCTTGGGTCCCATTATAAGTTTGTAGGGGGCGCTGGAGAGCCATTTCTAAAGATAACCCTTTTATTTACATATCTTTGTGTTCAGGTCATGAATGTGCACAAACGCCTTTTTGGGTCCAACTCGATCCGAGAAGGCGTTTGAGAGTTAAGAGACATTTTATTTTCACAAAAATGGCCACCTCGTTACAGGCTTGCCACACCCATACCCGATAAGATATCAACAACAAAGTCACAACTTTGGTTGGCACACGTGTCTAGTAGATACTCACCAAATTTGGGGCCATTTAGATTAAAACACAATGATTTGCATCTTTTTGCGCAAGGGGTGCGATTTTAGTGGCCGCGCGTTTCACCCCACATGGCGGACTTCCTGTTGAGTTTAGGGTGTGGCTGAAATTGACTTTTCTGTTTGCCCTGAGGTGTCCTATGGATGTACCAAGTTTCATTTTTCTACGTTGGAAAAAAGTTACTTTCACTTTCCATAGGCCCAATGTATTTTGACTTTTCTAGGGGCCGCCACTGAGTCATTTTTTGTATTTTTTTTTCGGGGACTTCAAATACATAAATTTTTCGCCGAGTTTTAAAAATTGGACCAATAAAAATGACTTTTCGTTCATGTTCACTGGGTCAAATTTAGGATCATATGTGGAAAAGAAAAAAAAAAAAAATTCGAGCAAAAACAATAGGCCCTCCCGGTCATCACCGGCTCGGGCCTAATAGGAGGAAAGCCTTGCGTTAAGAACTAACAAGATAAACTAAAGAAATACAAATTTATCTTGGCTGGTCAGTAATCAGTATCAGTAATTATAGAAATATAAGAAAGAGAAATATAGTTTAGAGGTTTGCACAGAATAGCATTAGTTAAACTGAACAAGTTCAATTAGCCGTAGTAAAAGGAGAACTCAATATAAAACGCCTTGCAGAGGAACTGTGGTCTCAAGAAGGTTTGAATGTATCTCAAAACAGTTGCGGTGTGATCCGGAAGCATTTCAATTATACTACTAGAGAAGACATTTAGAATTTCTAGCGATATTACAGATTTATGGCTTGGCATCACCGCTATTAGGAAATTATTGTGGTAAGACAGAAGACTTTTGAACAGTTAAAAATCCTGGAAAAGACGGGAAAAACAGTATTAGTATCCCGCAAGACAGCAAAGGTGGGAATAACCATTAAACAGTTTTGTATTAATAAAATGGAACAAAAAAGGGGAAAAAGGACTTGTTATCCTTCAGCAGCGTCAGGATGAGGGTAAAATAACTAAAATTGTAGCTGTTCTAATTCCACTAGAAGCGTCTATTGGACAAAAACCCTCAAAAGAAAAACAAAGGAGCTATTTAGGCAAGGCAAGGCAATTTTATTTATATAGCACAATTCATACACTGGGTAACTCTAAGTGCTTTACAGGAATAAAAAAACAATTTACAAGATTTAGATTAAGAAACATAAGAAAAAATTAAAAACATTTTAAAAAGAAGAGTGCAGATAAAAGAAAAAAAACATTTTAGGTTGTGGTGTAGGCGGAGCTAAAGAGGAAGGTTTTTAACCTCCCCTTGAACATTGTTAAAGTTGAGGCTGTTCCAGGTTTTTGCTGCATGAAACTTAAAAGCTGCTTCACCCTGTTTATTTCTAACTCTGGGCACGAGCAGAAGGCCTGTCCCAGATGTTCTCAGAGTCCGAGGAGGTTCATAAGTAACTAGCATGTCAGAGATATATTCTGGTGCTAAACCATTTAGAGACTTGTAAACCAGCAGTGCTGTTTTAAAGTCTATTCTCTGAGCAACAGGAAGCCAGTGCAGAGATTGTAAAACTGGCGTAATGTGGTTGTACTTCCTGGTTTTAGTTAGAACCCGAGCAGCCGCGTTCTGAATAAGCTGCAGCTGTCTTAACCCTCGTTTTGAGAGACCAGTGAGCAGGCCGTTACAGTAATCTAACCTGCTGGAGATAAAAGCATGGATAAGTTTCTCTAAGTCTGGTTGAGACATTATCCCTTTGACTCTGGAAATGTTTTTAAGGTGATAAAATGCAGAAGATGTAATTGACCTAATGTGACTGTGGAAATTCAAGTCTGAGTCCATGATGACCCCTAGATTTCTAACCTGGTTTTTAGATTTTAGAGAAAGAGACGCGAGGTGACTGCTGACACTTTCTCTTTGTTTCTGTGGCCCAAAGATGATTAGTTCAGTCTTGTTTCTGTTCAGTTGGAGAAAATTATTTTGCATCCACACATCAATCTGTTCGATGCAGTGACACAGTGAATGGATTGGTCCATTTTCACCAGTGTCATCTGCATAATTATGGTAGGATACTCCACAGCTGCGTATTAACTGGCCTAAAGGAAGCATGTAGAGATTGAATAATAGAGGTCCCAAGATAGACCCCTGTGGAACCCCACATGTCAGGACCATTTGGTCTGACACACAGTTACCAACCGAAACAAAGTACTTCCTGTCTTCAAGATAGGACTGAAACCATTTAAGGGCAGTTCCAGTGATACCTATCCATTCCTCTAATCTTTGTGTCAGGATTTCATGGTCCACTGTATCAAACGCAGCACTCAAGTCCAACAGAACTAAGACAGAGACTTTGCCCGTGTCAGTGTTCAGACGGATGTCATTTGTGACTTTGATAAGTGCAGTCTCAGTCTGTGATGGGGCCTGAATCCTGACTGAAAAGGATCAAAGCAGTTGTTAAGTAATAGAAAGTCATTAAGTTGTTGATATACAACTTTTTCGATGACTTTCCCTAAAAATGGCAGGTTTGATATGGGCCGATAGTTGTTGAGCGCTGTAGCATCAAGACTGCTCTTCTTTAGGAGAGGCTTAATGACAGCAGTTTTTAAGGCCCTTGGAAATGTTCCAGACTGTAAGGAATTATTGACTATATCAGTGAGTTGTGTTAACAAACTGCTTAGTACTGATTTTAGAAATCTAGTGGGTAAAACATCGAGGCAGCAGGTGGATGAACTCAGGCTGGAGACAGTTTTTTCAATTGTTGTCATTAATGGGTGTAAAATGTGTTAAACCAACCAAGTGTCTCCTTGGTGGCTGCAGTGTTGTTTTATGGCCTTTGGACTGTATCGCATGTTTAATGCCTTGAACCTTGTCGTTGAAAAACAATGCAAACTCATTGCATTTAGTGGAAACTAATTCTGGAGGAAATGGAGCTGGAGGGTTTGTTAATCTGTTCACTGTAGCAAACAGGACACGTGAGTTGTTACTATTGTTGTTGATGATCTCTGAGAAGAATATTTCTCTTTCTTTTCACAAAGTTTGATTGAAAACATGCAAATTTTCTTTGTATACCTCATAATGAATTAAGAGTTTCAATTTACGCCATTTTCTTTCGGCTTTTCGACATTCCCTTTTCTTTGCCCTGACAGAGTGAGCATTGCTCCATGAAGCCTTCTGCCTCGTCCTGATCACTTTAATCTTAACAGGAGCAATGGTGTCCATAACATTTAAAACACCTGAAGTATAACAATTCAACAAATCATCAACTTGACCTGATGAGGCATTTTCAAACCTGATTGCCTCCATAAACTGTGTCCTGGTGTTATCGTTAATGTATCTCTTTTTTACAACAGTAGGTCCAACAGCAACTTTTGGAATTATGGACAGATGGAAAAAGACACATGAATGATCAGATAGAGCAACATCAATCACAGTGACATCTGAAATATGAACACCTTTAGTAATGACCAGGTCCAGAGTGTGACCTCTGTTATGGGTCGGCTCATTAACATGCTGACAAAGACCAAAAGTATCAAGAATAGTATAAAGTTCTTTGGCATTTCTGTCACAAACATTATCCACATGCACATTAAAATCACCTGATATGACTATTTGTTCAAATTCTGTGCAAATAACTGAAAGCATTTCAGTAAACTCATTAATAAAATCATGACATTGTTGGGGTGGTTTGAAAATGTTCTGATACTCAGGGATTTTAACCTCATATCGATGATGCTTCGTGTAATCTGGCATCTGAGTTTTTAACACTCACTGAAGCATTCTATTTTAAACAGCATGTCTCTGGTCCTACACATACAAACGGCCACACTTTGGACCTTGTTTTTTCTTTAGGCCTGAACATTGACCAGTTGAGTGTTACAGACATTAATGTGACAGACCACTGTTGTATATTTTTTAACTTGTCTTCCAATGTGGACTATCTTCCTTCCAAACCGATGTCACAAAGACGCATCATAAATGGATCCACAGCTGAGAAATGTTCGGAGTCATTTGACCCCAGGGTTTTTGATGGCTGTAGTGAGCCTGAATCTTTTATGCAGTTTTTTTAATAACCACTGTTTGTCTGTTTTAAACAAGGTTACTCCGCTAAAAAGTAAACACACCTTCCCTAAAAATCCCTGCCCTTGGATAAATGAGGAAATCTGATATTGCAGGAGAAACTGTCGTAAAATAGAACGTTTGTGGAAATGCACAAGTTTGGAAGTCCACAGACTGCACCTCAAGGACCTCATCGTGTCACTAAATGATAAAATAAAACAGGCCAGATCTGCCTATTTCTCTAATCTTGTTGTTTTGAACAAGAAAAATCCTAAAGTCCTGCTTGACACAATATCAAGAATTGTCTCTCCTTTAGCTCCTCATGTACCAGTCCACTTAAAATCTGACTGCAACAGGTTTTTACATTCTTTTGTGAATAAGGTGCATGATATAAGAGCCTCTATAAACCCATCCTATGTAAACACATCTTGGGGTTTATCTCATCAGTGCTCTTGGTCCACCTTCTCACCTGTCACTGAAGAGGACATTAAGGGTCTACTAAAAAGGTGAAACCATTATCAAGCCCTCTGGATGTAATGCCAACTTCACTGCTTTTAAATGTATTTGATTTAGTTGGTCCATATGTTGTTAAGTTGATCAACCTCTCTCTTTTAACTGGTTCTGTGCCCAGCTCTTTTAAACAAGCGGTCGTCAGCCCCATTCTGAAGA
This sequence comes from Perccottus glenii, assembly GCA_024416835.2. Taxonomy (NCBI): domain Eukaryota; kingdom Metazoa; phylum Chordata; class Actinopteri; order Gobiiformes; family Odontobutidae; genus Perccottus; species Perccottus glenii. The sequence continues at coordinate 5,406,714 of CM044557.2, forward strand.
AGCCCAATTTGGATTCTTTTGAACCAAACAACTACAGCCATCAGTGAAGACCATCAAGGTGTGGCCTGCGGGGGTAGATTTCACACTCAAGGAAAAGTTTCTACACACAGACTGGAGTATGTTTGCTTCCCAAGCCACCAGTGGTGCTCACACAGACATTGACTGCTACACCTCCTCTGTATTGGATTATATTAATACCACCATTGACAGTGTTACAACCCAGAAACAGATCACCACATACCCAAATCAGAAGCCATGGATGAACAAGGAAGTGCGACTCCTGTTGAAGACACGCAATACTGCCTTAAGATCAGGAGATGCACAAGCCTACAGCACATCCAGAGCAAACCTGAAGAGGGGCATCAAAAAGGCCAAGCACTGCTACAAGCTGAAGATAGAGGGACACTTTTCCAACTCTGACCCTCGACGCATGTGGCAGGGCATCCAGGCCATCAGTGACTACAAACCCACCCACTCCACCCCTGCAGCCACCGATGTCAACTTCCTGAATGAGCTAAATGACTTTTATGCTCGCTTTGAAAGAGAAAACAGAGAAACTGCAACCAAGCTCAAACCCTCAGTTGACCACCCTCCAATCACACTCTCATCCACTGATGTCTGCAAGGCACTGAGCCGGATCAGCACACACAAGGCTGCTGGACCAGACAACATCCCTGGTCGTGTTCTCAGGGCATGTGCGGAGCAGCTCGCTGGGGTTGTTACAGACATTTTCAACCTGTCTCTTGCCCAAGCAGCTGTACCAACATGCTTCAAATGCCCTTCCATTGTGCCAGTGCCAAAACACTCTAGTCCAAGGTGCCCTAACGACTACCGCCCTGTAGCACTCACACCCATCATCATGAAGTGCTTTGAGCGGCTGGTCCTGGAACACCTAAAAGACTCCATACCACCCACATTGGACTCGCATCAGTTTGCTTACCGCAGCAACCGGAGCATAGAGGATGCAGTTGCTTTGGCACTGCACTCTGTGCTCACCCACCTGGACAATAAGAACTCTTATGCACGTATGCTGTTTGTTGACTTCAGCTCAGCATTCAACACTATCATCCCGACCAAGTTAATAGCCAAACTTGAAGACTTGGGCATCAATACCTCACTCTGCAACTGGATTCTGGACTTCCTGACCAACAGACCCCAGAATGTCCGATCTGGATCCACCTGCTCCACATCCATCACACTTAACACTGGTGTACCACAGGGCTGTGTGCTAAGCCCATTTCTCTACTCCCTCTTCACATCCGACTGCAAGCCTGTGTTTGGATCTAATGCCATCGTCAAGTTTGCAGACGACACTACAGTGATTGGTCTCATCAGCAACAACGATGAGACTGCCTACAGGAAGAGATCCAGCACCTGTCCACATGGTGCAACGAAAATAACCTGCTCCTCAACACCACCAAAACAAAGGAGCTCATCGTGGACTTCAGGAAAGAGTCAAGAGGCACACACGACACCATCCACATCAATGGAATGGACGTTGAGCGTGTCTCCAGCTTCAAGTTCCTGGGGACCCACATCTCGGCTGACATGACCTGGATAACCAACACCTCCAGCCTGGTCAAGAAGGCTCACCAGCGCCTCTTCTTCCTGAGGACACTGAGGAAGAACCAGCTCTCCTCGGCCATCCTGGTGAACTTCTACCGCGCAATAGAAAGCATCCTGACGAACTGTGTCACAGTATGGTATGGGTGCTGCTCTGTCGCGGAGCGCAAGGCATTGCAGCGGGTGGTGAAAACTGCCCAACGCATCACAGGGACTCCACTTCCTGCCATCGAGAACATCCAGAGGAAACGCTGTCTGCGTCGAGCTCGCAGCATCCTTAAGGACTCCTCTCACCCAGCCCACAGACTGTTCTCCCTTCTCTCCGGCAGGCGTTTCAGGTGCCTCCGGACTAGAACCAGCAGACTAAAGAACAGTTTCTTCCCAGAGCTGTCTCTTTACTGAACTCTAACCCTTGCTGACCTCACTCCTCTCATAGACTCCTCTCTCACCCCCACCATGCCACCCCCTCACAGACTCTTCTCTCACCCCCACCATCCCACTACCCTCATAGACTCTTCTACCCCCACCACCCCACCATCCCACTCCCCTCACAGACTCTCCTCTCATCCCCCCACCATCCCACTACCCTCATAGACTCTTCTACTGACCGACTTTGTTTGTCTGCCGGTGGACGAAGGACGCATCCCGGTGATGAATCTCTCCTGGCATTGTCTCAAAAGTTATGTATTTATTATTTCTTAAACATTGTTAACACATTAACTGTGCACCACACCTCATTCATTGTTATACTGATTATATTTCTGCTAGAGGTTAGTACTAGAGTTGCTGTCGTTTTGTGAACAGGGCATTTTTGTTTGTGCTAGCTAGCCCGCTAGCTAACATGCTAGCGGGTTTTTAGCAATTGAGTTAGGGCTTAGCATACCTTGATTGTTGTGTCAGCCATTGTCCACTGTTTACCGGGGGCCAGGGCTTCCGACATAGAGGCTAACCTTAGGGTGCTGACATCACACAGGAAGGGAGAGTTTCCCAGGACACATACTCGCACTACATACAAGCAGATAGTTATTCATGTCGGCACCAATAATGTGAGAATGAGGCAGTCTGAGGTAACCAAAGATAGCCTAGCTAGGACTTTTGAACTAGGGAACAAGATGAGTCGGCATCGATTAATTGTCTCTGGCCCCCTCCCCGTAAGGGGTAGTGATGAACAGTATAGCAGATTAGTTTACATGAACCGGTGGCTGGCCCGGCATTGTAGTCAGAAAGGTTATGGTTTCGTGGATAACTGGCCTTCTTTCTGGGGCCGCCCAGGCCTGCTGAGGGCAGACGGCCTGCATCCTACTGGACAAGGTGCTGCCATTTTGTCTAGTAATATAGACAGGTGCATTCAATGCATTTGACACAAGGAATCTCAGCAGGTCGCAGGAATTAGAGAACCTGCTAGTCATGATAGTGCGGGTGTGGAACTGGATAATGTAGCAGCTTTTAGTTGTCTGGTTAGGCCGTACCAATCCAATGTCTACTGCCCAAATCTATTAGATAGGGTGAATTTATTTAGTCCTCAAACACATCTGAAAACTCGCAGTGACCCAAAAGCATCATGTCCTCATATTATTATAACTCAGAGGCATTCTTTTAAACCCGGCAAAACTGTTAGAGCTCGACAGCTTGTTCCTGTTACTATCGCTCCACTGGACCAGCCCTCAAATGCAGGCTCTACGTCAAGACTAAAGATTGGTCTCCTGAATGTGCGGTCTCTATCCTCCAAAGCACTCTTAATTAATGATCTTATTACTTCTCATTGCTTGGATTTACTTTGTCTTTGTGAAACTTGGCTTAGGCCCAATGTATTTCTGCCACTAAATGAAGCCTCTCCCCCTGATTATGCGTATGCACAGGTAGGACGCACGTCGAAGCAGGGTGGTGGTGTTGCAGCCATTCATAAAGCTGCATTTTGCTTTACAGGTCCATCATCACAGCCAAAATTTAACTCATTCGAAGTGTTACTCATCAAACATATTCCTTCTCAAATTAACGGAAGAAAGCCATTTTATTTAGCTGTAGTCTATCGCCCTCCGGGTCCCTACTCTTCTTTCTTGGATGAGTTTGGAGTTTTCCTCTCGGACTTAATAACCATCCATCCATCCATCCATCCATCCATCTTCTACCGCTTATCCGGGGCCGGGTCGCGGGGGCAGCAGTCTAAGCAGAGACGCCCAGACTTCCCTCTCCCCAGACACTTCCTCTAGCTCTTCCGGGGGGATACCGAGGCGTTCCCAGGCCAGCCGAGAGACATAGTCCCTCCAGCGTGTCCTAGGTCTTCCCGGGTCTCCTCCCGGTGGGACATGCCCAAACACCTCCCTAGGAGGCGTCCAGGAGGCATCGAAACAGATGCCCGAGCCAACTCAGCTGGCTCCTCTCGATGTGGAGGAGCAGCGGTTCTACTTTGAGCTCCTCCCGAGTGACCGAGCTCCTCACCTTATCTCTAAGGGAGCGCCCCGCCACCCTGCGGAGAAAGCCCATTTCGGCCGCTTGTATCCGGGATCTTGTTCTTTCGGTCATGACCCAAAGCTCATGATCATAGGTGAGAGTAGGAACGTAGATTGACCGGTAAATCGAAAGCTTTGCCTTACAGCTCAGCTCCTTCTTCACCACGACAGACCGGTACATCGACCGCATCACTGCAGAAGCTGCACCGATCCGTCTGTCAATCTCACGTTCCCTCCTTCCCTCACTCGTGAACAAGACCCCAAGATACTTGAACTCTTCCACTTGAGGCAGGATCTCTCCACCAACCTGAAGGGGACAAGCCACCCTTTTCCGACTGAGAACCATGGTCTCAGACTTGGAGGTGCTGATCCTCATCCCAGCCGCTTCACACTCGGCTGCAAACCGTCCCAGTGCACGCTGAAGGTCCTGGCTTGATGGAGCCAACAGGACAACATCATCTGCAAAAAGCAGAGACGAGATCCTGTGGTCCCCAAACCAGACTCCCTCCGGCCCCTGGCTGCGCCTAGAATATCCTGTCCATAAAGATAATGAACAGGACCGGTGACAAAGGGCAGCCCTGCCGGAGTCCAACATGCACTGGGAACAGGTCTGACTTACTGCCGGCAATGCGAACCAAGCTCCTGCTCGGTCGACAGGACCGGACAGCCCTTAGCAAAGGGCCCCGGACTCCCAGAGCACCCCCCACAGGGCGCCACGAGGGACACAGTCGAATGCCTTCTCCAGATCCACAAAACACATGTGGACTGGTTGGGCAAACTCCATAAACCCTCCAGCACCCTGGAGAGAGTATAGAGCTGGTCCAGTGTTCCACGACCAGGACGAAAACCGCATTGTTCCTCCTGAATCCGAGGTTCAACTATCGGTCGCATTCTCCTCTCCAGTACCCTGGCATAGACTTTCCGGGAGGCTGAGGAGTGTGATCCTCTGTAGTTGGAACACACCCTCCGGTCCCCTTCTTGAAAAGAGGGACCACCACCCCGGTCTGCCAGTCCAGAGGTACTGTCCCCGACTGCCACGCGATGTTGCAGAGGCGTGTCAACCAAGACAGCCCTACAACATCCAGAGACTTGAGGTACTCAGGGCGTATCTCATCCACCCCCGGTGCCTTGCCACTGAGGAGCTTCCCAACTACCTCAGTGACTTCAGCCCGGGTGATGGACGAGTCCACCTCCGAGCCCTCGGCCTCTGCTTCCTCAGTGGAAGACGTGTCGGTGGGGTTGAGGAGATCCTCGAAGTATTCCTTCCACCGTCCAACAATATCCCCAGTTGAAGTCAGCAGGTTCCCACCTCCACTGTAAACAGTGTTGGCAGGGCACTGCTTCCCCCTCCTGAGGCGCCGGACGGTTTGCCAGAATTTCTTCGAGGCCGACCGATAGTCTTTCTCCATGGCCTCACCGAACTCCTCCCAGACCCGAGTTTTAGCCTCCACGACCACCCGGGCTGCAGTCCCTTTGGCCTGCCGGTACCTATCAGCTGCCTCAGGAGTCCCACGGACCAACCAGGCTCTTTAGGTCTCCTTCTTCAGCTTGACGGCATCCCTTACTTCCGGTGTCCACCACCGGGTTCGGGGGTTGCCGCCACGACAGGCACCGGAGACTTTACGGCCACAGCTTCAGTGGCCGATCGACAATGGAGGTGGAGAACATGGTCCACTCGGACTCAATGTCTCCAACCTCCCTCGGGATCTGGTCGAAGCTCTGCCGGAGGTGGGAGTTAAAGGTCTTTCTGACAGGGGGCTCTGCCAAACGTTCCCAACAGACCCTCACAGTACGTTTGGGCCTGCCGAGTCTGTCCAGCTTTCTCCCCCGCCATCGGATCCAACTCACCACCAGGTGGTGATCAGTTGACAGCTCCGCCCCTCTCTTCACCCGAGAGTCCAAGACATACGGCCGGAGGTCAGATGAAACAACTACAAAGTCGATCATCGATCTCCGACCTAGGGTGTCCTGGTGCCACGTGCACTGATGGACACCCTTATGCTTGAACATGGTGTTCGTTATGGACAAACTGTTGCTAGCACAGAAGTCCAATAACAGAACACCACTCGGTTCAGATCAGGGGGCCGTTCCTCCCAATCACGCCCCTCCAGGTGTCACTGTCGCTGCCCACGTGAGCGTTGAAGTCCCCAGTAGAACGACGGAGTCCCAGTCGGAGCACTTTCCAGCACCCTCCCAGAGACTCTAAGAAGGCCGGGTACTCTGCACTGCCATTTGGCCCGTAAACACAAACAACAGTGAGAGACCTATCCCCGACCCGAAGCGCAGGGAGCGACCCTCTCGCTCACCGGGGTGAACTCCAACACATGGCGGCTAAGCTGGGGGCTATGAGCAAGCCCACACCAGCCGCCTCTCACCGCAGGCAACTCCAGAGTAGTGGAGAGTCCAGCCTCTCTCGAGGATTTGGGTTCCAGAGCCCGAGCTGTGCGTGGAGGTGAGCCCGACTATCTCTAGTCGGTATCTCTCAACCTCCGCACAAGCTCAGGCTCCTTCCCGCCAGCGAGGTGACATTCCATGTCCCTAGCGCAAGATTCCGTGTCCGGGATTGGGTCGCCGAGGCCTCCGCCGGCTGCCACCCAATCCACTTTGCACCGGCCCCTTACGGTTCCTCCCGCTGGTGGTGGGCCCACGGGAGGTCGGCCCCACGTCGCTCCTTCGGGCTAAGCCCGGCCGGGCCCCGTGGGGAAAGACCCGGCCACCAGACGCTCGCATGCGAGCCCCAACCCCGGGCCTGGCTCCAGGGTGGGGCCCCGGCTGCGCCATACCGGGCGATGTCACGGTCCTTGATTTTTTTGTCTTCATAAAGGGTTCTGAACCGCTCTTTGTCTGGCCCGTCACCTAGGACCTGTTTGCCTTGGGAGACCCTACCAGGGGCATATAGCCCCTGACAACATAGCTCCTGGGATCATTCGGGCACTCAAACTCAGACTTAATAACCCACGCTGATAATATCCTTCTAGTTGGTGACTTTAATATTCATCTAAATAAGGAGTGTGATCCTCTGGCCAGAGCATTTCAATCACTGCTTACAACCCTGTCTTTCAACCAGTTTGTTCATGAGCCCACACACATTAGTGGAAACTATCTGGATCTTGTTTTGGCTCGGGGAATAGATGTCTCCCATCTCTTCGTCTCCTCTCTTTCATCTGCTGTTTCAGATCACTCACTGGTGGAATTTGAGATTAGTTAGCTCCCCTCAAATTCAAAATTGCGTAGTGTCTACACGGAATTTTAGCGCTGCAATGGAAATGTTTGCCACACGGCTGACAGATGTTCTTCCTAATTTAACTCCACCTGGAAACTCAATAGAAGCCTACACAAAGGAGGTCCATGCAACCCTCTCGGCCATTACTGACTCAGTGGCACCCCTCAGGACAAAGCCCAGACCAACCAGACGACCTACACCATGGTATAACGAGGAAACCCGGGCTTTAAAACAGGCCTGCAGGAGTTTTGAACGCATATGGCGCAAGTCAAAAACTAATCTAAATTATCAAAAGTGGTGTTTGTGTGTAAACACCTATAAGCACGCCCTCAGCACTGCAAAAACAGCTTATTTCTCATCTCTAATCAGAGAAAACCGGCATAACCCCAGGTTTCTATTTGGGACAGTTGCTAAACTAATCCAACCAAGAACAACTGAAGACTCCTTTCCCTTTAGTGCACAAGACTTTTTAGATTTCTTTAAACATAAAATTGAAAATATCAGGGATAATATTTTGGTTTTGTCTTCCTCAGCTCCGGGTCCCATTCACTTGGATCCACTGACCTCTCGTCTCTCAGTCCTAGATCCTGTATCCCTTGATGACAAAGGTGGTTTCTTCATGTAAAGCAACTACGTGCCTTCTGGATATCCTGCCAGCAAAACAGCTTAAAGAACTGTGGCCCTATGTAGGGCAAATTATGTTAAACATTATAAACTTGTCCCTGTCTACTGGCACCGTTCCTTCCCTCTTCAAACAGGCTGTTGTCAAACCCTACTCAAAACCTACTCTGGATCCTGGATGCCTAAATAATTACCGTCCTGTCTCCAATTTACCTTTTCTATCTAAAGTCCTCGAAAAAGTTGTGTTAAAACAACTTACTCTATATCTATCGGAAAATGACCTCCTCGAGCCGTTTCAGTCTGCATTTAGGGCCTCTTATTCCACTGAAACAGCTTTAGTTAAAGTGACTAACGATCTCCTCCTTCAGATTGACGAGGACTCATCGGCTCTACTGTTATTGCTAGATCTCAGCGCTGCATTTGATACGATTGATCATGCAGTGCTAATCAACAGACTAAAGAATGTGTTTGGCATCTCTGGCTCTGCTCTTGCTTGGTTAGAATCCTATCTGTGTGATAGGTCTCATTTTGTCTCTTTTAATAAATCCTTCTCCTCCACGGCACCAGTGAAATTCGGTGTGCCACAAGGGTCTGTGCTTGGTCCCATACTTTTTTCACTATATGTTACACCATTGGGACAAATCATCAGAAGTTATGGAGTGAACTTCCACTGTTATGCCGATGATACACAGCTGTATCTACCAATAAAAGCGAATAATACTACTGACATCAAGAGTCTAGAGGCCTGCCTCGTTTCAATTAAAACATGGATGTCTCAAAACTTCCTCCATTTGAACTCGGATAAAACAGAGCTCTTGTTAGTTGGTCCTGCCAGTCATCGGCAAAAGTTCAACAATCTTACTGTCTCGATCAACAATTGTGTGTTGGAGCACGGCAACACTGTGAGGAACCTTGGTGTCATTTTTGACTCCACACTATCACTGCAGCAGCACATTAGTGAGGTCACTAAACTAGGCTTTTTTCACTTGAGGAATATCTCAAAAATTCGCTCCTGCCTCTCTTTAGCTGATGCTGAAATTCTCATTCATGCATTTGTCACATCCAGGCTGGACTACTGCAATGCGTTATTCTCTGGACTGCCGAGGAAAAGTACTCACAGACTACAAATGGTCCAAAATACAGCCGCCAGACTTTTAACAAAGACCAGGAAGTTTGATCACATTACTCCGGTCCTGGCTTCATTACATTGGCTTCCTATTCATGTTAGAGCAGATTTCAAAGTTCTCCTGTTAACATATAAAATCCTTTGTGGACGCGCGCCCTCTTACCTATCTGACCTCATCACCCGGTATACTCCAGCTCGTACCCTTCGCTCTCAGGACGCTGGCCTCCTTTAACTTTCTCGAGTAAAGAAGAAGTCTGCTGGCTACAGAGCCTTTTCTTATAGAGCCCCATTTTTATGGAATGGGCTCCCTGCGGAAGTGCAACATACTTATTTCACCAAACGTATGGAGACTGACTGATCATAGGTATACGTTTACACTGGTTGTAGCTGTAGGTACACGCTTACACTGGTTGTAGCTGTAGGTACACGTTTACACTGGTTGTAGCTGTAGGTACACGTTTACACTGGTTGTAGCTGTAGGTACACACTAAATCCGCTCATATTATCACACTCAGAGTGGACACTGGACACTGCCAATATAAATGTTTTTATTTGTGAATATGTTTGTGTATTTCTATGTATTTTTCAACTGTCCCGGACACATTCCTGCACGGCCTGTCGGTCCTGGGAGTGGATCCCTCCTTCTGTGGTTCTCCCTGAGGTTTCTCTTTTTTCCCGGCTGGGTTTTTGGAGTTTTTCCTTACCCTGATGGAGGGTCTAAGGACAGGGGATGTTGTCTAGTGCAGTCTGTTAAGCCCTTTGAGGCGACTGTTGTTGTGATATTGGGCTATACAAAAATAAATGTCTTGTCTTGTCTTGTCTTCTACCCCCCCCCCCCACCATCCCACTACCCTCATAGACTCTTCTACCCCCCCACCATCCCACTCCCCTCGCAGACTCTCCTCTCATCCCCCACCATCCCACTCCCCTCACAGACTCTCCTCTCATCCCCACCATCCCACTACCCTCATAGACTCTTCTACCCCCACCATCCCACTACCCTCATAGACTCTTCTACCCCCACCATCCCACTCCCTCACAGACTCTCCTCTCATCCCCACCATCCCACTACCCTCATTAACTCTTCTACCCCCACCATCCCACTCCCTCACAGACTCTCCTCCCACCCCGCCATCCCACTACCCTCATAGACTCTTCTACCCCCACCATCCCACTACCCTCACAGATTCTCCTCCCACCCCCACCATCCCACTCCCCTCACAGACTCTCCTCCCACCCCTGCCATCCCACTACCCTCATAGACTCTTCTACCCCCACCATCCCACTACCCTCACAGATTCTCCTCCCACCCCCACCATCCCACTACCCTCATAGACTCTTCTACCCCCACCATCCCAGCCCCCTCATAGACTGTCCTCTCATCCCCACCATCCCACTACCCTCACAGACTCTCCTCTCATCCCCACCATCCCACTACCCTCATAGACTCTCCTCTCATCCCCACCATCCCACTCCCCTCACAGACTCTCCTCTCATCCCCCACCATCCCACTCCCCTCATAGACTGTCCTCTCATCCCCCACCATCCCACTCCCCTCACAGACTCTCCTCTCATCCCCCACCATCCCACTACCCTTGCACTACTGCACCGTAGCTACCAACTGTTCATACAGTACCAACTGTTTACATTTTGCATCATACTTATTTGCACTGTCCATGCTCATTGCACTACCTTAAATCTACTGCTTACCTTAAGCTAACATACAATTGTGTACATCTACCTGTAAAATCCTGTTTATAGTTGGAGACATCTGTATATTACATTTACATTTATAGTACATATTCACCTGTAAATGCTGTTTATAGAAAGAGACACCTGTAATTATATTTATGGCACACACTCACCTGTTATAGTAATAACCATCTGTATATTTATATTCATTGTACATATTACCTGTAAATCCTGTACATCTCCATATCCTGCACGTATGCAACCATTGTATATATCCTGCACTTGCTGCTATTGCACTTCTGGTTAGACCTAATCTGCATTTCGTTGCCTTGTACCTGTACTTGTGCAATGACAATAAAGTTGAATCTAATCTAATCTACAGGCCAATCTCTAAATTGCCTTTTTTATCTAAAATCTTGGAGAGAGTGGTGGCGGAGCAGCTGACTGCGTTTCTTAATATAAATAATTTTATAGATAAATTTCAGTCAGGCTTCCAAAAATGTGACAAATGAGACTGCCCTGCTGAAGATTTCAAGTGACATTATGACAATACTCTGTCTTGATCCTACTGGATTTATCGTCTGCTTTTGATACTCTGGACCATAATGTATTGTTAAAGCGTCTACAATATGAAACGGATTTCTCTGGATCAGTTCTAAAGTGGTTTTCCTCCTACCTGAGTGACAGATCATTTTGTGTCTCTATTAACAATTTTCTGTCTGAAGTGACCCCTCTGTCATATGGAGTTCCTCAGGGCTCAGTGCTAGGTCCTCTTTTGTTTTTATTGTACATACGCCCTCTTGATGAAATAATTCACGGTTTTAAAAATGTGTCTTATCACTTTTATGCTGATGACATTCAGTTGTACTGTTCTTTTAAAGACTCTGAGTTTCATAAACTTACTGATTTGTTGAACTGCTTGTCTTGCATAAAGAACTGGTTATATAATAACTACCTACAGCTGGATACAAAAAAGACTGAAACTATAATCTTTGCACCAGACCAAAAAATACCTCAAATCAAACAACACCTTGGTTCCCTGGGTTCTTCCGTCCAGTCGAGCCTCAGAAACCTTGGTGTTCTGTTTGACCAATCGATGTCTCTGGACAGTCATTCTAGACAGTTGGTCAAAAACTGTTTTTATCATTTGAGAAACATTTCTAAATTGAGAGTGTTTTTGTCTAAAGCTGACTTGGAGATGATTATTCATGCTTTTATTTCTTCTCGTCTTGATTATTGTAATTCTCTTTTTACTTGTTTGAACAAATTGTCTCTGAGTCGGCTACAAATGGTGCAAAATGCTGCAGCCAGGCTTTTAACTGGAACCAACAGAAGGGCTCACATTTCCCTGGTTTTATCCTCATTACATTGGCTTCCATTCAAATTCAGAATTGATTTTAAAATTTTAGTCTTGACTTTTAGAGCTCTGCATGGACAGGTCCCCCAGTACATCACTGACCTGCTGACCCCTTGCTCCTCCTCCCGCGCTCTTCGGTCTTCTGGTCAAAACCTTCTAACGGTCCCCAAAACCCGCTTTAAAACTCGGGGAGACCGGTCTTTCCAAGCAGTCGCCCCCAGACTCTGGAACGCCCTGCCCCTGTCACTGCGAGTGGACGCTTCTGTTGATTCTTTTAAAAAGCAGCTGAAGACACTTTTATTTAAACAAGCTTTTAGTTGATAGGGCTTTTTATGTTTTTATTATTTTGTGGTTTAAATTTTTATTATCATAGTTTTATTGTTCTTTTATTGCACTTTGTAAAGCACTTTGTGATTTATATCTGTGAAATGTGCTATATAAATAAAATTTACTTACTTAAAGAACTACATATAAAATGGATGGAGAAAACCTCAACTCCATTTTGAATGACACATACTCAAATGATGAAAACTCTCCAAGTGATAGCTTCTGGATAAGAATATTATCCCTAAGAAAGGCACATACACCACCACCCTTTTTGTTTTCCTGTATTTTGGATAAAAATGTGAAATTCGATGGGGTGGATTCAATAAGGACCTGTCTAACCATGTTTCTGTTAAAAACATAAAATCAAGCTTATTTGAAGTTATAAAATCATTAATTAAAAAAGATTTGTTTCCCAAAGACCTGACATTGAACACTGCAAGTTTTAAGTCCGTTTGAGCAGGACCTTACTTTATCTGTTTGCAGCGGATTTGAATCAGATTTGTCTGATTAGACAATCTACTGTTATTCTCTTCTTCAATCTGCGACTTCTGACTGTAGTTATGGAGCTAGAGGGGAGTGTTCTCAGAGAGACAGAGATGGTGAGGTCCGCAGAAGGTGTTGATGTTACTGGGGGGGTCCATGGTCCTATTGGGGGAGTCCATTTCAGTGGTGGAGGTGTTGATGGTGGTAGAGTCAGAGGAGGATCCTTGGCTGGTGAGGCAGGAGTGCTTTTTTCATTCAGTGGCTGAGGACCCTTTCTCTGTTCAAGAGGGCGCCCAGAACCATTTAGGTGTCTCAGGGAGTGCAGGAGATTATCCGTTAGCCTCCTGACCCCTCCCCTGTTTAGATGTGGGCCCTTTCCTTTGAACAGGTCGTCACGTTGCCAAAAGAAGTTAAAGTTATCAATGAAGTGTACTCCTCTTGTGTCACAGGCCTTGGACAGCCATGTATTCAATGCAAGCAGCCGACTGAATTTATTGATCCTTCTGTCGATGTTTGGGAGTGGTCCACTGATAAAGGATTGCACTTCCAGGTTTTCAAGTTTGTCTAACAGCCTGGAGAAATCCTTTTTTAAAACTTCTGATCCCCCCTTCCTGGTGTCAACTGCACCCACGTGTAACATCAGCTGTTTAATCCCTGTGTGTTTGGACATGACTTGGGGGAGGAGTGCTGTTATATCAGTGACTGTAGCACTTGGAATGCTGCATGTAGCAAATCTATTGTTGTTTATGTCTCTGACAGCACCGTCTCCAAGCAGCAGAATATCTCTGACCTTCACTTTTGGCATAGATTCTCTGTCTCTGTTTGCCTGGTGCTTTTCCACAGATTCATGTCTCCTGTTCTCCATAGAATAAGCTTGATTTAGGCTACTCCATGTTTTTCATTTACAGCAGAGTTTTCTGGTTCATTCACCTTTAGCTCAGTCAGTGGTTGGAATATGTTTTTTAGCTGGATGTCTGGGGATGCTACATATGCTCTTGCGATGCCAGCATTCTTTTTTCTAATCCAGTGCTGCTTTGGCTGGGCACCAAGTTTATGCCAGGTGGTATCATTTTGTTTAAATCCCTTTGCTTTGCTCAGTTTTGGGAATGACACTGTTTCATCCAAGTTTAAATTCACAGTCTTACCACATTGTGTGATCGGGATCGTCTCCTGAAGTCCTCTTTCAGATTCCAAAGCAAAAATCTTTGTTTGTAGCACACTGATTTCCTACAAGATATTTCCAACAATTTTGGCAGAAAGAGTTTGTAGTAGTTGTTTTTACCCCAGACATGTTGAAAAATAGATACCAAGGCTCCAGTCGCTCAGCGGGTCCAACGTGTTGTTTAAAAAGTAAAAAAACAAGTAAAAACATAAAAGCAAAATCCAGTTAAAAGAAAGTAAAAAGTAATTGTAAAAAAGTTAATTATAAAATCATTGGCTAAATGTAGAGATAACTAAAAAAGAAAAGTAAAGCAGGCATGAGCAAGCAGAGGTGCGACTGCACTCTTCAGAAGCAGGAAGAGGTCTCAGATGTGCTAAAATCTGACTCCAATTAGCTTTTTCCACAAGCACTATTAGGTTTTGTGGTTGTTCTCAATAAAGACATGAAAGATCAAAAGAACTTTGTGTATTTATTTTTAAACACATTAGGTTTGTCAATACCCTTGACTTGTATGAAGAACAGATTACATTTCAAGACAAATTTATTCAGAAAACCATGAAACACCAAATGGTTCACATACCTTTTCTTGCCACTGTATTTTGAAAGTGCTCTATATCCAGACTGCTTGTTCAATGTTAAAGAATTCTTATTCATATGGATGAGCTAATCACCAATACTATTCCTCTGTGAATTTAAAACTTTTAATTTAAAAAGTAAAATAAATTTAACATGACATATTAAATACTGGCTATTTAGGTTTATGTAACAACAACCTCTAGTTAGTGGTCACATGATACAATCACAGCAGCACGGTTCTTAAGGACCTTTTTATTGACATTTTAAAATAAAATGTAGGGACGATTGAAGATTACTATTGCTAAGACTAACCATTGTTTTTTAGTGGGTTGGAACAAATGACACGGGCAGCATCTATCTGTTGCAGTCATCAGATCAAACAAGAGTCAAGATTTTATGTAGCTCTGTTTTATTTTTGTTTACTGTATAATTCACAATTTACTTTGACTTTGTTGATTTCTAGTTATTGGCAAAAGCATTGTTTTGAGTTTGTAGGAAAACAGATTGATGATTTGTAACTATTGACAGCCTTTACATTAAATTGGGAAACACTAGTTTTGAGTCATAAAAACTGATCATCAACAAAACTGATGGTGTTCCTTAGGCTTCTGCTGAGTCTAAACCTCCAGAGTGTTCTGTCTGAGCTTAGTGACTTCCTGTTGCCGTGAAGAGCTCTCTGTTCTAGTCACAGTTTGTTGCACATCTTTGACAGACATCTCTGTTTGAGATCTGTGAAGAAAAACACCAGGGTTATTCAGAGACAGTAGACGCACAAGGAGATCTCAGATTCTTTTCCTTTGTGCTGTAAGGATTTAACTTCTATTTGTGTTTACTCACAGATTCCCGACAACTAAAGCTCTGTTGTGACTGTGAAATAATCACTTTAGGTTCTATTTCTAAACTCCAAAAAGAGCTGCAGTAGTTTTCATTTATTATACAGTATGTCCATAGCTAATGACTATGAGACCAGAACAGCCTGGTCCATCAGGTTTGGTTTCAGGTTAAACTCCTCCCTCTAGAGATACAAGCTCAGCTCTCTTACCAGTTGATCTCGGACTTGAGGTTTTTGTATTGTCTGCTGATGCTCAGTTTTAATCCAAACTACATAAATCTTATATCCACGCGTTCAGCAGAGTCTCTTGACGCTCACGTGTCAATGTTTTTTCTCTACTGTTAATCATTTTTTAATGTGATGCTTTTGTTTGAAGGCTTTAATCAAGGCAAACTCTCTTTCAAATGCCTGTCTGTGTTAATGACAAACACAAGACCAGATCCAATCAAGATCACACCTAGAACAGACCAAGACCAAAACCCGGACCATAACCAAACTAGGGTCAAGACCTAGATCAGACCCAGACTCTATGTTTTGAATTAATCTCTCTCTCTGCCCTTTTCAGCCCTTTCAGTTCCATTAATTTCATTCATGTACACACATTAAATATTAAAAATGTAGAGAGAAATGTAACCCTCAAAGCTGTGTCTTTAAAGAATTTTAAATAAAGTGCTCGGAAGTGAAGGCTTAGTCACTCACACTCCCTATTTCCGCCTATGTTAAAGATGACCAAATGTTTCGGCAACACAGAATAGGGGGCACATTTTAACATGAATTCATGCCTACATTTATGCTAAAATCTATGAATTTATACATAATTCATGCAAGTATATGCATAGGGTTAAGGATAGGGTTAGGGGTTTTCAGTCAGGGTTAGTATTAAAGTATGATGAAAACATGATCATTCCTGGTGATTCATTAGAGTTTAATAAAATGTGCCCCCTACTCTAAAGTGTTACCAACGTTTCTTTTCCAGACAGAATTCGGACATAATTTTGTACCGTCTTCTGATGCTCAATTTTTATCAAAACGACATAAATCTTATCTTATCTTATCTACACGTTAAGCAAAGTCCCCTGACACTCACAGTGTCATAATATTTTCTCTACAAGAACAGTAGAATGTGAGGAATTTGTTTGAAGGCTTTGCTGTTTTATGCCCTTTGGACTGTATCGCATGTTTAATGCCTTGAACCTTGTCGTTGAAAAACAATGCAAACTCATTGCATTTAGTGGTGGAAACTAATTCTGGAGGGTTTGTTAATCTGTAGCAAACAGGACGCGTGAGTTGGACAAGTTTTATTTGTTGAAATTTTAAAAATTCAACAAATAAAACTTGACCTGATGAGGCATTTTCAAACCTGATTGCCTCCATAAACTGTGTCCTGGTGTTATCATTAATGTGTCTGTAGCAGATCAGTCTCCAGAATTCCACACACACAGTAACATCTGTTGTAAGACTAAGAAGTCTTCAGGATTAACGACTGTTTGTTTTCACCATCCTTGCCAGAGGCCTTCAGAGACAAGCTTGTATCTGAAGCCTGGAAGAAGACTTGGTTAACACTGTTTTCTTTCAGAGAGAGGGCGGCCCAAGTGTTTTGTTAAGGACAAGAAACTTCATTAATGACTTTGTTTCTGCTTTCATAAGGAGTGGAACCTGGCTCTACCAGTCACCAGGTCAAAGGTGATTCAGGACCAGGACAGAACCCTGGCGCCATGTCTTTTTAACCATAAATTCTTGGAGATAAAGTTGTTGATTCAGCTTTACCCAGAACGTTCTTTAGATCCTGAGGGACATGTGGAAGGTCTTTGAAAATAGACTTCTACAATGGTGAAACACCACCCCCTGGTGGTCAAATGGACGAATGACTCTATCCACTCTGTCAAAGGACATTTTCGTGTTTATTAAATTAAAAGGAAATGTATCAAGATATTGTGGTGTTTATACTGTTCTTTTCCAGGACGTGGAGTTGTGACAGAATGGCTCCTTACCCCAGTTTCCGGTTTCCGTTTTTTTTTTAATGAAATGTAATGAATGTTTCAATAATATTCTGACATATGCATTTTCTCTGTACAATCCTACCAGTACAAATGTTTGAGTGTTTTATGAAAAACCCAACAAATACATCGCGAAGCAAGGAATGTTTTAAAACTTAGTTTAACTCAGTTTAAATCTTCCAAAGCGACTCCCATTTTGCCGGAAAGAGAGCGCGAGACACGCCCTCGCGCTCAGGTATAAGACGGGCACCCGTCCAAAAATCTCTCTCTTGCCCTTCCGCTCTTGCAGCTCTTCTTGCCTTCTCTCTGCCGCGGTCCACCAGGACATGATGGAAGACGGAAGTTATTTTGGCCTTTTTATTTTATTTATTTTTTTCACGCGTTTGCCCTAACCCAACGAGCAGAAGCAAGTTGTAAAACCAGCAAAGCAACTGGCCGAGAACTCTTTCATGGACCTTGCAATAACTTTACTGGCGGCATTACTGGTGTGGAACGCATCATCAGTAAGCGACAAACCTTCTGGAGAACATTCAGGACGCTCATCTCGGACGACTGATGTCCCACCGAACCGGGCCAGCACCCGCCGACTACAGAGTAAGTCCGCACGTGACACAACAGCTTGGCGTCATAAAATGTACTCTGTCCAAAACCCTAGCCCCGAAGCCGTCATCTCCTTTCCCCCGTTAAAAGTCCCTTTGTTAAACATTCCTGGTTTCACGATACCCTCTGAAAGCAAATGTTTATCCGTGTTTATCCCTTGTTGTGTCAATCCTTTTCATGTTCCCATCATTTTATTTACCATTGTTCATTTGTTTAATTTTTAATAAAATCCCATAAAAGACATTAATGTTTCTCTGTTTATATTAAGAAATGTTCGAAAACCAGAAGAATTCCCTTCCTTCAGATTATTGAGAATAGATTAAACCTAACCGTTTCTTTGGACCTGTCCAAAACCAGAGTGGTGCCCCTTTCTAATTACAAATCAATTTTAATAAATTAATATTAATATCAAAGTTAATTAGTAAAATTAGTAAAATTATTCTGATATATGTTTATGCAACACGGTCCCCTACATGTCTCTTCTGTACAACAGTAGATCCAACAGCAACTTTTGGAATTATGGACAGATGGAAAAAGACACATGAATGATCAGATAGAGCAACATCAATCACAGTGACATCTGAAATATGAACACCTTTAGTAATGACCAGGTCCAGAGTGTGACCTCTGTTATTGAGCTTCTAATTACCAATGGTACAGCCACTGGAGGCAAGGTGGGTTTAAGTGTCTTTCCAGTCCTGCTGTCTAACCATGTTTCTGTTAAAAACATAAAATCAAGCTCATTTGAAGTTATAAAATCATTAATTAAAAGAGATTTGTTTCCCAAAGACCTGACATGTTCTGTTTGAGCAGGACCTGACTTTATCTGTTTGCAGGGGATTTGAATCAGATTTGTCTGTTTAGACAATCTAACTGTTATTCTCTTCTTCAATCTGCGACTGTTGACTGTAGCTATGGAGCTTTTCTCCCAGGGTCACATGTTGATAGGTGGGTAATTAGGATGGAAGGTCCTGGAACAGCAGAGGCCCTCAGTGTCCTAATCACTGATAGTAGCCTTAATGCTAGTCAAGGCTTTTGGAGCTGGTCTGGGAGGAGGCGGTCTGGGAGGAGGAGGTGGAGGGGGTTCTGACAGTGGTGACTCTAGGTAGTGGCTGAGGTGGAGAAGTGGTACTCCTGGGTGGTTTTGGGGGTGGTGTTTTTAGGGATGATGATAGAACCCGGGACCTGGCCAAGTTAGGTGTAAGGGGTATCATCTTAATTCCAGATTTCTCCAAACTTTCCAGGTGATCTGGAAATCTCATTGGTGAATTCGGAGATGGGACAGAGATGGTGAGGTCTGCTTTTTTCATTCAGTGGCTGATGGCTTTTCAGAGGACCCTTTCTTTATTCAAGAGGGCCCCCAGAACGATTTAGGTGTCTCAGGGAGTGCAGTAGATTATCCGTTAGCCTCTTGACCCCTCCCCTGTTTAGATGTGGGCCCTTTCCTTTGAACAGGTCGTCACGTTGCCAAAACAAGTTGAAGTTATCAATGAAGTGTACTCCTCTTGTATTTAGTGCAAGCAGCCGACTGAATTTATTGATCTGCCTGTCTTTATTTATTTATTTTAGGGAAAGTGCATATTGATAGACAGAAAAAAATATATATAAATGACAGATTAAGTCAACAGGCTTTTTTTCATCTGTAGTCCAATGACAGATGTTACTCTCTGTTAATGTTTGGGAGTTGTCCACTGATATAAGATTGCACTTTTAGTTTCTCAAGGTAAAGGTTTGGAGAAATCTCTATTTAAAACTTCAGATTTTTCCTTCCTGGTTTCAACTGCACCCACGTGTACCATCAGCTGTTTAATCCTTATCCATTCTGCTGCGTAGCAGCTCACAGGTCTGACTCTCGGTGTCCACACTTCTGCATGTCCACAGTCCGTGCTGAAATGTCGCGAGTCAGCTCCTCGGTCTTCAGGTTGAACGGTGGTTACTGCAGTTGAATTTATCTATTTGAAGTTGCTTCCTCGCGTGACGTGAGCGGGCTCGACTAACGGCTCACCACCCACACCCCTGGCATTGGCTCACGCCTCTGGTATAAAAACATCTTGTCAGTGTTAAAAATATCAGGCTAGCTATATTAGCATGTACTTGTAGTGTTGCTGGTTGCAACAGCACTTGGCCTGGAACACCTTGAGTTCCTGCTGAGAGCTGGAGTTTGCAGCAGGCATTTTAAGTGGGATTGCTTCTTCAACGCAATGGAGGTGGAAATGTGCTTCAAACAATGGAAGAAATTTTACCAACACAAGGTAACAAAAAGCATAAGTGCACTAGAAACTAGTCAGTTAGAACCAAGCACAGTATACAAAGCTAAGGATAGGAATCAATAGTAGTAGTGGTCTTGTAGGCCAAGAGCTTTGAACTTGATGCGGGCGTCAACTGGGAGCCAGTGTAGCCTATGAAGAGAGATTTATTACCTGTCACAGACTTTATTATCACTGCTATCCTGACGATATATACCAAATATACCCCCCAAAAAAAACATTACCCCTTCCACTGTCTCCACTCTCACAAACTGCCTCAGTGAAATAAAATCTTGGATGAACACAAACGTCCTAAAGTTAAACTGCAATAAATCTGAAATCATTATAACTGGTCCCAAATCACCCCTCCCCTCCTCTCAGGACTTTTCTCTCTTCATTGATGCTTCCCACCAATCAGAAACCTCGGAATCCTCTTGGACCCCACCCTATCCTTTAAACCTCGTATCCAAAACAAGAAAAAATCTAATTTTTCCAATTCTGAAACATTGCTTGCCGCTGTCCCACCCTCTCCGCTGCCGAAACACTCATCCACACCACATATTCGTAAGCTCCAGACTCCAGAAGGGGACTCTAGCGTGTTTGGCAAGGCCTACAAGTGGTCACCAGCTATAAGCTAGCGGCGTCATAACCAGCTCTACTTCTTTCCCAAATGACTTGAACAACTTTTATGCTCGTTTTGATTGCGCTGCTGAGGCATTGACGCGGGGAACATCTCCAACTGGGGATGTGCATGTTAAAGTACCTTCATATGGGAACACACACACAGACATATCCCGATGGGGTTACCCATGGCAGTCAAGCATATCAGGTCTCAGTTGCAGACACTTGTAAAGTTTTTAAAGCTGTGAAAATTGGGAAGGCTGCTGGGCCTGATGGCATTACTCCGCATGTCTTAAGGACATGTTGTAGTCAACTTGCATCTGTTTGATATCTTTAACCTGTCACTCTCTTTTTGTATGGTTCCGAATTGTTTTAAAAAATCAATAATAATTCCTGTGCCTAAGAAAACAACTGCATTCCTGTCCTCACGGATCCATTACAATTTGCATATAGATCAAATAGAGCTGTGGACGATGCTGTATCATTGGTTTTACATTCTGCACTTCAACATCTAGAGGGCAGGGATACGTATGTCAGGATGCTGTTTGTTGATTATAGCAGTGCCTTCAATACCATCAGACCTTCCATTTTAATACCTAAGCTGTTAGACCTGGGCCTCTGTACTGCCATCTGCAGGTGGATACAGGACTTTCTAACAGGCCGTTCTCAGACAGTTAGAGTAGGCACTACATACTCAGCCCCAATAGTGTTAAATACCGGAGCACCTCAAGGTTGCTGTCTTAGTCCTTTATTATATAGTCTGTATACTTATGTATTGCAAAATATCCCACATAAGTTTTTAGGCATTCATATTTCAGACTCCCTTTCATGGTCTTTCCACATCACATGTGCCATTAAGAAGGCACACCAGAGGCTTTACTTCTTGAGGTGTCTTAAGAAATATGGTATGTCTCTAAATATTTTAAAGAAATTTTACCGTTGTACAATTGAGAGTATACTGACAGGTAATATTACAGTGTGGTTTGGAAGGGCTACTTCAAGTGAATTGAATCTTCTGACAAAGGTGGTTAAAACTGCATCAAAAATTATAGGGGTTCCACTGGAATCACTACAGGATATTTACTGGAAACGCAGTACTGGTAAGGCACTGAGAATTATACAGGATGTTAGTCATCCGGCACATAGTCTGTTCTCCCAACTCCCATCAGGGAGACGTTGGCAGAGCATCCCAACACGTACGTCACGTTTTAGGGATAGTTTTTATCCACAGGCTTTAAGGCTACTGAACGATAGTGTAAGAGGAAGGAGGGCTGAGGTTTGAGCGTATGTTTTTAAATTTATTTATTCTATTCTATTTTATCTTAATATTGACTGGTGCTGAGAGAGTGCTGAGGCACATTGTATTTCATTGCTGTGGTACTCTGTACGAATATGCACATGACAATAAACTAAAACTGAACTGAAACTGAACTGATTGGACTATTGAAACAGCATCCTCTACGGTCTGCCCGCTCCAGAGAACACCAACGTCCTCCAACAGCTCAACTGGCTTACCATCCAGTACCGTATCCAATTCAAGGTCCTTCTCATCACCGACAAAGCCCTCAATACCTCTCAGATCTCCTTTTGAAATTGACCCTCCTGCCATCTCCGATCCTCTGACTCTAATCTCCTATAACCTATAATCTCTAATAACCTAACCCCTCATCACCAAATCCAATCCAATCCAAATCCATTGTACGTTGGGGGACAGAGCCTTTACCTTCTGGAACTCCCTCCCCACCCAGATCCAAACCTCTGACTTACTAGAAAAACATTTAAGAAACATTTTTTTCAAGAAATGTTACAACCTGTCATAATCTCCTCTGGAATACGTTGTTTCGTTTATTGTTTTATTTGTCCGGTTTATGTATTGTATGTACAGTCAGGTCCTGCTTCTGAAGAGTGCAGTCGCACCTCTGCTTGCTCATGCCTTTTTATGATTAACTTTTTTACATTACTTTTTACTTTCTTTTAACTGGATTTAGCTTTTATGTTTTTACTTGTTTTTTTTACTTTTTAAACGACACGTTGGACTCGCCGAGCGACTGGAGCCTTGGTATCTATTTTTCAACATGTCTGGGGTAAAAACAACTACTACAAACTCTTTCTGCCAAAACTGCTGGAAATATCAACAGGAAATCAGTGTGCTACAAACAAAGATTTTTGCTTTGGAATCTGAAAGAGGACTTAAGGAGACAATACCGATCACACAATGTGGTAAGACTGTGAATTTAAACGTGGATGATACAGTGTCATTCCCAAAACTGAGCAAAGCAAAGGGATTTAAACAAAATGATACCACCTGGCATAAACTTGGTGCCCAGCCAGCAGCACTGAATTAGAAAAAGAATGCTGGCATCACAAGAGCATATGTAGCATCACCAGACATCCAGCTAAAAAACAGATTCCAACCACTGACTGAGCTAAAGGTGAATGAACCAGAAAACTCTGCTGTAAATGAAAAACATGGAGTAGCCTAAATCAAGCTTATTCTCTGGAGAACAGGAGACATGAATCTGTGGAAAAGCACCAGGCAAATAGTGACAGAGAATCTATGCCAAAAGTGAAGGTCAGAGATATCTTGCTGCTTGGAGACGGTGCTATCAGAGACATAAACAACAATAGATTTGCTACATGCAGCTTTCCAAGTGCTACAGTCACTGATATAACAGCACTCCTCCCCCAAGTCATGTCTAAACACACAGGGATTAAACAGCTGATGTTACACGTGGGTGCAGTTGACACCAGGAAGGGGGAATCAGAAGTTTTAAAAAATGATTTCTCCAGGCTTTTAGATAAACTTGAAAACCTGGAAGTGCAATCCTTTATCAGTGGACCACTCCCAAACATCGACAGAAGGATCAATAAATTCAGTCGGCATCTTGCATTGAATACATGGCTGTCCAAGGCTTGTGAGGCAAGAGGAATACACTTCATTGATAACTTTAACTTGTTTTGGCAACGTGTAGACCTGTTCAAAGGAAAGGGCCCACATCTAAACAGGGGAGGGGTCAGGAGGCTAACGGATAACCTCCTGCACTCCCTGAGACACCTAAATGGTTCTGGGCGCCCTCTTGAACAGAGAAAGGGTCCTCAGCCACTGAATGAAAAAAGCACTCCTGCCTCACCAGCCAAGGATCCTCCTCTGACTCTACCACCATCAACACCTCCACCACTGAAATGGACTCCCCCAATAGGACCATGGACCCCCCCAGTAACATCAACACCTTCTGCGGACCTCACCAGTGGTTGCTGCATGCTCCACTTAAGCACAAAACAGGTGTGAGCATGCGCGAAGGCTAGGCATGCCGGATAACGCCAGTCTCCGACAAATTCGACAAAAACTGTGGTAACGACAAATAACATTCTGATCTAGTATGAACTTTGTTTAAAGCCTGAGGGCATCGTTTGCTATGCCCCCAAAGAGGAGAAAAGCACAAACAAAGCAAGGAGAAGTGGACCTCGCTCAGCAGGTGAGCACTACAGACATGGCAGCTAAAGAGCCTAACACGGAAGATTTAACCTCTCTGATTCGCAGGATAATGCGAGAGGAACTCGATGAGGCAATTAATAGACTACAACCACAGCTTAATGCTGTTAAGGAGCAGGTGCTTGGTTGTGTTACAAAAATTTGTGAAATTGAGGCTTCACTGTGTAGCTTCGATAGCAGTATAACCAAACTGGAGGGCGTAAATGAAAGTTTACGCAAAGATAATGATGAACTCAAGGAGAAAACTGAGCGCTTGGAGAGTCACATTCGTAAATATAATGTCCGTGTTATGGGCCTGACCGATGATGTCGAGAAGGGAAATCCTACAAGTTATATGTCTCAACTGCTAAAAGAGTTGTTCAGTGATAAGCTCCAGCTCGAGCTAGGGGTGGAGGTGGCGCATCGTGTTGGATCTAAGAGTAAATCTGGACAACGGGTAATGATAGTGAGACTGCAGAGGCTGGTGGTGAGAGACGAGATTGTGCGGATTGCGAAAGAAGAAAAGGTGCTAGAGGTTTGGGGAATGAAACTTCGCTTCTTTCCAGATATTTCGACGGAGATGGCTAAAATACGGGCGAGTTTTCGGGATGTGAGGAAGAAACTATGGAGTGCGGGAGTTAAGCATGGCATAATTCACCCGGCCACCTTGATTCTGACTTTCAGAGGAGATACGAAAAAGTTTTCCAACCATCTAGCTGCAGAGACATTTTTAAAGACGGTCATAGAGCCTGAGCTGGATAAAAAAGATATGGAAGAGGCTCGATAAGAGGCAGCATGAAGAATTGAGACTGTTGAACAGAATGTTTCATAATAACCAAATGATATAAGTTTGTTTATGTACCCGTTACCGCAGAGTAATGTGAAAATAATTCAATGTTTATGTCTGGAGATGGCGCGGCTGCCTATTGGTTTTGTTTATAAATGTTGACAAGTGGGGTGTGCATGAGTGGGTGTGTTTGTGTGTGTGTGTCTATGATTGTATGTTGTTTTGGTCGTTTGTATGTTTCCATGTAGGTTTGTCTGTATGTTTTTCTGTTAAACGTTATTTATGGTTGTTGTACAGCTCTACAATTGACAGATGTTCAATCAGATACAACGGTTATGGTTAAAGATAGATTAATTAATAAAGGGTTACGCATTGCACATTTAAATGTCTGTAGTCTGAGAAATAAGGTTCAGGATATTTCGGAAACTCTAATAAATAACAATTTGCATATTCTGGCAATATCAGAAACACATTTAGATTCAAATATGGACAATTCGTTATTGTATATAAACAAGTACAATCTGTATAGATATGATAGAAATGCATATGGTGGTGGGGTTGCAATTTACGTTCAAAATCAAATACCTGCAAAAATTAGAAATGATTTTGGTTGCGTGGGTGTAGAAGCTTTGTGGTTACAAGTGCAGTTACCACATCTTCGGCCTGTCCTAATTGGTGTTTGTTATCGACCACCTAATGTACCTATAGCTTATTTAGATAATATTTGTACTATGTTAGACAAAGTTTGTGATACAAAATATGAAATATATTTTTTAGGAGATTTGAATATTGATTGGCATTTGAATAATTGTTCGTTAAAAATAAGTTGTTTTCATTAACAGAAATCTGTAATTTATCACAAGTTGTTAAAAAATCAACTAGAGTTTCTTATAGATCCGATGGCACAAAAATAGCTACATGTATTGATTTAATTTTTACAAATGCCGTAGACTTATGTTCAAAGGCAATTTCTATGCCGGTAGGTTTTAGTGATCACAATTTAGTTTCAATTAATAGGAAAACTAAGGTTCCCAAATCTGGTCAGAAAATGATTGTTAAAAGGATATTGAAGCACTTTAATGAAAATGAATATTGTGAAGAAGTCAGAAATGTTGATTGGTCAAGGATATTAGTTGAGGATGATCCTGATAGAGCCTTAGAGGCTTTTACTAGTTTAATAATGCCAATCATGGATAAACATGCACCATTGAGACGAATAACCGTGAGAACCATTGCTGCTCCTTGGGTAGATTTAGAACTTAAGAAGCACAAAAAGCAGAGAAATGTAGTAAAGGCTGAAGCAATCGCATCAGACAACAGTATCCTGTGGAATAAGTATAGGAAATTAAGAAATTATGTTACTAAATTAAACAGAACAAAAAAAAGAAATTATTATGAAAATAAGATTAAAGATGCAAAATCTGATAGTAATAAAATTTGGAGTATGCTTAATACAATAATGGGGAGAAAAGTTGAAAAATTGTGCCATCTTTTATTGAAGTTGACGGATCCTTTTTGACTAAACCCAGTGATATTGCAAATTATTTAAGTTCTTATTTCAAGAATAAAGTCTTAACTTTAAGACAAGGGACGAATTTGAAACAAAAAAGTCATTTAAATAATAGAACAATATGTAACAAAATAATGGGAAATAAAGCATGCAAATTTGACTTTGAAAGAGTAAGTACTACTACAGTTGAGAATTTATTAAAAGTAATGAAAGAGAAACCATCTGGTATGGATAACCTTGATGTAAAATTATTAAAATTAGTAGCTGATGTGATTGCTATGCCTTTAAGTTATATAATAAATCTAAGTTTAGAGAAAGGCATTTGTCCTACTAGTTGGTAAGTCGCTAAAATTTTGCCACTTATAAAGAATAATAGGGAACCACTGTCGGGAAAAAATAGTAGACCAATTAGTATTTTACCCATTCTGAGCAAGATTACAGAAAGAATTGTTTATGAACAAATTAGTTCGTACTTTAGTATAAATGATTTAAATTCTGTTTATCAGCATGCTTATAGGAAGGAACATTCTACAACAACAGCTTTGGCTCAGATAACTGACGACTGGATAAAAGATATTGAAAATAAAAAGATTGTTGGAACAGTATTGTTAGATCTGAGTGCTGCTTTCGATGTACTTGATCATGAAATTTTGTTGGAAAAGTTAACATGTTATGGTTTTGAAAAATCTGCTATTGAATGGATTAAAAGTTATCTTGCCAATAGGGAATTTGCGGTAACGTTTAATGGATGTAATTCTGATACACAGACTCTTGATTGTGGTGTGCCACAAGGGAGTTGCCTTGGGCCACTTTTATTTTCTATTTTTACAAATGATCTGCCTTTTGTTTTAGAGAATTCCACTATGGCTCTATATGCAGATGATTCCACAATTTATACGTCCGCGCAAACCCTTGTTGAACTTAATACAATTTTAAAGGTTGAACTGAAACTAATTGAAAAGTGGATTAGAGACAATAAAATGGTGATTAATGCAGAGAAAAGTAAATGTATGGTGTTGGGATCCAAGTATTTGTTAAAAGATCCGCCTGTGTTGAGTCTGTCTGTGGGGGGTATTGTAATAGAACAGGTTACTGAGGTAAAGCTACTCGGTGTGACTGTTGACAGTTTGTTAAATTGGAATAGTCATATAAATCAAATATTATTGAAAATGGGCAGGAGTCTGGCAGTTGTTAAGCATTGTAGAAAATTTATTCCAAATCGAGTGATGAAAATAATAGTAGAATCATTAATTTTATCACATTTGGATTATTGTTCAGTTATTTGGTCAAGTACAACTGAAATGAATTTAAGAAAATTGCAAGTTGCTCAAAATAAAGCAGCTCGGGTAGTTTTAAGTTGCCATTTTAGGACTAGTGTTAGAGAATTAAATACTAGGTTAGGTTGGCTAAGTGTAAAAAGTAGGATTAAATATTGTATTGTTAACTTTGTTAGAAAAATTATTGTTACAAAAATGCCAGAAATACTATACAGCAGACTGTCTTTTTTTAGTGCTGTGCATCAATATTCCACTCGTCAGTCAACAGAGAATCGCTTTTTGTTACCTCCGTGTCGAACTAACCTTATGCAAAGGACAGTGCTGTATAGAGCAATGGTGGTATGGAATTCTCTTTCCAGTTTTTGATTTTGGGAATGAATGCAATGACTTTTCGTAAAAGATTAAGACTTTATTTATTTACATTAGAATAATTTGTTACTATTTATATTTGTTGCTTTTTTTTGAGAATGGTTGAAGAGAGGGAAAATATTGTGAAAATGATGAACCCTATAGTATAGCTGTAACTGTGCACTGTGATAATGAATAATGTAGAGCTATTGTTTTATTGTTTTATTTTTAGTATGTTATATTTGTTATGTATGAATGTGTGCACTTCATTTTTGTCTGTATAATGTATTGTTTTAAGTTGTATATATGTATAAAAAAAAGAAAAATTGTTGAAGGAAGAATAGTTACTGCTTTTGCAGCAGCTAATGGGGATCGTAATAAACTAAACTAAACCATCTCTGTCCCATCTCCGGATTCACCAATGGGATTTCCAGATCACCTGGAAATTTTAGTTAAATCTGGAATTAAGATGATACCCCTTACACCTAACTTGGCCAGGTCACGGGTTCTATCATCATCACTAAAAACATCACCCCCAATACCACCCAGGAGTACCACTGCTTCACCTCGGCCACTACCTAGAGTCCAATACACCCCTGTCAGACCCCCTCCACCCCCTCCCAGACCAGCTCCTCCCAGACCAGCTCCAAAAGCCTTGACTAGCATCAAGGCTACTATCAGTGATTAGGACACTGAGGGCCTTTGCTGTTCCAGGACTTTTCGTCATAATAAACCACTTATCAACCTGAGGCCCCTGGGCGAGAACACCCCCTCCCCCCCCCTCTAGCTCCATAACTACAGTCAGAAGTCGCAGATTGAAGAAGAGAATAACAGTTAGATTGTCTAATCAGACAAATCTGGTTCAAATCCCCAGCAAACAGATAAAGTCAGGTCCTGCTCAAACGGACTTAAAACTTGCAGTGTTCAATGTCAGGTCTTTGGGAAACAAATCTTTTTTAATTAATGATTTTATAACTTCAAATAAGCTTGATTTTATGTTTTTAACAGAAACATGGTTAGACTGGAAATGCGGTCCTTATTGAATCCACCCCATCGAATTTCACATTTTTATCCAAAATACGGGAAAACAAAAAGGGTGGTGGTGTATGTGCCTTTCTTAGAGATAATATTCTTATCCAGAAGCTATCACTTGGAGAGTTTTCATCATTTGAGTATGTGTCATTCAAAATGGAGTTGAGGTTTTCTCCATCCATTTTATATGTAGTTCTTTACAAACCACCCCAACAGTGTCATGATTTTATTAATGAGTTTACTGAAATGCTTTCGGTTATTTGCACAGAATCTGAACAAATAGTTATATCAGGTGATTTTAATGTGCATGTGGATAATGTTTGTGACAGAAATGCCAAAGAACTTTCTACTATTCTTGATACTTTTGGTCTTTGTCAGCATGTTAATGAGCCGACCCATAACAGAGGTCACACTCTGGACCTGGTCATTACTAAAGGTGTTCATATTTCAGATGTCACTGTGATTGATGTTGCTCTATCTGATCATTCTTGTGTCTTTTTTCATCTGTCCATAATCCCAAAAGTTGCTGTTGGGCCTACTGTTGTAAAAAAGAGATACATTAACGATAACACCAGGACCAGTGGTGGACGAAGTACACAAATCAAGTACTTGAGTTAAAGTACAGATACACTAGGTAAAATATTACTTCAGTAAAAGTAAAAGTACTCCCTTTTAACTTTCACTTGAGTAAAAGTACAAAAGTATTTGCCTTCAAATGTACTTAAGTATCCAAGTACTATCATTTATTAAGGCTATAATGCCCATATAGATTTTGTCAGTCTCTTGTCCCCTTTAGGCGCCAGGGTTTATTAAAAAAAAATACAGATTTTTCAGATCCAAATTTCAAAAGGCTGTGGTTTGAAAATGATAAGAGATAGAGTCCTACTGTAAACTAGAAAAATGTCAGGTATGACCCAAAGTATATAAGTAAATACATTTTAAGCATCTAGTTTGCATATAATTTGCATACCATGACATTATATATTGGCGGTTATGTTATTTACAGTACATACACACTAATGAACATATTATAATAGTTTTTTTTTCTTATTCTGAAATAAAAATTTATAACAGTAATTTGTAAAAGCAACATTACCAAAATAAAGAATAACTAAAACTTCTATTATACCATAACTAGTAATAGTTATGAGAAATATACACATGTACTGTATGCGTGTGGTTGCAGTTGCTTTATCTTTTCTTATCCATCCTTGAGGCATAGTTAGTAGTTTTTTAGAGTGTGGGACCTCTCATAAAGCACAGCACACAGCCGTCACTTTTATTACGATCGCTGCTTTGATTAGTGCATTCTCACTGACTATGTTAACCCCTGCCTCTCCCTCCTCGACTGGGTAAAGTGTCAGGATGAACAACACGTATTTGTCCCAAACAGCTGTCAATAGAAGCCGCATTATTCCCAAACTCCCTGTCACTACCGCGGCCACGGCTGTACACCCGCCCCGGCTTCTATCACCTGTGCTAAAGGTAAAGCTGCAGGTGCTAAAGGTAAAGCTGCAGGTGCTAAAGGTAAAGCTGCAGGTTCTAAAGGTAAAGCACCAGGTGCTACGCGCTCACAGCTTCACTTCCCAACATCCCCTTCACTACCGCGGCCAGAGCGACTAGTTTTCCTCCCGTTTCTTTCACTGATGTTTTGCAAAATGTGGGACAAACAGCGTGTGCTTTATGAGAGACACTGAGAAAGGCACGAGCAGCGGCGCCGCTGTCCAAGTTACACACGCACTCACTCTCGCTCATTCTCACTTTCACTCGGCTGAAAAGACTCTAAAGGTAGATGTTCTCCCTCAGAATCAGAGTCAGCCATTACTAATACCAAAGCTTCATCACAGGTGTATTTTTTATTTGTCATTTTCATGTTTATCAGCTCGCGTGTAGAGAATGAGGCTTCTATTGAGCCGGTCCTGACACTCCCACTGAGACGCGTCTTTGAGGTCTTCTTCTACAAAAATATTTAACGGAAACACAAGGAACGACTAATTTTGCAAAATGTAATTGAGTAAAAAGTAAGATATTTGACGTTGAAATGTAGTGAAATTAAAGTAAAAAGTATCCCCGAATGGAAATACTTAGTAAAGTACAGATACTGGAAAAAACTACTTAAGTACAGTAACGAATTACATTTACTTAGTTACTGTCCACCACTGACCAGGACACAGTTTATGGAGGCTGTCAGGTTTGAAAATGCCTCATCAGGTCAAGTTGATGATTTGTTGAATTGTTATACTTCAGGTGTTTTAAATGTTATGGACACCATTGCTCCTGTTAAGGTTAAAGTGATCAGGACGAGGCAGAAGGCTTGATGGAGCAATGCTCACTCTGTCAGGGCACAGAAAAGGGAATGCTGAAAAGCCGAAAGAAAATGGCGTAAATCGAAACTCTTAATTCATTATGAGGTATACAAAGAAAATTTGCATGTTTTCAATCAAACTTTGCAAAAAGAAAGAGAAATATGAGACACTTGGTTGGTTTAACACATTTTACACCCATTAATGACAGAACAATTGAAAAAACTGTCTCCAGCCTGAGTTCATCCACCTGCTGCCTCGATGTTTTACCCACTAGATTTCTAAAATCAGTACTAAGCAGTTTGTTACCACAACTCACTGATATAGTCAATAATTCCTTACAGTCTGGAACATTTCCAAGGGCCTTAAAAACTAATGTCATTAAGCCTCTCCTAAAGTAGAGCAGTCTTGATGCTACAGTGCTCAACAACTATCGGCCCATATCAAACCTGCCATTTTTAGGGAAAGTCATCGAAAAAGTTGTATATCAGCAACTTAATGACTTTCTATCACTTAACAACTGCTTTGATCCTTTTCAGTCAGGATTCAGGCCCCATCACAGCACTGAGACTGCACTTATCAAAGTCACAAATGACATCCGTATGAACACTGACGCAGGCAAAGTCTCTGTCTTAGTTCTGTTGGACTTGAGTGCTGCGTTTGATACAGTGGACCATGAAATCCTGACACAAAGATTAGAGGAATGGATAGGTATCACTGGAACTGCCCTTAAATGGTTTCAGTCCTATCTTGAAGACAGGAAGTACTTTGTTTCGGTTGGTAACTGTGTATCAGACCAAATGGCCCTGACATGTGGGGTTCCACAGGGGTCTATCTTGGGACCTCTATTCAATCTCTACATGCTTCCTTTAGGCCAGTTAATACGCAGCTGTGACGTATCATACCATAATTATGCAGATGACACTCAGATTTACATTTCACTCACAGCAGGTGAAAATGGACCAATCCATTCACTGTGTCACTGCATCGAACAGATTGACATGTGGATGCAAAATAATTTTCTCCAACTGAACAGAAACAAGACTGAACTAATCATCTTTGGGCCACAGAAACAAAGAGAAAGTGTCAGCAGTCAGCTCGCGTCTCTTTCTCTAAAATCTAAAAACCAGGTTAGAAATCTAGGGGTCATCATGGACTCAGATTTGAATTTCCACAGTCACATTAAGTCAATTACATCATCTGCATTTTATCACCTTAAAAACATTTCCAGAGTCAAAGGGATGGTGTCTCAACCAGACTTAGAGAAACTTATCCATGCTTTTATCTCCAGCAGGTTAGATTACTGTAACGGCCTGCTCACTGGTCTCTCAAAACGAGGGTTAAGACAGCTGCAGCTTATTCAGAACGCAGCTGCTCGGGTTCTAACCAAAACCAGGAAGTACAACCACATCACGCCAGTTTTAAAATCCCTGCACTGGCTTCCTGTTGCTCAGAGAATAGACTTTAAAACAGCACTGCTGGTTTACAAGTCTCTTAATGGTTTAGCACCAGAATATATCTCTGACATGCTAGTTACTTATGAACCTCCTCGGACTCTGAGAACATCTGGGACAGGCCTTCTGCTCGTGCCCAGAGTTAGAACTAAACAGGGTGAAGCAGCGTTTAAGTTTCATGCAGCAAAAACCTGGAACAGCCTCAGCTTTAACAATGTTCAAGGGGAGGTTAATAACCTTCCTCTTTAGCTCCGCCTACACTACAACCTAAAGTGTTTTTTTTTTCTTTTATCTGCACTCTTATTTTTAAAATGTTTTTAATTTTTTCTTATGTTTCTTATTCTAAATCTTGTAAATTGTCTTTTATTCCTGTAAAGCACTTTGAGTTACCTGTATGAATTGTGCTATATAAATAAAATTGCCTTGCCTTGCCTTGCCAGGTTCATAAATATTGGGACATTGACACAATTCTGACAATTGGGAGGCACATATACAAACTGTTGTAATTCCTACTGATTGTCACTGAGGCAAACACATCAATACATCAAAAACACTAGACAAAAAATACTCGAGCTGAAGCTTCAAAAAGCAAATTAAATCAAAACTGGTCATTGTTTTGAGGATGAGAGCTAGTAGCCACTGTGTTTCATCCTTCAGTAGCAGTGACAGGAGGTCGTCAGATCAGAGCTCATTAGAGGCTCCTTTTGTCAAACACTGAATTGAGCAGGTATCACAGAGATCACTGACACTTACATTTAAAGCCAGTCCCTTTTTGCAAATCTAACACATTCAGTGCACCTTTTGCACATGGCCTTAATGGAGATAAGGTTAGTAATCTTAAGGGGGAGGGCCCCACACCTCAAACCAGGCCTATAAATAGCATCCGATCCAGTGTCGTACTTTCATTGTTCTTATCTCCCATACCCCACGGGTTTTCATTGAAGCGGGTTTGTACAGGGACTATTTTTGTAATTGTGCATGAGCATTTGATGAGCATAAACTGCCTTAGGGCATAGATATTACATGATGAGCATGATTAGCATCAACGCTAACGTCTTTCAGCGTAGCCATGTTAATAACAAAGAGAGGAAGAGAACGCTTGTTGGATTTGTCAAATTAAAAACCCGCCTCTTCCGTTTATGTTTCCATATCATTGGTCACAAGAGGCTGCTGAGCCCATGGTTCGACTCAAGTGGTCGGGTTGGCTTGATACAATATGGATTTACCCGAGTTTGGAAACTCCCAAATCTCGCGAGAATCCAGCTGCAGCGCAAGGTTACAGTCCTTTACCCTAAACATATTTATATGGGAAAATTGAGGATAGGCGCAATAGTACCCCTTGTGGAGCAAAAAAACTTTTTTGTATGGGAGCCAAAATTTTACACAAAATTTGATCATGGCCAATGGGACGCCCCAAAACTCGTAGATGAATGAAATTCAGCAGATATGTGTACCATCTTGAGACAAACAAATAATTATATTGTGGCCCCACCCCTAAACAACAAGGACGTCCGCCATATTGATTTGATCTTGTGACCACCTGCTATGGACCCTTTGTACTTTGAAACTCTAACAACTTAAAAATTGGTCAACATGCTCTAGAGAGGTGTCTCCAAAATGTAGGTAGGGTTAGGGTTAATGTACCAAGTGTAGTATCAAATAAAGTGTTACCAAGTTGTTAATAGTATAATTATTAATAATATATTATAATATTGTAGACTATTAAACGGTTTTGCCACAGCGACCCTGCAATTTTGGCTATTTTTGGGTATTGGCCAACAAACACAGAACTGATACTTGTTATTATATCATTTGTCTGATCTGGCTCAAATGTAAACTGTTTGATCAGTTTCTTGAAGGGCCCCATCAGAGCTTTTAGGAAACAGTGACAGCATAGGGTATGGTCAGGCAAGGGCCACTCATCTCCATCTCCATTATATATATTTTATGTTATATATTATGTTGCTGTTGATTCAGCAGTGGGTGTTCTAATAAAGTGTGCCATTAGACACCAATAAAGCAGGGGTTAGTGTGATTTTGCAGCAGACAGATTTGTGAACACACAGTACAGCGAGAGACTAATGTGGATCGGCTGGGAGTGTTTTCCTGCTGCCACATCTCTGATATAAAATAAAAAAATAAAACATTTACACTACACTTACTTTTGGAGAAGGACAGCCTCCGAACACGGCGACACACCTCCAGAGTGTGCTTCTGGTACCAGAGGTGGCTGTCTGCACAATATCTGTAAAAAGTACTTCAAGTGACTTCCAGGACTTTTTTTTTTTCTTTTTTTACATTGGGAATGAATAGCTAGAAGTAAATGGTAAAGGAAAATCCTGGCTTGAGATGTGACAATTGTTTTAGTCTGGAACATTAATGACTGTTTGGAGTCATGTATGCACATACATGCATTTTTGTAAGGAATACTTGTAATTTTACTCCATAATAGTGTACATCAGTATAATTATAAATATTTTAGTGGTTGCATATGCAGGCATTTAAATTCATTTTCTTACCATGGCAACGTCAGTACAATTCACCGTTTCATGGTGGTCAAATTTGTGAGTTCCATTCCACAACAAAAACTGAGGAAGAAGAGACTAATCTTTTAGAGCAGTTGTTACTGTAGTCTTTACATTTATTGGCCTCCTGTATTAACTTGCTTTAGTCATAATGCACTGTTTTGACAGACATTTATAACCTGTGTTTTGTCCTGTTTTAGTCCTGCCTTAGATCTTTTGTATTCCTGGTTTAGTCCTCAGTTTAATGTTTTTTTATCAGGAGTTTGAGTTGTGTGGCTGTTGCTTTAGTACTATTCAAAAAAACAAATGAGGTTAAGGGCTGAGAGATAATGTTTAATTATAAATTATGTCAATGGACTCTTGTACTTTGTTAAAATTTAATTTAAAGTAAATGTGCAGATTTTGCCCAAGACGTGGTATTGTCTTGTCTCACCTTTTCATGCGTTTCTTGAATTCAAATGGCTTACACAGACACTGGGCGAAGAACTTGCAGAGCTCAAAAATGCAGGGCTGGAGTTTGTGAGCGCTGACTGGCCTCGTGGAAAGATCCACCTCGGACCGTCGCCAAGGACAACCTCTCAACAGTGAGTCAGAAAAAAAGGTCAGCCAAAAATGGTATTAATACAACAGTGTAAGGTAAGGATTCAATAACAAACATGTATACTCCGCTTGGATTGTAAAGATCTTGTATCTCATATAGCGCTAGTCTTGACTGAAACCAAGTTAAGACCAACCACCTTTGCATTATGAAAAAACAAACAAAAAACAAATGTCTGGGATCTCTGTCGAGTTGTGAACAGGAAGAAGTACGGGTTTCAACAGCTAATGAATGTTACACTGTGTGAAATGCAAAATGCCTCTATACAAAGAAGCATTTTTTAATGATAATCTATTCAGTATAATTTAAAGGCTACTGGAAAAGTCTGATCACTTCTACACCTAAAAAGCTGCTTTCTTTTTGTCAGATTTAAACAGCTTGTGGTTGGATTGGAAAATTGAGAATATCCTGTAATCACAAATAAACTAGTGATGGTCCTGTTCAGGATTTAAAACTCACAGTCAGTGGACAGTTGAATGACAGCTGTTCATTCTGCTGCTCACAAATCAGGGTGTACTCTTTCCTCCCCCCTTCCTTTCTCCCCCTCCTTCCCTCCTTTCTCCTTCCTTCCTCCCTCCCTCCGTCCCTACCTTCCTAGTGATCCTGTGTGACAGATTGTATCTCTGTTTGTTGCTAGGCAGAACTCAGCGGAAGTCAGATGGGTTGTTACTGCCCTCCAGTGGCTGTAATATGAAGTGCGGAGCACATTCACTGTTGGGTTTCTACTGTGTCCTGTTCATTCACACATTTTTTCTTGTTTACAAACTGTTTAACATTTAGCCTTTATTTATTATGGCCAGAGAGGCGACGGAGGACAAGTCAAGGACTCATCTGCCTCGCATTTGTGCGAGAGTCCTATTATATCTGCTAGGATTATTACTGTATTGTAGTACATGGGGTACGTGGGTACATCATCTATGAGATGCCAAACAAAAGATTTCATGAAGAATATGCACTCCAACTGGGTTGCCCTAGCCACACTCCAAATTTATGAAAAAAAGACATTAATTTAAATTCTACCGCTTAGTCCCGTTAGAGGTCGCGGGTGACTGGAACCTATCCCAGCAGCTTTGGGGCTTAGGTGGGGTACACCCTGGACAATGAGCAGGGCTAACATTTAGAGACAGTGACAGACAACCAACCCTGACAATGGATAGCAAAATATTTAGTTTATCATAGTCAAATTAAATTTGGTCACTTATCCATCAAGGGGCTATGATCAAAGAAGTATATGGTGACCACAGCCTCCAACAGAATGGCAGCCATTATGGTTTGAAAGTGTGAGCCTCCAAAAGTTACCCTTGTATTTGAACCCACTCATCCTACAATTTTCATCCAAAAGGCTCCAAACTTGATCAAATTTATCTATAAATATCTCCCATAAAAAGATATTAAAATATTTTGTAGTAGTTTTAGGGTGTGGCTGTAGAAAGCCCAAAGAGAGACGACCATTTTGGGGGGCATTTAACATTTTACCAACATTGTCGGATCTGGTTGGACCTCTTTTTTTGTGTTTTGTGTGCCTTAATGACTTTAACACAATGATATAAAAACAAAACTACACTTTATAAAAATGGACTTCTACAAACCCCCTACAAAGTTATAATTGCTCCCAAAAATTTTAGTTTGTCCACACATCCTTTACATGATGCTGAACAAAAAACCTTTACCATGGCCACTTTTTTCACAAAGTTAAGAGCGTTCTTAACTTTGTGAAAAAAGTCAATGGGAAGTGAAATAATTTTGATAGTTGTAGCCAAATCCAACTTAACTTTAACATCCTCCAACTTTAACATCATTCATTAAACGTTAAAAAATAATTGTTATTAGCTTTAGGGTGTGGCCGTGGTAAGCCTGTAAAGAAGTGGCCAATTTGGAGATCATTGAAACTTTCCAAAAATTTTTTTTTATAGAATTTGGTTGACATATTTGACATGAGATTATGAACAAAAAAGTATATAGGGAGCATGCCCTATTACCAACCGTAAGATGATCATTTTGAATCAAAGAGGCTGGGTAGCCTTACTTATGACTTGGTACACATATTTTTCAGATCCAGCAAAATAGGTCTCTTGGAGCCATGCTCTGTGATGTACAAGAAGTCACTGTTGCTTGTCCTTCCGCGCTTTCAAGTGGTGCAAAGGCCCTTTAGCCCTGCTTGCAGTTTTAATTAAGGCCCGAGCCCAGTTATATCTGCTAGCATTATTATTATTATTATTATTATTAGGGCCCGGGCATGAATGGGCAATGGTAGGGTAGGCAAGGACTCACACTTTTTTTATTGATAATGGGCCAAGTTTCCTCTGAACGTGTCTAATCAGAGTCTACACTTCCTGTTCCTGGTAAAAAGAGGTGACACCGTAAATAAATAACTGGATCATTTTTATGTTTATATTCTATATTTGTCCTGATTTCTTCTAACCTTTGCAGATACACAGAAGAGACTATGGTTACCATTGTTAGAGTGCATTCACTTACACATGCAATCACACAACAGGCCAAAGGTAGGACTGAACATTAATCTAATTACAGTCATCATTTAGAGCATATGTGTAAACTCTGAGTTTTAGGTAAGTCTAAACCAGTCCGAAATTAGAACTAAACTAGACTGACCTGGTCTTTCGGTCACCAGAGTCTGTGTGGATATTGTAGTTCCCCTCTGAGGTTTTGTAGTCTTTTGTGGATGACCTGTCAAAGCCATTGGTCCACTGAGTCTGGCAGTGGTCATCTCTGTTGTCAGTTTGGCTGCTTCTTTTAGAGTAGATGTGAACTGCTGGTTCTCAATAAATCCTGGAGGTTTAGGGCCAAATGTTGAAGGACTACTTGTTAAAAATAGTTGAACTGGACTAATTCCAGCTGTTTGTTTGGACATTACTGTCAGTTGTGGGGCTGTAGTTGTAGATTTTGTGTTGAGACTAGTTTCTGGAACCTCTGTGATTGGATACTGAGTTGTTAAAGACACTGGAGTTGGTGTGAATGTCATTGCCAGTGCTGTTGTTGCAATAGTACGGTGGGAATTATTCGTAGTAACAGGAAGTGTTGGCCTTGTACTGGCCTGTATTGGTGTAGTTGGGTTTCTGTTTGCTGGACTTGTTGTGGGTTCTGAAGTTGGTCTTTGAGCTGTTTCTGGGAAAATGGCCATTGTTATAATTTCTTCTTTTGATGTTTCAGCCACAGATGAAGGAGAACCTGGAAAATGTAAACACAAAGAGATACAAGAATGTGCAACTGTTAAAAAGAGGCTACTGTCAGAAATGCTGCAGAGGAAGCATTAATGGTTAACCAGATTAACCAATACTAGCTTCATTGTCATTAGGAACATGGCATACATTAGCGCATTGGCTTAGGTGGTAGAGGGGTTGTCCTATACCCTGAACGTTGGTAGTTATTCCTCCCCACTTCATATTGTCATACTGTTGTATCCTTGGCAAGACACTTAACCCGTCTTGCCTCTAGTGTCTGTGGCACTGGTGTATGAATAGGTGTGTGTGTTTGGTGGTGGTCGGTGATAACCTGACTCCACCAGATAGAACTGCTCAGAGAACATAGTCTGTTTCACAGTACTATTCTCCCATTTAAAGTGTTTGCAAAAGGGAGGTACCTGCTGTCAAGAACTTGGTAGGTGACTGGATTAAGCTGAAGCTGACTAGGACCCACCTACCATGAGATTTGTTTTATTTGCGAATAAATGTAATTTTGCCCCAGGGCAGCTGTGGATAGAGAGGTAGCTCACCAACACCAGTGTGTGACTGTGGAGTGAATGAATAATGGCCTGTGAGTGAGAAAAAGCGTATCCATTATTATGATCAATAAAAGTTTAATTAAATGATGTGTTGCTACCAACAAAAGCCATGGTTCTTTTCACTGATGGCTTTGTTTTATTGTTGCTGTAAGGTGTTATAGCAAAAGGCTTTATTGAAAATAACAAAGCATCCCACTTACAATGTGCCAGACAGCACAGACACAAGCCTCAAAACTTCTGGACCAAACAAAGTCATTTGGAGTAAGTAATGAGACCAAAATTGAACTTTTTGGACACAACCATAAACATTACATTTGGAGTGGAGTCAACAAGGCCTTTGATGAGAGGTACATACTATAAAACATGGAGGTGGATCGCTGATGTTTTTTTGGGGGATGTGTGAGCTACAAAGGCACAGGAAACTTGGTCAAAATATATGGCAAGATGAATTACGGGCCCAATAAAGCTGACATGGAAGGCAGGGTGCTCATAGCTACATGGGTAGCCGTAGACTCGCAACTGACCAACAAAATGAGGGGCTAACTTGAGAGTCTATTCTCAATGGAAGGTCCCTTGTAGACAGCCATATTGGTAGGAGCCGTCCTCTTTCAATCTGCCACTTCCTTGTGAGTAGCTGAACTTTTAAGCAGGGCACTACATGTTTTCATCCAGGTGCAGCGGCAACAGCGAACCAATGCTTAGGCTAAGGGAACATGGACTTCTTGCTCAAAAGGCTGGTAAAATTGGTGGCTGATAACAAAAAAACACATTAGATCAAACTTGGGGTCACACAGGGGGTTAAACCTGTAGAAGCATTAGGAAGAGTGTTGTGAGCATATTCCAGCCAAACTAGTAAATTACTCCAGTCAAACAGTGCATCCCAGTCTCAAGGTCTTGATTGAGCAAGACTGTCTGACCATTACTCTGAGGGTGATCACCAGAGGACAAACTGACTGTAGCTCCCAACAGTTGACAAAAAGCCTTCCAGAACTATGATGCAAACTGTGGCCAACAATGGGACAACACGTTCCTGGGAAAATAAATCAAACCATCTTGGTACTGTGGTATTACTTTTTGTGGAGGGCAGTCCAGTGACAAAATCTAAGGAGATGTCCAACCAAGGGCGATGAGGCACTGGCAAAGGGTGTAGAAGACTGGAGGTTGGAGAATTGAAGGCCTTGTTGCGAGAGCATACATCACCGGCAGCAACAAACTGACATCCTTCCTAATGCTGGACGACCTGAACCTGTCTTGAACTCTAAACAAAGTTCTCTTCACACAAGGATGACAGGAAATATAGGTAGAATGAGCCCAAGAAACTAACAAGTGATTTGGTGGAACAGCAGAGGGAACATCCCTTCTGTGAAGAGCCTCCCGGACCTTGGTCTCAATACCCCAGGAGATGGCCCCAAGGAAGCAGAAACTTGGCAGAATTGAACAAGTGGACTCTGAGTCTCTGCCAGGAGAGAAGAGTCTTGAGAGGGACTCAGGTTTCAAGTTCTTATTTCCAGGACGGTGAGACACAGTAAAAATGGAAAAATAATAAAGCCCACCTGGCCTGTCTTGGGTTGAGTCTTTGGCGGACTTGAGCTATTCCAAGTTCTTGTGATCAGTCCAGAGCAAGAAAAGTTGTTGAGTTCCCACCAGGAGATTTCTCCACTTTTCCAATGCCACCTTAATTGCCAAACAGGTCCCGATCCCCCACTTGTAAGTTGCACTCCGAAGAAGACAGTTTCTTGGACAAATATGCACAAGGGTGTAACCTCTGAGACATGATAGTCTCATGCCCTAATTCCCACATCTGACGCATTGACTTCCACCACAAATTGACGTGAGGGGTCTGGAAGAGCAAGTACTGGAGTAGTTGTAAAACAAGTCTTCAACTTTTGAAAGGCTGCCGCCGCTTCAGTGAACCAGGAGAACTGCAACTTAGAATATATGAGTACATATAATAGAGCAGCAATAGTGTTGATGTTCTGAATGAACGTACAGTAAAAATTGGCAAAACCCAGGAATCTTTGGACATCTCCCCGGCAGGTGGGTGTGGGCCAGTCCTTGACTGCTAGGACCTTCCCTGGGTCCATTTCAAGTTTCCCCTGAGAAACTACCATTCCCAAAAATTAGACAGTTGACATGTAGAATTTCTACAGCTCTCCGATGGACACAATAAGTTCCGGAGCAGGTGCAGGGATACTTCATCAGTCAGTCAGTCTTACTTGTACTTGCATCTGGTTCCTGCTGTGGCTGCAGTTTGCTAAGCGGCGCTAAGAGGTTTGGACACTTCATAAACTAATGGTAATCCCGTACATTAACAAATTGACTCGGCGGTGAGTTTTCTTTTACTTTACCGTAGTACCTTTTTGGTTAATAGTAGCAAATTGGTTTGTTTTATTGAGTTTAATTGGCGGCGTAGGGAACCATGAGTGGAACCTCTTTGCAGAAATAAGCGTTTCTGTTTATTTTCATTTATTTAAGCACTTTAAAAGTAACACATTGATATGATGAAAACTTTATTTTGATTGTTAAGTTACTGCCTTTAATTCGGCTACCTTGTCTTAGAGACGGGTCTTTTTCTTTACAGTACATCATTTATTTGTAGTCTTTGCTAATTAGTTTTGGAATTGAGTGTTGCGCAACTGAAATGTATTGAACTGAAATGTATTGTAACTGAACTGAGTTATACTGATAGCTAAATGGTTAACTAAATATAACTAACTGAACTGATATAGTAACTTGTTACCGGTAACCTTTTATTTGAATGCTAATTGTGTTTTCCTGGCCTTGTTTTTAGGTCAGGATTTTGTTTGTAACTTTTACACTGAATACTCTACTAATTCTTGTCAACGACAAGTGGCGAGCTGGTAGGATCTAATTATTATTTTTTCTTCTTTCTTCTTTCTTCTTCTCTGTCTGTCTATGTATAAATGTAATATGTTGTACCACTAATAAGCAATTTCGTTGCAGTGTACTTTTACAATTGTAATGACAAATAAAGCATTCATTCATTCATTCTTTCCTTCTCCTATTTTTTAATCCGGAATATCTTTGGAACATGGACAATATCCACATATGGACTGGAATAAATAACTTTTGACATACTAATTAAAAGGATTTACAAATAAACTAATGGAAAAAAAATACCTTTTGAATTGAAAAGGAAAATGATAAATGATTTGGGATTTATGTTATGTTGTATTGTATTTATTTTGTCCTCCGCCCTTTTTCCATAATACTTAATACATTTATGAGTGACTCAAATCTGTTTCCTGTTGTCTCATCATTCACACCCTTGAGGCTCTAAAGAACCAGTCTTTTAAATGATATCAACAAAAAATAAATAAATTGTCTAATAATAGTAGTTAATAATAATAAGTAGTCGCTACACGACCCTTAGGAGGCATAGTTCTCGGAAGAAGATCGATGGCACAATCATAGGGTCGATAAGGAAGAGAAGTAGCCTTTGCCTTGTTAAAGACCTCCTTCTGGTCCAGGTAGACTTAAATTTATGACCCACAATAAAAACTGGCCTGTGGAACAGTTGATATGAGGGTTGAGTTGTATGAGCCAGGGGAACACAAGATTAGAGGATGTTGGGAGGAGTCCAAAAGATGAAAACTGATCTGCTCAGAAGGTAGGATCTGGAAAGGCTAGAGTGACCGGGCTAGTACAGTGTGTAACAGTACACAGGAGACAACCATCAAGAGCAGCAGCTGTCATGGCTTGTTTAAGCGGCAGAGACGAGTCCATTAAATTGGCTCCAGAGTCAACCAGAGCTCGGGGGCTGCAGGAGTGAGAGGTGGAGGTTAGCCGAACTTGAGTGGGTTGGCGATTAGTACCATTTCTATAACCGGAATATGACTCACTAGGAAGGCAGACTTAGATGATAATCCATCCTTCTTCACAGGGCAATTAGCAAGAAAATGGCCCAGCTGACCACAGTAAATGCAGCGTGCCTCACTCAGCCAACATTGTCGTTCAGCAGGGGAGAGCCTAGTGCAACCCAACTGCACTTAGTTGCTTCACTACTTGTGGTGACAGTCTGAAAAATCTGGTTGAATGTTTGTAGTAAAGGAGGAAAGGAATTGCAAATTGCTGTGCAAAGATCCCACTCCGCTGTAGCCCATGCACTGGCACAAACCCAACAGATAGGAGATAATAAAGGCTATTTTAACACAATCAGAAGGGAATAAAGAGGACTGAAATTCAAAATGCAGTTCACATTGGGAGAGGAGAGGCCGGCAATCACCTGAGTTGACAAAGAACCTCTCAGGACGGATGTTAGAAAGACCTGGAGTGGAGATTGGAGCCGTCATCTCTGCAGCTGCTGAAGATGTAGCAGAACTCAACGAAAAGGTGATGCTTCCATTTGCTGCATCCAATCTATGATGAACTTCATTTGGGCGGACAGTTGGGAATAGGCTTCCCCATGATTCTCAGCAGCCTCTGGTAACTGCTGTCGGAGCAGTCTTACTTGTACCTCCTGCTGGTGGATCCA
Organism: Perccottus glenii; assembly: GCA_024416835.2. Classification (NCBI taxonomy): domain Eukaryota; kingdom Metazoa; phylum Chordata; class Actinopteri; order Gobiiformes; family Odontobutidae; genus Perccottus; species Perccottus glenii. The sequence continues at coordinate 5,451,133 of CM044557.2, forward strand.
CTCTCCTTGAGCGTGGAGCACAGAATGAACAGGGTCTGTGGAGTCCAGTTGTGGCCAGATTTTACCGTCAGGTACAGACAGATGGCTTACGAAGCAGACCCCAAACAGAAGGTGGCATTAAAAGGGTTTAATACAAGTCCAGGCAAAAGTACAAAATTGAAGTCCAAACTCGAATATCCAAAAACAGGCAAAGTCCAGAAACACCAAGAGAAATCAAAAACCACCAAGAAAATTTAAAAACCCCACAAGAAACTGCTGATCCGCTCACACTGGGGTAAAGACAATCTGGCACAGAACAGGGGAATCCGCACAGATTATATGGAAAAGGCAACGAGACACAGGTGGGATTAGGGATGGAGCAGGTTATCACAGTGGAGGGAGAACACAAGGGCAGGAAGACAATCTTTCACTACAAAAAAACGGTATATTGACTGCATCACTGCAGATCCGTCTGTCAACCACACGCTCCCTCCTTCCCTCACTCGTGAACAAGACCCCAAGATACTTGAACTCCTCCACTTGAGGCAGGAGCTCTCCACCAACCTGAAGGGGACAAGCCACCTTATTTCGACTGAGAACCATGGCCACGGACTTAGAGATTCTCATCCCAGCCGCTTCACACTTGACTGCAAACAGTCCCAGTGCACACTGAAAGTCCTGGCTTGATGGTGCCAACAGGACAACATCATCTGCAAAAATTGGGGAGACGAGATCCTGTGGTCCCCAAACTGGACTCCCTCCAGCCCCTGGCAGCGCCTAGAAATCCGGTGACAAAGGGCAGCCCTGCCGGAGTCCAACACATACATGTCTGGCTTACTGCAATGCGAACCAAGTTCCCACATCCAGTTTAAACGGTGTTGGCAAGGCAATGCTTTCATCTTCTGAGGCGCCAGACGGTTTTCCAGAATTTCTTTGAGGCCGACCAATAGTCTTTCTCCATGGCCTCACCAAACTCCTCCCAGATTCGAGTTTTTGCTTCCACAACCACCCGCTTGCCATCCGCTTTGCCTGCCGGTACCTATCAGCTGCCTCAGGAGTCCCACGAGCCAACCAGGCTTGATAGATCTCCTTCAGCTTAAAGGCATCCCTTACCTCCGGTTTCCACCACTGGGTTCGGAGGTCGCGCCACAACAGGCACCGGAGACTTTATGACCACAATCTTTATGGTGTCTACAATGGAGATGGAGAACATGGTCCACTCGGACTCAATGTCTCCCTGACATGTCTCCCAGATCCCTCCCTCGGGATCTGGTCAAAGCACTGCCGGAGGTGGGAGTTGAAGACTTCTCTGACAGGAGACTCAGCCAAATGTTCCAAACAGACCCTCACACTATGTTTGGGCCTGCCGAGTCTGTCCAGCTTTCTCCCCTTCATTGGATCCAATGCACCACCAAGTGGTGACAACTACAAAGTCAATCATCGGCGTAAGGCGCAGGAAAGTGACCCTCTCATTCACTTCCTCTAGAACAAGCCTAAACTAGATGTAACCAGTAACCAGTAAAGCAGTTGGTTAGGTTTAATGAAAGGCTTCTAATTTTTAAGACATCATCTTTACACTTCACATTGTGCTCTCGTCATCCAAGTGGATAATCGGAGATGATCTGAGCCACTGACCATGAGTGGTGGAGTGCACTCTGCTCACAGACAGAGACATGTTGCTGCGGTTGATGGACGGCTGCCATTCTGAGGGTTAAAAAAATATATATCTAAGACAAGCTCTGTACTATGTAAAGTACAAACGACAAGTTCCTCAACAACAGGAAGTCTCATAGCTGAGAATCACAACTGCAAATTAGAGGTAAAGGAAAAACAGTTTACAATATTAGAATATAAACACTTTTTTGTGTTACATATTTTCTAATGGTGGGTTTGATGTTGAGGGTTGCACATTCAACCCAAAATGGCTGACTTCCCGTTAGGTTTAAGGTGGTGCTATAATAGAATTTTACATTAAACATGACATGTGCCATGTGCGAGCAGATCCAACAGTCCCTCCCGGCTCGGGCCTAATTATAATAATAATGATTATGAGCGTGTTCTATCATGAGTGGCCTTCAACGGACATATTTGTATCGACCTCTCTTCATTTCATAAATAAGCAATTAGAAGGAGGCCAGATCTTGGAGATTGCACCCGCTTCGCCCGTCATTTATTTGTTGGACACTTGGGGATTACTGTTGAGTGCTGCACAGTGATTACAATAGTCCTTTGCAGTGCATGGCGGGCTTGGGACTAATAATAATAATAATAATAAAAAAAAACACAGAAAATTATAATCCAAGCAAAAACAATATAGACGTTTTTCTAACAACCACAAATGATACATTTTCTGAAAGCGCTCTCCATTCCCAATGTGTCCGTGGGGTCTGTAGTGTTCTTAACATTGTTACATGGATGCTTTATATTGGAAGAAATACAAGACCCATACAGTCAAACAGACCCTACAAATTTACAATTGATAAAAACAATAAAACAACAATAAATAAAACGTTGAAAAAATAAAGTACTAAACAATAAAATCAGGCATCTGGTGGGAATATAAGGTGGAAGCAGGTTGGATAAATAGTGCAGTGCCAAATCATAAAGTGTCTTAAAAGTCAGAAGTACAATTTTTGAATCAATAAAGTACTTTTTTTTTTTTTTTTAAAGGGACAGTGCATGTGAAGATATATGAGACACAGCCACATGAATGTAAACATGCCAAATTGTAGCCGTAGGCTAATTTCCATCCGTTGTTCCAACATTCTCACACCAGTGCAATAATCACACTCATTCATACCCCAGTGCTGTCACTGGAGGCAACAAGGGTTAAGTGTCTTGCCCAGTGTCTTGGGACACAACAACAGTATGAACTGTGGGGAGAGCAGGAATCGAACCGCCAACCTTCCAGTTATAGGTCAACTGCTCTACTACTGAGCCACTGCACCCCCATTGGAGGACAGGTGTTCTTGTCAATGTTCTTGTCTGTGTGTTTGTGAGGAGTCTGGCAGCTGCGTCTTGTGAGTGGTGGAGAGGTTTGTGTGAGGGAAGCATTAGAATTAACAAATGTATATATTTTCTTTACAAGTTTACAGTTTTTAATAGTTGCTGATGCTGTAATTATAAAATTTGTAGGTAAATAGAAGTTACAGATCATGATTTGTTAGCATGGCACCAGTCTGAGGCTGGATGTGTTTGGAAGAAAAAAATGGTCCATAGTTAAAGGTTTGAGGTAACGAGAAGCTGAGCTCACCTGTGTGTGGCCCCTCCACAATGGTCTGGTTAAAGAGCGGTGTTATAGAGTCCATGGCCCACAGTTCAGGAGGGTATCTGCCTGAAAAAAACACAGCAGTCAAACACCACACACACTTTAGCGACCTAGTAGCTTGTGAAATTGGGCAATGTGAATCTACAAAAGGATACAATTCTTGTATCTTGATTGCATATCCCTATTGTATGTTTATTCCTCAAGCCTGTATAGTCTCCTTTGGACTCACCCATCTGCCCGGCCATCACGCAGATATAGATACAGTCGGAGTTGTTCCTATGGGAAACTGGAAAACAAAAAACGTAATTTCATTGTTATGCTCAATATTTATGCATTGAATAAATAGCCTGTATACTTCAAATTTTTAATATGTTTGACAAATTAAAGCAAGCAATGTACCTGACAGAATAGAGGCTGATTTGAAGAGTTCATGGAGGTAACTGGTGAAGTTTCCCATAACATCCAACAAAATGGCTGTGAAATCTGAAAGACAACCAACACCTGTTCAACTCTTCAGGTTTTAAATATGTCAAAAAGCAATAATTGGTGTATGTATATAATTGTGAATACCTGTCAAGTCATTGGTTTCATTGGTGACACAATAACAGAAGCGTCTCCTGAACATACTGCTCTCAATGTTTTTGATGCTAGAAACTGCAAAACATTTTCACAATACAATTAACATTTACTCATAATACACCGAAATACTCCAATAATAACTGCATCTACATCCAGTGTAGGTTAACAAGAGTCTCACTGACAAATACAAAATTTTAAATGACGTTATTATGAGACATAGATTTTTCAATAACTGTAATTATACAGGGAGGGCCCAATACTTTGTTTTTCATAAGCACCCTGTTTTCATACAGTTTGACAATTAAGTTATATTCTGTAACTTTATATGAATTCAAGGTAAAAGAGGAAAAAGATAAGGATTATTTTCAAAAGTTCAAGCCACGCCCCCTACATCCACGAGAGAGCTTCCCAATAATTCTAGGATAATTAGATATACTCCATAAATATAAAACAAATCTTTTGAGTTTTGTAAAAATATAACTTTATTGAAGTAGAATCTTGTCATCTTGGAGACATGAGTAGATTAGTCTTTATAAAACCCACAGGTCAGCCACTTCTGTAGTGTTCCACCTGAGGACGCATAAGAAACAGAGTGAGTTTATGTTTATACAGGGAGGGTAATTCCTAATTCTGTGGACATCTGGAGACATCGGCAGAATAATATGCACAAAAACATAATTATTCAAATAATCAGAACGACAGTTCAGTTTTAGACGATGTGAAAAGTAAAGATATTTGTATTACCCTCAGAATTCTGTCATAACCCCTAAACTTCTACAACAATACACAACATTTTAGAGTTTAGCTGGGCTACATGGGCACAAAACAACACTATCATAGCATAGCACTAAATAGTGTTACATTATTTTATCAAAACATACAGCTGCATACAGCTTAACCCTTAGCTACAGAGACACGCTAATATGAGTGTGCAGTTAAATGCTGAAGGACATCTAACTGTTTCTGCACACTGCAAATGAAATATGAGTTTATAACAACATCTGAACTTTACTCTAATGACCACATGATTGTAGTGATGATAGAAAACCTAAAGAAACCAATACCGATATACCATAATAAAGCCAATAACATAATAACATTTTTCTAGCTGGTTATAATGTTTATGTTATTGCATTAAAAAATCCGTTGAGAAGATAGTTACGCTCACATGGCAATGGCTGGCTGTAGGAAGGTCCCCATTAAAACTAGCCTTTCACTTGCTTGACGCTTTTGGAGGACTAAAGATATCTAAACAGACAAAAATGAACACTCAAAAGACGTCTGTTAGAACCAGAGCTAGCCAGACCGTACCACTACAAGTAAGTCAACAGCTAATGCCACCTGTTGACACTCAACTCCCCTGCTCCAAACATGAGATTGACCTCCACCTTAGTAGCACTTTTAGTGAAGATTCCAGGGAGCAAGATCTGGGCCTCAGCCAGTCTTTGATTTATCCAAGCACTGCCTACGGTTATTCTGGAGGATCTGGAGGATTCTGAAGATGGATGAAAGGGAAAGTAGCTTAACATTGGCAGTTTGCAGAAGGGGTGTGAATTCCGAAAGAGGAAGAGTTGAAGAACAGTTCAGAACCATCTCGCTGCTCAGTATTGAGGGAAAGATATTCTTTCTCCAGAGGAACTCCTACATTAATACCTCGGTCCAGAAAGGAGGAATCCTGAAGGTACCAGGGTGTCTGGAGCAAAAGGCCTAAGTAGTATCAACCTGTATTATTAATATTATACAAACAGATTTAAGTATTTTGTGCTGGCTAACAAGAAGTCAGAAGTTATAGTACCATTCTTGAGTGTTATGGGAGAAAAACATTCAGCTTACTACGCAGTCTGGTGCAATCAGAAAAGCCAGTAGATAGATCTAATGAGGATATAGTGTCAAAACTAAAGAACTATTCTGCTCCAAAGCCATTGATTATTGCAGAAAAATTCTGATTCCATAAAAAGAATCAAGAAGAAGTTAAATCTGTCTCACAGTTTGTAACTGTACTAAAAGTAAAAGTAATCCAAACATTGTAAATTTGGACGTTCACTCAACAACACATTACATGACCAATTAGTGTGTGGTCTATGCAGTGAGGCTATCCAAAAGCGCTTGAATACTGAGACTAACTTTACACTTTTAAAGGCCATAGACATTATAACATCAATGGAAATGGCCACAAAAGAAACCCAGCAACTAAGTGCATCAACACAAGTGCAAATACTTTTCACCCAACCCACAAAAGAGGCAACATCTGGCCAACTGTGCTATCATTGTGGGAAAGCAGGGCACCAGGCACGGGAGTGCTGGTGTAAGGACTTGGACTGCAGAAACGGTGGTAAGAATGGCCACATTGGACCTGCATGCAGAAATAAAAAAGACAAACAAAAAATTAGAAAGACAAGTGGTTTTCACAAAAAACAAAAGAAACACTTGAACCTCAAGTCCACTGAAAGAGGTCTGGAAAAAGTACCCCAATGATTTTTATGGTAAACATGGTAGCATGAAAGAGATTTCAGTCAACCTGTCAGTAGTACACCCAAGTTCTTAAAAGCTAGACGTGTTCCATATGCCATCAATACAAAAGTTGAGGCAGAGTTAGATAGTGAAGAGTGGAGTACTGGAACCAGTAAGCACAGGTGAATGTGCTACACCTATTGTTCCAGTTCACTCCAAGGAAATGCAGTCATTTTAAAGCCATGGTTAACATGACAGAACAGTATCCTTTACCACTCATCAATGTTCTCTTCTCAGGGCAGGCTGGAGGTCAGCAGTTTAGCAAAAAAGATCTGTCCCAAGCTTATCTACAGCTGCATGTGGAACCAAAGTCACAAGAGCTCTTAACTATACACAAAGGACTGTACAAGTACAAGAGACTCCCTTTCGGGATCACCTCCGCTACGCTTATTGTTCCAAAGAGCAATGGACCAACTTCCATTCACCAGTGTTATATTTACATTTTTAGTTGACGCTTTTATCCAAAGCGACTTACATTAAGGTTTCATTCACCAGTGTTACAGCTGGAACACCACTGGAGGCAAGGTGGGTTAAGTGGGGAGTGCGGGAATCGAACCGCCTACCTTCCGGTTGAAGGACGACCTGACCGATAGTGCCCCCACACATTTACACATTGTCAGTACCATGGCAAATGGCTGTGTGTGATGAAAAGCACATCATCTGGAAAAATCCTCTGTGGGCTATACACAAAGGATTTTGACTGGAGAGGATGCTGGCGTCGTCTACTCTCCGCTTCTCCGTCAATTTTATGTTGTTAACACGTTGTTTTAGATTTGTTTTTGCTGTGGCTTCACTACAGTGCAGTAAGTCTTTTGCTTTATTCTGCCTTCTGCTGTGGAGACTTATTATTGTGAAATCGACCATCTTGGTGTGCACAGTTGTATTCCATCACGGTGCACTAGGAACGTGGCTAACAGCTAGCACTGGCTCATCAGTGTCCAACCCGGTTGGCATCATGCTGACCTATACATCCACACAGCTACAGAAACTCATCAATAATAATAATAATAATAATCTTTATTTTTATATAGCGCTTTTCCACCTACTGTAGTAGGCACTCAAAGCGCTTTACACAGATTAAGCTATTTACCAGTGTTACAGAACACTCACTGGAGGCAATGTAGGTTAAGTGTCTTGCCCAAGGACACAACGACAGTATGTGGGGGAGAGCGGGATGTTATGATGTTTTGGGATGTTTCGAGCTGGTCTCGAACCACTCACCCGCCGGTCGTAGGACGGCCGCTCTACCCACTGAGCTACTGCTGCCCTCAACTGTAACATTCCAACTGGGTTCTCTATCATCTCACAACTGGGACTTCTGCGGAGGCCCTGCTACATCCACAGAGGATCTCAACGCCGGTTTGTTTTGTTCAAACACGGCAACTCCATCCCATCCATCTGGTCGACAGCACGTCCCGTCGCAGAGCCGACGCATCACCTCACGCGTCATCAGAGTGCTTCCACTACCGGGGCTAATAGCGCTGGGTTCTCACTCGCCAGGCAAATCCAAAAAACCCGGGGTGGATCATGGTGTCCTCTGTCCAACAAACAAACTGGACTCCACACACCACATCACTCTGGAACAACTCAATGTACAGTCACTCACAAATAAATCTGGTCTTATTCACAATCACATCCTCGATAAGGGAATTGACATCAGTCCTCAACGAGGCCTGCCCCCCTGGATACACATACCTGGACAAAGCCCGCACAACAGGCCGCGGTGGTGGCCTGGCTGTCATACACCGCAGCAACATTGAAAAACCACAACAAACATTAATTTCTGAAATATACGACCTCCTCTCATCACTCTGCTCAACATCCACAAACTTACTGATACTGGGTGACTTCAACATTCACATGGACTCAAATTCCTGTTGTTATGCCGCTGAGTTCAGACAAGTTCTATACTGCCTGAGCCTTCATCAGCACATAAACACCCCCACACACAACAGGGGGCACACATGGACCTGGTCATCACTACAGGTGCACGACCTGGGGGTCTCCGATCACCGGGCCATCACCATGGAACTTGTTCTGCCATCTCCCCTCACCAAGCCGCGCAGCCACATCACCTTCAGGAACATCAGGAACATTGACCCCCCCACCACACCTATCTCACTTCTCCCTCAGCACGCAGCAAGAGGTCAAAATCATCATTCATAAAACAAAACCATCCACATGCCCCCTGGACCCGCCCCCAGGGGGCATGTGGATCTGCTCAAAGCTCTCCATCAGTCCTCTTATAACTAAAATCATAAACCTCTCCCTCCAAACCGGCCATGTCCCATCCTCCCACCCCACCTCAAAAAACCCACTCTCGACCCTGAAGATCTGTCCAAATACAGGCCCATTTCCAACCTCCCATTCATATCCAAATTTTAGAAAAGGTAGTCTCTGCACAACTCCACAACCATCTCAAATCACACAGTCTTTATGAAAAAATCCAATCTGGTTTTCGCCCCTCCCATAGCACAGAAACTGCTCTGATCAGGGTCACCAATGACCTGCTGATGGCCTCGGATTCTGGCTCCCCATCTATCCTCATCCTTCTCGACCTCTCTGCTGCGATTGACACTGTTGACCACCACATTCTCCTCCATCGCCTCCAACACTACACTGGACTCTCTGACAGTGCCCTCCTCTGGTTTCACTCCTACCTCACAGAGAGGACCGAGTTCGTGGCCCTGGGGGATGCTAAATCTCAGCCCCACATGGTCACCTGTGGGGTCCCCCAGGGCTCAGTGCTCGTTTCCACTCTCTTCATCATCTATTGCTCTATCTCAGTCGTGTCATCAGCAAGTATGGAGTTTTATTTCACTGCTGATGACACACAGCTATAGATCAAGGACACCCCCTCCTCCACCCCCTCTGCCACCGTCACTGGTCTTAGATAAAGGCCTGGATGAGTCAAAACTTTCTGCAGCTTAACAGTTCAAAAACTGAAGCCATTCAGATTGGCACACCACACCAGCTCCACTCCTCCCCCATTACCTCCATATCCTTCTCCGGCCACAACATTCCACTCTGCCCCTCCGTTACTAAAGTAAAAAGTGACTTTTGACAATCACGTCAATTTTATCTGTAAAAATTCCTTTTTCCACCTCTGCAACAAACTCCGCCCCTCCCTCTCTCTCCCCGCTGCAGAGAAGCTCGTCCATGCCTTTGTCTCTTCCAGACTTGACTAGTGTAATGCACTCCTCATTGGGATTCCTGGCAGGAGCATCCAAAAGCTCCAGTATGTACAAAACAGCGCTGCCAGGATCCTGATGAGGGTGCAGAAATATGACCACATCACACCCATCCTCCGCACTCTTCACTGACTCCCCATTCACCTCTGTATTGAATACAAACTCCTCCTCCACACCCATCACTGCCTGCACGGTGATGCCTCCACTTACCTCACAGAACTTCTCACACCACACACCACCTCCAGACCCCGGTCTGGCCAAATGCACCGTCTACGTGCTCCTAGGACAAAGCTAAAAATCATGGGTGACAGAGCCTTCGAGGCAGCTGCTCCCCGTCTGTGGAATGCCCTGCCTGACCACCTTAGGGTCACACAGACAGTGAATGCTTTTAAAAAAGTACTAAAAACCTTTTTTTTTTTTTTTAAGTGTATTTTAACTTAACTTAATGTCTGTGCATATTCTTATTTTTTATAATTGTTATACTCTGTTTACTGCTTTAAATTTTTTATATAATGTTAATTTTTATATTATGTTGCACTTTGAGGTTTTGTTTAAAACAAAAAGTGCATTACAAATAAAATGTATTATTATTAATTATGAGAGAACTATTGGGGATCTAAGCTCAATGTTCAGATGTTATAGACTTCCCCAACAACTTATCAGTGATAACGACCAACAGCTTGTGTTGTATTGTAATATTTTGGATGTTATGTGTTTTATTTTTATGTATTTATTTACTTCACTTAATTATGCATGTGTTCACATTATATGCCTTATTAGTTTATGCTTTTGTATGGTTTATTATAATCAAGAGTGCTATGATAATATTACAGTTAACAGTATATTAATGTAAAAAGATAAAACGTGATGTCAGAGTACATGGTTTGAACACACAGTGCCTTGCGAAAGTATTCGGCCCCCTTGAACTTTGCAAACCTTTTGCCACATTTCAGGCTTCAAACATAAACATATGAAACTGTATTTTTTGTGAAGAATCAACAAGTGGGACACAATCATAAAGTGGAACAAAATTTATTGGATATTTCAAACTTTTTTTAACAGATAAAAAACTGAAAAATTGGGCATGCAAAATTATTCAGCCCCAGGTATCAACAAATCATAATATACAAATTATGGCGTAAACATAATCATAAAGCATCTTAACACTGAGAATCTCTGAAAAGAGAAGCTGAACTGGTCACCGTAGGGCGAGTGAATCAGCCGTAGATGAGTTGTTAGTGTTTTACAATGTATTTGCACACTTTGCATGCTACACTGCATCCTAGATTAGGACACTTGGTCATTGCTGTCTGGACACATAGTGGAAAAGTACTGATACAATGGCAGGAAGTGTCCACTTCTGCGTGAGGTGTGGCCAAAGGTTATGACTTTTAGGGTATTGAGTTGACCAGAAACACAACTCGTTGGCTGACCTTATGTTAACTTAGTGTTGTGTACCAGCGCTGTACTTTCTGAGTGGAATTAAACAGACAAACTTTACATTTTACATTTAAATTTATTCATTTAGCTGACGCTTTTAGCCAAAGCAACTTACATTGTTAGTAAGTAAGTAAGTAAGTAAGTAAGTAAGTATTATTTATATAGCACCTTTCACAGATATAGATCACAAAGTGCTTTACAACGTGCTTACCACTCACCCCATTCACACACATTCACACCTGGGGCAGACAGAGATGGCGGCTGCCATACAAACGGCGCTCAACCTCCTCCGACCACCACTAAACACACCTCTACAGTCACACACATTCATACACCAGTGCTACAGACACTGGAGGCAAGGTGGGTTAAGTGTCTTGCCCAAGGACACAACGACAGTATGAACTGTGGGGCGAGCGGGAATCGAACCTACTACCTTCCGGTTGAAGGACGGCCGCTGTTGTTCTAATGTAATTACCCGTGTTACAGTCACTGGGGGCAAGGAGGGTTAAGTGTCTTGCCCAAGGACACAACGACAGTATGAACTGTGGGGAGAGTGGGAATCGAACCGCCTACCTTCCGGTTGAAAGACGACCGCTCTACCCACTGAGCTACTGCCCAATAAAACATTGGTTTTATAGTTTTTATTCTCGTAGTCATAGTTCCAAACACAATAAGTGTTTTCAGAGTAACAGCGTGGACTAGTAAGTGTGTATACAGAGCCCTGGAAAAGCAAGTATTAAGAGATTCAGGATTTAAAAGTGATGGAAGTTCAATTATAAAAAAAATTAAAACAATATTGTTAAAGGATATTTAGATTAGGAAAGACAAGAATTTATAGAGAATAATAGAAAAAAGTCAATGAATACTTATAAAGTATAAAAACTTATAAAAAAAACTTACGTAAAAAAAAAAAAAAAGCGTTAACAAATAACATCAATTAAAGTGGATATAATTGTCCCTTGCTGTCGAGACCCGGTGCTGGTGCCGAGGTTGAACTGTCGCAACCTGTGGCTGGTGCCGAGTTAAAACTGTGTTGTCTCAGATGGGGTTCTGCCATTGCCTATGTTGTATTTAGGTGGTGCCTATTTCAATTGTAATGCCATTGTAGGAGACAGAACATGGGTGCACTGTGTGTGTGAGTTGGTCTGGTGCTGAGTGGGCGGAGCTCACGGGAGCGGATGCACATGCACTTTTGTTTGTAAAGGTCCGCACTTTCCTGAGGCCAGGTTGTTGAGAGTCAGTGACGGGTATCCGCAATTTTTGTTGACCGCCTAAGTTTTCTGTTTTGTCCACCTATTTATCTGTTTTATGCATCTGGTTTTCATGTCTATCCTCTATCTGCTGCGCTGTAATAGCTCATGTGCAATAAACCTACCAAACGCATGTTTTATCTCAGCGTATTTGTTAATTATAGTCTCCAAGCGCGTCACAAATCTTTCGAACCACCAGGACCCAACTCTGACCCTCACTGCATCTTCAAGGTTCGTTCGGGAATCCGCTACATTTGTCAACAAAAAATGGCATTATGAAGGAAAATCACCATGCCACGCTCAAGTGCCAAAGAGCCACAACCACGCCCAAATTAGCCACACGCCAAGCTACTCATTCACCTGGAGACCAGTAGGCCTGAACCTGTTTATCTGTGAATTACGCTTCATGGTGCATAATGATACTGATTTATTAAATTAATGTATGCCTAAGCGTAACATTGGCACAATATCTGTGAATTATTTGATACGGATGTTGGGACTTTGTGGCGTTGGTGTAGTCTGAAAAGCCTAAAGAATGTTGAATTGCCGGATTGAATCAATGAATTTTAAATGGGGCGGCAGTAGCTCAGTGGGTAGAGTGGTCGTCTTTCAACCGGAAGGTAGGCGGTTCGATTCCCATTCTCCCCACAGTTCATACTGTCGTTGTGTCCTTGGGCAAGACACTTAACCCACCTTGCCTCCAGTGACTGTAACACTGGTAATTACATTAGAACAATGTAAGTCGCTTTGGATAAAAGCGTCAGCTAAATGAATAAATGTAAATGTAAATGCAATGTTTGGCTGGAGCACATTTGAGGAAAACGGCTGCGTTTGTTCACCTGAAATAAAATTATGTGAAAATAAGTGAAATAAATGCTTTTGTTGAATGTTCAAAAATGGAAACGCAAATTGGAAAAAGGGAAATTAAACTGACATAAAATGCTTTGGAAAACAGGATTGAACGGCTCCAGCATGAGCGTAAAGTTGCCGTGAATAAAATAAAGGCGCTTATCCCGCAAATAAAAGCGCAAATAAAATCAAAAGAAAATGCTTCTGAAATTCCCTCACTTCTGAATAATGTGGATTCACTCTGGAAAAAGGCCACTGAGCAGCACAAAGAACTGCTTACTCTACTTCCATAAAATGAAATTGCAGAACAAATCAATTATGGACTACAGCAATACATTTAAGGAACGAGTGGACGAATGGAAACGAGAAAATATGTGTGAGAGCTCAACTAAAATGCCCTCTGAAACAGCCAATTATGAGCAACAAAACGTTCAATTAAACAACCGTGATCAAAACTTAGGGGAGGGAAAATGACACCGTGCCCGTAAACATAAAGAACCCCCCTGTGTTTTTGGCACCGAAAGCACAAGACATGGTGCGCCCTCATGACAGTGCTTTACATTTACATTTATTCATTTAGCTGACGCTTTTATCCAAAGCGACTTACATTGTTCTAATGTAATTACCAGTGTTACAGTCACTGGAGGCAAGGTGGGTTAAGTGTCTTGCCCAAGGACACAACGACAGTATGAACTGTGGGGAGAGCGGGAATCGAAACACCTACCTTCCGGTTGAAGAACGACCGCTCTACCCACTGAGCTACTGCCGCCCCCACTGAGCTACTGCCGCTTTAAATGTTTTGAGCAATAAAACACACTCACACAGCTCCTCTGCCTCACGCGCCTCTGCTCGCCTAAAAAGTGAAACAAACCTGCATATATGGAGAGAGCTCAGTCATGGCTGTCCATAAAAACTGAGGATGTTAATGCCCTTTAGGAGCACAGTCTCTTCCTGCGTGGGTGCTGCAACGCCATGGAAGATGTGCAGTATTTAAATGACCTGGATACGCCCACAAACATGCTGGACATCATCAAAAAACTGCCATACAAACTGCGAGATTGTTGGAGGAGCCATGCCTGTGACTTGCAAGAAATAAACCAAAGAAGAGCAAGGTTCATAGACATTGCCCACTTTCTGGATAAACAGGTCAAAATTTTGACAGGTCCTGTTTTTGGAAACATCCAAGATACGGCTCCTTCCACCCGAAATATGAACAAACCTAAACCACACTCACGCTCCAACCTCAAGGGAACTTGCTTTGCCACCACCATCCATTCTGTGGAGAAAGCGTTTCAGCCTGCAACCAGAGCTAAGTGCACAAAGCCAGCACCAGATAAGAGTTGCCCCTGCTGCACTGGAGGTCACAATTTGGAAACGTGAGCAATTGGAAAAAAATTGCACTCAAGGAGAAAATTATTTCCTAAAGAAAAAAGACATGTTTTGGCTGCCTGTGCACAGGGCACATCAGCTAATATTGTCAGAAGAGGATTTCCTGCTCGAAGTGTGGCCAACAATGCTTCATAAAGACGGTATGGCAAGGAGAGAACAGGCGGAAGGAAGTGTTCAGGTGTCGGTGGAGAACACTTTCCAGTGTGCTTACAGGGGCTAGCAAACAGGATTGCAAGCTCCCCATTGTGCCGTTCAAGTCAAGGTTAAGAAGGGCAGTAAAGTCCTCAAATACTTCTTTCTGGACCAAGGCAGTACAGCAGTATTCTATAAGCTGACAGGTGGTCCAAACAATCTAATAAAGGATTTAGAAAGTGGCTATTTTTGAGACACCTCATTACCACAGATGCCGGGATTGAGTTGCTGACCAATGTCTCTGGACCAATGTCCCAATAGCCATGGAACCACTGGAAGTCATCCGCAGTGAGAGCAATGGACGCTACGCAATAAGGACAGTGCTGGGCTAGATGATAAACGGAGCACTGACAGGAAACGGTGGGGAGGCCGCCTGCTGCAGTAACTGTGAACAGTGTCCATTATGAATTGTGGCCACAGCAGTTTCAGATGAACTTTCCTGAGTCTGCTGTGGAGGAACAGGACTGTCTGTCCAGAGAGGACTTGAGGTTCCTGGATTTTGTCACAAATTCAGCAAATCATCTTGATGGTCACTATCAGGTCTTCTTAACTTTTGAAAAATCCTGATGTTAGTATGATAAACAACAAGAAAGTGGTGGAACAGCGTCTACACCACCTGAAGAAGAGGCTCTGAAAAGAGTCCCTGAGGAAGAGCTGGACCAGAGTGATGGTAGGGTTTGGTACAATCCGCACCAGGAGTTCTCCACTCTACAAAAGGAGTCGTGTTTGTTTGTGGTGCTAGTTACAAGGGAGAATCTCTCAATGAACAACTGCTGCAAGGCCCCGATCTAACCAACTCACTGATTGGAGTGGTCACCCGGTTTAGGAAAGAGCCTATAGTCATCATGGCTGACATAGAATCTATGTCAAGTCCGGGTGCCTCCAAAAGATGTAGATTTGATGCAATTCCTCTGGTGGCCACAAGGATACCTAAGTCAAGCACAATGTAAATTCAGGATGAAGGTGCATCTCTCTGGAGCTACGTCGTCCCCGAGCGGTGCCAATTTTGCTCTCAAGAAGTGTGCGGAGGAGCATGGACATGAAGACAAGGAGGAGACAGTGGAGAAAATGCAGCACTGCGTCTACATGAATGACTGTTTGGTGTCAGTTGCTACAGAGGAGGAAGCACTGAGATTGCGCCACGAGCTTGTGTCTCTTTGCGCCAAAGGGGCTTCTGTCTGACTAAGTGGCTCAGTAACAGGCATGCACAGTAACCTACCTGTTGCAAAAGAACAAGCACCTCAAAAGGCACAGTGTTTTCATCATGGGAAAGTCTCAGGTGGCTCCCCTGAAGATTGTGACCATCCCGAGAATGGAGCTCATTGCTGCGAAAATGGTCAGTCGCATGGATGTTCTGTGGAGGAAAGAGCTGCAGCTGCACCTGCAAGTCTCATGTGTTCTGGACCGTGTTCTGTGCTCAAGTACATCAAAAACGAAACGTCCAGATTCACAATGTTTGTGGCCAATCGAGTCTCTGAAATATAAAAATCATCTCAGCCTGAGCAGTGGAGTAGTGTATGTAGACATGGCATCTAATCCAGCTGACATAGCTTCCAGAGATATCAAAGTTGAGGCTTTTCTCAAAGACACACTGTGGAAGGCAGGACCTCGATTCATTTGCCAGCTGTTATCTGAGTGGGCTGTGAACCCTGAGCCGGTGGAACATCTCTCTCAGGATGACCCAGAGCTGAAAAGGAGCGTAACGGAGAATGCAGAAGATTTACCTGATCCATCATTTTTTCTCTTGGATGGGATTGAAAAAAGCTGTGGCATGGTGGCTGAAATATAAGGAATGGCTGTCATCCTGCAGCAGAAGAAGAAAGTAACTGTTGGTAACTTACAGTCAAGGCACAGAACAAGAGAGCTCAATGATGGAGGAAGAGATGCGCTTGATTAAAAGATTAGTGTCAGGATTAATGTCTGTTTATTTAGTCTGTCTGTTTTGTTAGAGTATTCTGGGTGTCTGTTTGTTTTTTGATGTCTTATTTATTATTGTATTTGATTTTTTTTTTAAGATTGTATTTGAGTTCTTGGTTTTTATTTTGAAAATGTCTTACTCCTGTCTGTGTTTTTATGATTTACTTCCTGCCTGTTGTCTTCCCCTTCTGTGTGATTACCTGCTCTGCCCTAATGTGTTTCACCTGTTCCTTGTTGTCTGTGTCTATTTATACCTGTGTTTTCTGTTGCTCAGTGCCAGGTCGTCTTCATCCCTACTGTCAAAAACTGTTTTTTTTCATTTAAGAAACATTTCTAAATTGAGAGTGTTTTTGTCTAAAGCTGACTTGGAGATGATTATTCATGCTTTTATTTCTTCTCGTCTTGATTATTGTAATTCTCTTTTTACTTGTTTTAACAAATTGTCTCTGAGTCGGCTACAAATGGTGCAAAAAGCTGCAGCCAGGCTTTTAACTGGAACCAACAGAAGGGCTCACATTTATCCGGTTTTATCCTCATTACATTGGCTTCCAGTCAAATTCAGAATTGATTTTAAAATTTTAGTCTTGACTTTTAGAGCTCTGCATGGACAGGCCCCCCAGTACATCACTGACCTGCTGACCCCTTACTCTTCCTCCCGCGCTCTTCGGTCTTCTGGTCAAAACCTTCAAACGGTCCCCAAATTCCGTTTTAAAACTCGGGGAGACCGGTCTTTCCGAGCAGTCGCCCCCAGACTCTGGAACGCCCTGCCCCTGTCACTGCGAGTGGACGCTTCTGTTGATTCTTTTAAAAAGCAGCTGAAGACACTTTTATTTAAACAAGCTTTTAGTTGTTTGGGCTTTTTATGTTTTTATGTTTAATATTTTGTGGTTTTAATTTTTATTCTCATAGTTTTATTGTTCTTTTATTGCACTTTGTAAAGCACTTTGTGATTTATATCTGTGAAAGGTGCTATATAAATAAAATTTACTTACTTACTTACTTACTGTGAGTCTGTGCTGTGTTTCCCTGTGTCTTATCTGGCTTAGTCTGTGGTTTCTGGGGATGTTCTAGTGTTTTCATAGTCTGGTTATTTTTGTCTTTTTATTCCTGGATTATCTGCTCGGACCCTAGCCTTGGTTTTTCCTGTTCCTTGGATTTTTGTTTTATACCTTTTGGACCAAATAAACTTTGTTTTTTGAACTCTTTGCCTGTGTCTGGGGTTGTGCTGGAGTCTTCCGGTTTCTGGGCCTTTGGCCATGACAATTAGGGGAGAGAGGTCTCACTGTGGAGAACACTGTCAAAGCTGAGATGACAATAATTCAGCTCTAATTTGATCAGAAGAAAGTTTTCAGAGGAGTTCTTGTGTCTGAAAAAGAACCAAAATGTCAAGAAAATAAGTCCGCTATACAAGTTGTGTCCAAGGCTGGAGGATGGCGTCTTACGTGTGGGTGGTGCTGCTGAGCAAATCATTATTGCCAGTTGAATCCAAAAATCACATCATACTGGCAAAAGATCTCCATATTTCTCTGCTGCTGGGAAATTTCCATCAACAAGTTGGACACAGTGGCCGCAACCACATGTTATCTAAGCTCAGGGAGAAATATTTGATCACTGGATTGGATCACCGCTATAAGGAGAGTCCTGTCCAAGGCGTCCTGCACCACATGCAGGAGGTTCTACCCCAGTGTGCCAGCATATGGCAGACTTGCCCACTCAAGCCAGATGAGCCTCCATTCAAAATAGTTGGAGTTGATTATTTTGGACCATTTGAAGTTAGGAGCAGGAGGAGTATGGGGAAACGCTATGGTGTCATTTACCTGTCTAGCACTGAGGGCCATTCACATCGAGGTGGCATTTTCTTTGGACCTTTTATACACACTTAGGGCCTACTCACACTAGCCAGTTTGAACCGTGCCCGAGCGCGTTTGACCACCATAGCGCGGTTCGTTTGACTAGTGTGAGTGCTCGAACCGCGTGCCCGGCGCTGCTCGATTAGCCGCCCTGGCCCGCTTGGAAGAGGTGGGCCAGAGCACGGTTAGTTGGGCTCGGGCGCGGTTCGCATGTAGTGTGAGCGCCAACCGTGCTGGAGCATGGAACAAGACGCGTGACGTCACGGTTTTGCGACGCTCCAAAACAACTTGAATCTGTACTTGAGTGGATTATTTATAGCTGTGCTGACATTTACACTAGTCTGGTGTGGAAAACTCAAGTCTACACTCTCTTTTGATTCTGGCAATACTAGTGTTTTTCACGACAGGAAATGTCACTCTTTGGATTCTTAATGTACATACCTGTTATTTTCTCTAAATGCTAGTCTGCAGACCGTTCATTTTATGCATGTTGCAATGTGGTAATGCACTTAGACTTGATTTAGGCTTTACCTAAGTTGTAAATTTAACTTTTGCTTCCAAAGTGTAAATCATCTGTGCCTGTTCTCCTTGGTTTAAAAGTGTACTTTAATGACAACATATTACATCTTTATCATTGGGCTACAGTAAAGTCATTACAATACATTCATTCCTTGGCATGTTAAAAGAATTGACAAAGTTGACAATTCAGTTCATGATTATTCTTTGCTATTATGTGTTGGAGAAAAAGTGAAGTGAAAATGTAAATGAAAAATGTATTTTAATCATAACATTTCATCATGTAACACCCAGTCTTGCAGTGTCTATGCACCAGGGCAGGTTTCTCTCAGGCATATGGGACTGAGGTCTTGTCCAAACAAACTCATGAATCTAACGTCTTCTGTGCGGGGTATTTGAAGCCAGGATGAGGCTGTTGTTGTTGTTAATACTCTTATTTGCTTTCAGAAGTTGTTTAATATACCGTAGCATATATTTACTATGCACTTTAACCTAACACTACCTCAAACCTCTACACTTTATAATTCGACCTCGAACCTCTACAATATATACCACACACTTCCATAAATTATACACCACACACACAAGGTAGCCTATTTTGTTTCACCACTGCACATGGTTGTGTTATGTGAAATACTGTTTTTTTTTTTTTTGTGAGAAGTGCTGACCAATCCCAAATAAATGGGAGATGGTTCTGAACTCTACATTTGTGGCCAGTCTCCATATGCATATTGCAACACGTTGGTCCAAGGGCACTGGTTTTCTGAATGAAGTGGTCTGTCTTTGAAGGTGCGGCTGCAGGCTGTTGCACAACTGCAAGAATGATGTCCTTCTCATTCTGAAATTAGTCTTCCACTCACAGTCTGTCCAGCTGCTGAGAACATGCTGCCACCACACAGCAGATCTCTGCCGAATCCATATGGTCCTGCAGCAGAATGGAAAAATATTGTTAACTGTATATAGTTTATGCATACACAATTACCTTACAGCACTTTGAAGTGAAATTAAATAAACAACAAACTACTACTCCAGTGCATACATAACAGTTATGTGTCCCGTTGAATACGGGTGTCTTAATACAAGAATGTAGCTAATATTAACCAGCAAATTATATTAAGTTACATGATTATTACCTTTAGAACGCTACTGTCGTAATTACAAAAAAACATTATACACATATTGTATTTCAAATTTCACAATACACTTTTCAATTGTATTCAATGACATTTCATTATATTAATTCTTACCATGTCGATGTACGGAACTGTAGTCCGTAATCAAAGCTGCAAAGTCCTTGCTGCACTTCAGCTGGTACCTTGCAAACCTCCTCATACGAGCAGCACGACATTGAAAATTTTCGCGCCACTAAGGCGACAAATCTGTTTAACAACAGGCTGTGAGAGGGCTGTGGACCACCGTGTACCAAACGACACAAAATTATCCACAAATAACACAGAGCGATGGACTCCGTTGTGTTCAGAGAGCGCCGCTCTTCCTGTTTATCCCGAAACCGTCGCACCATAATGACGTAAGCGTGCTCCGGCACGAATGCTGAAACCCTATGTGAGTGCAGGCCAGAGGGGGAGTGAGGAGGGGGGACAATCGTCCTCGGGCCCGGTTCATGGCAACCGTGCCTAGTGTGAGTACGCCCTTACAGACTGATTACAAGCAAACCTATCACAGGTGAGGATGATTACCTCTTTTTTTCAACTTGTGTGCATGTTATCAGGTCAAAATCGCCAGGGTATGTAAACCTTTGATCAGGGTCATTCGGGTAGTTTCTGTTGTCATTATAATTTAAAAAGAGTAAGCACAGTTGTTTTACAATAAATGGATTCACCAAACAACTAACTATGAGTGATTTTTTTTTACTTATAGTAAACTTTGAATAATGACCAAAACAATCACAAATTCTGCCAGGTTATGTATACTTAGGAGCATCCACAACAAGAGTGTCTAGCTGCAGTACCACAGAATATGAATAATTTTTTATCTATATTACAGTCTCTTAAAACAGAACAGATACCACCACAACAGGCTTATTACAATGATTCCAAAGGAGGACCTGCACAGAGACTGTTTCCGTGCAGGTTCAAGGGGAGAGGCAGGCTGAGCCAGTGCCCAAAGAGTGCAGAAATCAACCCATCCATCAAAGACTAACCCTTTATGATCAGTACAAGAGTGACCTATTCTTGTATTGTAAAGAAGGGAAAAATCTACCATTATCAGAGACAAGTGTAAAGACAGTTGGAAGCCCCAGGACATTCCAAATTATTCCACTCAGCTGTTAACTGTGGCCGGGAAAGTTGCTAAATAAAAATGATAATATTCCAAAAGCACTCCGATTAACATCTTAGGAAGAGATGTCCTTTGTGTGCTTAAAATCAACAAAATATGTACACAAAATGAGTGTTGGCAAGAACAGATGAACAACAAGACAAGTCATATTCATTGGAAAGCAAGGGTCTGCGGTGTCAGTGCTTCTTATATTCCAATTAGGAATATAAGGAATATTTGGTCACCGACTCAACTCCTCATGTAATTTTAATAGTAACTGAAGAGACTTTGCAAGTACAGAAATTGTTACCTACAGAAATTAAAGAATTATATGTCACAGAAGATAATCAATATTTTAAAATAACACTAAGAGCATGTGAGGACGTCAAGGCTGAAAGAGTCATTATATATAAAAATGTTCCAATAAAAACAATATCCATTAACTCAACAAGCCTTAAAAGCTATAAGGCCGACTCTTGGAGGTTTATTTAAAGTGTGAATGTTAATAGAATTAAAGGGTCCTTGTATTGCACCAATTTTCCCAATTAAAGATCCTCTACATTATACTTTTTTTCCCTAGTTGGGGAATGTAGTTTACACCCCAAATAGTATATTGTAAAAGAGCTTTATAATGCCATCTACTATTTATTATAAGGAATTGAATAAGTTATTCAGATACGGAAAAAATCAAATGCTCAAAAAGGGAGCGCTCCTATTGGTCTACACCGCCTGTGAGCTGACGTTCCCAGAAGTGTAATAGCTGCCGATCAAGTGTACTTTCAGCACTGAAGATTTATTTTAACACAGAAAAAACACCTCAAAAAATAAAAATATCATCAGAGAAAATGTAGGATACGTAAAATCTGGATAAATACTGTTTATTCAATCACATAATGTTTAACAAGGCTGAGATTATTGCCGTCCAGACGCTAAAGTCGCACACTAAGCTAATGCTAAGAGCTAAACGTCTGTTTGTTATACTGTATTTGTATTTTGTGGAGGGAAAGAAAGAGGAGTCGGTCCTACAGCAGGCTCCCACAAGGACTCAAATTGTCGCTCTCAAAATTCAACCAGGAGCTAACTAACAATCTACAGCATCTGAATGTTGTGAGTACAGTGATTCAGTATGTGGATGATTTGTTGATCTGTAGTCCAACCAAGCAGCAGTGTGAGTTAGTCCATCTCTGTGTCAAAATGTTTAGCACTTGGGGGACAGAAAGTCAGTTAAAAAAAGCTGCAACCTGTCTGTCAACCTGAGGTGGAATATATATAGGCCAAATGTTATGTGGCAATAAGAGACAAATTGATCTGTCACACATAGAGGCTATTACCAAAGCCCCAAAACCACAAACTGTAGGCCAAACGTTGACATTACTAGGAATGGCAGGTTATAGTTGGCCTTGGATCTGTGATTTGGGTATATTAGTCGCTTCATAAAGAGGTCTGATTAAAACTGCTGGTCAAAACAACAATATGGCCATGTTAAAATGAAGTGAAAAATCAGACAGAGCTTTTTTTGCATTAAAGGAGAGACTACGAACAGCTCCGGCTCTTGGAAATCCAGATTATAAGAAAATGTTTCATCAATATGTGGCAGAAAAAGCAGGATTTTCCTGTGCAGTATTGATGCAGGATACGTCTACGGGAAAACAGCCAATAGCTTATTATAGCTCAAAATTCGATCATATCAAAGAAGGCTTAGCTCCATGTTATAGGTCTTTAGGACAATGTATACCACACATCAATTATATGCATTATTGACTAGTCCTGGGTTTGTTTTAACACAGGCTAGAAGTAATACTTTCAGCTCCTGAATTAATAATACAATAATACTGTTAACCCAGCTGCAATATACCATAACTCGATGGATGAAGAGTCGCATGATTGCGTAAAAGCAACAGCTATATTTTTAAAACCACGAGAGGAGATATACAATCAACCTATTGAAGCAGATTTAACTTTACTTGTAGATGGATCATGCTTTCAAGACATGGGAGCAACAAGGGTTTTTAAAGGCAGATGGGTCACCAGTGATTCATAAAGAAGCAATAGCAGAGTAACTGCTAGAGTGAATGAATGAATGAATGAATCCTAGCTCAGGGTAAGGCTGGTCCATATGAAAGGGCAGAATGGACACAGAAAGGTGCAATTAAAGTTACTCAGGAGGGGTCACATCAAGTTTTATGGAACAGGTTGGCACAGGGTCATCCAGAGAGTGAGACAAGCCTTAAAACAAGCTCATGGATCAGATCACCGTTCAAGATCTGAAGTCATAAAGAACATTCAAAGGACCTAGTGGGCACCTCTCCTAGCCCCCACAGTGGACTGCATGCTGAGAGAATGTCAGGTCTGCATTCATCATAAGGTTTTTTTTTTTTTATCCCGTACTGGGCAAATACCAGCTTTAACAGGTCTGTTTGTTCATTAATATTTAGATCACATAGATATGACAGAAAGAGGATACAGGTACATTTTGATTGTTGTTGACAGGTTTAGCAAATGGATAGAAGCTGTGGCAACACACAAGGCAGATACTAAATCTGCAGCTAGATTTTCATGCAGAGAAGTTTTTTCTAGGTTTGGGCTACCTAGTAAAAAACGGCGTTTGCATCAGCTGGTATGCGTCAAGCAATAAAATAGATAGGAATTAGACAGAAGTTTGGTTGTGTGTATCATCCGCAGGCACATGGTGTTGTAGAAAGAGCAAATGAGATATTAAAAGGAAAACTAGCCAAAATGATAACCAATGCATTGCCGTCGGCTCTGATTACGAGATTACTGAGTACGAGATTACAAACTAATAGAATAACTCATCTGACGCCACATGAGCATTTAACTAGAAGATCATTTCCAGTTTCTGTCTACAAGGGCCCTTCTGAAGGCCCACATTTAGAGCAGTGTGAGAAAGAATTAATTCAGTACAGCATTTAACAGAAGTCCATAAAGTTATATTCCGACAGGTTAAAGGTGCTGAGGAGAGCTCTGCAGAAATAACGTCTT
Organism: Perccottus glenii; assembly: GCA_024416835.2. Taxonomy (NCBI): domain Eukaryota; kingdom Metazoa; phylum Chordata; class Actinopteri; order Gobiiformes; family Odontobutidae; genus Perccottus; species Perccottus glenii. Next base: position 5,475,341 of record CM044557.2, read on the forward strand.
CACTGCAGTAAATTAAGCCCCGGGGATTGGAAGGCAATGGTCAGCAGCTACATGCCACATCAATGGCCAAACAGAACAGGTTTGTTTTAGATGGATTGTTAGCTGAAGAACAAGGTGTCTGTCAATTGATTCATTGGACAATGTACAGTTATTCCAATGAATACGACTGATAAAGGAAATCTTCCAAATGCTTTAAGCGACTGAGGACTGAGCACAGTCTAGGAACAAAATGGAAAACGAAACCTAAAGGATTAGAGGCTTTTATGGCATGGTTAAGTCAGTTGACATGGCAAAAATTGTTTCAAATAATAGGTATGGAAATTAGGGGGTTTATAATTGCAATGGTTGTTTTGTGTTGCGCCGATAATTAAATTAAAGATCAGTCTAGCTGTGGATGTATTTTCTGGACAACGTCCTATGTATGCACAGTTCACAATTATATTATTGAGCTGTAGAAGTGTAGTGTAATATTTTTATGTTATGTGTTTTAATTCTATATACTTATTTAGTTATCCATTTATGCATGCATGATGAGTTTATGTGTGTTATGTTTTATACTGTTTTATGCATGGTTTATAATAAAGTAAGGAATGTTATATTAATACATCTACAAACATATTAATGTAAAATAGAAAACATAATGTCAGAGTGTATGGTTTGACACATGATTAAGTTTAACACACACACAAGGAAGATCCAGATAGAGACAGGTGCCTGGTACCAGACAAACAGAGAGAAAAAGGGGGGTACTCAAGGCCTTACAGGATGACATCAGAAAGTTAATGAGGAGGTTTTCAAAGCCCTACAAAGTTATTACTAAACTGTCTTGTCAAAACTGTATAAAAGCTTATGTCTACTGTACAATTATTAGTAGTGCTGGGGAAGTCTACTTGGGTCGTTATTGTGTTGGTTGTGAACAATAAAGACACTAATGGCATTGAGCTGGTTGTGCGTTCATGACTTATTCCATACAATAGTGACAAAGGCTGAGAGATCAGTATTGGACACTACAGAAGTACTATATGAAGAGATGAATGGTACGCAGTGTTAGGCAAGTTACTTTTAAACAGTAATTAGTTACAGTTACTAGTTACTTAATCAAAAAATTAACTAAATTAGTTACTGAATGGAGAGGTTATGGCAGGTCCCTGGGTTGGCTGGAATCACAAGCAGTTCTGTTTTTGCAAGGTTCAGCTGCAGGAGATGGTCCTTCATCCAAAGTGAGATGTCACTCAGACATGCCGAGACGCGAGCAGAGACCGTCGGATCGTCAGGTTGAAATGACAGGTGGAGTTGAGTGTCATCCGCAGCAGTGATAGGAAAAGCCATGCTTCTGAATGACAGAGCCAAGGGATGTCATGTATATGGAAAAGAGTAGCGGTCCAAGCACTGAGCCCTGTGGCACCCCTGTATTGAGATGTTGGGACTCAGAGACCTCGTTTCTCCAGGATACTCCTAATGACCTATCCGAAAGGTAAGACTTGAACCATTGCAATGCCATTCCAGAGACACCCATCGCCCTGAGAGAGGACAGGAGGATGTGATGATTAACAGTGTCAAAAGCAGCAGACAGATCCAGTAAGATGAGTACAGATGACTTGGATGTTGCCTTTGCCAGTCTCAGGGCTTCGATGACTGAGAGCAGTGCAGTTTCGGTGGAATGTCCGCTCTTGAACCCAGACTGGTTCTGGTCCAGGAGGTTGTTCCGTGTGAGAAAGGAGGAGAGCTGGTTAAACACAACTCGCTCCAGGGCTTTGGCAATACAGGAAAGGAGGGAAACTGGTCTGTAGGTTTTCCAACAGTGTAGGGTTGAGAGTGGGTTTCTTCAGTAGTGGTGTGATGCGGGCCTCTTTGAAAGCTGTGGGGAATGACCCAGTGGTGAGAGATGAGTTGATGATGTGGGTGAGAGCAGGCACGACAGATGGAGAGATGGCCTGAAGGAGATGTGTGGGGATGGGATCCAGCGGGCAGGTAGTCGGGTGGTTAGAACTAATGACCTAGGAAACATCTGCTTCAGTTAGAGGAGAGAAGGAAGTGAGCAAACACATATCAGGGGTCTGAATGAGCTCGACAGGTGGTGGCGCAGAGAACTGACTGCTGATGGCGGTCGTTTTCTTTACAAAGAAAGACACGAAATCATCAGCTGTTAAATCCGATGAAGGTGGGGGAGCAGGCGGACAAAGGAGGGCGGAAAAGGTTTTAAAGAGAGTGCGCGAGTCAGGTGAGTTGATTAACCTAGAATGGTAGTAGACAGTTTTTGCAGAGGTGACATCAGCGGAGAAAGTAGAGAGGAGAGACTGGTAGATACAGAGGTTAGTAGGATCTTTTGACTTGCGCCATTTTTTCTCAGCTGACTGAAGGCTGGCGCGATGCTCGCGTAGAACATCGGATAACCAGGGGGCAGACGAGGATGTACGGGCTGGTCTAGATGTAAGAGGGCATAAGTTGTCAGAGCAAGATGTAAGCTTGGAGCACAGAGTGTCGATGGCGTTGTTTGTGTTTAAATGAGAGAGCTCCTCAGAAGAGGGGAGTGCAGAAGAGACAGCAGAGGAAAAGCGGGAGGGACTGAGTGTACGCAAGTTGCGTCGGAAAGTGACCAGCGGTAAAACAATTGTAGTGTCTGGAGAAGTTAGGTCAAGGTCGAGAGTTGGGTTGCTGATGTGGAGACCCGCTTGAAGTCAAATGATGCAGTCCGGTTATTGAAGTTAGCAGCCTGTGGCTTTTCAAGGTGGTTGTTGAAGTCTCCTAATACCACCAGAGGAGTACCAGGGAAGGATGAAAGAATTGTCCGAGCTGACTTGGGGGCCGATAGATAACTACAAAATGATGATGGTAACAGCATGGAACTCAAAGGAGCTGTTGTAACACAAGGGTGATAGCTGTTTGAACTTCCAGTCAGTAGGAATAAGTAGTCCGGTCCCTCCGCCCCTTCCTGTGACGCGAGGACTGTGGGAGAAAGTGTGATTATGGGAGAGGGCAGCGGGAGTGGCAGAGTCCTCTGGTTTGATCCATGTTTCTGTAAGTGCTACAACTGAAAGACCAGAATGTTGAACAAAAGCTGTAATGAAATCAGCTTTGTTCACAGCAGACTGGCAGTTCCAGCCTATTGGGAAAGTAGAAGAGGCAGTTATTGACAGTGATACAACGTGCAGATTATTATGGTTTCATCGTCTTTTGCGTGAAACAGATGATAATTTCCGTGTTGAAATGACAATAGGAATTTGAAAACACATTGAAGAGCCGAAAAGGAAATATGCAAGAAATTAAAAGTAGAAAAAATAAGGGCAAACAATTAGTACTAAAAAATAATATTCAATACTCAGGTGCCCTGTGGGTGTGTCCCTGCTCGGTGGAGTCGTGTGCAGGTAGAGTCGATGGTCTTTATTCTCTTCGGTCTTCACGCGATGACAGCTGCCGCGACCGCTGCCGCGGTTGTTACTCCTACTTAAATACCCGTCTATTCAAGAAATTGAATTCAGCAGGACATGCCTCCAGATGGCTGCAAACAACTCAAACGAAACCAGCCCACGAGCAAGTGAGAATAGACGCCGGTGCACCATGTGACAGGGTCGTAGTAAATCACTGCGCGGTTTCTCAGCAATAACACGGGACTAAGCTCAAAAAGACAAGAATCACATACACACACACAGTTCTGTAGGCTTCTGCTGCTAAGTTGCTTCTCCTGTAGAACGGGAAATAGTCTTAAAATGTAGTTAACTGTCATGTCCCACCTTCGTGTCTGTCTGTCTATGTTATGTATCATTACCTGTGTCTTATTGTGAAATCACTAACCCCTGTTTGTGTTCCAGACTGTCTTCCTGCCCTTGTGTCTTTCCCTCCACTGTGATTACCTGCTCCGCTCCTAATGTGTTCCACCTGTGTCTCATTGTGTTCCCTTTATAGTCTGTGTGTTTTCCCCTGTCCTGTGCCAGATTGTCTTTACCCCAGTGTGAGCTTTCCAGCGTTTCTTAGTGTGTTGTTTGATAGATTCTAGTGTTTTTGACCTTCGTCTTGTTTTTTGATTACATCTCTTGGATTTCGGATTTGTACCTTTGCCTCGGAAAATAAAGAATTGAAAGCTCTGTCTTTTGTGAGATCTGCATTGTGAGTCCTTTTGCCTGGTCCTGACAGTTAACTGCAGGCGTATGCACTCTGTTCACCAGGGCAAAAATTTAACTATTGTCTATAAAGTATATATAACTAAAATTGGGACTAGAGGTTTTATTCAGTTCAAATTAGAAAATGACGTGAATGGTGAACTGCATTTGGTCCTGGACAGCTTGCCTTATTAAAGTGCTGGGACAGCCTCAGAGTGATTGGGATACTGTATCGAGAATCTAATGATCCTGTGACCAAAGTAAAAAGGCTAAAATGTTTTCCGACTTGCAAGCCTTATGCCCAATTTACATCGAGTGGGATGTCACATAGGCGTAGTTGCGTAGTTGCATAGGTGTAGTTGTGTAGGCGTAGTAGGCGTTTTACGTACGTATATATGAAAGCAGCAATTTACACAAGGACGTCAGCGTTGCTGCTGCTACGCGGCGCTTGTGAAACTCCCCCCTCTGTATTGCTGAATTCGTCATAGTCTTGTGGATTTTCTCGCTTCTTCAAACATTTTAGCTATAAAATAATCAAGTAATTTATCCCAGATTATGTTTGTTCTTACTGAGACATCTGTAGCTACTGTCAGTAATTAAGCTACTCACCATCTAAACCCAAAGTTGTGGCTGTTGAGCCCATATACCTTATCCTTCTTTACATTGTCCTTGTAAAATGGGTGTTTGGTGTTGTAGCCTAAAGTAAATTGAATGACTGCACCTCATGAATAACTTGTTGTCCCTTTTTGTCCCTGGTGCAACGTTTACATGGTTTACATCACCGCCAAGTTTATTCTGACACTTTGTGTCTACTTCCTGCGTGTAGCTCTGTAGATTGCATATAAACTTGAAAAATAGAACAGCGTATTTTGGGCGGCGAATAGCAGCATGTTGCTTATAATACACGCGTCTCACAGAGCTGTGTATTTCCAAAACCTCAAGCAAGCTGCTAGAGCACCACTGGTGAGTATGAAAACATCTACCCCCACAGAACTTGTCTGTACTGACTGGACAGCAGAAGACAAAAACAAATGTTCTGTGGATGTGCTCATGGTAAAAGGCCACTTCAACCAGATGGCTCATGCCTTTCCTTGCTTCATCCAATTCACAAAGCCCTTTTTGCGAAGAAACTTTGGGACAATGTGTGGCCCGCAGTGTTTGTATTAATTGCATGTCTATGAGTTTTCTAAATTTGTCCATTTAGACCAGAGGTGCTCAATACGTCGATCGCGATCTACTGGTCGATTGCAAGGTAGTTTTGGTAGATCACATGACATAAAAAAAAAAATCATCCATCCAATCTCTTGATTGATATACAGGTCAGCCAGTCAGATGAAATCTGAACTTTTCTGACGCTTAGGTCAGAAAAGTTCAGATTTCATCAAACAACGGCGCTAAGTGCAGCAAAACTAACGCTTTAGCGACTTACCTCCAACTTTTAAACCTCGTTTTTTTCTCTTAAATTTAAGAAAGGGTATAAAAATGAGTGGGGGAGCTGGACCAAGTAAGAAGACAAAAAATTATCTCTTTCATACAGAATGGGAGGAGGACTTTTTTTTACGATCACGTTTTCAAAGTGCGTTTGCCTCACCTGTCAGCAGCTACTGTCCGGACCATGCATCCCTCGCTGATTCAATTCAGTGCAAGTCAACAGAGTAAACTCAGGTAATGACAAAAATTGTACATAGTCAGTGCTTTGAGTGGGCCGGTATGCACCGGTACTCAGTACCGCCACTTCCAAATATAGCTCTTGAGCGTACCGCCACTTCTTCGTGCGCCCAGAACGTGCTTTTAGCGTACCGGTACGCTCATTTGGACATCTGTTTTAATAGAGGTTTTAATCCTTTGCCTGCGCTGCCGCTTTCCAGAGCGCCCTTCACAATGCACGACTCCTAATTCGTCCCACCGAGAGCAGAGACTACATTACCCATACACCCTTGAGTTTTACAAGTGAAAAGTGCATGCGTCGCTTTTGCAGCTGTCAGTGTCAACAACTCCACGTGGCCGGAGAGGGGGGGGGTGAAACGCGCACACTCGGCTTGGTAAAAATACAAATACAGTGACACTTATAACTAAAAGAACACGGTCAGAATCAGATGACACCCCAGCTACTGTTCTATGGTTATGTTATGTTTTATAATTTACTTTATGTACGTTTTGTTAAAAAAATTTCAATATCCTTTTGCACATTTTATTTATGTTCAGTAGCTCTTTCTAAGGGTATTTGTTCAAAATCCTTTTGCACATTTTATTTATGATCGGTAGCACTTTCTAGGTCAAGCAAATCCACAAACTAATAAAAGGATTTTTTTTTTTTTTAAGGTCTCTGTTGACTGCTGTATATAAAACCCCTTCAATATAGTTGTTGTTACCTCAGGGGATGAGGGGAGTCATCAAAAAAAGTATATATAGGCTATAATAGAGTACCGGCACCTCTTTTGGTCCACTTAAAGCACTGTACATAGTTACAGTGCTTTGTGAAAGTATTCGGCTCCTTGAACTTTGAGACCTTTTGCCACATTTCAGGCTTCAATCATAAAGATATGGAACTGTAATTTTTGTGAAGAATCGACAACAAGTGGGACACAATCATGAAGTGGAACGAAATTTATTGGATATTTCAAACTTTTTTAACAAATAAAAAACTGAAAAATTGGGCGTGCAAAATTATTCAGCCCCCTTAACTTAATACTTTGTAGCGCCACCTTTTGCTGCGATTACAGCTGTTAGTCACTTGGGGTATGTCTCTTTCAGTTTTGCACATCGAGAGACTGAAATTTTTGCCCATTCCTCCTTGCAAAACAGCTCGAGCTCAGTGAGGTTGGATGGAGAGCATTTGTGAACAGCAGTTTTCAGTTCTTTCCACAGATTCTCGATTGGATTCAGGTCTGGACTTTGACTTGGCCATTCTAACACCTGGATATGTTTATTTGTGAACCATTCCATTGTAGATTTTGCTTTATGTTTCGGATCATTGTCTTGTTGGAAGACAAATCTTCGTCCCAGTCTCAGGTCTTTTGCAGAGTCCATCAGGTTTTCTTCCAGAATGGTCCTGTTTGGCTCCATCCATCTTCCCATCAATTTTAACCATCTTCCCTGTCCCTGCTGAAGAAAAGCAGGCCCAAACCATGATGCTGCCACCACCATGTTTGACAGTGAGGATGGTGTGTTCAGGGTGATGAGCTGTGTTGCTTTCACGCCAAACATAATGCATATTTGCATTGTTGCCACAAAGTTTGATTTTGGTTTCATCTGACCAGAGCACCTTCTTCCACATGTTTGGTGTGTCTCCCAGGTGGCTTGTGGCAAACTTTAAACAACACTTGTTATGGATATCTTTAAGAAATGGCTTTCTTCTTGCCACTCTTCCATAAAGGCCAGATTTGTGCAGTATACGACTGATTGTTGTCCTATGGACAGAGTCTCCTACCTCAGCTGTAGATCTCTGCAGTTCATCCAGAGTGATCATGGGCCTCTTGGCTGCATCTCTGATCAGTCTTCTCCTTGTATGAGCTGAAAGTTTAGAGGGACGTCCAGGTCTTGATAGATTTGCAGTGGTCTGATACTCCTTCCATTTCAATATTATCGCTTGCACAGTGCTCCTTGGGATGTTTAAAGGTTGGGAAATCTTTTTGTATCCAAATCCAGCTTTAAACTTCTCCACAACAGTATCTCGGACCTGCCTGGTGTGTTCCTTGTTCTTCATGATGCTCTCTGTGCTTTAAACGGACCTCTGAGACTATCACAGTGCAGGTGCATTTATACAGAGACTTGATTACACACAGGTGGATTCCATTTATCATCATTAGTCATTTAGGCCAACACTGGATCATTCAGAGATCCTCACTGAACTTCTGGAGAGAGTTTGCTGCACTGAAAGTAAAGGGGCTGAAGAATTTTGCACGCCCAATTTTTTTGTTTTTTATTTGTTAAAAAAGTTTGAAATATCCAATAAATTTCATTCCACTTCATGATTGTGTCCCACTTGTTGTTGATTCTTCACAAAAAATTACAGTTTCATGTCTTTATGTTTGAAGCCTGAAATGTGGCAAAAGGTCTCAAAGTTCAAGGGGGCCGAATACTTTCGCAAGGCACTTTAATTATGTTGTGTTGTGCAGTATTATGGTTTGCAAGGTACATCAACATACATTGTGCATATAAAGAATCCTAATATATTTGTAAATAAATATATGTTTTGCATTTTTGTATTGGGTAGGTCATTTTGACTTGGTCATTTTATAATGATTTCACCATTGCATTGGAGGTTAAAATGCAGGTTGCACACTCCAGCTCTCAGCAGGAACACACGGTGTTCCAGGCCTAGTGCATCCACAATCACTGGTGCCCAATTCCCAAGTCTGCTGGAAAGCTATGCAGTCCAGCAGTGCTGTTGCAACCAATAGCGCTAAATAAAGATAAAAGCTAATACTAAAAATCTATCTTAACCATACATAACTGATGCAATACTATGCTACTAACTAACTATGCTTCTAAGAATACTACACTAAGTTGTAACTACAACTATGATAATTAACTAGGTTTTATATATATATATATATATATATTATATATATATATATATATATATATATATATATATATATATATATATATATATATATATATATATATATATATAAAGAAATAATCTAAATGCTAAGTAGATGCTAATATACTTTAACAGGATGTTTTTATACCAGGGGCGTGAGCCACTGCCAGGGGCGTGAGCCAATGCCAGGGGCGTGAGCCAATGCCAGGGGCGTGGGTAGTGAGCCGTCAGGCGAGGAAACAACTTCAAAATTCAGCTTCAGGAACCACCGTTAAAATTTGAAGAGGGCAGCACTCAGAAGTTTTTACACCAGATATTGTAGAATTAATGTTAATTAATGCGAATTAATTAATATGTTATGCTAAAATTTCAAAACTTTTACTTGAATCAATGAACAGCTCTAATAAAGCTCCATTCTTACAGATCATTAACAAAAAAAGTTGTGTTGGTGTTTAGTTATTCTTTAAGTACAATTATCTTATCTAACTTAACTTAAGTAGATTTAAAAAGGATTTGTTTTAAAGCAAATCCACTTCTCTGGAGAATAATTGCCAAAGTTTCACTCGGTTCACGCCAAAAGTTTAAGTCTCAGTCATAACTCTCCCTCTGCAATCAGTGGAGTGAGCTTATCAGCAGCAGGGGTGGAGTCTGAGCACTGAGCACTTCACGGAGCGGCCAGTACGGAACAGACATCTCAACACACTTTTAAAAAGGAACATAATTCGTCATTTACTGTCACAAAATCCAATGCTCAAACAACATTTTATGTTTATGGGTTATTTGGAGACTAGCAGCATTAATTAGACTGTGGCGGTGCACCTTAGTCTTCTTAATGTGTAGGAAACACTGAAGCCTATCCAACTTTTTTTCATACAGAATAGACTGATGCTCTATAAAAAAAAGTTAGCCGTTGTCTCATCGGTTGTTTCCATAAAAGGCCCATAGTTCATTTACAAGAGTGTGCTTTTAGATAATGAAATTGTTTATAACTTTGTAAGTGTAAGTGAATTTGTTAATTAGATAAAAACCAAACACTAAATGTTATGTAAAATGCTTCGAACAACTGACAATGTTGAGATTATCCAATAGACTTGTGGTTTTTAACCCACACCATTAGATGGAGCCCCTGACTCAGCAGTGTATTGTACAGTGGTAGTAGACAATATAGAGACAGTACTGTTGTAGACGAGCAGAGTGAGCTTGTGGAGAGCCAGAGAGCTGTAGGACGTGACACTGAGCAGAGAGAACAGCTGATGGGAGCCTGCAATGACAACACCCACACATTCAACCATTCAACTGAACTTAATTCATTTACTCTAAGCTCTACAGAGCTTCAAAAAATGTGCCTTATTATGTTCCATTCAGATAAACTCAAATATAAAAAACAGCTAATATGCTATAACAAGGTATTGTATTGTGTAAGTACTAATATGATATTGATGACTTATCAATGAAACTGGAGCACTGCCTGCTTTAGAGCAGGTTATCAGAAACATATGTTTCCATGGAGGTGAAGGCTGCTAGGTGTCAGGATAACTGGACTTAATTACACCAGTCAGAGTGGTGTCACTCACGTTTCTATTTGGTTATGAGGTGTCACAGTTTGATTTTAGGCTCTGCTTAAACAATTCTTTGACATGCCAAGTGAAAATGTCTGTCACATGAAAGACTGGAATGCAGTTGAGTCAACTGAAATGCAGATATGGTTGACATATCGATTATAATAAATTGGCGTTATAATGTGCAGCCCTAATGGAGGTCTAACTAACCTGGTCTCTGATTGGGCGCTACCTTTAATCACACTTCAAAGATATACTGGCAATGATTCACAGAAAGGCTACTATGACGCACCTGATTGGCTGGAGTTTATTAAGGTATTGACGAGCAGAGTGAGGTCAATCGCAGCTGGGTCGATGTGCACCATTGGGAATTCTGGAAAATGGAGTGCTTTTAGTCTGTGTTAGATTATAAAGATTATAAAGATTTATTTGACCAAGATAAAAAGTCATTGAGATTAAGACACTTTTGCAAGAGTGTCCTGGCCAAGACAGCAGCATAGTCAGAAAATACATATTAACACAGTTAAACAAGCAAACCAACCATACATTCATGAATAAACAAATGAGAAGTCTAAAAACAACAACAAATGAAAGATTTATAAATGAAGAGATTTCAGTCTTCTGAAAGACAACGCTGTACAACCAACACAAAAATATAGAACACAGTGATGAGTAAAGGATTTACAGCTTGTAATGAAACAATGCATTGTGATAGAGTGTGTCCAAAGCATGTCGCATTTCTATTAGATTAGTTTATTTCTTTAGGACAGTGTACAATGTACATTAAGCTGAAGCAGAGATGCTTGTACCAGATTATAGTTTAACAGCTAATTTCCATCTGTAGTCCTATATTGTACATGTCTTTAGTGGTATGGAAAACCGTAGCACCTGGAGGAAACCTACACAGACACGAAGAGAACATGTGAACTCCACACAGAAAGGCACTTTCCACTACCAAGGACCTTCTTGCTGTGAGGAAGAAGTGCTAACCAAGCACAGAGATAAAGGTAGCAGAAACAAGTCTCTTACTGGGCTCAAAGGACAAACAATTCTCAAACAATAATTCTAAGATATAAACCTAATTTAAGTTTTAGTCTTTGCACCAGTTTCTGAAAGTGGGTTCAAAAGAAAGACAAGCATCAACTTAAATTCCCAAATATTTATATTTCTGTACCAGTGTAGTAAGGTCAAATATACCTGTAGAGTCATCCTCATCTCTGCGGTGTCTCTGCTGCTCCTCAGGTTGTAGTTCTGCAGAAAACATAAACAAGATTTAAGGTGTAAACTGCATGGTTGAGATCTCCCCAGAGTGGCTCAATGATAATGAGGTCAGGAGACTGAGATGGCCAGTCCAGAACCTTCTGTTACCAATGGCAAGTCACTCACACTGGTGGTGGTAAGCTACATCTGTAGCCAAAGGGCAGACTGACAGAGAAGGGACAGACTCCTCGACCAACACCAAATACATTCACCAACATTCTTACACATTCATACACCAAGTATCTTGCCCAAGGACACAACGACAGTATGAACTGTGCGGAAAGCGGGAATTGAAACACCAATATTCTGGTTTTAGGACGACCACTCTACCTCTGAGCCACTGTGCCCCTTAGAATTGCAGCTTCCAGGCAAATTTTGAGTGCAAATTTTACTAAAGTATTTTCTGACAACATGCTGCATTTAGTCATTCATTCATTTTCTGCTGCTTAGTCCCGTTAGGGGTTGCAGGTGACCGGAGTCTATCCCAGCAGCTTTGGGCCTGAGGCAGGGTACACCCTGGACAGTGGCCAGTTAGTCGCAGGGCTGACATTTAGAGACAGACAGTGACAGAAAACCATTCACTCTCACATTCATTCACTAGTGACACTTGAGAGTTGCCAATTAACCTATACATGTCTTTGGGCGGTGGGAGGAGCCGGAGTACCCGGAGAGAACCCATGGTAACACGTTAAGGACATGCAGACTCCTCACAGACAGACCAGAATCGGCCGAGAATGTTGTGGCCGGGTTTTGAACTCACGACTTTCTTGCTGTGAGGCAGGAGGCCTAACCACTCTGTAGTAGGTGTACCTTTCATCAAAGGCCTCTTGTTGACTCCTCTCAAATGTAACGTTTATGGTTGTGGCCAAAAAGTTCAATTTTGGTCTCATCACTCAAATGATTTTGTTCGAGAATTTTTTAGGCTTGTCTCTGTGCTGTTTGGCATATTGTACCCGCATAGTATTGGCTTTCTTCTGGCAACTCCACCATGCAGTCCATTTTTCAGCCCAAGAGCCTCATTATTGTACATCTTGATTTTGATTGACTTTGACTTTATTTGTGGGTTTTACTTTGCATCCTGAACAATTTTCCTGGCAGTTGTGGCTAAAATCTTTGTTGGACTACCTGACCTTGGTTTGGTTTCAACAGAATCCCTCATTTTGAACACTACTGATTGACATTCTCAATTCCTTGGATATCTTTTTATATTCCTTTCCTGTTTTATACAGTTCAATAACTGTTCAATACAGTTCACTAATAATTAATAAAAATTGCTTTGCCCATAACTCAGAATATAGAATTGGATGAAGGGTCTGTCAGGGGCCCAGAAACCCACTGATTACAAGAAAACAGATCACAGATGGTTACCTTTATTAGCCATTCAATCCTGTTTGTGTAAACTTGTGTGTATGTTATTAGGCCAAAATTACCAGAGTATGTAAACTTTTGATCAGGGTTATATTTTCTGTTGTCATTATGATTTAAAACGAGTAAACACAATTGGAAAAAAAAGTTTTATGTTATCATTCATATTCTCTGAAAAGTGGCCAAAAATTATATATTCTGCCAGAGTATGTAAACTTATGAGCACAACTGTATTTGATGGTACTAGTGGTTAGTAAAGTTAAGTAATGTGGTTAAACATTAAAGTGCTTGTACACCTTAACCAAATTACCCCTCGGGGATAAAAAAAAGTTAAATTGAATTGACTTGTCACATCTATCCCTCTGCTTATACATTTATTTCAGTATATAAAGTTTTCATAACCTGGCATGCTTTGTCGACCTGCTGATTGAAATAAAGACTTTCCCTGATAAGGAACAAGGTGCATGAAATCAAGTGAGTGGCTCCAGATAGATCACACTTACGATTACAAGCTTCAGGGAAAAGCACAGGGACTGAATTGTGGTAATTTCAGTAATAAAAATAGAGATTAGATTTGAAAGATTTCTAATCTGACAACATAACATGGAAACATACAAGTGCAGAAAGAGCTGGAAAGGGGGCTTAAAGGGCTGAAATATGTATATTTGTCTCTGAATATGACCAATCAGAGACAAACAGTCATGGTCCTGGGCTGGTCTTCATGTGGTCATGGTTTAATGTGGTCTTGGGACTAGTTTAGGTCTGTTCTGTCTAGTTTTGCCTTGGGTCTGGTACTGGCCTTGATCTGGTCTAGTTCTGGTATTGATCTGGATGTGGTCCAGGTCTGGGTCTGGTCTAGTCATTTCCTGGTCTTAGTGTGGTCCAGTCTTGTCCTGGACTTGGTCTTATCCTGGTTTTGGTTCAGTCCTGGTCTTGGTCTGAACTTAGTCTGGTTGTGGTCTAGGTCTTGGTCTGGGTCTAGGTTCTGGCCTTGGTCCGGTTTAGTGCTGGTCTTGGTCTGGATGCATTCTGGGTATGGTCTTGACTGGATCTGGTCTTGTCCTGGAACTATTCTTAGCAGAAGTAAAACCAAAATGTCTTTGTTTAAAGAGAGGAATTGGAACACAACGGGATTAACTCTATAAATGGAGCTCAACACTGAACATGTTTATAAACTAGGGCCAACCTGTCCCGTGGCATCAAAGAGGCTAAGAGACAGCACTCCAGGAGGATAGCTCACCAATTCAGCGACAGCAGAGACACTAGGAACCTGTGGCAGGGGATACAGACCATTACGGACTACAAGCCCCCACCACGGACCTGTGACAACAACATCTCTCTGCTGAACGAGCTGAACACCTTCTTCGCTCGCTTTGAGCAACAAAACAACACCACTGCACAGAAGACTCCACCTCCTCCCGGCGACCAGGTGATGACGCTGACCCCAGACAGCGTGAGGAGATCCTTCAGTAGGATCAATGCCCGCAAAGCTCCGGGTCCTGACAACATCCCTGGGCGTGTACTGAAAGTCTGTGCAGCAGAACTCACTGATGTCTTCACAGACATTTTTAACATCTCACTGAGTCAGGCTGTTGTCCTCCCCTGGACCCCTTCCAGTTTGCATATCGGTCCAACCGGTCGACCGATGATGCCATCTCCACTGCCGTCCACTCAGCACTCACCCATCTGGACAAAAAGGACTCATATGTCAGAATGCTGTTCATAGGCTTCAGTTCAGCATTCAACACAATCATCCCTCAACAGCTCATCTACAAGCTGAGTCAGCTGGGGCTCAACACTTCGCTGTGCAACTGGCTGTTGGACTTCCTGACTGGAAGACCTCAGGCAGTACGGGTCGGCAGCAACACATCCAGCACCATCACACTGAACACTGGGGCCCCCCAAGGATGTGTGCTGAGCCCCCTCCTCTTCACTCTGCTGACCCATGACTGCACACCGTCACACAGCTCTAACCTCTTCATTAAGTTTGCAGATGACACGACTGTGGTGGGTCTCATTAGCAACAAAGATGAGACAAACTACAGGAGTGAGGTGAGCCGCCTGGCTGGGTGGTGCAGTGACAACAATCTCTCTCTGAACGTGGAGAAGACGAAGGAGATTGTTGTAGACTTCAGGAGAACACACACTCAGCACGTTCCTCTGACCATCAACGGTGCGACTGTGGAAAGAGTGAGTAGCACCAAGTTCCTGGGTGTGCACATCACAGAGGACCTCTCCTGGACTGAAAACACCACAGCACTGGCCAAGAAATCAAATCAGCGTCTCTACTTCCTCCGCAAACTGAGAAGAGCCAGAGCCCCACCCCCCATCATGTACACCTTCTACAGAGGCACCATCGAGAGCATCCTGTCGAGCTGCATCACTGTGTGGTATGGCACCTGCAACGCGTCCTGCCGAAAGACTCTGCAACGCATAGTGAGAACAGCTGAGAAGATCATTGGTGTCTCTCTCCTCCCTACAGGACATTTATGGAACACGTCTCACCCGCAAAGCCCTCTGCATCACAGGTGATCCCACTCACCCATCACACAGCTTTTTCAGCCTGCTACCATCAGGGAGGAGACTGCGGAGTCTCCAGGCCAGGACCAGCAGACTGAAGGACAGCTTCATCCACCAGGCTGTCAGGAAGCTGAACTCCCTCCCGAACCTGCCCCCCCCCTCTTCTTCCCCAGGCACCACTGAACTATGAACCCCCACTAATTATATGATGACATGCACTAGTCACTTGTGCAGCATTGGTCTGCTCACTCACCGCACACTACCTCATTCGGCATGGAACTGATGTCATTCCACTACCTCATCAGTCAGTTAAATAACTGCTCTTGGACACTTGTCACTTTAATCAGACAAGATATTTTAATAAGTGATTTTTTTGCACTAAAAAAAAAAATCTTTTAACTGCACTGTTGTTCACTTTATTGATTTGCACAATATCTGTCATTTACCTTGCGCTGCTTTATTTAACTTAATTTTTAGCTTTATTTTTAATTTTATTATGTCTCTTTTTTTATCATTTCCCTTATTGTATAGTTGTACCTACATTTTTATATTTGATCCAGTTATTTTTTAGGCTTTAATGTTAATGTTATCTGTATGCACCGGGGACTGAGAGTAACGCAATTTCGATTCTCTGTATGTATGTACTGTACATGTGGAAATTGACAATAAAGCAGACTTGAAACTTGAAACTTGAAACATTAAGGCCACACTTCAAAGGATAATGTCATCAGGCTGATTACTGATGAGACTCACCTGTTCACAGGCAGCCACCTGAAAACAGCGACGCCTTCAAACAAATGCATCTCATTCAAAAATTATAAACAGTAGAGAAAAACCTTGACAACGTGAGCGGCATGAGACTCTGCTGAACGTTAAAATATTTATGTGGTTTTTATGAAAACAGAGTGTCAGCAGACGATACGAAAACTTGTAAGATTTCTGTTTGTGAGAAGAACAGTTTAGATGTTTTTAACATGGGAGTGAATGGGGGAGAAGGAGAGACATTCTGTGAGTGTTGATGCTGGATTTGGCCCAAAGCTCATGACCATAGGTGAGAGTAGGAACGTAGATCGACCGATAAAAACGAGAGCTTTGCCTTACAGCTCAGCTCCTTCTTTACCACGACAGACTGGTACATTACATCGATCCGTCTGTCAATCTCACGCTCCTTCCTTCCCTCACTCGTGAACAAGACCCCAAGATACTTAAACTCCTCCACTTGAGGCAGGAGCTCTCCAACAACCTGAAGGGGACAAGCCACCCCTTTCTCCCCTTTCTGACTGAGAACAATGGTCTCAAACTTTGAGATGCTGATCCTCATTCCAGCCGCTTAACACTCAGCTGCAAACCGTCCCAGTGTTCTGCCCATAAAGATAATGAACATCATGCACCGGGAACAGGTCTGACTTACTGCCGGCAATGCGAACCAAGCTCCTGCTCTGGTTGTACAGGGACCAGACAGCCCTTAGCAAAGGGCCCCGGACCCCATACTCCCAGATCACCCCCTTCAGGGTGCCACGATGGACACAGTCTTCTCCAGATCCACAAAGCACATGTGGACTGGTTGGGCAAACTCCCATAAACCCTCCAGCACCCTGGAGAGGGTATAGAGCTGGTCCAGTGTTCCACGACCGGGACGAAAACCGCATTGTTCCTCCTGAATCCGAGGTTTAACTATCGCATAGACTTTCCCGGGGAGGCTGAGGAGTGGGATCCCTCTGTAGTTGGAACACACCCTCCGATACCCCTTCTTGAAAAGAGGGACCACCACCCCGGTCTGCCAGTCCAGAGGTTCTCTCCCCAACCGCCACACGATGTTGCAGAGGCGTGTCAGTCAAGATAGCTCTGCAACATCCAGATACTTGAGGTACTCAGGGTGTATCTCATCCACCCCTGGTGCTTTTCCACCAAGGAAACAGTGACTTCGGCCTGGGTGAAGAACGAGTCCACCTTTGAGCCCCCGGCCTCTGCTTCCTCAGTCGAAGACATGTCAGTGGGGTTGAGGAGATCCCCGAAGTATTCCTTCTACTGTCAGAAGATTCCCACCTCCACTGTAAACAGTGTTGGCAGGGCACTGCTTCCCCCTTCTGAGGCACCGGACAGTTTGCCAGATTTTCTTCGAGGCCAACCGATAGTCTTTCTCCATGGCCTCACTGAACTCCTCTTAGACCCGAGTTTTTGCCTCCACAACCACCCGGGCCCAGCTCGCTTGGCCTGCCGGTACACATCACCTGCCTCAGGAGTCCCACAAGCCAACCAGGCTTGATAGGTCTCTTTCTTCAGCTTGACGAAATCCCTTACTTCCAGTGTCCACCACCGGGTTCGAGGATTGTCGCCACGACAGGCACCGGAGACTTTGCGGCCACAGCTCTGAGTGGCTGCGTCAACAACGAAGGTGGAGAACAGACCCTCACAGTATGTTTGGGTCTGCCAAGTCTGTCCAGCTTTCTCCCCCGCCATCAAATCCAACTCACCACCAGTTCAGTTTACAGCTCCGCCCCTCTCTTCACCCGAGTGTCCAAGCCATATGGCCAGAGGTCAGATGGAAGAACTACAAAGTTAATTATCATTCTCCGGCCTAGGGTGTCCTGGTGCCACGTGCACTGGTGGACACACTTTTGCTTGAACATGGTGTTCATTATGGACAAACTGTGACTAGCACAGAAGTCCAAGAACAGTACACCACTCAGGTTCAGATCCGGGGGGGCCGTTCCTCCCAATCACGCCCCTCCAGATGTCACTGTCGCTGCCCACAAGAGCGTTGAAGTCGGGTCCCGGGGCTCCAACCCCGGGCCTGGCTCCAGGGTGGGGCCCCTTTTGCGCTATACCGGGCGACGTAACAATCCTTGAATTTTTAATATACATAAAGGGTTCCCTATCTTTTCTTACTATGTACTATTGTGGGTGTGTTTGCAATAGGATAAAATAAGAATGAAAAAATGCTAGCCATAAGTATTCTAGTCTTAGGTTCTATAGACATAAAAACAAAAATATTACAAAAACTATAAAAGGCAGGATTACAAAAAATAATAGCAGAATTGTCATATAATTTAGACATGTTTTAAAGTTTGAATGACAAAAATTGGTTAAATGAGCGAGGGGTTGAAAGCGGACAAAAATCTATAATTTTGTATAATACTTATATATATATATTATAATATAATACTTTATTACAGACTCGAGGTCCAATATAAAAATATTAATTAGTAATTACAGTGATATAATACATGGATGCACACTTTTTTGCCTTTTTGTGATAGTAGGCTGTAGGTTAACAGATGAAGACATTGTACTTTTGTGCAGGTAGCTTGTTTCTGGCATTTAATGAATAGCAGACACATTAATTTATATTATGTGATGCAGCTCTGTATGGCGGAGTAGGCCAAGACAAATTTTCCCTTGGGTACAATAAAAGTCTATCTTATCTTATGAGTACACCTCAGTTTCGCTTTGATTTGGTTGGGGTGTTAGCAGAGTTGTGGCCTATGACCATCATCTTCAGAGTATTCAAGATCAGCCCTCCTGCCCCTGATGGAGCTGCAGACTTGATAATGGGGTGTGTGTGGGTCATCGGCCTTGTGTGAGGCAAAATCAGTAGATAGCAATATGCCTAGAGTGAGTGAGGTGACAAGGGCATGGACAAGAACCTGGGTGGAGTAAAGTAAAAGGCTGTATTATTGAAATGTGAAGTGAAAGAGAGAATGTAGTCCAATATTACACCTAAACTTTTGACCTGAGAGGAAATGGGGACCAGTGAGCCTTCAATGCTTATACTAAGGGGTGGGGATTTAGAGAGTGGGGATTTGGAGCGATGAGGATAATTTTTATTGCCGTTGAGTTTGACTTTATTAGTTGTTATCTAAGTTGTTAGTGAGTGTAGGGGGACATGATGAAATACCAGGTTCAGTAAAAATGTACAGTTGAGGTTCGTCAGCATAACAATGAAAATGGATACCAAAGTAACAGAAAATATTTCAGAGGGGGTGGATGTAAATAATGAATGAAAGGGGACCTAAAACTGAACCTTGGGGAGCTACATAATTTAATGAGGATGAGAATGACTTGATATTCTTAATTTGTTTCCTGTTGGTGAGAACAATTCTAGAGCAGTACCATTAAAAAGAAAAAATAGAAAATAAAATGTTTTACCTTGATAGAAACACAGCAACAACAAAACAGTAGAAGCAGAGAAGATGAGACATAGTCGTATTGATGTCTTTACACCAGCCATAGTAATCAGGAAACTGCAAAAAACAGAACACTTCTAAAGTTAGGCAAGTGATTATTTTGACCATATCAACATTTTATCCATATTTTCCAACTCCAAGCTGTATAAACCTGAATCTTTATTGGATTTAATGCATAGCAGGTGATGTGTATTTGTATAATGAGGGGTGTGGCCTAAGGAGATTGATCCTATATCAAGGTGTGCATAGTTATTAGGCAGATTCTTTTCTTCAGGAAAAATTGGCCAAAAAAAGAGATTTAACTGACTCTGAAAAGTCAAAAATTGTAAAAAGTCTTTCACAGGGATGCAGCACTCTTGAAATATCTCAGATATTGGGGCGTGATCACAGAACCATCAAACGTTTTGTAGCAAATAGTCAACAGGGTCACAAAAAATGTGTTGAGAAGAAAAGACACAAATTAACCGCCAAAGATATGCAAAGAATCAAACGTGAAGCTACCAGGAACCCATTATCCTCCAGTGCTGCCATATTCCACAACTGCAACCTACCTGGAGTGTCAAGAAGTACGAGGTGTTCAGTTCTCAGAGACATGGCCAAGGTAAGAAAGGCTGAAACCCGATCCACCTCAGAACAAGACACAGAAGTTGAAACGTCAAGAATGAGCCAAGAAATATCTGAAGACAGATGTTTTAAAGGTTTTGTGACTGATGAGGACACAGAGCTCCACTTCGACTCAGACTCCAGCAGGTGGAGGTGGGGTACTTTTATGGGCAGGTATTATTAAAGATGAGCTAGTTGGACCTTTTCGAGTTGAAAATGGTCTCAAAATCAACTCTCAGACCTTCCGCCAATTTTTAGAAAACACTTTCTTCAAAAAAAGAAAAAAAGTCTGCATCTTTCATGAAGACTTTGATTTTTATACAAGACAACGCTCCATCACATGCACCAATGTTCTCCACTGCTTGGCTGGCCAGTAAAGGCCTTAAAGATGAAAAACTAATGACACCTGACTTAAACCCTCTTGAGAAATTCTGGGCCCTTCTTAAGCAGGACATTTAACGTGAAGGTAAACAGTACACCTCTGAACAGTGTCTGGGAGGCTGTGGTTGCAGCTGCACAAAAAGTTGATTCTGACCAGATCAAGAAACTGACTGACTCCGTGAATGGAAGGCTTGTGACTGTTATCGAAAAGAAGGGTGGCTATAAAAGGTCACATATAATTTTTTTTTTTTTTAATTTCAGAAATGTTTATTTGTAAATGTTGAGTTTGTTGATTAACTTAACTTTTACTACTTAAATGTTCAGGTTTGAGGGTTTGTTAACATTTTGGATTGACCAAGAGCACTGTAGTTGTACAATAACAAAATTAAACCCTTGAAAATACAACTCGCCTAAGAATTTTGCACACAGTGTAATGTTTCACAGTTTTTCTTATGGTTTAGGTTTGACAACACTAGTGGTAACATTTCCTATTCTGACAGCAAAAAAAAGCTGATCCAACTAATGACAAGACCATAATCAGAAAAAGTAAAGAATATAAAATCATTATGAACATTATCATAATATTCTTCATGGCAATACAATGAGCATGACTGGTAAAAGTAAGAAAAATGCTCACCTGGTGATTTAAACTCTGTTGTTAAATGTGTCCAAAAGATCCAGAGCAGCTTTAAATGTGCAGATTTTACCTCCAGAGTTTTGTGACTGTCAGCAAACTGTTCTGTTTGAAGCCAAATCCATGTGAATACAAGCCTGGTACTACACCCAGAGCCCGCTGCAGAGAGTGTCCCACTCAAGCCTAAGTACTCTCATATTACCACTCAGTGTGTACAAAGGACTGCTCCCTCCTTCAGGTTTGGGTATTGGCACCAGACACAAATATACTCAAGCTCATTTATTGTGAAATACCTTAAATAGCAAAAATAACTGCTGTGGAAAAAAACTTTCAAGGGAAAAAAAGAATACTGTGGGAATGTTGTTTAAAGTTTTAGATTTACCATAAATGTTTCATAGAAAATATGAATGTGTAAATGCTTAATTCTCTATGAACTATATGTACTGATATGATTTTTATAGTGTATTTAAGGCTCATGTTGGCGAGAACAAAACTGTCTTTTACCAACTTCAGTGTCACGGGTGCAACCTGAAACCAAAGCCCCACTCTAGCATAGACTTTGTGTGGCCTAACTTGTCTTATGGGAAGCACTCCAAAAAATAAATCAGCATACCACAAGACATAAAAAGAAATAATGTCCCAAGTTTATTATTAATAATAATATAAAATGAGGCCTATGATAAAATGTATTTCAAGAATTAAGGTATCTATCTAAAAGTTGTAAAAAGTGTCCCCAGGCTATGACGAATTCAAGCTCCTCTGGTGCGCACAGCCAACGTCTGAAGACGTGTGAAGAGTCTGGCCTCTCCTCTTTTCCGGCCCTTCCCATGATGAGCGAGAGCCTGCATAGAGACAGGCAATAAACCAGCAGCAAGTAAACAAGCTAATTACTGTATAATCTTCACAGGGTTTTTGCCTCCTCTGCTTCATGCTGCGATTGCCATGTTCTGTCCACACCTGACTTATATCACACGCACACACACCACCACTCCCTCGCACACCTGTACCTAATCTGGAATTTACTGGGACACACACACTTGCAGAGCTCACAGGCACACACCCACAACACCCTACGTATGTGTTCTGGTCCCCTAGGACACCACACACAAGTTTCCTCATTCTATATACCTGTGTGGGCGTACCCACAGGTACCCCCACGTCGATATAGACGTTCCCAAGGAGGGCCTTATCAGCACCAATACAATCGTTCCTAGCCATGTCCCAGTACCTGGACCCCATGGACTAAAAGTCTACCATCATGTAACCCACTCATGAGATGTTAAGCCCATTTGCAGCCCTCAAAATTAACCAGGGTAATTCTCTGCTACCCCTTAGTTGTTTGCTTCTAAAAACCTCCTTGCAGACACTCTCACTAACAAACTAAGTTTCCTGACTGGAGCTGTGTGATGCTGATTCGGCTTTATTCTGTATGAATTTCCAAGTCTTACTTAGTTTTTCTGTTCTTCTCTTTAAGAAAACACTTTGTAAAAGTCTTTCCCCAAATTTCCACTGTTGAGCCTTCACCTCTGGATGTATGAGTTTGTTAATGCACTGTTGATAGGCAGGCTGTGATTCTGAGTGTAGTGTAGAGAAAGAAGTATCCCAGTTTACACTGCACGTATCTGTGCAGCGTCGTGGAAAAGCCAGCAACCAATGTCGCAGCTACTCGCCCACTAGATGTTTTTTAGTTTCGCAGCAAAGCAAATCCCCAAGCAGCTCAAAAGAGCATGCATGGGAAGAACAAGATGGTTTAATAAAAGCAATTGTTAAAGACATGTGTGGGACCAAAACAGAACAAGGAGGACCAAAAAAAAAAAAAAGGTTACGTTTGAGATCCGTTTGTTGTTCCAATCAACATCACTTCCCAGGTTTTTCTTTATTGAGCACATTGGGCACATATTGCATTTAATGTGTGTATATAAACATATACATTTTAAATTAAATATTAAAATAAAGAAAGTGAGGTCATATATTTTTGTATTACTTAGATGTTTTGCTCATTTGGTTGATGGTTTGGAAACTTGATCTGTGCAGATTGATTGTAAGTGGCGCTACCGTTGCAGAGAATTAGAACTGCTGCGTATCGCTGGCAAAGCGCAGCGCTGACGTGTGCAGTTCAATTGGGAATAAAAGTGCTTGTTTTCTCAGCATGGGCAATTATGATTAAGATATGTGGCTTTGATCGGTTTATTGAATAGTTACAGCTGCTTAACCCACTTTATTGGACCGAGGTCTCAGGAGCAAAAGATGAAGAAACTCATATTGAAGCAAGAGTCAGGACATGGCTGTGGGATATATTAGTCTAAAATACTACATAATAGCAGACTGTCATTAATAATTAACTATACATTAATAAGTTAATATATTATGTAAAATATTACACATAAATACTAGTATAAATGACAGCTGGGTATTTCGGCATTTGTATTTCGGTGATTTTATTTACAAATATAGCACTGATTAATTTCCCTTTAGTTTGAAACTGTGAATGTTTAGATTTTAACTTTTACTGTAGTAAAACACAATTTGAAATTTAAAAGCCCCGCCTACATTTTTGTTCTTTATAAACGATCAAACACTTAAGCTAGTTAACCAACATTCGCTTGTTTAACTGTAGTAGGTCACATGAGAAAACTATTAAGAAATTATTTATGGCTACATACGTAAATATATATCTACCTTGCATTTACTTGATCTTACCTTTGATGAAATCTTTGCTGTGTTTCCGTTACGGGTCCGGTCTAGGGGGGGTAGACCCGAACAGAAAATACCCTGTATAAACAGGAGGAATGATGAGACAGTATATGCAGGTGCTTCTGTTCTGTGCAGTGTCGCTCGTAGAATTTATTAAAGCAAAATATCAAAAATACAATTACATGGCTTCCAAAACGCATTTGTAGCTTAAACGTGCTTAATGGTACCAAAACTATGCATTGTTAGCATCTATACTGTTTATGAAAACTCCAGTGTGAATCGTAATGCCATACAAAACCACTGAATATCTTTAGGCATGTAGCAGCAGAAGCCTACAGAACTGTGTGAGTCTATGTAATTCTTGTCTCTTTGAGCTTAAAGTGCCGTGTTATTGCTGAGAAACCGCGCAGTGTGTTTACTACGACCCTGTCACGTGGTGTACCGGCGTCTAGTCTCACCTGCAGCGGGCTGGTTTCGTATGAGTTGTTTGTGGCCGTCTAGAGGCGTGACCAATTGCCAGCTCCGCTCTGCTATATAACCCCGTGGTTTAATCGAAGTCAGTAGGAGAAGCAACTTAGCAGCAGAAGCCTACAGAACTGTGAGTGTATGTAATTCTTGTCTCTTTGAGCTTATAGTGCCGTGTTATTGCTGAGAAACCGTGCAGTGTGTTTACTACGACCCTGTCACATGGTGCACCGGCGTCTACTCTCACCTGCAGCGGGCTGGTTTCGTTTGAGTTGTTTGTGGCCGTCTGGAGGCATGACCTGCTGAATTCAATTTCTTGAATAGACGGGTATTTAAGTGGGAGTAACCACCGCAGCAGCGGTTGCGGCAGCTGTCATTGCGTGAAGACCGAAGAGAGTAAAGACCATCGACTCTACCTGCACGCGACTCCACCGAGCAGGGACACACCCACAGGGCACCTGAGTATTGCACTTCTTTTTTTGTACTAATTGTTTGCACTTATAATTTATTATTTCTACTTTTACTTTCTTCTTGTATATTTTCCTATTCGGCTCTTAAATGTGTTTTCAAATTACTACTGTCATTTCAACACGGAAATTATCATCTGTTTCACGCAAAAGGCGACGCAACCATAATAATCTGCTTGTTGTATCACTGTCAAAAACTGCCCCTTCTACTTTCCCAATAGGCTTGTGGAACTGCCAGTCTGCTGTGAACAAAGCTGATTTCATTACAGCTTTTGTTCAACATTCTGGTCTTTCAGTTGTAGCACTTACAGAAACATGGATCAAACCAGAGGACTCTGCCACTCCCGCCGCCCTCTCCCATAATCACACTTTCTCCCACAGTCCTCGCCTCACTGGAAGGGGGGGAGGGACCGGACTACTTATTCTTACCGACTGGAAGTTCAAACAGCTATCACCCTTGTGTGACAACAGCTCCTTCGAGTTCCATGCTGTTACCATCACCCACCCTGTTAAAAGTCATTTTGTAGTTATCTATCGGCCCCCAGGTCAGCTTGGACATTTCTTGGAGGAGTTCCCTGAGGATGGTACTTTATGGTGGTATTAGGAGACTTCAACATCCACCTTGAAAAGCCACAGGCTGCTAACTTCATTAACCTAACTGCATCATTTGACCTCAAGCAGGTTTCCACATCGGCAACCCACAAGTCTGGTAACCAACTAGATCTTATCTACATAAGATACTGCTCCACTCGGCACACTCAGGTCACGCCACTGCACACTTCCGATCATTTCTTCATTACTCTCGACCTTGACCTAACTTCTCCAGACACTGCAACTGTTTTACCGCTGGTCACTTTCCGACACAACCGCACACTCAGTCCCTCCCGCTTTTTCCTCTGCTGTCTCTTCTGCACTCCCTTCTGAGGAGCTCTCTTTTAAACACTAACACCGCCACCGACACTCTGTGCTCCACGCTTACATCCTGCTTGGACAACTTATGCCCTCTTACATCTAGACCAGCCCGTACATCCTCGTCTGCCCCCTGGTTATCCGATGTTCTACGCGAGCACCGCGCCAGCCTCCGGTCAGCTGAGAGAAAATGGCGCAAGTCAAAAGATCCTACTAATCTCTTTATCTACCAGTCTCTCCTCTCTACTTTCTCCGCTGATGTCACCTCTGCAAAAACTGTCTACTACCATTCTAGGTTAATCAACTCACCTGACTCGCGCACTCTCTTTAAAACCTTTTCTGCCCTCCTTTGTCCGCCTGCTCCCCCACCTTCATCGGACTTAACAGCTGATGATTTTGTGTCTTTCTTTATAAAGAAAACGACCGCCATCAGCAGTCAGTTCTCTGCGCCACCACCTGTCGAGCTCATTCAGACCCCTGATATGTGTTTGCTCACTTCCTTCTCTCCTCTAACTGAAGCAGATGTTTCCAAGGTCATTAGTTCTAACCACTACCTGCCCGCTGGATCCCATCCCCACACATCTCCTTCAGGCCATCTCTCCATCTGTCGTGCCTGCTCTCACCCACATCATCAACTCATCTCTCTCCACTGGGTCATTCCCCACAGCTTTCAAAGAGGCCCGCATCACACCACTACTGAAGAAACCCACTCTTAACTAGGGATGGGTATCGTTAAGGTTTTAACGGTATTACTACTCTTACTGCTTAACGGTCCGGTACTTTAACGGTATTCTTATCGGTACTTTGTGTTGTGTGTGTGTGTTTTTTTTTAAGAACAAGTTGAGAACAGAATTAACAATTCTTTATTTTTTTTTAATTAATAAAACAATTATTTGTAGTGCAAGAAACAGCCATGTTTGAACAAATAGCTATTATACACACACACACACACACACACACACACACACACACACACACACACACACACACACACACACACACACACACACGTATATATATATATATATATATATATATATATATTATTGTAAACTAACTTGAGTGTGTGCTGTGCATTTAAGTGCTGTGCATTTATGTTAGCTAAATAAATGTTTACATTTACATACTGATTTTTCTTTATTTGGAATTTTAAAAACAAAAGAAATCAACAGAATTTCTACACAAGGTTAACAAACCAGGGAGATTTTACATTTATTTTAAATGACGTGAACAACGTTGATTCAACATGATTTTAGCATACATACCAGACGTAGATGAGGCAACAACCAGAGACGAGCTAGCTAGGCAGTCGAAGACTTTGTATTTCTCTGTCTGCACATAATGCACTTTTGAAAGGTGCTTAGACAGATTGCCTGTGTTTCCGCCCTTACATGCAAACATTTTATTGCACTTATGACAACGAGCGTTGTCTGCATCAACTCTAGAGAAGTGTAACCACACTTTGGAACGTTATGCTCTCTCCGCCATCGTCACTCTTTGTATTAAGCAGAGGTTTTCATACTGTTGTGCGCAAGCGCCGCGCGTGTTGTGTTGTGTGTGTGACAGAGTGCTGTGACAGACAGCCTCCGCGGCGCGCATGAGAGATCTCGCAGATCTCACAGACAAACGTCTTAATATGATCCACATTAGAAATGTTTGGTGATAAAATGTGCACGATAACATATTATTAAGCGAAAATACATAGTACATTCATTATTTTTTTCCCCTCCAGTACCGAAAGCAGAACCGATAGCGTCAGATCTTATTGATACTACGGTCTTTCATAATTTAGCCCCGGGGCCAGTTTAATACCGGGTTTCGGTACCCATCCCTACTCTTAACCCTACACTGCTAGAAAACTACAGACCGGTTTCCCTCCTTCCCTTCATTGCCAAAGCTCTGGAGCGAGTTGTGTTTAACCAGCTCTCATCCTTTCTCACACGGAACAACCTCCTGGACCAGAACCAGTCTGGGTTCAAGAGCAGGACATTCCACCGAAACTGCCCTGCTCTCAGTCATCGAAGCTCTGAGACTGGCAAAGGCAACATCCAAGTCATCTGTACTCATCTTACAGGATCTGTCTGCTGCTTTTGACACTGCTAATCATCACATCCTCCTGTCTTCTCTCAGGGCGATGGGTGTCTCTGGAATGGCGTTGCAATGGTTCAAGTCTTACATCTCGGATAGGTCATTCAGAGTATCCTGAAGAAACGAGGTCTCTGAGTCCCAACATCTCAATACACAGGGCTCAGTGCTTGGACCGCTACTCTTTTCCATATACATGACATCCCTTGGCTCTGCCATCCAGAAGCATGGCTTTTCCTATCACTGCTGCAGATGACACTCAACTCCACCTGTCATTTCAACCTGACGATCCGACGGTCTCTGCTCGCATCTCAGCATGTCTGAGTGACATCTCACTTTGGATGAAGGACCATCACCTGCAGCTGAACCTTGCAAAAACAGAACTGCTTGTGATTCCGGCCAATCCAAAGACCCACCACAACCTCTCCATTCAACTAGGCCCATCAACCATTACACCGTCCAGCACTGCCAGAAATCTGGGAGTGGTAATTGATGATCAGCTAAACTTCACAAGTCTTGTCGCCAGCACCACCCGGTCCTGTAGATTCATCCTCTACTACATTAGGAAAATTAGACCTTTCCTATCAGAGCACTCTACGCAAATTATAGTCCAGGCTCTTGTCTTGTCCAAACTGGATTATTGCAATGCTCTACTGGCTGGACTCCCTGCCTGCACAACCAAACCTCTGCAGCTGATCCAGAATGCAGCGGCAAGAGTGGTCTTTAATGAACCAAAGAGAGCGCACGTAACTCCTCTATTCATTAGGTTACACTGGCTCCCGGTTGACGCCCGCATCAAGTTCAAAGCTATGCTCTTGGCCTACAAGACCACCACTGGTTCTGCACCCTCATATCTTCACTCACTAATACAGAAAAAAAAAAATTATCCTTTATCCTTAGCATTGTATACTGCGCTGGGTTTAAACTTACTAGTTTTTTGTGCACTTATGCTTTTTGTACCTTGTGTTGTTAAAATTGCTTCCATTGTTATCCTCACTTGTAAGTCGCTTTGGATAAAAGCGTCTGCTAAATGACTAAATGTAAATGTAAATGTAGGTCGCTGCATTATTGAAGAAAAATAGTATTTGGTGCTATAGATGTGAATTGTAATATATATTACCAGCTGATCAAGCAAATACTCTTTGAATAATAACCAAAATTGCATTCAGTGCACCCAACAAAATGGTCTGCACATTACAGTCATTTTGTTATCATTACCAAAACTGTAATTTCCTGCACTGACATAACAATTAAATACATTTTAACTCTGTGCGGGCTCTTACAATCGCAGTAAAAAGTAACATTAAATCATACACATTGCGAGTGGGGGAAGGGCGCCGCTGCTGCAAGACCTCGTGGCCACGCTGCTGTAGCTAGTTCAATACTGAACAATATACCTTTACCATTTGGCTTTGTTAGAGCTGACTTAGCATAAACTATTCGTAAACTATTATCAACAATGTTATGCTGTTCATATTTATGTGTTTTGTGCTCTTCACATTACTAACCTGTATAAACAGGAGGAATGATGAGACAGTATGCAGGTGCTTCTGTTCTGTGCAGTGTCGCTCATAGAATGAGGAAACTGCGCGAGACTCTCAGAGAGAGGCCCAGGCCTGAAGCACAACCAAAACACTGCCCCCAAGTGGCGCACCCCAAAACTACGATTGACATGTATTCTGAACATCAAATTGTGGCCAAGTGATATTCAAAAAAATAAACCTTATCAACAACAAAAATGGGACCACACATTTTGTGTGCGTCACACGCTCCCTGACAACAGAAAATGGCTCCGGACATTTGTAAATCAAACTATCTTAACTCTCACTACTGTTATAAAGGAATAAGTTCCTTTTGAAGTCCATGTCTTAATGCATTTCAGTCTTAATTGTTCATCAATAAGCAAACAATTGTGCTGTGTAATGTGCTATTGAAGTGAATGGATATAGTGGGTGTGTGAAGTGCTGTGGAATAAGTCTTTATGGTGTGTGATATACCACTGGGTTTGAGTCTATTCCCCAGACAGGTACAGCTGGTGGCATGAAGGCTCCTACGGAGCTGACAGCTGGTGGCAGCTGGTAGGATGGCTGAAGGGATGGCTGTCCCAGGCAGTCATATGTGAACATCTGAGGCGGTTTCCTTGTACACGTGGACCTCCTAACCTGTGCAGGTTGCTGTAGGTCAGCTGGTTCACTGTAGTCCTCCTGGTTGGCCTCAGCCTGTGTATCCTTCGCAGGCCCTGGTATAGCGGGTGAACTGTCCTCGACCTCAAGATGTTCTGTGCCAAGTTCTTGTTGCTGTTGCTCAGTGTTATCAAAGTCTCTGTTTTCTCTCACTGATTCAATCTCAAGAGTATGTCTGCTCGCAGGAGTGTGTCCTCTCGGGTCTCTTGCAGGGGTAGGTCTGGCTGGTCCTACTCTAGCTGTGGTGTTTTGTCTGTTTTCATGAAGCTCATTAACAGGTCGTACTCTTGTGACTGGCTGTGGGATTCTTACCCAGTATTGGAAACGTTCATCCTCTGAATCTGAAGATGTATTCCTTTTGTGAGTCGCTGACTCCTTGGTCTCGTTTTGATAGTCTCTTAACTCGGGTAAGGTGTCTTTCTGGAGGTAAGTATGCTTGGTCTGAGTCTCTCTTTAGTGGCTGTTTTGGAGATACCTGAGGTAAGTTTACTGGTAAGTCATTAACTAGGAGGAGGAGGTTGCGATGAAGTGTCCTGACTTTATTACCTCCATTCTCAGGTGTCACTTTGTAGACAGGTCCATCTGCAATCCTCTCTTTCACAACATAGATAGTGTCTTCCCAGTATAACCTCAGTTTTCCAGGACCTCCTCTCTCTCCTAGATTACACACCAGGACACGGTCACCTGTTTCAAGAACAGCACCTTTAATGTGTTTGTCATAAGATTTCTTTCCTTTTGCACTTGACTGTTGGCTGTTCTCGGAGGCAATCCTATATGCCTCCTTCATCCTCGCAGCCCACTTCTCTGCATAGCCTCGAGGAGTACTAGGGTCTTCCTCTGAGTTTAGACCAAAGATCATGTCCACAGGCAATCCGCCTGTGCCGCCCAAACATTAAATAGAATGGCGACATACCTGTGGCCTCATGCCTGGTACAGTTATAGGCATGCACAACGTGTGTCAGGTGGTCTTTCCATCTCTCTTTTTCCTCTGATCCAAGTGTTCTCAGCATCTGGAGAAGAGTGCGGTTAAATCTTTCTGCAGGATTGCTCTGGGGATGATAGGGTGTTGTACGTGAATGTCCCACTTTGCTTAAATACTGCAAGGTTTTAAAGAGTTCGTTTTCAAATTCTCTCCCTTGGTCATGATGCAGTTTGTGTGGGTAGCCGTACTTGGGAATAAAGTCCTCAAAAAGCTTCTCTGCTGCGGTTTTACCCGCTTTGTTTCTGGTTGCATAGGCTTGAGCAAACCTGGTAAAGTGGTCGACAAAAACCAGAATGTACTTAAAGCCTCCTTTACTAGATTCCAAATGGAAATAATCAATAGACACTAGTTCTAAGGGGGAGCTGGTGGTGATGCTCCCCATGGGCGCTCTAATGTGGGAGACAGGCTAGGGGCACTTTCTTGTTACATAAGCCTCTACATCTCGCTTCATGTATGGCATTAGTCTCTGACTAATCTGGCTCATATCATTGTGAAGGAGTTTAAGGACTGTTGACTGATACAACTCAGGCAGGACAAGTTGGCATCTCTGACTAGTCTTTCTAAACAGCAAGCCATCTTGAAGTTGTAGTTTGTCCCACTCAAATAGCAGTTTTCTAGTTGGACCGCTCATTTTGCTTTTAATGTCACTAGTTAGTGTTTTGGTTATCTCTTTGAGCTTTAGGACTGGGCCAATAATGAGGTCATTTTGTTGCGCTTTCACAAGCTCAGCATGGTTTATGGCTGGGAGTAAGTCAGGCGGCGCCAAACTGTTTTGTGACAGGTCCAACGCAGCTACATAAGCAACATCTTTTGACTCTGCCGCACGACTACCATCCCAAATGCTCTGGATAGTGTCTCTGGACAGTTCTTTTGTGCAGGCCTCTACATAACTGTTAATGTCCAATGGCAGTCTGGACAGGGTGTCTGCATCTACATTAACTTTGCCTGGCCTGTATTTTATTTCAAAGCGAAAGTCAGCAAGCTCACCAACCCAGCGTTGGCTAACGGCGTGAAACTTCGCTGTACTCATCACATAGGTTAGTGGATTACTATCTGTGTAGACCGTAAAGTGAGACGCATAGTATAGATAGTCTCTGAATTTTTCAGATATGGCCCACTTTAAAGCCAGAAATTCTAGTTTACCTGAGTGAAGGTGGTAGCCTCTTTCTGCAGGTGTCAATGTTCGCGACCCATAGGCGATGACTCGCAGCTTACCCTCCTGTCGCTGGTACAGTACAGCACCAAGACCTTGCTCCGAGGCATCCGTGTGTAGCACAAAAGGTAGGGTGAAGTTTGGGTAGGCGAGAACTGGTGGGCTTGACAGGGCATTGATGAGCTGGCCCAGAGCCCTCTGGTGCTTTTCAGTCCAGCGGATGGGTGTCTTTGATGGCATCTGCATTCGCTTTATTTTTGGCGCCTTCTTTGAATTGTGTGCCATGTGGTTACTGGACAGGTTCTTTGCAATTAGAAGCTCATACATCGGTCTGGCAATTCTTGAGAAATCTTGGATATAGGTTGGATAGTAGCTGAGGAACCCAAGGATCTTATGAACCTCTCCAACAGAGTTTGGGGTGTTGTCTCTTAAAGCCTTAATGGCTTCCAGGTCTTTGGGGTCAATACGGACTCCGTCGGCAGAAACCAGACGTCCGACATAGTGCACCTCTTTCCTGAAGAGCTCACATTTAGTGGGTCTGAGTTTTACCCCATGCTGTTGGAGGGCACGCAAGACCCGGCGTAACACCTCAACATGTTCTTCAAATGTCTTTGAGTAACAGAGAATGTCATCTAAATATGGTATGCAGCATTCATCTCTTAAGGAGTTCAGCATCTCTTCCATGCTCCTCTGAAAAGCAGCTGGGGCATTAGAGAGTCCAAAGGGGATGCGCACCCACTCATACAGTCCCCATGGAGTGATGAATGCTGTCATGTGTTGTGAACCCTCTGCTACAAAGCCTTGGTGATAAGCCTTTCCCTGATCCAAAATAGAGAACCAGTTGTACGCCCCAGTGTGTCAATGAGATCTTGGATACGGGGAAGTGGGTGTCTGTGTGGAACAGTCTTTTGGTTCAGGAGCCTATAATCAATACAAAGACGGAGGCTGCCATCTTTCTTCCGCACACAAACCACTGGAGCAGCATATGGTTACCTTGATTTGATCCACTGCTTTGCTAAGAGGTCCTGGATGTACTCCTTGACTTCTTTGTAGAGTGGTTTGGGGACGGCCAAATATGACCTCTGCACGGGAATCTCATCTTTGAGTGTGATATTCATCTGGAGGCTTGGGATGCATCCAATGTCATTTTCATCACTGGCAAATGCATTTGACTCTTCATAAAGCATTTGTCTGACTACTGCCTGTTGGTCGTCACGGAAATGATTCACGTCCACTGGTGGGTGCCACAGCTGAGGAGCGGTTGTATTTTGGTCCTGTTCCTTTTCTTTGACACATTCGGATGAATTACCTTCATGCTCAGCGGGGGTTGCTGTTGCAACTATTCTGTCTATGTACTGGATACTCCCTAGTACTGTGAGCTGGTCCAATGTGATGTCATGCTGAGTGTGATTACATACTGGGATCTCAACAAAAGGTCTTTTGGTGTGGTGAACTTTGACTAGTCCATCACCTATGTCGAACTGCTCAAGTTTGGAATCAGGGTCATTAACTTCAAACAGTGCGACAGGGTCATTGAAGTCTGTTGGTATGTGGCACCTAACGTGAGTGACTTGGCCAGGGCGAATGACAGCGCCTTGTCTTCCAACTCGAATTTGTGCATGTTCATGTGTGAGTTCTCGGGTCTGAATAAAGTTAACAATGGCGTCAGCCTGATCAGTATGAATCTGCATGGCATTCTTCAGTAGCTTTGCGATGACAGTGATGACTTCAACTCCTCCTTCTTGTTCGAGAATAAGCTCTTGGATGACATTGAAGCCCAATATAGGACGTGGGAGGCTGACTTTGCTGACCAGGAATGGGACACGAATGGTAAGTTGCGGATTGTCATTGTTAGGTAGGTTGAATAACAATCAATCCATTCAATCCATCCATCATATGGAATAGGCTCACCATTGACTGCAGTGACATTCAGTGGTTGCTCCCCTAATAATTCAAAGAGTGGATGCACCTTTTGTTGTGGCGCAAAGGTCTGTCTCCAGGAGCGATCAACAATGCTGACCTGGGCGCCAGTATCTCTTATCCTTAGCATCGTATACTGCGCTGGGTTTAAACTGACTAGTTTTTGTGCACTTATGCTTTTTGTACCTTGTGTTGTTAAAGTTGCTTCCATTGTTATCCTCACTTGTAAGTCGCTTTGGATAAAAGCGTCTGCTAAATGACTAAATGTAAATGTAAATGTATCTAGAAGGACAGTCACAGCATATCCATCCAGGTTACACTTGAGCAGGCATTTTTGTCCAAGAATTTTTGCACATTTGAGATTTTGTCATTTGTCTTAGGAGTAAATCATCAGTGACTGTGCGATCAGAAAGCAAAGGCTTTAGCTCTCTTCTTATGTCTTCGTGCTTCTCACTAAGGCCTTGGTATACAGTATGCAGGAATACATTCTAGACAGTTTGAGCCTCATACTTTATGTCACTGTCGGTCTGTTTTGATGTGAAAATTAACTTCTGCTTCAGCCCCATCATTCGGTAGAGAAACTGTTGTGGCGTTTCATGTTCATGTTGTTTGGCAGTGATGAGCGCTTGAAACAGCTCAGTTGTGCTTTTCTCTCCCATATGTGATTGCAAAAAGCTCTTTAACTCTATTATGGACATTTCATCCTTGCTGGTCAGCATTTCTTTGAAGATGCCTGGTTTTATGATGCGTAGCACAGCCTGGACTATTTCACTCTGTGTGATTTTCTATAAGTCCTCGGTCAATTTGTTTACTGATACTACTATAACTTATATCAGAGGTATTGTCGCCAATCTGCCCTCCCTGTATCTTGAACTCTTTTCTCTGTAGTAGTGGCAGATCTTTTAAAGCTATCATGTTAGGCTGGCTGTCTTCGTCGGCAAAAGTCTGGATGTGGTTTGGGGACATTGTGTCACTCATTTTAAATTATTTGCATAAGCTGTCATAGCTGGCTAATAACTGTACTATTTGAGAGTCTATGCTGTCACCTTGTGGAGTTGAATCAATACCACCGGGGGCCTGGTCAGTTGGCGAAGGTTCACCAGCATTACTATGTTGGTCCTCAACAGTCTCTCTAGTCTATCTCGCGATTCTCTTTGATCTCCAATAGCTTATCATAAAGATGCAGTAACTGTGACACACCTTGATCTTCAAGCTCTAGCAGGCCTTTACTGTTCATATAGGTGCATATGTAATCAATGCAGCATTCTTCATCTTGTTTATCCAGTGTAGTTGGGTCTTGGTCTTGTGTTCTGGGGATATTGTTCAATAATTGAAACAACTCATCGGCTGTGAGATGAAACAGGTCTTTCTTTACCGTCCATACCAGCTTCTTTCTCTCGCTGTTCTCCATTGTCACTTATAACTTGAAGCCTTGGCCCTGTAGTCCTAGCTTTGGCCCTCTCTTTCAGTTATACAGCACGCTGGCACAGCCGCCAGTTCACGGGTTCAGAGGTGACTGGATCGATGACTCTCATAGGCAGGTGATGTCATCGATCCCGGACGAGCCCCCACGTTTCTGTTACGGGTCCGGTCTAGGGGGGGCAGACCCGAACAGAAAATACCCTGTATAAACAGGAGGAATGATGAGACAGTATGCAGGTGCTTCTGTTCTGTGCAGTGTCGCTCATAGAATTTATTAAAGCAAAATATCAAAAATACAATTACATGGCTTCCAAAACGCATTTGTAGCTTAAACGCGCTTAATGGTACCAAAACTATGCATTGTTAGCATCTATACTGTTTATGAAAACTCCAGTGTGAATCGTAATGCAATACAGAACCACTGAATATCTTTAGGCATAATAATAAAGTAACTACTTCATTTTACAACAACTGTCTGAACATTGACATTCTCCTCTTTGAATCGCCACCTTATCGTGGTGGAGGGGTTTGATTACCCAAATGATCCTAGGAGCTATGTTGTCCGGGTCTATATTCCCCTGGTAGTGTCTCCCAAGACAAACAGGTCCTAGATGACGGGTCAGACTGAGGGCTAGATCTTAATGACGTAAAACGCAAAGCGCGTGGCAGATGGCGCACTCATTTTCAGGGTGTTTTCAGAGCTAGTGCATTGTTTAATGAAAAGCTGGACATGGCATAAATGGGCAGATTTTTTTTTTTTGTTTGACCGTCCAAGTTGCGTATGCCACAGGTGATAGCACAGTTGATATTTAGTCAATGTAAATGTTTTAATAGTTAAATTCACCTGTGAACTCAAGGGGCAAGTACAGTGCGTATAGGTATACATGCTCTGGCAGAATTTGTGATTGTTTGTGCCAAGAATATTCAGAGAATTTGAATGATAACACAAAATCTTTTTCACTCATAGTTTGGTGTTATTATTGTCAAACAATTGTGTTTACTCTTTTTACAGTGGTTTACAGTTTACAGTTGTAGCAAAAAAAAGTATGTGAACCTTTTGGAAATGGTTTTAATATGTTTGTCTAGGGTCTATCTAAGTCAAAGGTATTGACAAAGATAATGTGTCTAAAAATAATAACCTCATCCAGGTGCTTCCTGTTGCTGTGGATAAGACCTGCACATCGCTGAGATATTTTTGCCAATTCTTCCTAGCAGAATAGCTAAGCTAAGTCAATTCATAGCATTTCTATTGGGTGGAGGTCTTGGCTCTGACTTGGACACTTCAAAAGGCGGATTTTGTTTTTCTGAAGCCATTCTGTTGTGGACTTGCTCTGGTGTTCTGGGTCGATGTCCTGTTGCATCTTCCACCTTCTACACAGTTTCAGCTGATGTACAGACATACTCACATTATCCTGAAGAATTGTCTGATATACTTGGGAATTCATCTTCCCTTCAATGATTGAAGCTGGCCAGGCTCTGATGCAGCAAAGCAGGTCCACATCATGATGTTTCCTCCATCATACTTTACAGTAGGGATGATGTTTTCATGATGATATGCTGTGCCCTTTCTACGCCAGATGTAATGTTGTGTGTTTTTTCCAAAAAGTTTAATCTTAGTTTCATCAGGCCACAAAACATTTTGCCAGTAGCGGATTGTCAATGTGCTCTTTTGCAAACATCAGGCATAAAGTCTCAAAGCATTTACATTTGTAAATTGTAAAACGTAACTGAAGTCTTTAAAATAACTTTGTAACAGCTTTATGTAAAGCAACCATTCTTGATCATATAACATATCAAATTCTTTGTGGACACACGCTCTCCTACCTATCTGACCTCATCACCCGGTATACGCCAGTAAACTCAAAACATGCATATTTCACCAAACGTATGGAGACTGATTGATCATAGGTAAACACTCACATTAGTTGTAGCTGTAGGTACACACTCACACTGGCTGTAGCTGTAGGTACACACTCATACTGGTTGTAACTGTAGGTACACACTCACACTGGTTGTAACTGTAGGTACACACTCACACTGGTTGTAACTGTAGGTACACACTCACACTGGTTGTAGCTGTAGGTACACACTCACACTGGTTGTAACTGTAGGTACACACTCACACTGGTTGTAGCAGTAGGTACACACTCACATTGGTTGTAGCTGTAGGTACACACTCACACTGGTTGTAACTATAGGTACACACACACACTGGTTGTAGCTGTAGGTACACACTCGCATTGGTTGTAGCTGTAGGTACACACTCACACTGGTTGTAACTGTAGGTACACACTCACACTGGTTGTAGCAGTAGGTACACACTCACATTGGTTGTAGCTGTAGGTACACACTCACACTGGTTGTAGCAGTAGGTACACACTCACATTGGTTGTAGCTGTAGGTACACACTCACACTGGTTGTAGCTGTAGGTACACACTCACACTGGCTGTAGCTGTAGGTACACATTCACACTGGTTGTAGCTGTAGGTACACACTCACACTGGCTGTAAATGTAGGTACACACTCACACTGGCTGTAGCTGTAGGTACACACTCACACTGGTTGTAGCTGTAGGTACACACTCACACTGGCTGTAAATGTAGGTACACACTCACACTGGTTGTAGCTGTAGGTACACACTCACACTGGTTGTAGCTGTAGGTACACACTCACACTGGTTGTAACTGTAGGTACACACTCACACTGGCTGTAGCTGTAGGTACACACTCACACTTGTTGTAGCTGTAGGTACACACTCACACTGGTTGTAGCTGTAGGTACACACTCACATTGGTTGTAGTTGTAGGTACACACTCACATTGGTTGTAGCTGTAGGTACACACTCACACTGTTTGTAGCTGTAGGTACACACTCACACTGGTTGTAGCTGTAGGTACACACTCGCATTGGTTGTAGCTGTAGGTACACACTCACACTGGTTGTAACTATAGGTACACACACACACTGGTTGTAGCTGTAGGTACACACTCACACTGGTTGTAACTGTAGGTACACACTCACGTTGGTTGTAGCTGTAGGTACATGCTCAACCTCTCATATTATCATAACACCCAGAGCAAACTCCAAAAGTTTGAGGGTTTTTATTACAAAGTAGCTGTTGTCCACACCTCCAAATGTATTATTTTAATTTAACACTGCCATTTTTAATGTTGAATGAGTGTGTTCAATAAAGACATGAAAGTTCAGAAAAGTTTTGTGTAATTTTTTTTAGACACATATGTTTGTCAATACCCTTGACTGACAAATTTATTTAGAAAACTGTGAAGTTTCACAAGGTTCACACACTTTTTCTTGCCACCTGTCACAGGCTCGCAGAGTGGAAACAGGTGTGCGGGAGCGCCGGCAAAGACAGACAAGCTGATCCACGTCGTTAATCAACAGAGTATAAGAAGCACCGCGTCCAGCTCATCGATGCCAGATCGTAACACTAGCTACAGTTAGTAGTACGGCTAGCGCTAGAATTGCCTGTTGTAGTTCATGTTTACTTACCTGTTCTTCTTGTCCATCTCAGATCCTTCCAGTCCTGCCGTCAGTCCTGTTTCCGTCCCGCCTCGGTCTTCTCCTGCTCTGTCAAGTCCCGTCGTCAGTCCTGCTTCAGTCCATCCCCCGTCTTCTCCTGGTATCCCTCTCTATCTTCTAAGTTAATTATTCAATAAATCTGTTTTTGAGTTATTTACCTTGTGTCTGCGTTTGGGTTCTCAGCCAGTCCATAACACCACCGTACATTTTAATGTTTAATTGTATTAAATACATTGTATATATTAGTGTATGTATATATAATGTATGTCTATTTTTTTATTTAGAATAGTAAAATAAATTATCAATACATTTTATAAGTTTTATTTATAAATCTTAAATAGTGTACTGCTTGGATGTCTTTAATTACTCCTGAGGCAGCTGATGGGGACCGGCAGACCAAGCGTGCTGGGTCTGAGAGAAGTTCAGTGAGGTCTGGAGAAGGACTTTTGGTTGGCCTCAAAGTAATTATGGCTAACCGCCCGGTGCCTCAGGAGGGGGTAGCAGTGCCCTGCCAACACTGTTTACAGTGGAGGTGGGCAGACCTATATCAACTGGGGATATTGTTGGACGGTGGAAATAATATCTCAAGGATCTCCTCAGTTCCACCCGAATGTCTTCCACTGAGGAAGCAGAGGCCAAGGGCTCAGAGGAGGACTAGTCCAAACTCTAGTCACCAAGTAAGTTAAGAAGCTTCTCGGTGGCAAGGCGCCGGGGGTGGATGAGATACGCCCTGAGTACCTCAAGTCTCTGGATGTTGTGGGGCTGTCTTGGCTGACACGCCTCTGCCACATTGCGTGGCGTTTGGGGACAGTACCTCTGGATTGGCAGACCGGGGTGGTGGTCCCTCTTTTCAAGAAGGGGGTTTGTTCCAACTGCAGGGGGATTACACTCCTCAGCCTCCCCAGAAAGTGTATGGAGAGGAGAATTCTGTCGATAGTCGAACCTCAAATTCAGGAAGAACAATGCGGTTTTTGTCCCAGTCGTGAAACACTGGACCAGCTCTATACCCTCTCCAGGGTGCCGGTGGATGCATTGGAGTTTTCTTAGTTTAGTTTAATATTTATATAACATGGAACCTAAGCTAATCTCACTATACATAACATTAAACTTTCTAAAATTGCTACGGTAAAACCTAAACCTTACTTACTACCTTAAACATAGTCAGTGCTGACATAACTGTATTCTAATAATGCTTTTCTAACATTATGAGAAAAGTCTCTCAGGTCAGAGGTAAGAATGTATGGGAGATTGTTCCATTGATTTACGGCTTTGAATGAGAAGGCTGTCTGTGCAAAGGCAGAGCTTCTTTTGGGTAATCTGAAGTTTCGACTTGTGGACCTGGTTGTTCTAGAAGTCTGTTCTGAACAGAGCTGTACAAATCGCTTTAGTGGTGGAAGTTATTTAGGATCTTAAAAATTAATTCTACATTTGAGTACACAATTAGATTCTCAAAATTGTGCATTTTTAACCGACTAAAAATTTGACAATGATGCTGTCTTAATGTTTTTTTATCCAATACTTTTATAGCTTGGTTATAAAGTGATTTTAATGGTTTTAATGTTGCATCACTTGTTTGTAACCAACAGGAAATACAATAGTTAAAATGAGAGACAATCCTTGCATCCAGATATAGTTTTGCTGCATCATAAGTGAGCATTTGTCGAATATGTCTAAAAATTAAAATATTGTATTTCAAAGTATTAGACATTTTTTGACATTTTTAAATCCAAATGTTGGTTTTAAAATGACTCCTAAATATTTATATTCATCTACTACTTTGATCTTTTTATCCCTTACAAAAATACATGGAAAAGTCATTTATTTTCTAGTTTTTGTAAAATACATTGCCACTGTTTTATTTATTTTCAGAGGTAAGCCAATCTGAAATGTTATTCATAATCCTGGTGAATTTTTTTGCCACTCTTGTAGCGTCATTTCCATGAAAGTAAATAACAGTATTGTCCACATACATTTAAACATCTACCTCGCCACACACTGAAGGGAGATCGTTAATATAGAGTGTAAACAGTAGTGA
Organism: Perccottus glenii; assembly: GCA_024416835.2. Taxonomy (NCBI): domain Eukaryota; kingdom Metazoa; phylum Chordata; class Actinopteri; order Gobiiformes; family Odontobutidae; genus Perccottus; species Perccottus glenii. The sequence continues at coordinate 5,516,352 of CM044557.2, forward strand.
CCCAAGAACAGAACCCTGAGGAACACCAAGCTTTTGATGACAGCTTACTGTTGACTCGCACGCACTGTACACGATCACTAAGTGTCATGTCCTAGTGTTATGTGTTAGTCTGCTTATGTATAGTATTTCATTTCCTGTGTCTTAATGTGAAGTGTCTCACCCCTGTCTGTATGTCAGAATGACTTCCTGCCCTTGTGCCTTTCCCTCCACTGTGATTACCTGCTCCGCCCTAATGTGTTCCACCTGTGCCTCATTGTGTTTCCTATATAGTGTGTGTGTTTTCCCCTGTCCTGTGCTGGATTGTAGCCTAACGCTCGTGTGTGCATTCCTGTGATTCCTCGTGGTTTTCGTGCTTATGTCTCCTAGTGTTTATGACCATAGCCTTGTGTTTTGACCTCGTCTGATCCACTGCAATGCACTGTGGGGCAGATAGTAATGGCTCAGCTTCTCAAGCAGCACTGCGTGGTTGATCGTGTCAAAAGCCTTACGAAGGTCCAAAAACACAGCCCACGCCCCCTCCCTTGTTCAATTTCGATTTTACCACTTCAATAAAATAGCAGCATGCAGTTTCAGTAGAATAATTTTTTTTCTAAAGCCAAATTGCATTGGATGCAGCAGATTATTTTTGTTTAGGTGTTCTGATAGCTGTTCTGTTATTATTTTCTCAATGACCTTTGAGATAACAGGAAGTATGCTAATAGGTCTATAATTGCATACTTAATGTTTGTTGACAACTGCATTTTTAAAAGCAGCGGGGAACGTGTTCTCCTCAATTGATTTATTTGTCATATAAGTAATAGGAGTTATAAAAATCTCTTTATGTTTTTTTAGAATTGTATTGTCAAATGTCTTTACTTTTGGAGTTTGTTAATGATTCAAAAATTTTGTTTATTTTGAATTTATTGGTGGTTTGGAGCTTCATAACATTTGGATTATTCTCAAAGGTTGGACCAGATGCTTGATGATTGGTGCAGTTGGATGTTTACAAAGTTCCTTCACTGATTCTATAAAATAATTGTTGAAATGATTATCAACTATTTGGGGATTGTGTTCCAGACTTTTGTTTATATTAATTTCCATTTTCTGGTATTGAAGGGGTTTTTATCCTGTGATTTTTTTCAATGGCTTGCCAAAGTTTTTTAGTGTTACCTTTTGCTTGTTCAATTAAATGTATATAAAGGTTTGCGTTGGTCCTTCCTAACAGCATTGTAATCTTATTTCTAAGCTCCTAAAAGTCGATCGGTCAAGTGGCCCGTTTTCAAGGACTTTTTTAGTGCTGCATCTCTTGTCTTCATTTGATTCCATATGGACTCGTTAATGGTGGTTACTGTACAAGCACAGTAGACTATTTCTACAAAAAAATCATTGCACTACTGTTATTTTGCATACAATACATTGTTCAACAAAACTTTTTGCACACTCATTCAACTGTATTCATTATTTATATTTATATTCTGTATATACTCTGATCAATATTGTATATAGCAACTCATTCTGTATATCATTACATTCTGTATATCATAGCTTTACTTACTCTGCACCTTTATGTATATAAAACACTATATTCTTGCACTTCTGGTTAGATGCTAACTGCATTTCATTAGCTCTGTACTTGTACTCTGCATAATGACAATAAAGTTGAATCTAATCTAATCCAAAGAAGGGATTTTTTTATTTTATTCTTTAAATGTGATTGTTTAGAGTATTTGGATAGGATGGATAGAATCATTACTTGTTCATTGACAGTTTTTACCAAATGTTATTTGATTGCATTTTTATCTTTTTGTATTTTATTATGAAACAGTTCCATATCTTTTTTGGAAATATAAGAGGCTTCTGAATTTAGGTCAACTGAATTAATTTTATTTATTATTTATTTAAGCTTTATTTGTCATTACAATTGTACAAGTACACTGCAACGAAATTGCTTATTAGTGGTGCAACATATTACATTTATACCAGGGGTTCCGTTGTCCGGTAATTACCGGTCATTGGCCGGGAAAAAAATTAAATGTCCGACAAAATTAAATCTCTCCGGTCAAATTGTCAGATTAAAACTGCCTAATAACCCCGGCCCCGCCCCCCAACACAATCTGAATCGACCGTTTGAAAGTTTTTAAACAACATCGCATGTTGCATTTCAAATAAAGCGCACGCCTAACGGCTATAATATAGACCTAAACCACGAACTATTGAGAGACATTTCAAAAATGGCCAGGCCCAGGCAGACTAGCCTTAAAAGTTTTTTTCAGAGGCCAGACGCGAAGGAGGATACTGAATCCGGAACGCCTGAAGCCTCAGATGTCCAGAGCCAGACAGCTCCGCCACCACCGGAGAAAAAGCCGAAGTGTAGGGCGTAAAAAGAGAATTACAATAATCAAGACGAGAAGAAATAAAAGCATCAATAATCATCTCCAAGTCAGCTTTAGACAATAACACTCTCAGTTTAAAAATGTTTCTTAAATGATAAAAACAGTTTTTGACCAACTGTCTAGAATGACTGTCCAGAGACATCGATTGGTCAAACAGAACACCAAGGTTTCTGAGGCTCGACTGGACGGAAGAACCCAGGGAACCAAGATGTTGTTTGAGTTATTTTTAGCTCTGGTGCAAAGGTTTTGTATTCAGCTGTAGGTAGTTATTGTATAACCAGTTCTTTATGCAAGACAAGCAGTCCAACAAATCAGTAAGTTTATGAAACTCAGAGTCTTTAAAAGAACTGAATGTCATCAGCATGAAAGTGATAAGACACAATTTTAAATAAAAACAAAAGAGGAACTGAGCCCTGAGGAACTCCATATGACAGAGGGGTCATTTCAGACAGAAAAATGATAAATGAATGAATAATTACTGTGAAATAATGGCAACAAACACAGTCTTGAATAAATGATGCAGAGATTTGACATGAAATTAACAGATGGAGGAGCAATGGAATATTGGTTTAAGGTTAAACTAATAAAACAAAAGATGCCAACTTGTGGTGTAATGTGTGCCTACTTTGCGGTGAGCTGGAACGATGCAGGTTGGGTTCCGATTAAAGTGAGACCGGAAGGACCATTTCAGGATTCCGAAGATGCCCGGGATCCAAAGGTCCTTGGAAAGCTTAAACATTCGCAGATAGCTGCATGAGTTTTCACAAGTGGTGTCTCTATATGAGAGGAGGGGGTTTCCTGGACTGTTAAGGGCAACAGTAGCTCAGTGGCTAGAGCGGCGTTCCTTCAACCGGCGGGTGGGCGGTTCGATACCTGCTCGAAACATCCCAAAATATCATAACATTGCACTCTCTCCCACATACTGTCGTTCTGTCTTTGGGCAAGACACGTAACTTAGATTGCCTCCAAACAGTGTTCTGTAACACTGTTAAATAGCTTAATGTATGTAAAGCGCTTTGAGTACCTACTATAGTAGGTGGAAAAGCGCTGTATAAAAAAACAACGGAATATAAAGGGACTTCACTGGACTATAAAGGGACTTGCCGAACTATTGAGGGACTATAGAGAGACTATGCCGGACTTTAAAGGAAACTACTGTGTAAAAGGCCACTGGACCTCAGAGGGACTACAGAATGACTTCACTGGACTAAAGAGCGACAAAAGAGGGACTTCACTGGACTATAGACGGACAAAAGAAAGACTTTGCCAGACTACAGAGGGACTTCACTTAAATATAGGGTGACTTTCCTGGACTATAGAGTGACTTCACTGGACTATAGCATGACTTCACCGGACTATAGATTGACTTTACTGGACTATAGAGTGACTTTACTGAAATATAGAGTGACTTTCCTGGACTATGGAGTGACATCACCGGACTATAGAAGGACTTCACAGGACTGTAGAGTGAGTTCACCGGACTAAACAGGGACTTCACCGGACTATAGAGTGACTTCAACTGACTATAGATTGACTTTCCCGGACTAAACAGGAACTTTACCGGACTTCATAGTGACTTCACCAGACTATAGAGTGACTTTTCTGGACTATAGAGTGACTTCACTGGACTAAATAGGGTCTTCACCAGACTATAGAGTGACTTTTCTGGACTATAAAATGACTTCATCGGACTATAGAGTAACTTCACTAGACTATAGAGTGACTTCACTGGACTAAATAGGGTCTTCACCAGACTATAGAGTGACTTCAGCGGACTATAAAGTGACTTCACTGGACTATAGAGTGACTTCACCGGACTAAACAGGGACTTCAACGGAGTATAGAGTGACTTCAACTGACTATAGATTGACTTTCCCGGACTAAACAGGAACTTTACCGGACTTCAGAGTGACTTCACCAGACTATAGATTGGCTTCACTGGACTATAGAGTGAGTCAACCGGACTAAAGAGTGAGTTCACCGGACTAAATAGGGTCTTCACCGGATTATAGCGTGACTTCACCGGACTAAAGAGTGATTTCACTGGACAATAAAGTGACTTCACCGGACTATAGAGTGACTTCACCGGACTATAGAGTGACTTCACTGGACTATAGAGTGAGTTCACCGGACTAAATAGGGTCTTCACCGGATTATAGCGTGACTTCACTGGACAATAGAGTGACTTCATTGGACTATAGAGTGACTTTACTGGACTATTGATTGACTTCACTGGACTATAGAGTGACTTCACCAGACTGTAGAGTGACTTTACTGGACTATTGATTGACTTCACCGGACTATAGAGTGACTTTACTGGACTATAGAGTGACTTCACCGGATTATAGAGTGACTTCACCGGACTAAAGCGTGATTTCACTGGACTATAGAGTGACTTTACTGGACTATTGATTGACTTCACTGGACTATAGAGTGACTTCATCGGACTAAATATGGTCCTCAATGGATTATAGAGTGACTTTACCGGACTATAGAGTGACTTCACCGGACTAAACAGGGACTTCATCGGACTATAAAATGACTTCACAGGACTATAGAGTTACTTTCCTGGACTATAGAGTGACTTCACCGGACGAAACAGGGCCTTTACCAGATTAAACAAGGACTTCATCGGACTATAGAGTGACTTCACCAGACTATAGAGTGACTTTCCTAGACTATAGAGTGACTTAACCGGACTAAATAGGGTCTTCAACGGACTATAGATTGACTTCGCCGGACTAAACATGGACTTCACCGGAATATAGAGTGACTTCACCGGACTGTAGAGTGACTTCACCGGACTGTAGAGTGAGTTCACCGGACTGTAGAGTGAGTTCACCGGACTGTAGAGTGAGTTCACCGGACTAAACAGGGACTTCACCGGACTATAGAGTGACTTCACCGGACTATAGAGTGACTTCACCGGACTGTAGAGTGAGTTCACCGGACTATAGAGTGACTTCACCGGACCTTTAGAGTGAGTTCACCGGACTAAACAGGGACTTCACCGGACTATAGAGTGTCATCACTGTAATATAAAGTGACTTTCCTAGACTATAGAGTGACTTCACCAGACTAAATAGGGTCTTCAACGGATTATAGAGTGACTTCACCGGACTAAACCGGGATTTCACCGGACAAAATTATGACTTCAGCAGACTATAGATTGACTTCGCCGGACTAAACATGGACTTCACCGGAATATAGAGTGACTTCACTGGACTATAGAGTGAGTTCACCGAACTATAGAGTGACTTTATCGGACTAAACAGGGACTTCACCGGACTTCAGAGTGACTTCACCAGACTATAGATTGGCTTCAGTGGAATATAGAGTGAGTTCACCGGACTAAACAGAGACTTCACCGGACTATAGAGTGACTTCATTGGACTACAGTGGGAAATATCAGCAATAAAAAAAAAAAGTTAAAAAGATATTAATAAGGATAACAAGGAGTAAAACTAATAAATTTATACATAACATATTCAATTTATACTATTTACAAGTGACCTTAACAATAACTCACCTTTGTGCAACAGATAATTCACATTTCACACTTACCACCTCTTGGTTAATGCACCTTACCATTCATGCTACCATAAATGACAGAAGAGAAAGTGGCTGGGATGGCAGGTTGTCATTGTTAAATACCTGTGAGAGGTGGATTTAATAAAAATACAAAACAACATTCTAATATATTCATGACAGAAAAATCTGCAAGTATGCACTTAAAACTGTAAAATGTGTGAACATTTAAAGGATTAAAATTATGTTTAAGAGGCCTTTTAATAGGAAATAAGAAACAAAGAGGGTTGACTGTTGAATACTTTATTATTAAGTGGTGCAATTGAAAACATGTCAAATAAAAAATCAAGTAAAAATACATTTGCATATTACATCATAAAAAACAAATCAGATTAAAAGTGAACAATAGAAATGGTATTTTTTAAACAGCAATGAGAAAATGACGCACAGCTCTGAAGGCCACTAGTGTCATGTCCAGATTTCCCCCAAAATGAAAACGTCTTTAACAAGCTGCAGACCATTTGCAAATATTGCTGTCAGTAAAATCTGTGTACTGCATTTACTTAGCGAAAATACATAATTTTATATTCTATAATAGGTTATTTTATAATACCACACTAGTCCACTATAATACCCTTTTTAAGTCCAAAATAGTTTGGCAGAATGCTTGTTTAACACTATGGCCCACAGTTTAGTCAAATATGTTAATTTGATCTAATGTGTTACATTTCTGTCTTTCACACCTGTTTTAGTTACTGAAAAAGTAGACATTAATTACTTTATCTTGAATAGATATCGATGGTTGTATTCTGTAATGGGCTTTCTAAAATGCAAACACATTAGTGTCTGTGGAGATTCAGTTATCCAGGTCATCTTGAAGAAAAGGTTAAAGCAAAAGCATCTGGATTTAGTTTTCAAGGTGAAGATGTTTGGTCTCTACTTCCAAGAGACTGTGAGATGAACTGATTTCTGAATTGATAAAGTCTCTTGAAAGTAGAGACGAAACATCTTCACCTTGAAAAGTCCAGATGCTTTTGCTTTAACCTTTTTTCAAACACATTAGTGTCAAGCCATAGTGAGATCTTGCCTTCTCTCATATTTTCCAATGTGTATTGTATTACTTACCTATATCACATGTAACTGAAGCAGTCATGGTCAAGTGGTCTGTTTTGGGATCTGACCTGGGTCTGGAGACTTTAGCCACTTTAGCTGAGAATAAAATGGCTTCCATATTTTTATCTAAGAATCTCTGTCCATTTTCATCATTGAAAAGAAAAAAAGTAAACGGCTTTGTAGTGCATCATAACGGACATAGCAACAAAAGCATGACTAGAAAAATACCAATAAGAATCATTACTGTAAAAGGCCAAGGCACAAATAAATTGCAGCAATCAAAATATCCAGAAAATGTCAATGTGTGAATCAGTGCATTGCTTTTATGCTTTTTCAACAGTGAATAAAAGCGACTGAATTAACACTAGCACTAGGCCCTCGAGACGAGACGCAGATGCTGTAAAGTGCTCCAAAGTCACAGACAGACAGGAAATGAATGTGACACAATCAAAGAGGGCAGCGACATTTTAGGAAACGCTTTAGAAAAAAGACCAGGTTATGGCTTTAAAAGTTTAGATTTAAGCCACAAACAGGAACCACAGTCGAGATTTACAGCACTAATCTGAGAAACTGATTCACTTAAGCCAACTCTAAAGTAACATATGGAATAAACTAGCTTTTTAGGAATAAATAGAATAGATTTAAACAATAAATTAATTGTCTAGGGAAATACCAATGTTTCAGATGCAGAAAGGTTTTCATACTAAGGCATGTCTCTCCCATGGGAGACCTGAGTAAGTGTCTTACTATAGTTTCATGCTATGCATAACCTACCATTATTATGACCTATATTTAAAATGTAACAGAAGGTGACAAAAGTAGTGTAGTGTAACAAGTTTCAAACCTTACCGTGCCCCCATCCCCCTGAGACTTGTAGTTTAATGGGTTTTCTTTCTGTCTATGGCAAATCATCACAACACAACTTATTTGCACAAAGCCTTTACAGAGAAAAAAACAAAACTCAGCAAGAAAATACAGTGTATATGGATAACAATTAAAATAATCACAATTACACTGGAAAAAGTAATGCTTGCTTATACCCTTTTTTCTTTCTTTTGAAAGGATTGCTTTAGGATTAAATTAACATAGCCATGGATACAAGCGCTGAAAAACATAAAAAGTGACATGTGACTTTTGTCAGCACTGCTAGAATGAATCGGCTGGAGGATGGTCTACTGTGATCTTAAGACCTGAGCCCTCACTCATAGGAGACTTTACAAAACTTGTCCATTAAGCCCCCTCTTCAGCATTATTTCCAAATCAAATTAAATGTGACTTTACACCTATATAATTGAACACAATTTGTCACACATTTATTGTCACTAACAAGAAAGTCTCCTGAACACATTCCCTCTTTGCTGCAATGTTGCGGTGGTGATATCTGAGAACAGCACATAAGGCTTTTAGAATGTACACAATGTGTCAAAAATATTTGGTTTGACAGAAATTTAGCGCAAGCTGGTAGAGACACCTTGTCCCAGACATCTCTTGGTGCCTCTTCAACTGTGCTGCCGTGACAAAGCTTCCAAAATGAACAATGATAAACCTCATAAGATCATTCGAATAGAATAGAATAGCCTCCAATTTGTCAGATTTCATTCAGGACCCATTTCATTTTCAACAGTCTCGACAGTTTGATGAAAGTTTCAACAGTAGCTTAGCACCAGTTCTGGACAGAGACAGCACATTATCATTGCTTCCAGCCATAATTAGGCCCAGGTCCTTACTGGAACTATAGGTTGATAATAAAGATTATTTTATAATAATAATAACAATAATAATAATAATAATAATAATAATCTCTTTCAATTTGAGTCTTTTGTTAAATTATTGTTAAATTGACTTTCCACTTATATGTCTTCCGGGGCTAACAGTGGGAACATTTCCACAGCTGTATTCAATAATAAAATAGCATCTGGAAATGCAATTTTATGTATGACAAAATCCTTTCAACAATTGTGAACTATTAGTCTGTGCAGCATTACATTAATCCAGAGTAAAATTAGTCTCTTGGAGGACTATTCTCTACAAATGTTTTAAATATTAATGGTCACATGCCTAATAACATACAGGATACAAATCCGGAATGGAAGAACAAATAAGGTGTACAGTCATTTTAAAAATACAAGAACTCCTGTCTTGTGCTAAAGCCATAAACCTTTAACATAATTCACAACACATGAAAATTGAACATGACATTTTATAGAAGTGGAACATTATACCCTTTACAACATGTCTGTGATTTGAATGAGGTGACATGGTCATTCTTCTTCAGAGGCACAATGAACAAATCAATGCGTGGAGATCTAGTCAACCAGGAATTAAATTAAATTATATTTAGCACAAATGTGTGTCTAACAATATAATAATACTTAACAAACTTGAGTAAAGATACATAAGGATATACTAAAGGTATTAAGGATAATTATTTCTTTGTATAATTTTTATAGTTTGAAGATTCTTCTACATCAGGCTTCAACATAAGCTGCTGAAAAACACATCCGTAGTTGTTTCCCGGGTTGCCAGGTAGCGTTGATTATTTGTAAATGAACTTGTAGCATTTTCTTTGTTGTGAGTGTATCCTTGTTTGAGTTGTGCTTTAACTCAAACAATGGGCAATCAGACTTTTCCTTGAACATCAATAGTTTGATGTAATGTGTTGTATGTTGATTTATTCAGTGAGTGTATAGATCCAAATTTAGGATGTCCATTAGTGACCTATTTTCTGAGAGACTTTATTAAATAAAAGCAGTGACTAATGGCTGCCTTTGACCTATTGTCCCACACAAACACACAGACGGATGAACAGACAGGAGACTTTTGGTTCTAGTTTACTTATCCGCTCTCCTCTTTTACTTCCTACAATGTTGCATAGCATGCAATATCAGCCCATGCAAAAGAAATTATGAAAATGTTTTTTATAGAAAAAAAAAATAAGTGTTACAAAATGGCATAGCAAGTTAAGTATGTATCGGTTGAGTCTCTTTTTCAGTTTCCTGATATCCTGAACTTTGCAGTGTCTACACTAAGAATTGCATGCGTCACATGCAGTGCGTTGGCTTTACAGCAATAAAGCTTTGGGTGGGTATAGCTATGTAGTTAAGCAGATTTTTCATCACTTGTTAAAAGCCAAACTCAACTCTAAGCTACTTGAAAATGTACTCATCAATGCTGGGTCCTTCTTATTGAGCTGAAGAACCTCCACATGAAACAGCTTTAACATTTTTTGGAACTGAAAGTCTGAACTATGGTCCGAGCCCACTGTCTGCTGCACATCCAATCAGTTAATTTTGGATTAACTCTGTTTATCAAATCACTCTAAAGGACATCTGGCATCAGTGTGTCAAACATAATCACAGTTCACAGTTTCTTGACCAATTGAACACCAAAAAATGAAGGTTTTTGCCATTTTTAGCGTATACACAATATACTTTATATAGGCCAACTTAACATTGTCATTGTGGTCCAAACTACATTTTGAATTTTACATCTTGATTTTGATCACGCAAGAAAGTCTGGACCAATGAAAGTAAGAGTGAGTTGTGAGCATTAACTACAAGAGGAAACTACTCAAGTAAGTCTCAAGTATTCTCTAAAAGCATGAAGTACAATCCAAGAGTTGAGTTGAGTTTAGCTGATAGAATGTGGTGGAAAAACGCTTGTAATGTCCTTGCAAAGAATGTGCTGTACAGAGTTTTACTTTACAAATTTGTTTCCACGCCACAGCTCTGAGACTGGACAACATGAAGACGGCTTTCTGACGTTGCACCATTTGTCTGCTCCAAAAGGTTTGTCCCCTGGTGTAGCTTTTTCACCCACAGTCACTTGTCGTGTTTAGAGGCATGGGTTGGCTTTAATGGTGGTTATTTCAAGGTGGTGTGCTCCAAATGGCATCACCAAAGCCCTCTCCAGTTGATGACATTGGTAAAGGCCCTCCACTTGGAGTAAATGGGTCCGTGTCAGTGTCCGTTTCACCTTCTGCCAAATAACTTGGTCTAGGTCTCGTCCAACTTAAACCCAGCTCTGTAGATACCTCTGCAACACGTTCCTCCTCGCAATCACGCTCTGCCGAAATGCTAAAGCCACTTGGAGATCTTTCTAGCTCTTCGTGATATACTGAAAGCAGTGAAAGTGGAGAATCATTCCTTTGTGGTCCCCCTGTGGTCCTTCCTGGGGAGATGGATAAATCCTGAAGCGAGCTGATGGGTAAAACTGTGGGACGCTCTGTGTAAGTGGGAATAGGAGCAGGGACATGCCTTGTAGCTGGGTTTTGGTCCTGGTTTCTTTTCCGCTTTTTGCTATAGTTCTTGTTCACTTTGTGAACTGGTTCTTGGTAGCCCAAGTGCGGATACGAGTCAGAGTAGTTAAAGAAGAGCCGCCGGATGTCACCACCTCCTTCCAGACTAATGTGAGCCGTCCCAGCAGAGTCCACCTGGAGCTGCTCCGAATGCTGGATGTGCATGTCCACCAGGAAGTCCAGTTTCTTCTCCATGTCCTCCACCTAAAACAAAAAAAAAAAATTAAGACCACACTAACACATTTTTAGTTAAAAGTGCCTTAATGCTGCATTTTCATGTAGCACTACTCTGCTGTTTTGTGGTAACAATACATTTTAAAATGAAATTGTTTTATTGTTGCATCTAACAGGGTTTAGAGCATGAGAGCGCCTGGACTGGCATTTAAATACTGATGTCGCGCCACAGTTTTTGATCCTTACCATTTTTGAGGTAGCAAGAGTTGCCTCAGTTATCCATGGTTGTTTTCAGGTTAATGTAAACATGTATCCTGCCTCACCTGTCTTTCGACTCTGCCAAATCTACCCATCATGCTTTGGTCTTCAGAATCTGGCATGGAGGCAGCTTTGGCAAGGTAGGACTCATGCCTGGAAGACACACACACTCAGCCCTCTCACAATAACAAAATATGCATAACAGAGCCACAAGTACCACAGTTTATACAAACAGCAGTGACTAATTCACTCTTTATTACTACCTTTAAAGACAAGAGTGTCTACACTAGATCAAGTGAGTCGAATTAAGGACTTGAGTACATACTGTAGTGATGGTCTTCTGACTTATGAAAAAAGGATTGGATTTAAAATGTGTTGTGTATTTCCCACTTTGTGTTAAATAAAAAAAAAATCTAAACTGGACTCCAGAAACTAGCTGATTGACTAGGCTTTCAAATAAAACATATTAATATTAATCCATATGTCAACTTCTGTATCCACTCAGTGCCTGCACTCAAACAGTAGTACACACTGTATATGTGCATATGTGCAGTTGTGCTCATGTGTGTGTGTGTGTGTGTGTGTGTGTGTGTGTGTGTGTGTGTGTGTGTGTGTGTGTGTGTGTGTGTGTGTGTGTGTGTGTGTGTGTGTGTGTGTGCGTGTGTGTGTGTGCGTGTGTGCGTGTTTCTGTATTCTGAGTCATGGATAAAAGCGAAAGAATTGTCAAAGGATCTGCGAGGAAAGGTAATTAAACTTTTAAAACAGAAAGGAATATAGAGAGAAATCCAAGGAATTATGAATGCCAATCAGCAGTATTCAAACTCCAATAAAGAAGTGAAAAATGAGGGATTCTGTTGAAACCAAAGCAAGAACCAGGAATTTCAGCCACACCTGCCAGGAAAATTGTTCGGGATGGAAAGAAAAACCCACAAATAACTTTAGCTGAAATACAGGACTCTCTGAAAAAAGGTGAATTCGCTGTTTCAAGGTGCACACTTAAGGGGCCTGCGAGGCATGTTCTAAAAAATAGCACTGGTCAAAATATAGCTCCGTCTAAAGAAAATGACTTGCTGTAGTTTTTCGATAAAAAATGCTTGCATTAATGTAGATTTTAAAATGATGATATCTAATTTAATTTTATTTAATTTAAAAATTACTACTTCAGCACGTATCACAAACGTTTCAACGCTAACTACCCTCCCGGCAGCGCATTAAGGACAGAAAAAAACCCGTGGGTTGAAGGCAGCTTTGGTCAAACAACAATTTTTTTTTTCACAAGGAACTCCAACTCAAAGCCCAACAGTCTGCATCAAACCTTTGGTGCCTTGTGGACACAGGAAAGTACAGTGGTGTATGCACAGTTTCCTGCCTTTTTGGTCCAGCCTATCTCTATGTCTTTTCTAACAGTGTCCGTAGCCCTGGTGTATGAATGTGTGTGTCTGTAGAGGTGTGTTTGGTGGTGGTCGGAGAAGGTCGAGCGCCGTTTGTGTGGCTGCCACCATCTCTGTCTGCCCCAGGTGTGAATGTGTGTGAATGGGGCGAGTGGCAGCACGATGTAAAGCACTTTGTGATATATATATCTGTGAAAGGTGCTATATAAATAAACCTTGCTTGCTTGCTTGCTAACATGAACTTTATCAAGAACAAACACAGAACACGCCTTACTGATGCACTTTTACAAGACTCACTCAGACCTGCAGTGTCAAATTCACCAGATTACAGTACACTGGTGAGCAGACATTTACAGACAAAGACGATATCACGTGTGTTCATTAAAAACACCATAACATTAAACTAAAAATGGTGCACAAAAATGTGAAAAATTGTTCAAAAAAGATTAGATAACTTGTTGTGACTTGATTGATGCTTTCCTTGGCATTACTTCCTGACTTTCAAATGTTGGAACAGATAATCATAAATAAATGTTGCATGTTTAAATATTCCTACCATCATTGTTTTATTAATCATTGTTAATAATTGTGTGGAATAATTAACATGTGAGCAGTCTCTTCACATATTATTACTAATATTATTATTATTATTATTATTATTATTATTATTATTTTCCATCCATCCATCTTCTACCACTTATCCGAGGCCAGCAGTCTAAGCAGAGACGCCCAGACTTCCCTCTCACCAGACACTTCCTCCAGCTCTTCCGGGGGGGTACCAAGGCGTTCACAGGCCAGCCGAGAGACATAGTCCCTCCAGTGTGTCCTAGGTCTTCCCCAGGGGCACCTCCCAGTAGGACGTGCCAGAACACCTTCCTAGGGAGGCATCCAGGAGGCATCCAAAACAGATGCCCGAGCCACCTCAGCCAGCTCCTCCCGAGTGACCGAGCTCCTCCCCCTATCTCTAAGGGAGTGCCCCGCCACCCTGCGGAGAAAGCTCATTTTGGCCGCCTGTATCTGAGATCTTGTTCTTTCGGTCATGACCCAAAGCTCATGACCATAGGTGAGAGTAGGAACATTAATTTTCTACCGCTTTGTCCCGTTAGGGTTGTGGGGGACTGGAGCCTATCCCAGCAGCTGAACAGCAACCCTGAACAGTGTGGTCAGTTAGTTGCAGGGCTGACACTTAGAGACAGACAGTGACAAACAACCATTCACTCTCACATTTATTCACTAGGGACACTTTAGATTTGCCGATTAACCTGTACATGCATGTGTTTGGACGGTGGGAGGAAGCTGGAGTACCCGGAGAGAACCCATGGTAACACGTGGAGGACATGCAGACTCCTCACAGAAAGACCGGAGTCGGCCGAGATTGTTTGAGTCGGCCGGGTTCTGAACTCACAACCTTCTTGCTGTAAGGCAGGAGTGCTAACCACTCTGCCACTTGCACCCTAGGATCCGATCTCGTCCGAGGAACATAGATTGAACGGTAAATCAAGAGCCTTGCCTTGCAGCTCAGCTCCTTCTTCACCACAACAGACCAGTACATCAACCCCATCACTGCAGAAGCTGCACCGATCCGTCTGTCAATCTCATGCTCCTTCCTTCCCTCACTTGTGAACAAGACCCAAAGATACTTGAGGCAGGAGCTCTCCACCAGACTCCCTCTGGCCCCTGGCTGCGCCTAGAAATCCTGTCCATAAAGATAATGAACAGGACCGGTGACAAAGGGCAGCCCTGCCGGATTCCAACATGCACTGGGAACAGGTCTGACTTACTGCCGGCAATGCGAACCAAGCTCCTGCTCCGGTCGTACAGGGACCGAACAGCCCTTAGGAAAGGGCCCCGGACCCCATACTCCCAGAGCACCCCCCACAGGGCGCCACGGGGGACACAGTCGAATGCCTTCTCCAGATCCACAAAACACATGTGGACTGGTTGGGCAAACTCCCATAAGCACCCTGGAGAGGGTATAGAGCTGGTCCAGTGTTCCCCAACCGGGACGAAAACCGCATTGTTCCTCCTGAATCTGAGGTTTGACTATCTAATAACAGAACACCGCTCAGGTTCAGATCCGGGCGGGGGCGTTCCTCCCAATCACACTCCTCCAGGTGTCACTGTCACTGCCCACGTTTCCTGACAGTCGGAAACCAAGATGGCGCCTGTTTTCGGCGTTGTCTCTGCTCCCTCTCTGTTATCTAATGTATTTTTGGTTTTTCTAGTGCTGTTTGTTGCTTTGTCAGCCCTTACAACTAGTAGCTGTGTCTCAGCTGCTTTAAAATATGATCAACACACTTTATTCCAAATCAATGAGCAGATGAAAGACTTTTGTGTTACCTGGGCCAGGTACGCAGAGTTTTTCCCTCCAGTTTTTGAGTGCTCCACGTCATTACCGGAGTACCTGTTGCTAGCTAAGCCCCGCGGCAAGAGAAGGAAGCGGGGATCAAGGGCTGGAGTCAGGGACAGGCTGAGGAAACACCGTGGGCAACTATCATGTCCGAGCGGCCTTGGATCTGGCATAACCAACTCGGATTGCTCTACTCAACGCTCGCTCCATTGCAAACAAGACCTTCTTCCTCAGCGAATTATTCTCAAAGGAACACCTTGACTTTATGTTTTTAACAGAGACCTGGCAGCGTGAAATGGAGTACACTCATCTGAACGAGCTGTGCCCTCCGGACTGTTCTGTGTTTGGGACACCGCGGGTCTCGCGTCGAGGAGGCGGACTTGCACTCGTGTACCGGGACTGTTTCTGCTGCAGGTTGATGAACTCAGACTCTTCCGACTCCTTTGAGATGCAGATGACTAAGGTTGGCAACAATGACTCATTTTATTGTATTGTAATTTACCGACCTCCTGGTCCTGGTCGCTTGTTTTTAGAGGATTTCTCTGAATTTTTATCTTCAATTATCAAACTTGAAAATGTTCTGATACTCAGGGATTTTAACCTCATATCGATGATGCTTCGTGTAATCTGGCATCTGAGTTTTTAACACTCACTGAAGCATTTCATTTTAAACAGCATGTCTCTGGTCCTACTCATACAAAAGGCCACACTTTGGACCTTGTTTTCTCTTTAGGCCTGAACATTGACCAGTTGAGTGTTACAGACATTAATGTGACAGACCACTGTTGTATATTTTTTAACTTGTCTTCCAATGTGGACTATCTTCCTTCCAAACCGATGTCACAAAGACACATCATAATGGATCCACAGCTGAGAAATTTTCGGAGTTATTTGACCCCAGTGCTTTTGATGGCTGTAGTGAGCCTGAATCTTTTATGAAGTCCTTAAATAACCACTGTTTGTCTGTTTTAAATAAAGTTGCTCCATTAAAAAGTAAACACACCTTCCCTAAAAATCCCTGCCCTTGGATAAATGAGAAAATCTTATAATGCAAGAGAAACTGTCGTAAAATAGAACGTTTGTGGAAATGCACAAGTTTGGAAGTCCACAGACTGCACTTGAAGGAGCTCATCATGTCACTAAATGATAAAATAAAACAGGCCAGATCTACCTATTTCTCTAATCTCTTTTTTCTGAACAAGAAAAATCCTAAAGTCCTGTTTGACACAATATCAAGAATTGTCTCTCCTTTAGCTCCTCATTTGCCAGTCCACTCAAAGTCTGACTGCAACAGGTTTTTACATTCCTTTGTGAATAAGGTACATGTTATAAGAGCCTCTATAAACCCATCTTGGGTTTTATCTCCTCAGTGCTCTTGGTCCACCTTCTCACCTGTCACTGAAGAGGATTTAAAAAAAAAGTGAAACCATCATCAAGCCCTCTGGATGTAACGCCAACTTCGTTGCTTTTATATGTATTTTATTTAGTTGGTGCATATGTTGTTAAACTGATCAACCTTTCTCTTTTAACTGGTTTTGTGCCCAGCTCTTTTAAACAAGCGGTCGTCAGCCCCATTCTGAAGAAGCCCAGTTTGGATTCTTTTGAACCAAACAACTACAGGCCAATCTCTAAATTGCCTTTTTTATCTAAAATCTTGGAGAGAGTGGTGGCGGAGCAGCTGACTGGGTTTCTTATTGAAAATAATTTTATAGATAAATTTCAGTCAGGCTTCCGAAAATGTCATTCAACTGAGACTGCCCTGCTGAAGATTTCAAGTGACATTATGATGGCGGCTGACTCTGGGCAATACTCTGTCTTGATCCTACTGGATTTATCGTCAGCTTTTGATACTCTGGACCATAATGTATTGTTAAAGCGTCTACAATATGAAACGGGTTTCTCTGGATCAGTTCTAAAGTGGTTTTCCTCCTACCTGAGTCACAGATCATTTTGTGACTCTATTAACAATATTCTGTCTGAAGTGACCCCTCTGTCATATGGAGTTCCTCAGGGCTCAGTGCTAGGTCCTCTTTTGTTTTTATTGTACATTCGCCCTCTTGGTGAAATAATTCATGGTTTTAAAAATGTGTCTTATCACTTTTATGCCGATGACATTCAGTTGTACTGTTCTTTTAAAGACATAGTTTGATAAACTTACTGATTTGTTGAACTGCTTGTCCTGCATAAAGAACTGGTTATACAATAACTACCTACAGCTGAATACAAAAAAGACTGAAACTTTAATCTTTGCACCAGACCTAAAAAATAACTCAAATCATACAACGGTTTTATCCTCACTACATTGGCTTCCAGTCAAATTCAGAATTGATTTTAAAATTTTAGTCTTGACTTTTAGAGCTCTGCATGGACAGGCCCCCCAGTACATCACTGACCTGCTGACCCCTTACTCCTCCTCCCGCGCTCTTTGGTCTTCTGGTCAAAATCTTCTAACAGTCCCCAAAACCCGTTTTAAAACTCAAGGAGACCTGTCTTTTCAAGCAGTCGCCCCCAGACTCTGGAACGCCCTGCCCCTGTCACTGCGAGTGGACGTTTCTGTTGATTCCTTTAAAAAGCAGCTGAAGACACTTTTATTTAAACAAGCTTTTAGTTGATTGGGCTTTTATGTTTTTACTATTTTGTGGTTTTAGTTTTTATTCTTATATTTTTAATTGTTCTTTTATTAAAATTGCACTTTTAAAGCACTTTGTGATCTGTGAAAGGTGCTATATAAATAAAATTTACTTACTTAAATTTACACGTGAGCAGGCAACTCCAGAGTAGTGGAGAGTCCAGCCTCTCTCAAGGAGTTGGGTCCCAGAGCCCAAGCTGTGTGTGGAGGTGAGCCCGACTATCTCTAGTCGGTATCTCTCAACCTCCCGCACAAGCTCAGGATCCTTACCCGCCACCGAGGTGACATTCCAGGTCCCTAGAGCCAGATTCTGTGTCCGGGGATTGGGTCGCCGAGGCCTCTGCCTAAGACTGCCAACCAATCCACATTGCACCGACTCATTTACATTTATTTTTAGCCATTTAGCTGAAGCTTTTATCCAAAGTGACTTACATTAAGCTTTCATTCACCAGTGTTACAGCTGGACACCACTGGAGGCAAGGTGGGTTAAGTGACTTGCCCAAGGACACAACGACAGTATGAACTGTGGGGAGAGCGGGAATCGAACCGCCTACCTTCCGGTTGAAGGACGACCGCTCTACCACTTAGCCACTGCCCCTTACGGTGGCAATACACGGTATTAAGAACTGGGGAATGTGAACCTCTGATCAGGGTCATTTGAAAGTTTCTGTTGTCATTATGATTTAAAAAGTCTAAACTTTTTGTTGTTTCACCCAACCACTAACTATGAGTGAAAAAAAAAGTTTTTTGATGTGTTCATCATTCATATCCTCTGAAAAATGGCCCCAAATTTTTTTTTTTCACAAAAATTCTGCCAGGGTGTGTAAACACATGAGCACAACTGTATCTAGTGAATGTAGCAGATCCACACGCAGTACCTGGGAGACTGGTTGGGTGGATAACTAAAGGGTGTTTTCTGCGTTTTCTTGCTTTTGGGGGTGAGAGGGGGACCAGGAGCCAGAATCATGTCAATCCTGAAAAAAGACAAGATTAAAATCATCAGATTGCTTTTAACAGTCACAAGAGTATTGTATCTAGATATTTCAATCTGCTTTTTGGCCCTTTGATTCATAATATAAATATCTGGTACTTTATATATTGCTTTTTCTTTTATAATGTTCAATGTACAATGGTGACGGAACATTTTTACTGACATTAGACAAAAATAGTGACATTATCTGGCAGTGAAATTATCTATGATATTGTCTTACGTAATTATACATTTATCTTATAACATATTTTCATATTCACGTTTTTTCTCCGTGAACCTTATGATTATTGAAGGGTGTGGTCTGACCTGGTCTGCAGGTACTTGATCCGACAAAGCATGTCCAGGTGTCCGGCTGAGTACTGCTCAATCACGTCTTTGACATCGTAAGGCCTCAGTGTTTCCTTAAAACGCTTCTTGTTCAGGAGAAACTGCATAATCCTAAAACAGATGATAAAGGAATTAAATAAGGTTGAGTTGGAAAGTTTATTAATAGATTTTTGGCAGCTGGAGGTGGCACTAGTTCTATCCAAACAACCACTGTCTCCTGCCTCCAGTGGCCCTTCTGCTGTGTTGGGTAGCTGTACTTTTCAAAGTAACACGTTACGTTACTGCGTTACCCACTGATAAAGAGTACTCATGCTTTACTAAAATTTCTGTTTGTGGCCAATACTGCAGCTATTACTGTTTATGACAGGCTGTATGATCTGTGCCTGTAGTCTGCAGCTCAAAAATTTCAACTTAATTTATTTATACTTTTACAGCCTTTTACTCCTGTTTTAGTAAAACAGGAGTTTAAAGCGGCAGGTCTGGCAGGGTTTTCTCTGTTTTTGTCAGGATTTTTAGAGCACCCCCTACAGCAGGGGTCTTCAACTCAAATCCACGAGGTCCGTTTAGTTAACTTTCCTCAACGTGAGGAACATTTTAATAAAAGGATGTGTTTAAATTCTTTAAAGTCTCATTTATTCCACATCTACAGCCTCTTAAACAATATGGAGATGAATGTAGGTAATCCACAGTTTTCTTTATTTTTTCCTTCGTTTACATGAGGAGGATGTTTAGCTTTCACCAAACACAGCTCATAGACAAAAGGAAAATGCTACATAATCAAAAGAGGCTAAAGCTAAGGCTGTTTATTGACAACAGTCTGGAATCCTACATATTATGCTTCATACTCCTTCATAAAAGGTATGAGAACATTTTAAATACAAAACCATAAATTAAAGCAAAACATATTTGTTAAACAAATATGACAAAGATGCTAACATAATTCTTCTCTTTCTATTGTCTTTCCTCTGAAAACAACAGGAACAAGGAAAAATGCAGTGAGCATTTCTTTAACAAGTCGAGTACCTCACTTACGACAGAATAAATAAGTTAACAGACTAATGCACAACACACCACATTAGACGTCCTCTCACTTCCCTCTGAGCTAGAGTCTTTTTAATCCTGACATGAAAACTGTCCAGTCCTGGTTCGGTTCTGGATTCATTCTCTGATTATCACAGCAGCCTGAACTGACACGCAGCTGAGGAGCTGTATTTTCTGATTAAAATAAACGTTCCTTCTCCGTTGTTATTGTCAGTAAATGTTTTGCTGAGGCTCAACTTTTAGATTTTAGTCGTTTCTAACTCATTATCAGGCTACATTAAGCATGTTGAATTTCCCGCAGGTCTGTCCGTAACCATAGTAACCTGAGAATGTGTGTATACATAGCTGTCCTAGAAATTATAGTTACCTGATGTAACTACAGTTCTACGAGTGTGTGCGTAGCCCACCTACGGGCTTCGCTAGTGGTTACCTCTCCCTGGAGCGAGCCAGACTTCTGAGAAAGATCAAAGCATTTACCGCGCCAATCATGCCAGTGTGCTATATAGCCTCAAGGGCTATATAAACCCCCTCGCCCAACGCTCTCCCTTCTTCGAACCAGCTCAAAAGAGGGAAGAAGTCCAGCTGGGCCTGAGAATAGGGGGGCTACGCACACACTCGTAGAACTGTAGTTACATCGGGTAACTATAATTTCTACTTCGTGTGTGCTCCGTCCACCTACGGGCTTCGCTAGTGGTTACCTACCAAGGCGAAGGCCGTAGGGGATAAATGTACTCCCAGCTGGACCGGTTCACAACTATTGGCGCGGGAACAAACAACGTCAGGAGCAATGCGGGCCCGCCTCTCCCAAGAGCAGCCAAGCACGCCCCACTACAGGTCACGGCGTCCAAACTGCCTCTCCCAAGAGCATCTGACGCCGTCCTATGTGAGCCTAATCAAGCTGTGCCCAGGACCGCCTCTCCCAAGAGCATCCTGGCACCCTGTTCGAACTCCCACTTAAGTGTCCGTGGTCAGGGGATGGACCGCCTCTCCCAAGAGCATCCCTCCTGCCCGCAGAGCCCGTGACCGCCTCTCCCAAGAGCACACGGGCCCTCACACGGCGGGGCGGCAGTGGCTCAGTGGTAGAGCAGTCGGCTTTCAACCGGAAGGTAGTGGGTTCGATTCCCGCTCTCCCCACAATTCATACTGTCGTTGTGTCCTTGGGCAAGGCACTTAACCCACCTTGCCTCGTATGAATGTGTAAGAATGTTGAGTGAATGTATGTGGTGATGGTCGGAGAGGCCGTAGGCGCAAAATGGCTGCCACGTCTCTGTCAGTCTGCCCCAGGGCATCTGTGGCTACAGTTGTAGCTTACCATCACCAGTGTGACTGTGTATGAATGAATAATGGACAGACTGTAAGCGCTTTGAGTCCCTTGGTCCCTCGGGAGAAAAGCCCAATATAAATCCAATCCATTATTATTATTATTATTATCACACGGCTGTGCAGACAAACACATCCAAAAAGGAACCGCCAAGCTGCGGTATAAGTGTTCTCAGTTGCAATAACAGTAACATCTGCAGTGTGAGCCAGCCTAGGTGACGAGGTTCTGGCCTCTATTCAACACTATTGAATGAGTGACAGAGCTCGCAGACACGTCCATGAGATAGGACCGCACAAACGTGGACACAGAGGACCAAGATGCCGCCAAGCATATATCTTCCGCAGAGACACCCCTACACAGGGCCACCGACGTGGCAACCCCTCGGGTAGAGTGTGCCCTGATCAAGGCTGGGGGAGGGCGGCCTTGAGCCACGTAGGGCGCTCCAATACCCCCACAGATCCAGTGTGCCAGGCGTTGGGCCGACAACGGTGACCCACGCCCCTTTGGCCGTGAAGCACACAAATAACTGGTTTGATGTCCGAAAGCCCGCTGTGCGCTCCACATAGCAGCGCAAAGCCCTGACCGGACACAGCATGAGTACATTTACATTTACATTTATTCATTTAGCTGACGCTTTTATCCAAAGCGACTTACATTGTTCTAATGTAATTACCAGTGTTACAGCCACTGGAGGCAAGGTGGGTTAAGTGTCTTGCCCAAGGACACAACGAGAGTATGAACTATGGGGAGAGCGGGAATCGAACCGCCGGTTGGTTCGGTCATTCCGGTTGAAGGACGACCGCTCTACCCACTGAGCTACTGCCGCCCCAGTAAGTAACCGCGCATCTGCTGTCGTCCTGGCTGGGGTGGGGCAGAGAGCTCTAATCCTGATCACCCTGGACCGGAAGGACGAGGTGATAACCTTTGGCTGAAAGGCTGGGTTGGGCCAAAGGTGAATTAGGCTTCCATCCTCACTGAGCGACATGCACGAAGGATGAACCGACAAGGCGAACAGGTCCCCCGCCCTCTTGGCGGAGGATAGTGCCAACAGAAGGGCGGTCTTGAAGGAGAGCAGCCGGACTTCCGCCCGCTCCAAGGGCTCAAAAGGAGGTCCAGACAGACCATCCAAAACAGTCTGAAGGTCCCAGGGAGGCACCACCTGTCTAGAGGGGGGCCTCACCCTGCTTGCACCCCGAAGAAAACGCTTAACCAAAGGGTGACTACGAGCCGAGAAGCGCCCATGGCCCGTCGTGATGGCTGCCGCAAACACCGCCAGAGTAGATGCGGCACGGCCACTATCCAGAAGTCCCTGTAGAA
Organism: Perccottus glenii; assembly: GCA_024416835.2. Classification (NCBI taxonomy): domain Eukaryota; kingdom Metazoa; phylum Chordata; class Actinopteri; order Gobiiformes; family Odontobutidae; genus Perccottus; species Perccottus glenii. The sequence continues at coordinate 5,539,461 of CM044557.2, forward strand.
ATTCCAGGACTACATTAACTGGACAGCTACAGGGGTCCAACGTCCTGTCACCACACCAAGCGGCAAAGAGACGCCAACGGGTGCCGTATGCCCTGGGCGTGGAAGGTGCCCTAGCACTCTGGATGGTGGACACCATTGCTGGGGGAAGTCCTATACTCATAAGCTTCCCCCTTTCAACCTCCAGACTAGGAGCCTGCGGGTCAGGAATGGTCGGGACTGAAGGGAACCCCCGGCCTGCAGCAGTGTGTCGGGTTGGTCGGGGAGAGGCCACGGGTCCGTCACCGCCATCTGCACCAGGTCCGGGTACCATCTAGCACCCGGACTGTCCGGCGCCACCACCAGGATGTGAAGGCCCTGCAACCTCACCCTGTGAAGCAGAGGGGACAAGAGGCGTAGTGGTGGGCATAGAGGAGGCCTATGGGCTATGACTCTTGAGCCAGCGCGTCCACCCCTAGCGGTGGGTCGTCTGACGACCTGAGCGAGAACCAGAGTGGGCACAGTGCGTTCTCTGCACTGGCGAACAGGTCGGCCACAGGCTGACGGAACCGGCGCCAAGTCTGTCGTGCGACCTTTTGTCTGCCCACATTAGGATCTCTGAAGCCCTCCGATGAAGGAGGGGTGACCTGGTTCCTCCCTGTCTGTTCAGGTAGGCCACAACTGTTGTGTTGTCCGACCTGATCATCACGTGATCTCCCTTCAAGCTGGAGGAAAAGTGCAGAAACACCCTCTGCACCGCCACCATCTCCAGTACATTTATGTGGGATAGCGTTAGCTCCCAGGCCCCGCCCACTGCGAGCCGGCCTAAGGTCCCGCCCCATCCAGTGAGTGAAGCATCCGTGAACACCTCAACATAGTGTGGGACTCATCCCATGCGCACTCCCAGTTGGAGACGGTCCGGGGTGAGCCAGAATTCCAGATCCTGTCGAGGCCCCGAGGACAGTGAGACCCGGGTCTGTCTGTCCGGCGTGTAATGTAATCGGAGCCGAGCAAACCAGCGTTGGAGCCGTCTCATATGAAGGAGCCCCAAGCGTACCACAGGGTGAGCTGCTGCCATCATCAAGACGGTGCAGATGGAGCTACCACCAGCCTCTGAGCCAGACTCCTGAGTGCCACTTGTCTCTCCACGGGGAGCCGTGCGCGCATGGTCTGTGCATCCAACCCCAGTCCCAGGTACGTCACCTGTTGAGCTGGCAACAACGAGCTCTTGGCCTGGTTCACCACGAACCCCAGCTTTAAGATGCGACGCAGTACTCTGTCCGTATGCTGCACGGCTTCCTGGCGAGAGGGAGCAAGGATGAGCCAATTGTCGATGTAAGTCAGGATCCTGAGACCCTGACGACGAAGCGGCTCCAGTGCTGCCTCCACGCATTTGGAAAAGGTGCGTGGGGCGAGGGAGTAGCCGAACGGGAGACGGTTGAACTGAAAACACCGCTTCCCGATGGCGAACCTGAGAAATTTCCTGTGCCCCGGCAGGATGGAGACGTGAAAATAAGCATCCATCAGGTCGATTGAGGTCATCCAATCCCCCGGGCGGACACTCTCCAGGAGGTGCCTGGTAGTTAACATGCGGAACCTCCTGGTGGTCACATAATCGTTCAGGATGCGCAGGTCCAGGATTGGTCTCACTCCCCCGTTTTTCTTCGGGACCAAGAAATAGGGGGAGTAAAACCCTCTCTCCCCCTCCCCTCGGTCCAGTTCCAAGATTGCACCGCAATGCAGGAGTGAAGAGACCTCCTCTTGGAGGGCCATAGTTGTGAGCTGTGTGCGAAGAACACCGCAGAAGGGAGGGGGTCGACGGGAAAACTGCAGGGCATAGGCCCTCCTCAGCGTCCTGTCCAGCCAGGGCGATAGAGGGCCGAGAAGGCGTGTCCACGCCTCCAAGAAGTGCGATAGAGTGCGCACCATGTCCTTAACAGGAGGATGTATCGGCCCACCCGCCATCACAAACCCAACTGGAGGTTCGGGATGCGGGGGCCACCCTGAAAGGCTGCCCTACCCTCTTGGGAGGGGGCACTGCTGGGGTTCTGTGGGTGACTGGGGGCGGGTTGCTGTCTGAGCCAGGGCCAGGGCCCCCCCAGAATGAGTCGCCCCACTTTTACAGGTGGTGCACCCCTAGTAGCTGACTGTGTGGCCGGGGGCAGCAAGCCCTGGTCAGCATCCCCGCCCTTGCAGCTCAACACTGGGCGCTGCCTGAATAACTGTGGGGGCAAGCCCACGGCCCCCAATATCTGCGCCCAATATCTGCACGCCGCCCCTTGCAGTTGCAAAGTGGAATCTGGGCCGTTTACCAGCCGCCTTAGAGTTACAGGAGAGCGCGGGGGAGCGCCTCTTAAGCCCCTCCCCGGGCAGCATGGAAGGCGCCCGTGCTGCTGTAGGTGCGCCGGACCCACTAAGGCCAAGCACAATCCGTCTGCGTGGCGTAGTGGAAGGGGGCGGGCCATAAAGAGCCGGAGGGGAAGACCCAGAAGCGTGCTCTTTTAATGAGAAGTAACGGGCCCTACGGCCTTTATTGACATGATTCTCATTAAAGGACGACTTGTAGGAGCGGGAGGAGCCAGTGCCCCTATTACGTTGAAAACCTCCTCTTCTCCCGGCGTTTTCCCACCCTGCGCTATAAGACGCGGGGACAGGATCAGCAGCGGCAACGGTGGGGCTCGCTAACGGGGAGTCGTGGACACCTGGTGTCGGTCTGCACGACGGCGCCAAATGTCATGCCGCTGGCGTCTCGGCTGGAGATGAGGAGCAAGCTGCTGGGACGTTTTGGAGGCTGATTCTAGTCGGTCTACAAGAGACTGAATATCAGGACCAAACAGGGATGAGGTGGAGAGCGGCAGACCGAGGATGCGTCTCTGCTCCTGTTCCTTCAGGGAAGACAGGCCGAGCCACAGGTGTCTGGCGCCGAGCTGAGCCGCGCTCATGGTGCGGCCCCCATCCACGGCGAATGCTTGGAACATCCTCAGGAGAACAGCCGCTGTGGTCTGAACCTCATCTATCTCCTCGGGCGTGAGGACAGATCGCTCATGTGTGAGCTTGTCCAAGGAGCCCGCCAGGAAAGCCATATTGCTAGCCAACGTCCTCACCTGAGCTGCATCAGCGACGCCATCAATCTGTCCCTCTCTGATGGTAGAGCCGGCTTACCGCTCGGCCAGGGGGTAGATGACGGTAGCAGGCACATCCTCACCCCGTCTTCAAGAGGTGGGACGCCGGTGATCTCGTTCCAGCCCTCCATGTTGCAATATCCCAGATAGCCTCGGGCGGGGCCTCTCGCCGAGAGCGTGCTCTGCCATTCTCGCTGGGCATAATGGGCGATGGGTGTCATCAGAGGGCAGAGAGTCGCAACGTGTGGCCGAGGACGAGTCTGTGACGCTTGCCCCAGTGTGAAGTCCGCCGGAGCCGTCTCAAGCTGCTGGGGCGGGAGCGGGGTCTCCATATGAACCGCAGCGGAGGCAAACAGCTGCGCCAGGTCATCTAGCGTGTACCGATGAGCTGGCTGGAGATCAGGGACGGAAACTCCAGTACCGGTGGAGCCAGCGTCCTTGCCACGGGCCTCCCCGTCCTCACTACTTGCTGCCCAATCCAGCTGAGGTGGGGTAGCGGCAGGGGGTGAATGCTTTGATCTTTACAGCAATCTTCCCTACAGCATCTCAAAGGCCTTACACTGGATTGTATAGCTGTGTCATGTCAGCTATGTGGCCTGTAGGCCTAGAGCAAAAGTTCAACTGCAAGCAATGAGATTACAAGTTTACACATTTTAAACTCCCTCAAAGAACGGTCTATTTTGCAAATTGCCAGCCACTAAGACAAGCAAATCAATAAAGATTTGTAGATGTCACAGTTGCCATTGGCAAACAAGTTCTTAAAAGGGACTAATGTGAGTTAATGGGACACCATCTGCAAACCAGACTTTCCCTTCAGGGACAATAAAACATGAGCTGAACTGACAGAGCTGGTTGTTCATTGACTTTAAGGATGGTGGTTTGAGCTCTGTTCTGTCTTCTCAAAGATGTCTATATTTTTTAAGATTAGCTTGCCTCTTAATCTTAATGTGGTTGTGACACAGCAGTGGCACTGACCTGACAGCTCTGATGACAAGCTTCAGAGTGGGAATCATCTCCTCTAGCAGGATGTCTGGGGGAAAACCCCTCTCTTCTAAGGCCTGGTCGGCCAAAGCCACCGCATCTGGAACACATCACAAAATAATAACTCCTCAAGAAGTCATGAAGAAAGTAGAGTCAATAAGCTGTGGCAATGCAGTTAAATCAAATGTTGCTGTTCTACAGCAAGTCATGTGATATTTATGTGTGGCACAAATAGGGAATTTGATGACAAAATATGATCTAATGCTTTAAATTATTAAAAAAATTTGCTCTAAAAATATAAAAAGGTGACACTGCACTGATATGTCTTTAGCCTCACCTTCAGAGCTCTGACGCAGAGTATACGCTTTCATTCGGAAGGCCGTGCGGAAACGCTCGCGGTTACTAAAGCCTTTGGGTTCCTTCGAAGGACTGTCCTCAGTGGTGTCTCCAGTCCCCATCATCTTCTTCCCACTTCCCAGTGATGGACGAGCATTAGGCAGCCGCACACGCTCCAGCAAACTCAGCTTCTGGCTGCAAGATGGAAGAGGCTTTATCCTTTTAGCCAAATCAAATCTGTGCCCATAGGGTATTCTAATAAAAGTCTCCTAGAATGTGAAATCTACCAAATGTTGACTTCAATAGTGTATAATCAGTACAGTCTGTCAAGTACCTAACGAGCTGAAAAAGGGAAAAATTTAACTCAAATTTGCCGAAGAAAATGAAAATTGGCTTAATTATGCAGACATTTGGAGAAGAAATCTAAAATTTGCAGAAAAAGCTAAAATTAGAAGAATTAAATAAATATTAGCAGAATGAAATGAATGAATGAAAAAAATAGATGGAAAAACAAATGAGTAAAATAAATAAGACAAATGTCATATTCACGACATATTCATCCTGTTTATATTCATTCATTCATTGATTTTCTACCGCTTAGTCCCGTTAGAGGTCACAGGTGACTGGAGCCTATCCCAGCAGCTTTGGGCCTGAGGCGGGGTACACCCTGGACAGTGGCCAGTTAGTCGCAGGGCTAACATTTACAGACAGACTGTGACAGACAACCATTCACTTTCACATTTATTCACTAGGAACACTTTAGAGTTGGCAATTAACCTTTGGGCAGTGGGAGGAAACTGGAGTACCCGGAGAGAACCCACAGTAACACATGGAGGAAATGTAGACTCCTCACAGAAAGACCGGACTCGCCCGAGAATGTTGGCCAAGTTTTGAACTCACGACCTTCTTGCTAACCACTCTGCTACGTGCACCCTCATTATTCTATCATTAGTTCAACAGGCGTTAGGACAGTTGTGAGTAAAAACTTAGAATCATGAAGACATTTGTTTGGACCTGGGACAAAGTGCTTCAATTTTTTATTATTATTATTATATTTATATAGCGCCTTTCCAGAGCTCAAGGACGCTTTACATATCAATTATTCATTCACTCCACAGTCTCACACTGGTGGTAGTAAGCTACATCTGTAGCCACAGATGCCCTGGGGCAGACTGACAGAGACGTGGCAGCCATTCCGCGCCTACGGCCTCTCCGACCATCACCATCAACATTCTTACACATTCATACGAGGCAAGGTGGGTTAAGTGTCTTGCCCAAGGACACAACGACAGTATGAACTGTGGGGAGAGCGGGAATCGATCCTACTACCTTCCGGTTGAAGGACGGCCGCTCTACCACTGAGCTACTGCCGCCCTAATTTGGGACAGTCTCCATTAAAAATTACAATGGAACAAAAAGTCCCTCCAGACGTTGGACCAATCAGGGACCAATAGTCATGGTCCTGCTCTGGTTTTGTATGGCCCAGGTCTTGGCCCTAGTCTAGTAGTGGTCCAGGTCTTGGTCCTGGTCTGGTCTAGTAATGGTCTAGTAGAGTTCGGGTCTGGTCTAGTCCTGGGTGGTTTGGTCTGGTCCTGTGTCCTGGTGTAGTCCCGAATCTTGGTCTTGGTCTAGTCCTGGGTCTAGATCTTGGTCTAGTCCTGTGTCTTGGTCTAGTCCCGGGTCTTGGTCTAGTCCTGGGTCTAGATCTTGGTCTAGTCCTGTGTCTTGGTCTAGTCCCATGTCTTGGTCTAGTGTCTTGGTCTAGACCTGGGTCTTGGTCTAGTCCCATGTCTTGGTCTAGTCCCATGTCTTGGTCTAGTCCCGGGTCTTGGTCTAGTCCTGGGTCTTGGTCTAGTCCTGGGTCTTGGTCTAGTCCCGGGTCTTGGTCTAGTCCTGGGTCTTGGTCTAGTCCCGGGTCTTGGTCTAGACCCGGGTCTTGGTCTAGTCCCGGGTCTTGGTCTAGTCCTGGGTCTTGGTCTAGTCCCGGGTCTTGGTCTAGTCCCGGGTCTTGGTCTAGTCCCGGGTCTTGGTCTAGTCCCATGTCTTGGTCTAGTCCTGGGTCTTGGTCTAGTCCTGGGTCTTGGTCTAGTCCTGGGTCTTGGTCTAGTCCCATGTCTTGGTCTAGTCCTGGGTCTTGGTCTAGTCCTGGGTCTTGGTCTAGTCCTGTGTCTTGGTCTAGTCCCGGGTCTTGGTCTAGTCCTGGGTCTTGGTCTAGTCCTGGGTCTTAGTCTAGTGTCTTGGTCTAGTCCTGGGTCTCGGTCTCGGTCTTGGTCTCGGTCTTGGTCTTGGTCTAGTCCTGGGTCTCGGTCTCGGTCTTGGTCTAGTCCTGGGTCTCGGTCTCGGTCTTGGTCTTGGTCTCGGTCTTGGTCTAGTCCTGGGTCTCGGTCTCGGTCTTGGTCTCGGTCTTGGTCTTGGTCTAGTCCTGGGTCTCGGTCTCGGTCTCGGTCTCGGTCTAGTCCTGGGTCTCGGTCTCGGTCTTGGTCTCGGTCTCGGTCTTGGTCTAGTCCTGGGTCTCGGTCTCGGTCTTGGTCTCGGTCTCGGTCTTGGTCTAGTCCTGGGTCTCGGTCTCGGTCTTGGTCTTGGTCTTGGTCTAGTCCTGGGTCTCGGTCTCGGTCTTGGTCTCGGTCTCGGTCTCGGTCTAGTCCTGGGTCTCGGTCTCGGTCTTGGTCTTGGTCTTGGTCTAGTCCTGGGTCTCGGTCTCGGTCTTGGTCTAGTCCTGGGTCTCGGTCTCGGTCTTGGTCTTGGTCTCGGTCTTGGTCTAGTCCTGGGTCTCGGTCTCGGTCTTGGTCTCGGTCTTGGTCTTGGTCTAGTCCTGGGTCTCGGTCTCGGTCTCGGTCTCGGTCTAGTCCTGGGTCTCGGTCTCGGTCTTGGTCTCGGTCTCGGTCTTGGTCTAGTCCTGGGTCTCGGTCTCGGTCTTGGTCTCGGTCTCGGTCTCGGTCTAGTCCTGGGTCTCGGTCTTGGTCTCGGTCTCGGTCTCGGTCTCGGTCTAGTCCTGGGTCTCGGTCTCGGTCTCGGTCTAGTCCCGGGTCTTGGTCTTGGTCTAGTCCTGGGTCTCGGTCTCGGTCTCGGTCTCGGTCTCGTTCTTGGTCTCGGTCTCGGTCTTGGTCTCGGTCTTGGTCTCGGTCTTGGTCTAGTCCTGGGTCTCGGTCTCGGTCTCGGTCTTGGTCTAGTCCTGGGTCTCGGTCTTGGTCTTGGTCTCGGTCTCGGTCTAGTCCTGGGTCTCGGTCTCGGTCTCGGTCTTGGTCTAGTCCTGGGTCTCGGTCTCGGTCTCGGTCTCGGTCTCGGTCTTGGTCTAGTCCTGGGTCTCGGTCTCGGTCTCGGTCTTGGTCTAGTCCTGGGTCTCGGTCTTGGTCTTGGTCTCGGTCTTGGTCTTGGTCTAGTCCTGGGTCTCGGTCTCGGTCTTGGTCTCGGTCTTGGTCTAGTCCTGGGTCTTGGTCTCGGTCTTGGTCTTGGTCTAGTCCTGGGTCTCGGTCTCGGTCTTGGTCTTGGTCTAGTCCTGGGTCTCGGTCTTGGTCTCGGTCTCGGTCTTGGTCTAGTCCTGGGTCTCGGTCTTGGTCTCGGTCTAGTCCTGGGTCTCGGTCTCGGTCTCGGTCTCGGTCCTAGTCCCGGGTCTTGGTCTTGGTCTAGTCCTGGGTCTCGGTCTCGGTCTCGGTCTCGGTCTCGGTCTCGGTCTCGGTCTTGGTCTTGGTCTAGTCCTGGGTCTTGGTCTTGGTCTCGGTCTCGGTCTTGGTCTTGGTCTAGTCCTGGGTCTCGGTCTTGGTCTCGGTCTCGGTCTAGTCCCGGGTCTTGGTCTTGGTCTAGTCCTGGGTCTCGGTCTCGGTCTCGGTCTCGGTCTTGGTCTTGGTCTAGTCCTGGGTCTCGGTCTCGGTCTCGGTCTTGGTCTAGTCCTGGGTCTCGGTCTCGGTCCCGGGTCTCGGTCTCGGTCTTGGTCTAGTCCTGGGTCTCGGTCTTGGTCTTGGATCTAGTCCTGGGTCTCGGTCTCGGTCTCGGTCTAGTCCTGGGTCTCGGTCTCGGTCTCGGTCTTGGTCTAGTCCTGGGTCTTGGTCTCGGTCTCGGTCTCGGTCTTGGTCTAGTCCTGGGTCTCGGTCTTGGTCTTGGTCTAGTCCTGGGTCTCGGTCTCGGTCTCGGTCTAGTCCTGGGTCTCGGTCTTGGTCTTGGTCTAGTCCTGGGTCTCGGTCTCGGTCTCGGTCTCGGTCTCGGTCTAGTCCTGGGTCTCGGTCTTGGTCTTGGTCTAGTCCTGGGTCTCGGTCTTGGTCTTGGTCTAGTCCTGGGTCTCGGTCTCGGTCTCGGTCTCGGTCTCGTTCTTGGTCTCGGTCTCGGTCTTGGTCTCGGTCTTGGTCTCGGTCTTGGTCTAGTCCTGGGTCTCGGTCTCGGTCTCGGTCTTGGTCTAGTCCTGGGTCTCGGTCTTGGTCTTGGTCTCGGTCTCGGTCTAGTCCTGGGTCTCGGTCTCGGTCTCGGTCTTGGTCTAGTCCTGGGTCTCGGTCTCGGTCTCGGTCTCGGTCTCGGTCTTGGTCTAGTCCTGGGTCTCGGTCTCGGTCTCGGTCTTGGTCTAGTCCTGGGTCTCGGTCTTGGTCTTGGTCTCGGTCTTGGTCTTGGTCTAGTCCTGGGTCTCGGTCTCGGTCTTGGTCTCGGTCTTGGTCTAGTCCTGGGTCTTGGTCTCGGTCTTGGTCTTGGTCTAGTCCTGGGTCTCGGTCTCGGTCTTGGTCTTGGTCTAGTCCTGGGTCTCGGTCTTGGTCTCGGTCTTGGTCTAGTCCTGGGTCTCGGTCTTGGTCTCGGTCTAGTCCTGGGTCTCGGTCTCGGTCTCGGTCTCGGTCTAGTCCCGGGTCTTGGTCTTGGTCTAGTCCTGGGTCTCGGTCTCGGTCTCGGTCTCGGTCTCGGTCTTGGTCTCGGTCTTGGTCTTGGTCTAGTCCTGGGTCTTGGTCTTGGTCTCGGTCTCGGTCTTGGTCTTGGTCTAGTCCTGGGTCTCGGTCTTGGTCTCGGTCTCGGTCTAGTCCCGGGTCTTGGTCTTGGTCTAGTCCTGGGTCTCGGTCTCGGTCTCGGTCTCGGTCTTGGTCTTGGTCTAGTCCTGGGTCTCGGTCTCGGTCTCGGTCTCGGTCTTGGTCTAGTCCTGGGTCTCGGTCTCGGTCTCGGTCTCGGTCTCGGTCTTGGTCTAGTCCTGGGTCTCGGTCTTGGTCTTGGATCTAGTCCTGGGTCTCGGTCTCGGTCTCGGTCTAGTCCTGGGTCTCGGTCTCGGTCTCGGTCTTGGTCTTGGTCTAGTCCTGGGTCTTGGTCTCGGTCTCGGTCTCGGTCTTGGTCTAGTCCTGGGTCTCGGTCTTGGTCTTGGTCTAGTCCTGGGTCTCGGTCTCGGTCTCGGTCTCGGTCTAGTCCTGGGTCTCGGTCTTGGTCTTGGTCTAGTCCTGGGTCTCGGTCTCGGTCTCGGTCTCGGTCTCGGTCTCGGTCTAGTCCTGGGTCTCGGTCTTGGTCTTGGTCTAGTCCTGGGTCTCGGTCTTGGTCTTGGTCTAGTCCTGGGTCTCGGTCTCGGTCTCGGTCTCGGTCTTGGTCTAGTCCTGGGTCTCGGTCTCGGTCTTGGTCTTGGTCTAGTCCTGGGTCTTGGTCTCGGTCTCGGTCTCGGTCTTGGTCTAGTCCTGGGTCTCGGTCTCGGTCTCGGTCTCGGTCTAGTCCTGGGTCTCGGTCTCGGTCTCGGTCTCGGTCTCGGTCTAGTCCTGGGTCTCGGTCTCGGTCTCGGTCTTGGTCTCGGTCTTGGTCTTGGTCTAGTCCTGGGTCTTGGTCTTGGTCTCGGTCTTGGTCTCGGTCTTGGTCTTGGTCTAGTCCTGGGTCTCGGTCTCGGTCTCGGTCTCGGTCTAGTCCTGGGTCTCGGTCTCGGTCTCGGTCTCGGTCTCGGTCTAGTCCTGGGTCTCGGTCTCGGTCTCGGTCTCGGTCTAGTCCTGGGTCTCGGTCTCGGTCTCGGTCTCGGTCTCGGTCTCGGTCTCGGTCTCGGTCTAGTCCTGGGTCTCGGTCTCGGTCTCGGTCTCGGTCTTGGTCTAGTCCTGGGTCTCGGTCTCGGTCTCGGTCTCGGTCTAGTCCTGGGTCTCGGTCTCGGTCTTGGTCTCGGTCTCGGTCTTGGTCTAGTCCTGGGTCTCGGTCTCGGTCTTGGTCTCGGTCTCGGTCTAGTCCTGGGTCTCGGTCTCGGTCTTGGTCTTGGTCTTGGTCTAGTCCTGGGTCTCGGTCTCGGTCTTGGTCTCGGTCTCGGTCTCGGTCTAGTCCTGGGTCTCGGTCTCGGTCTTGGTCTTGGTCTTGGTCTAGTCCTGGGTCTCGGTCTCGGTCTTGGTCTAGTCCTGGGTCTCGGTCTCGGTCTTGGTCTTGGTCTCGGTCTTGGTCTAGTCCTGGGTCTCGGTCTCGGTCTTGGTCTCGGTCTTGGTCTTGGTCTAGTCCTGGGTCTCGGTCTCGGTCTCGGTCTAGTCCTGGGTCTCGGTCTCGGTCTTGGTCTCGGTCTCGGTCTTGGTCTAGTCCTGGGTCTCGGTCTCGGTCTTGGTCTCGGTCTCGGTCTCGGTCTCGGTCTAGTCCTGGGTCTCGGTCTCGGTCTCGGTCTAGTCCCGGGTCTTGGTCTTGGTCTAGTCCTGGGTCTCGGTCTCGGTCTCGGCCCCGGCCCTGCTTCTCGGCCCTGCCCCGGTCTTGGTCTCGGTCTTGGTCTCGGTCTTGGTCTAGTCCTGGGTCTCGGTCTCGGTCTCGGTCTTGGTCTAGTCCTGGGTCTCGGTCTTGGTCTTGGTCTCGGTCTCGGTCTAGTCCTGGTCTCGGTCTCGGTCTCGGTCTTGGTCTAGTCCTGCTCGGTCTCGGTCTTGGTCTAGTCCTGGGTCTCGGTCTCGGTCTCCGGTCTTGGTCTAGTCCTGGGTCTCGGGTCTTGGTCTTGGTCTCGGTCTTGGTCTTGGTCTAGTCCTGGGTCTCGGTCTCGGTCTTGGTCTCGGTCTTGGTCTTGGTCTAGTCCTGGGTCTCGGTCTCGGTCTTGGTCTTGGTCTAGTCCTGGGTCTCGGTCTTGGTCTCGGTCTCGGTCTTGGTCTAGTCCTGGGTCTCGGTCTTGGTCTCTGGTCTAGTCCTGGGTCTCGGTCTCGGTCTCGGTCTCTGGTCTAGTCCCGGGTCTTGGTCTTGGTGGTCTCGGTCTCGGTCTCCCGGGTCTTGGTCTCGGTCTTGGTCTTGGTCTAGTCCTGGGTCTTGGTCTTGGTCTCGGGTCTCGGTCTTGGTCTTGGTCTAGTCCTGGGTCTCGGTCTTGGTCTCGGGTCTGCCCAGTCCCGGTCTTGGTCTTGGTCTACGGTCTTGGTCTTGGTCTAGTCCTGGGTCTCTGGTCTCGGTCTCGGTCTTGGTCTAGTCCTGGGTCTCGGTCTCGGTCTCGGTCTTGGGTCTCGGTCTTGGTCTAGTCCTGGTCTGGTCTCGGTCTTGGTCTTGGATCTAGTCCTGGGTCTCGGTCTCGGTCTCGGTCTAGTCCTGGGTCTCGGTCTGGGTCTCGGTCTTGGTCTTGGTCTAGTCCTGGGTCTTGGTCTCGGTCTCGGTCTCGGTCTTGGTCTAGTCCTGGGTCTCGGTCTTGGTCTTGGTCTAGTCCTGGGTCTCGGTCTCGGTCTCGGTCTCGGTCTAGTCCTGGGTCTCGGTCTTGGTCTTGGTCTAGTCCTGGGTCTCGGTCTCGGTCTCGGCCCCGGTCTCGGTCTCGGTCTAGTCCTGGGTCTCGGTCTTGGTCTTGGTCTAGTCCTGGGTCTCGGTCTCGGTCTCGGTCTCGGTCTTGGTCTAGTCCTGGGTCTCGGTCTCGGTCTCGGTCCCCGGTCCCTAGTCCTCTCGGTCTTGGTCTTGGTCTAGTCCTGGGTCTTGGTCTCGGGTCTCGGTCTCGGTCTTGGTCTAGTCCTGGGTCTCGGTCTCGGTCCCGGTCTCGGTCCTAGTCCTGGGTCTCGCCCGGTCTCGGTCTCGGTCTCGGTCTAGTCCTGGGTCTCGGTCTCGGCCCTCGGTCTTGGTCTCGGTCTTGGTCTTGGTCTAGTCCTGGGTCTTGGTCTTGGTCTCGGTCTTGGTCTCGGTCTTGGTCTTGGTCTAGTCCTGGGTCTCGGTCTCGGTCTAGTCCTGGGTCTCGGTCTCGCCCTGGTCTCGGTCTCGGTCTCGGTCTAGTCCTGGGTCGGTCTCGGTCTCGGTCTAGTCCTGGGTCTCGGTCTCGGTCTCGGCCCCGGTCTCGGTCTCGGTCTCGGTCTCGGTCTAGTCCTGGGTCTCGGTCTCGGTCTCGGCCCGGTCTTGGTCTAGTCCTGGGTCTCGGTCCCGGCCTCTCGGTCTAGTCCTGGGTCTCGGTCTCGGTCTTGGTCTCGGTCTCGGTCTTGGTCTAGTCCTGGGTCTCGGTCTCGGTCTTGGTCTCGGTCTCGGTCTAGTCCTGGGTCTCGGTCTCGGTCTTGGTCTTGGTCTTGGTCTAGTCCTGGGTCTCGGTCTCGGTCTTGGTCTCGGTCTCCGGTCTCGGTCTAGTCCTGGGTCTCGGTCTCGGTCTTGGTCTTGGTCTTGGTCTAGTCCTGGGTCTCGGCCCTCGGTCTTGGTCTAGTCCTGGGTCTCGGTCTCGGTCTTGGTCTTGGTCTCGGTCTTGGTCTAGTCTCCTGGGTCTCGGCCCTCCTTGGTCTCGGTCTTGGTCTTGGTCTAGTCCTGGGTCTCGGTCTCGGTCTCGGTCTAGTCCTGGGTCTCGGTCTCGGTCTTGGTCTCGGTCTCGGTCTTGGTCTAGTCCTGGGTCTCGGTCTCGGTCTTGGTCTCGGTCCCGGTCTCGGTCTCTGCCCTAGTCCTGGGTCTCGGTCTCGGTCTCGGTCTAGTCCCGGGTCTTGGTCTTGGTCTAGTCCTCTCGGCCCTGCTCTCGGTCTCGGTCTCGGTCTTGGTCTCGGTCTTGGTCTCGGTCTCGGTCTTGGTCTAGTCCTGGGTCTCGGTCTCGGTCCCGGTCTTGGTCTAGTCCTGGGTCTCGGTCTTGGTCTTGGTCTCGGTCTCGGTCTAGTCCTGGGTCTCGGTCTCGGTCTCGGTCTTGGTCTAGTCCTGGGTCTCGGTCTCGGTCTCGGGTCTTGGTCTAGTCCTGGGTCTCGGTCTCGGTCTCGGTCTTGGTCTAGTCCTGGGTCTCGGTCTTGGTCTTGGTCTCGGTCTTGGTCTTGGTCTAGTCCTGGGTCTCGGTCTCGGTCTTGGTCTCGGTCTTGGTCTTGGTCTAGTCCTGGGTCTCGGTCCGGTCTTGGTCTTGGTCTAGTCCTGGGTCTCGGTCTTGGTCTCGGTCTCGGTCTTGGTCTAGTCCTGGGTCTCGGTCTTGGTCTCGGTCTAGTCCTGGGTCTCGGTCTCGGTCTCGGTCTCGGTCTAGTCCCGGGTCTTGGTCTTGGTCTAGTCCTGGGTCTCGGTCTGAGTCCCGGTCTCGGTCTCGGTCTTGGTCTCGGTCTTGGTCTTGGTCTAGTCCTGGGTCTTGGTCTAGTGGTCTCGGTCTAGGTCTTGGTCTTGGTCTAGTCCTGGGTCTTGGTCTTGGTCTCGGTCTGGTCTAGTCCCGGGTCTTGGTCTTGGTCTAGTCCTGGGTCTCGGTCTAGTCCCGGTCTCGGTCTTGGTCTTGGTCTAGTCCTGGGTCTCGGTCTCGGTCTCGGTCTCGGTCTTGGTCTAGTCCTGGGTCTCGGTCTCGGTCTCGGTCTCGGTCCCGGTCTTGGTCTAGTCCTGGGTCTCGGTCTTGGTCTTGGATCTAGTCCTGGGTCTCGGTCTCGGTCCCTGGTCTAGTCCTGGGTCTCGGTCTCGGTCTCGGTCTTGGTCTTGGTCTAGTCCTGGGTCTTGGTCTCGGTCTCGGTCTCGGTCTTGGTCTAGTCCTGGGTCTCGGTCTTGGTCTTGGTCTAGTCCTGGGTCTCGGTCTCGGTCTCGGTCTAGTCCTGGGTCTCGGTCTTGGTCTTGGTCTAGTCCTGGGTCTCGGTCCCGGTCCCGGGTCTCGGTCTCGGTCTAGTCCTGGGTCTCGGTCTTGGTCTTGGTCTAGTCCTGGGTCTCGGCCCGGTCTCGGTCTCGGTCTTGGTCTAGTCCTGGGTCTCGGCCCCGGTCTCGGTCTCGGTCTAGTCCTGGGTCTCGGTCTCGGTCTTGGTCTTGGTCTAGTCCTGGGTCTTGGTCTCGGTCTCGGTCTCGGTCTTGGTCTAGTCCTGGGTCTCGGTCTCGGTCTCGGTCTCGGTCTAGTCCTGGGTCTCGGGTCTCGGTCTCGGTCTCGGTCTCGGCCCTGCCCAGTCCTGGGTCTCGGTCTCGGTCTTGGTCTCGGTCTCGGTCTTGGTCTAGTCCTGGGTCTCGGTCTCGGTCTTGGTCTCGGTCTCGGTCTTGGTCTAGTCCTGGGTCTCGGTCTCGGTCTTGGTCTTGGTCTTGGTCTAGTCCTGGGTCTCGGTCTCGGTCTTGGTCTCGGTCTTGGTCTAGTCCTGGGTCTTGGTCTAGTCCTGGGTCTCGGTCTTGGTCTCGGTCTGGTCTCGGTCTCGGTCTAGTCCTGCCCTGGTCTCGGTCTCGGTCTCGGTCTCGGTCTGCGTCTTGGTCTCGGTCTCCGGTCTTGGTCTCGGTCTTGGTCTCTGGTCTCGGTCTCGGTCTTGGTCTAGTCCTGGGTCTCGGCCCTCGGTCTCGGTCTTGGTCTAGTCCTGGGTCTCGGTCTTGGTCTTGGTCTCGGTCTCGGTCTAGTCCTGGGTCTCGGTCTCGGTCTCGGTCTTGGTCTAGTCCTGGGTCTCGGTCTCGGTCTCGGTCTCGGTCTTGGTCTAGTCCTGGGTCTCGGTCTCGGTCTCGGTCTCGGTCTTGGTCTAGTCCTGGGTCTCGGTCTTGGTCTTGGTCTCGGTCTTGGTCTTGGTCTAGTCCTGGGTCTCGGTCTCGGTCTTGGTCTCGGTCTTGGTCTTGGTCTAGTCCTGGGTCTTGGTCTCGGTCTTGGTCTTGGTCTAGTCCTGGGTCTCGGTCTCGGTCTTGGTCTTGGTCTAGTCCTGGGTCTCGGTCTTGGTCTCGGTCTCGGTCTTGGTCTAGTCCTGGGTCTCGGTCTTGGTCTCGGTCTAGTCCTGGGTCTCGGTCTCGGTCTTGGTCTTGGTCTAGTCCCGGGTCTTGGTCTTGGTCTAGTCCTGGGTCTCGGTCTCGGTCTTGGTCTTGGTCTAGTCCTGGGTCTCGGTCTTGGTCTCGGTCCCGGTCTTGGTCTAGTCCTGGGTCTCGGTCTTGGTCTCGGTCTAGTCCTGGGTCTCGGTCTCGGTCTTGGTCTTGGTCTAGTCCTGGGTCTCGGTCTCGGTCTCGGTCTCGGTCTCGGTCTAGTCCTGGGTCTCGGTCTTGGTCTTGGTCTAGTCCTGGGTCTCGGTCTTGGTCTTGGTCTAGTCCTGGGTCTCGGTCTCGGTCTCGGTCTCGGTCTTGGTCTTGGTCTAGTCCTGGGTCTTGGTCTCGGTCTCGGTCTCGGTCTAGTCCTGGGTCTCGGTCTCGGTCTCGGTCTCGGTCTTGGTCTAGTCCTGGGTCTCGGTCTTGGTCTTGGTCTAGTCCTGGGTCTCGGTCTCGGTCTCGGTCTAGTCCTGGGTCTCGGTCTCGGTCTTGGTCTTGGTCTAGTCCTGGGTCTTGGTCTCGGTCTCGGTCCCCGGTCTTGGTCTAGTCCTGGGTCTCGGTCCCTGCCCCGGTCTCGGTCTAGTCCTGGGTCTCGGTCTCGGTCTCGGTCTCGGTCTAGTCCTGGGTCTCGGTCTCGGTCTCGGTCTTGGTCTCGGTCTTGGTCTTGGTCTAGTCCTGGGTCTTGGTCTTGGTCTCGGTCTTGGTCTCGGTCTTGGTCTTGGTCTAGTCCTGGGTCTCGGTCTTGGTCTTGGTCTAGTCCTGGGTCTCGGTCTCGGTCTCGGTCTAGTCCTGGGTCTCGGTCTCGGTCTCGGTCTAGTCCTGGGTCTCGGTCTCGGTCTCGGTCTCGGTCTTGGTCTAGTCCTGGGTCTCGGTCTCGGTCTCGGTCTCGGTCTAGTCCTGGGTCTCGGTCTCGGTCTCGGTCTCGGTCTAGTCCTGGGTCTCGGTCTTGGTCTCGGTCTCGGTCTCGGTCTCGGTCTAGTCCTGGGTCTCGGTCTTGGTCTCGGTCTCGGTCTCGGTCTAGTCCCGGGTCTCGGTCTTGGGGACTGGTGCTGTTCTGGTTTTAGCTCAACACTGAACATGTTTATAAACATTAGGGCCACACTTCAAAGATGATGTCATCAGGTTGATTAATAATGACACTCACCTGCTGCTCACAGGTGAATTAAAAAGAGTTTTCCTCAAACGAAGCCTTTAAACAAATGCATCACATTCAAAAGTATCGCTAAGTTTTTAATATATATTTTGTAGGATTAAGTGGAATTAGTGGAAATGAAAAGGGCTGTAACATTGTGACACACGTGGGTGATACACGTTTTAAGTTTGAACGGCAAAAATTGGTTAAATGGTTAAAGGGTTGAAACACGCCAAAAATCGCAGAAGAACAATTAGGTGGTTAGGGCCGTCTCACTCCACTGCTTCGTCTCCCCTCCCATCAGTGGCTGAAGTATTGAAGGTGGGCTTTCGATTTTAAATGTTAAATTTTTTTTATGATAATCATATTATGGGTAGCACCTTCCCGCTACAGCAACATTTGTAACAAGTAAAAAGTTGCACTTCATTTTTTGACCTTATAAAACATTTCTTCCTGAAATGACCACATCAGGAAGTATCTTAATCTCACTGTTTTTTCTATCTAGCTATTAGCCATTTTAACAAATAATATCATAAATGTAGAGAGCAGCCTATTTTGTTGTACAACGCCTGACAATATTTGGCAGAAGTGGGAAGCTAAGGGTCATGGGTAAAATAAGACTCCTGTTGGCCTTGACGAGGGAGAAACCGGAGCCCCTGAGACAGGCTGCGTTCTCAGCCACTTTTCTCCCACACTGAGACACAATATGAGCCTGTCCACAGCGTAGAAGGGCAACTGCTGAAAGAAGCCCTGAGACTCTTTTTGACCGCTCCTCTGCAGAATAAAGAATGGAAAATTAGAGCCAATTATCCGGTTCAGTAGAAATCATGCAACAAAATGCCAAAATATGGTGCACAACTCCACACAGATCTGATCTGAACGTACAGACTCTTTGTCACAATTATGTAATAGAGTCTATGAGATACAGCCGTCTCCAAATGGTTTGATCATTCCTGAAGTGGTACAAGGCCAGAACAAATTATGTAATCCTTAGTCAGTAGAACCACATTATGTAATAACTTACAAAATGTCATAAAATAATCCAAGACTCAAAGTTCGACAAGTGCTCGTGAGCAATTTGATTTACATATTTATTTATTTTTCTTAAAAAAAATATGCAGGACATCTCAACTGTAACTATATTACAAATCCACAGTTACAGTCTTTCTAATCCAAACAGCCACAACCACCACTGATGATGTGTCTGTGTGTCGTTTGTGATATTTATTTTACCAATGTGTCATCTTTCACCTATCACTTATGTATGTTCATAATCACTTATTTATCACTATTGAATTTTGTATTAATACTATTAAACTATCAGCGCTAAATGCAATGCACTTACCTCAACACACTTTAACCCTGTAGCTAACTTCTTTTGAGTTGAACCGACTTCTGCAAGAAGCATTTTTAAAGTCACTGTCCACCTGTCCACTCGCAGTCCTTCCACGGCCACTGTCCACCTGTCCACTCGCAGTCCCTCCACGGCCACTGTCCACCTGTCCACTCGCAGTCCCTCCACGGCCACTGTCCACTCGCAGTCCCTCCACGGCCACTGTCCACCTGTCCATTCGCAGTCCCTTCACGGCCACTGTCCACTCGCAGTCCCTCCACGGCCACTGTCCACCTGTTCACTCGCAGTCCCTTCACGGCCACTGTCCACCTGTCCACTCGCAGTCCCTCCACGGCCACTGTCCACTCGCAGTCCCTCCACGGCCACTGTCCACCTGTTCACTCGCAGTCCCTTCACGGCCACTGTCCACCTGTCCACTCGCAGTCCCTCCACGGCCACTGTCCACCTGTCCACTCGCAGTCCCTCCACGGCCACTGTCCACCTGTCCACTCGCAGTCCCTCCACGACCACTGTCCACCTGTCCACTCGCAGTCCCTCCACGGCCACTGTCCAATCGCAGTCCCTCCACGGCCACTGTCCACTGTCCACCTGTCCATTCGCAGTCCCTTCACGGCCACTGTCCACCTGTTCACTCGCAGTCCCTCCACGGCCACTGTCCACCTGTCCACTCGCAGTCCCTCCACGACCACTGTCCACCTGGTCACTCGCAGTCCCTCCACGGCCACTGTCCATTCGCAGTCCCTCCACGGCCACTGTCCACCTGGTCACTCGCAGTCCCTCCACGTCCACTGTCCACCTGTCCACTCGCAGTCCCTCCACGGCCACTGTCCACCTGTCCACCGCAGTCCTCCACGGCCACTGTCCACCTGGTCACCGCAGTCCCTCCACGGCCACTGTCCACCTGTTCACCGCAGTCCTCCACGGCCACTGTCCACCTGTCCACTCGCAGTCCCTCCACGGCCACTGTCCACCTGTCCACTCGCAGTCCCTCCACGGCCACTGTCCACCTGTCCACTCGCAGTCCCTCCACGGCCACTGTCCACCTGTCCACTCGCAGTCCCTCCACGGCCACTGTCCACCTGTTCACTCGCAGTCCCTCCACGGCCACTGTCCACCTGTCCACTCGCAGTCCCTCCACGGCCACTGTCCACCTGTCCACTCGCAGTCCCTCCACGACCACTGTCCACCTGGTCACTCGCAGTCCCTCCACGGCCACTGTCCATTCGCAGTCCCTCCACGGCCACTGTCCACCTGGTCACTCGCAGTCCCTCCACGTCCACTGTCCACCTGTCCACTCGCAGTCCCTCCACGGCCACTGTCCACCTGTCCACTCGCAGTCCCTCCACGACCACTGTCCACCTGGTCACTCGCAGTCCCTCCACGGCCACTGTCCACCTGTTCACTCGCAGTCCCTCCACGGCCACTGTCCACCTGTCCACTCGCAGTCCCTCCACGGCCACTGTCCACCTGTCCACTCGCAGTCCCTCCACGGCCACTGTCCACTCGCAGTCCCTCCACGTCCACTGTCCACCTGTCCACTCGCAGTCCCTCCACGGCCACTGTCCACCTGTCCATTTGCAGTTCCTCCACGGCCACTGTCCACCTGTCCACTCGCAGTCCCTCCACGGCCACTGTCCACTCGCAGTCCCTCCACGACCACTGTCCACCTGGTCACTCGCAGTCCCTCCACGGCCACTGTCCATTCGCAGTCCCTCCACGGCCACTGTCCACCTGTCCACTCGCAGTCCCTCCACGGCCACTGTCCATTCGCAGTCCCTCCACGGCCATCCACCTGTCCACTCGCAGTCCCTCCACGCCCACTGTCCACCTGTCCACTCGCAGTCCCTCCACAGCCACTGTCCACTCGCAGTCCCTCCACGGCCACTGTCCACCTGTCCACTCGCAGTCCCTCCACAGCCACTGTCCACTCGCAGTCCCTCCACGACCACTGTCCACCTGGTCACTCGCAGTCCCTCCACGGCCACTGTCCATTCGCAGTCCCTCCACGGCCACTGTCCACCTGTCCACTGCAGTCCCTCCACGGCCACTGTCCATTCGCAGTCCCTCCACGGCCACTGTCCACCTGTCCACTCGCAGTCCCTCCACGTCCACTGTCCACCTGTCCACTCGCAGTCCCTCCACGGCCACTGTCCACCTGTCCACTCGCAGTCCCTCCACAGCCACTGTCCACTCGCAGTCCCTCCACGGCCACTGTCCACCTGTCCACTCGCAGTCCCTCCACAGCCACTGTCCACTCGCAGTCCTCCACGGCCACTGTCCACCTGTCCACTCGCAGTCCCTCCACGGCCACTGTCCACTCGCAGTCCCTCCACGGCCACTGTCCACCTGTCCACTCGCAGTCCCTCCACGGCCACTGTCCACTCGCAGTCCCTCCACGGCCACTGTCCACCTGTCCACTCGCAGTCCCTCCACGGCCACTGTCCACCTGTCCACTCGCAGTCCCTCCACGGCCACTGTCCATTCGCAGTCCCTCCACGGCCACTGTCCACCTGTCCACTCGCAGTCCCTCCACGGCCACTGTCCACCTGGTCACTCGCAGTCCCTCCACGGCCACTGTCCACCTATCCACTCGCAGTCCCTCCACGGCCACTGTCCACCTGTCCACTCGCAGTCCCTCCACGGCCACTGTCCACCTGGTCACTCGCAGTCCCTCCACGGCCACTGTCCACCTGTCCACTCGCAGTCCCTCCATGGCCACTGTCCACTTGTTCACTCGCAGTCCCTCCACGGCCACTGTCCACCTGGTCACTCGCAGTCCCTCCACGGCCACTGTCCACCTGTCCACTCGCAGTCCCTCCACGGCCACTGTCCACCTGTCCACTCGCAGTCCCTCCACGACCACTGTCCACCTGGTCACTCGCAGTCCCTCCACGGCCACTGTCCATTCGCAGTCCCTCCACGGCCACTGTCCACCTGGTCACTCGCAGTCCCTCCACGGCCACTGTCCACCTGTCCACTCGCAGTCCCTCCACGGCCACTGTCCACCTGTCCACTCGCAGTCCCTCCACGACCACTGTCCACCTGGTCACTCGCAGTCCCTCCACGGCCACTGTCCATTCGCAGTCCCTCCACGGCCACTGTCCACCTGTCCACTCGCAGTCCCTCCACGGCCACTGTCCACCTGGTCACTCGCGGTCCCTCCACGGCCACTGTCCACCTGTCCACTCGCAGTCCCTCCATGGCCACTGTCCACCTGGTCACTCGCAGTCCCTCCACGGCCACTGTCCACCTATCCACTCGCAGTCCCTCCACGGCCACTGTCCACCTGTCCACCGCAGTCCCTCCACGGCCACTGTCCACCTGGTCACCGCAGTCCCTCCACGGCCACTGTCCACCTGTCCACGCAGTCCCTCCATGGCCACTGTCCACTTGTTCACCGCAGTCCCTCCACGGTCACTGTCCACCTGTCCACTAGTAGTCCCTCCACGGCCACTGTCCACCTGTCCACTCGCAGTCCCTCCACTTCCACTGTCCACCTGTCCACTCGCAGTCCCTCCACGGCCACTGTCCACTCGCAGTCCCTCCACGGCCACTGTCCACCTGTCCACTCGCAGTCCCTCAACGGCCACTGTCCACCTGTCCACTCGCAGTCCCTCCATGGCCACTGTCCACTTGTTCACTCGCAGTCCCTCCACGGTCACTGTCCACCTGTCCACTCGCAGTCCCTCCACGGCCACTGTCCACCTGTCCACTCGCAGTCCCTCCACGGCCACTGTCCACTTGTTCACTCGCAGTCCCTCCACGGCCACTGTCCACCTGTCCACTCACAGTCCCTCCACGGCCACTGTCCACCTGGTCACTCGCAGTCCCTCCACGGCCACTGTCCACCTGTCCACTCGCAGTCCCTCCACGGCCACTGTCCACTTGTCACTCGCAGTCCCTCCACGGCCACTGTCCACCTATCCACTCGCAGTCCCTCCACGGCCACTGTCCACCTGTCCACTCGCAGTCCCTCCATGGCCACTGTCCACTTGTTCACTCGCAGTCCCTCCACGGTCACTGTCCACCTGTCCACTAGTAGTCCCTCCACGGCCACTGTCCACCTGTCCACTCGCAGTCCCTCCACTTTCACTGTCCACCTGTCCACTCGCAGTCCCTCCACGGCCACTGTCCACCTGGTCACTCGCAGTCCCTCCACGGCCACTGTCCACCTATCCACTCGCAGTCCCTCCACGGCCACTGTCCACCTGTCCACTCGCAGTCCCTCCACGGCCACTGTCCACCTGGTCACTCGCAGTCCCTCCACGGCCACTGTCCACCTGTCCACTCGCAGTCCCTCCATGGCCACTGTCCACTTGTTCACTCGCAGTCCCTCCACGGTCACTGTCCACCTGTCCACTAGTAGTCCCTCCACGGCCACTGTCCACCTGTCCACTCGCAGTCCCTCCACTTCCACTGTCCACCTGTCCACTCGCAGTCCCTCCACGGCCACTGTCCACTCGCAGTCCCTCCACGGCCACTGTCCACCTGTCCACTCGCAGTCCTCACGGCCACTGTCCACCTGTCCACTCGCAGTCCCTCCACGGCCACTGTCCACTTGTTCACTCGCAGTCCCTCCACTTCCACTGTCCACCTGTCTACTCGCAGTCCCTCCACGGCCACTGTCCACCTGTCCACTCGCAGTCCCTCCACGGCCACTGTCCACCTGTCCACTCGCAGTCCCTCAACGGCCACTGTCCACCTGTCCACTCGCAGTCCCTCCACGGCCACTGTCCACTTGTTCACTCGCAGTCCCTCCACTTCCACTGTCCACCTGTCTACTCGCAGTCCCTCCACGGCCACTGTCCACCTGTCTACTCGCAGTCCCTCCACGGCCACTGTCCACCTGTCTACTCGCAGTCCCTCAACGGCCACTGTCCACCTGTCTACTCGCAGTCCCTCCACGGCCACTGTCCACCTGTCCACTCGCAGTCCCTCCACGGCCACTGTCCACCTGTCCACCGCAGTCCCTCAACGGCCACTGTCCACCTGTCCACCGCAGTCCCTCCACGGCCACTGTCCACTTGTTCACCGCAGTCCCTCCACTTCCACTGTCCACCTGTCTACTCGCAGTCCCTCCACGGCCACTGTCCACCTGTCTACTCGCAGTCCCTCCACGGCCACTGTCCACCTGTCTACTCGCAGTCCCTCAACGGCCACTGTCCACCTGTCCACTCGCAGTCCCTCCACGGCCACTGTCCACCTGTCCACTCGCAGTCCCTCAACGGCCACTGTCCACCTGTCCACTCGCAGTCCCTCCACGGCCACTGTCCACTTGTTCACTCGCAGTCCCTCCACGGCCACTGTCCACTCGCAGTCCCTCCACGGCCACTGTCCACCTGTCCACTCGCAGTCCCTCCACGGCCACTGTCCACTTGCTCACTCGCAGTCCCTCCACGGCCACTGTCCACCTGTCCACTCGCAGTCCCTCCACGGCCACTGTCCACTTGTTCACTCGCAGTCCCTCCACGGCCACTGTCCACCTGTTCACTCGCAGTCCCTCCACGGCCACTGTCCACCTGTCCACTTGCAATCCCTCCACGGCCACTGTCCACCTGTCCACTCACAGTCTCTCCACGGCCACTGTTCACTCGCAGTCCCTGCACGGCCACTGTCCACCTGTCCACTCGCAGTCCCTCCACGGCCACTGTCCACCTGTCCACTCGCAGTCCCTCCACGGCCACTGTCACTGTCCACTCGCAGTCCCTCCACGGCCACTGTCCACCTGTCCACTCGCAGTCCCTCCACGGCCACTGTCCACCTGTCCACTCGCAGTCCCTCCTCGGCCACTGTCCACCTGTCCACTCGCAGTCCCTCCTCGGCCACTGTCCACCTGTCCACTCACAGCAACAAGATAATTCCCACAAACTCCCCCTGCTTTTGTCTCTTTGGTTTTTCCAATTTATAAGTATATGTTGAATTGAAAGGAAGTGACTTGCCAGTTTTAACATTGAGAAAATTCTTCCATTGGACCCATTGAAGCACTCATCTTATCCTATTCCTATCCTAAGTATATGTCCACTATTTTTTTAATTATCATATAAAGAAACTATTGATTTTCATGAAAGTTGTTGTGTGGTCAGTGTTGGTTAGCGTTACTTATCAAAGTAACTCGTTAGGTTACATAGTTCCCGTGCTTAGTACTCGTGTTACTAAATTCTGTGTGTGTGGCAGTGGTGGACGAAGTACACAAACCAAGTACTTGAGTTAAAGTAAAGATACACTAGGTAAAATATTACTTCAGTAAAAGTAAAAGTACTCCCTTTTAACTTTCACTTGAGTAAAAGTACAAAAGTATT
Source organism: Perccottus glenii (assembly GCA_024416835.2). NCBI lineage: Eukaryota > Metazoa > Chordata > Actinopteri > Gobiiformes > Odontobutidae > Perccottus > Perccottus glenii. Next base: position 5,563,677 of record CM044557.2, read on the forward strand.
TGCCTTCAAATGTACTTAAGTATCCAAGTACTAGGCTATAATGCCCTTATAATTTTTGTCAGTCTCTTGCCCCCTTTAGGCGCCAGGAATTATTTAAAAAATACAGATTTTTGAGATCCAAATTTCAAAAGGCTGTGGTTTGAAAATGATACGAGATAGAGTCCTACTCTAAACTAGAAAAATGTCAGGTATGACCCAAAGTATTTAAGTAAATACATTTTAAGCATCTAATTTGCATATAATTTGCATACCATGACATTATATATTGGCGGTTATGTTTTTTCAGTACATACACACTAATGAACATATTAGAATAGTTTTTTTTCTTTTTCTGAAATAAAGAATAACTACAACTTCTCATATACCATAACTAGTAAAACGTAAGCAAATAGTTCTGAGAAATATACACATGTACTGTATGTGTGTGGTTGCAGTTGCTTTATCTTTTCTTATCCATCCATGTGGCATAGTTAGTAGTTTTTTAGAGTGTGGGACCTCTCATAAAGCACAGCACACAGCCATCACTTTTATTACGATCGCTGCTTTGATTAGTGCATTCTCGCTGACTATGTTTACTCTGCCTCTCCTCCTCGACTGGGTAAAGTGTCAGGATGAACAACACGATTTTGTCCCAAACAGCTGTCAATAGAAGCCGCATTATTCCCAAACTCCCTGTCACTCCCGCGGCCACGGCAAGTACACCCGCCCCGGCTTCTATCACCTGTGCTAAAGGTAAAGCTGCAGGTGTGCTTTATGAGAGACGCTGAGAAAGGCACGAGCAGCGGCGCCGCTTTCCAAGTCACAGACGCACTCACTCTCGCTCATTCTCACTTTCACTCGGCTGAAAAGACTCTAAAGGTAGATGTTCTCCCTCAGAATCAGAGTCAGACATTACTAATACCAAAGCTTCATCACAGGTGTATTTTTTATTTGTCATTTTCATGTTTATCAGCTCGCGTGTAGAGAATGAGGCTTCTATTGAGCCGGTCCTGACACTCCCACTGAGACGCGTCTTTGAGGTCTTCTTCTACAAAAATATTTAACGGAAACACAAGGAACGACTAATTTTGCAAAATGTACTTGAGTAAAAAGTAAGATATTTGACGTTGAAATGTAGTGAAGTTAAAGTAAAAAGTATCCCTTAATGGAAATACTTAGTAAAGTACAGATACTGGAAAAAACTACTTAAGTACAGTAACGAATTACATTTACTTCGTTACTGTCCACCACTGGTGTGTGGCCACTACTGCAGCTATATTTATTTTGTATTGTTCTACAATACTGCCATCCAGGGGCCACGTCTAGACGCTTTCAGCAGTCTGTGGATTTGCACACTGTGCCAGCCCTTTGGAAAAAAATCTATCCTCAGCCTTCTGCACAAAGTAGTGATGAGTCGTTCATGAACGATTCGTTCTTTTTGAACGAGTCTTTAATATGACTCGGGAACAACTAGTCATCTCAGAGAGCGAGTCGTTCATTTTTGTGTAGATCCGCGCATGCGCATTGCATCACATCTCATACAGGAAACAGAAAGGAGTCATTCATCTCCCGAGTCGTTCGTTCGTTCGTTCACCAAGTCCCAGCCCCATAGAGAAAGAGTATGCAGTTACCGGAAACAGAAAGGAACTGTTCATCTCCCGAGTCTCTGAGTCGTTCGTTCGTTCGTTCATTCCTTTCTGTTTCCGGTAACTGCATACTCTTTCTCTATGGGGCTGGGACTTGGTGAACGAACGAACGAATGAACGAACGACTCGGGAGATGAATGACTCCTTTCTGTTTCCGGACGGACGGATGTATTAGCTACAGCTACATGAGGCTAAAAGTCCATCAGTGTCTTTCTCTAAAGTAGAAAACTTTGTGCATATGTGTGACAATAACCACCTCATTTTAAATGTTAGCTAAACAAAGAAAATGATCTTTGATCCAAGGTCTGTGGGGGATCATAGTCCAGTGATACTATGACACTCCCATCAACCAAGTCCGCTCCTATAAATATCTGTAATAGCTGTAAGTTTCACATGGACAGTCTGTGTTCTCAAATTACAGCAAAGACTACATTTCTTACATAGACCCAGACTTTATAGTGTTAATTAGAGAATAACGTTTCTGTTTTATCAGACAGTGCTGGAGAGCCTGGTCAGATACGATTTGTCTGCATGATACAGTAACCTGTCTGCTTGATTGACAGCTCCATGAAAGTTATGAGGAAGAGGCTATACCAACCCCTCCAGTCACGTTACATTCAGTTTGTGCTCAGACAAGGTCAGAGGGTATTGGCAGATCCAGCTCATGTCTTCTATTTAGAGTATGTTTGCCATTCCATAAAGCTCCTGAACAGTACTACTTAAAAAGTAGGCCCTGTGTATGAGTGGTTGTGGTTGTTGTTTTGTAAAAAGTGTGTCTTGTATTTGTCAGGTATGTATTTTTATTGTAAGGCATTATATAATCGTAGCCAAGACAAATTTCCCCAAAGGCACAATAAAGTTTATTGTATTGTATTGGACTGGACACAAGCCAAGCAACAGTTAGAAAGACGCTATTATTTGTTCACTTACTGGCCCTAACATGCCCCAATACAGAACTTCACTACACTAAATATTGGAGGTCTTTTGGGTGAGTGCTCCTTAAATCCTGCCACATAGTACAGAGCAGTAGACTTTAGAGGGGTCCGTTTGTTATCGGAGGATCAAAGCCACTGTTGTTCCTGCTCACTCGGCTTTAGCAGCAGTAACTCAATCTAAGTCAAACACGATCAGGAGGCGTCGGAGCGAGGCACAGCAACGTAATGAGTCTCTATCTCACACAGGGGCTCACACAGGGAAGTCTTTCATACACAGAGTATGTGAGCGGAGCTGAGCGGGAAGAATTTGCGCTCCACGCTCAAAGTATTTCATAATTACTCCGCTCAGGCTCCGCTCTGGGTGTACAATTTTCCGCTCCTCGCTCCCTCCCCCACTCCGTCCTTATAGGTCTCGCTCCGTTTTCGCTCCAGGGTATTTTTTTTTTTTTTTTTTAATAACACCAGTGTCTGATCAGAAGATGCATGTAGTGAAAACGAAAAACATTACATTAAATAAAATAAATCACAAACTAAAATATGAAGTTAAACAAATTGCCAAACGAAAAAAATAAAGATCTCTTTTAGCCAACTTTTAGCCTATATTAATATTGAGAAATAGGCCTATGAACAGAAAAAAATGCTGGCTGGTTGAACATTAGCGAGCGAAGCTAAATCTCCAGTGCTGCGTAAACAAATGCAAAATATGATTAGAAACATTTTGAGTCCCCCTCCGTCTCCTGACAATGGTTTGGTCCTGGGACTCCTGGCTCGTGATTGGTAATTGAGCGATAGTGGAGCGTTTCGGAGCGGGAGAAAATCACAACGCTCCAACATTTAAAAAATCCGCTCCGCGCACCTGGCAAAATCACACAACTCCGCTCCCACTCCGCACCGCTCACATACTCTGTTCATACAGGATGTCATTGTCTATAACTACTTTACTGTGTACTCAGCGCGCAATGGCTCTGAGTGTTTGTCCTATATAGGATGGCGGTTTGTTGTGTCCTTGGGCAAGACACTTAACTCTTCTTGCCTCCAGTGTCTGTGGCACCGGTGTGATAATGTTTGGTGGTGGTAGGAGTATGATCCATTATTATTGCAAAAGTTTACAGCTGATTTAGTCGGGATTCATCAGTGGGTTTGTCCTGATTTGGACAAGTTTAATTTAATTCCGGTTGAGTCTTGATTAAAGACAGGATTAAGTTCTGTTTGGTTAGTTTATTCCTTAGATAGTTAAGAGTTAAGGATTATCTCTTGGTTTAGTCCAGGTTTTTTTCTGTAAAAATGTCTTTTCTCTGAATCCAAACTGTCACTCCTAACAGCCACTTGACAAATGCTTGCACTAGGGCTTCTAAAAATACCATTTAATATCTACTACTTTTAAATTACCGCTGCATATTTACTCAGGCCGTTAGTGCTGCGATTTATGTGAATTCCTAGAAGAAGACATTCAAAATGTTGAAGAGTGCAGCTAGTCCCAGTGGATTAGAGACAACAGGAGAGTTATAGGACGTACCTGACCATGACCTCCAGATGATCCTTCCTTTGGAAAAATAGAAAAAAAGACAAAGTTAACAACAGACAAAATGCATTAAAAGAAGTAAAATGAAGCTCCACTATTGTCTCTAGTCAAATGTGGCTTTCTGTTGCACAGAAAAAATATCCTTTTGATATCCTTTTGGGCCTTTGATTGGCTCAAATTGCATCAACCAAGCAGAGAGGAAGGTGAGGATTTTTATTTGCATAATTTTAAGTTTTTTTTACATATTATGAGTATCACTGATAATCAATTAAAGTACTTGTCTTTATTTAGTAATTTTGTGCTAATACGGGGGTTGACGTGTAATAACGGTTGAGTCACAAGGGAAAAAATGGGAAGTAATATGAAGAACTCTTGTCTGTTGGTAAGGTGGAGGAAAGAGGAACTGCCGGGTAAGGCCTAAAGGCCTAAGTGACAATGATCGAAAGGGGCCGTCAAGTCTTTTGCTGTAACCAATAAAAATTTAGAGCTATGATTTATGTCCTAAAATGGTATATAACTGTCCCAGCCACTGGCCAAGGGGATGTCGTTTAACAAAAGAGTATAAAAGCCAAAAAAGGAAGTCTCGAGGTTTTGGCATTTTTCATCAATGATGCCTCTTCATCTGCAAATGGATTACAGCCCCAAAATCATGAGCAGAATTGGATCTAAGTAAAGCATTGGATTTAATGGACTGAACAACTTAGAGCTATTATAGAGGTTTACAATTTCCTGGGACTTCACAACAAGTTTGAGTAAAAGTTATTTCACCTCGGTGGATGATTTTACATTGTTTCCCTTGGACTGTGGTTGGATTAAAAGACAGTTTCAGCTCTCCCTCTTTTGCAGTTTTGGGCTGTTTTGGGGGATTGTGGCCTTACTCTTACAACTTACTCTATATCTATCAAAAAATGACCTCACCGAGTCGTTTCAATCTGCATTTAGGGCCTCTTATTTCACTGAAACAGCTTTAGTTAAAGTGACTAACGATCTCCTCCTTCAGATTGACGAGGACTCATCGGCTCTACTGTTATTGCTCGATCTCAGTGCTGCATTTGATACGATTGATCATGCAGTGCTAATCAACAGATTAAAGGATGTGTTTGGCATCTCTGGCTCTGCTCTTGCTTGGCTAGAATCCTATCTGTGTGATAGGTCTCATTTTGTTTCTTTTAATAAATCCTTCTCCTCCACGGCACCAGTGAAATTCGGGGTGCCACAAGGGTCTGTGCTTGGTCCCATACTTTTTTCACTATATGTTACACCATTGGGACAAATCATCAGAAGTTATGGAGTAAACTTCCACTGTTATGCCGATGATACACAGCTGTATCTACCAATAAAAGCGAATAATACTGACATCAAGCGTCTAGAGGCCTGCCTCGTTTCAATTAAAACATGGATGTCTCAAAACTTCCTCCATTTGAACTCGGATAAAACAGAGCTCTTGTTAATTGGTCCTGCCAGTCATCGGCACAAGTTCAACAATCTTACTGTCTCGATCAACAACTGTGTGTTGGAGCACGGCAACACTGTGAGGAACCTTGGTGTCATTTTTGACTCCACACTATCTCTGCAGCAGCACATTAGTGAGGTCACTAAACTGAGCTTTTTTCACTTGAGGAATATCTCATAAATTCGCTCCTGCCTCTCTTTAGCTGATGCTGAAATTCTCATTCATGCATTTGTCACATCCAGGCTGGACTACTGCAATGCGTTCTTCTCTGGACTGCCAAGGAAAAGTACTCCTTTTCACCTGTTATTTATTAAAAATAGCAAGAATGTATTAACAGTAATAATTAATGTGATTGATAAACTGGTCTTTACTCTCAGCGTCTGCAGCAGAGACTCACAGAAGGCAGCACATGATCCAGAACATTATTCTATGTATATCTCTCTGACAAGGGCCTCAAACAGGTGAACACTTAATTTAAAGACGGGTCTGACTGTTTATGAAATAATAACTTACGGCTCAGAGATGGTTCAGACGACAGCGTTCGTTTACAGTTTAGCCTCTTTGTTAACACAGTTTAATGCTCACATTCTCTCTGTTCTCCACTGGTGACGGGACATTTATGTTATTTTCTGTCAATTTTGGAGAGAATAAAGCTCAGCCTCAGACACAGACATGTTTTTGTTGTGCGCTTGTTAAGTCCGCGCAGAGCCGACTTGGCCCAGGACCGGTCTGTGCAGCAGCAGCGGAGAAGCACACAGTGAGCGAGTGAATGCCTTTCACTAAAGTGGATTTATTTATGCTGCAATGTCAATCAATTTTCAACTGGCTCACGATTAATTGTTATATCCCTAATTAGCAGATGACTCAGATTAACAAGTCTTATAACATTGTAAATACATTTTTATAACATAACACAAATTCTAAAAAAAATGTAACATGAAGTGATAAAAAAATTATTTATATGGCACTTGCCTGAAACAGGGAAGAGAGATAATGGTTTCGTAAAATCTCCAAGTGCCAATAAGGTCTTCCCTGATTGGATTTGTGGAATAATATCGCCAGGCAGACTTCAAATGAGAAGAATACATGGCCCAGTTACATTGTCTGATTCAGAAGCAATGGAAGCATATTATATAATTACTATATATATTATGCCATGTCGCTCAGGAAAAAGTTATATACTGTATATTGAAAGAAAAGTCTGAATAGGGCGGCAGTAGCCCAGTGGTAGAGCGGCCGTCCTTCAAACAGAGGAGATTAAATTGTTTGTTCACTCACAAACTTTGTTCACTGCCCACTATTTAGAAGTACAAATACTTAATTGTGATTATTGTATTATTGTAATAATATTGCAATATCTACAATATATTCACAACTGTGCAATGTGTCTTTACACAATAACAGGTATGGGAGTGATCATGTTTGATACATGCTTATATTTAATATAGTTCTAAGCACAACAGTGTACCCCGCCTAAGGTAACCCCTAACGGGACTAAACGGTAGAGAATGAATGAATAATTGCCATCAGAAATGGTTATTTTGTGTATTACAGATAATTTTTAGTTTTTTTAAACCAACACAAAAACAATACATGTACATATTACAAACACACAGACCAACTGAACACATCAGGATGACCGTCTAGGTAGGAGTAGGACAGTTTACCGAAGTCATAGTTGTACAAAAACACAATATGTAATACTAACAAGATAAATAAACAAAAGAGCAAACACCTAATGTATTTTCTGTGTTTAGAAACAATTACAGTTTTTTTTAGTATACTTAATTTCACAGAGGCATGTCTTAAGAAGAACATTCTTAGCTGCTCCATAGTATGGATTTCCTGGACTATTTCTGTCCATTCTGAAATGATTGGTGTTTGCCAGGTAAAACAAACCAAAACTCCTCTCAAGTTGCAACCCGGTAATCAGTCTAGACCTTCTGATCAAGTCTGTCCAGTATGAGGCAATCTTAGGGCCATCCCAGAATATGTGAAAGTGGTCTGCAGGTGTATGACCAAACAAAAACAGTTTTTTTCCAAGTAAACCCTCTACATAAATTAGAGCTTGATGTGGTTGCTATGGTATTACATACAGTCTATAAAAATCCTGGTTTAGAGACATTCCTGCCCGGTTCATATATCTAACATCTTTATCAAAATGATGTCCTAGTTGAAGGTATCTAAAGAAGTCATCTTTCTCTAAATTGGATTAATTAGATAGTTGTTGGAATGAGTCCAAACCTTTATCAGAGGATATTTTTCAATATCCACTTTCCACTTCCAAAGTGGATTGGGTGGCAGTCAAAGGCGGAGACCTCGATGACCCAATCCCCAGACACGGAATCTGGCGTTGCCAGAGTGTCCAAGACATACGGCCGGAGGTGGGAATCTGCTGACTTCAACTGAGGATATTGTTGGACGGTGGAAGGAATACTTTGAGGATCTCCTCAACCCCACCGCCACGTCTTCCACTGAGAAAGCAGAGGCCGAGGGCTCGGAGGTGGACTCGTTCATCACCCAGGCCGAAGTCACTGAGGTAGATGGGAAGCACCTCGGTGGCCAGGCACCGGGGGTGGATGAGATACGCCCTGAGTACCTCAAGTCTCTGAATGTTGTAGGGCTGTCTTGGTTGACACGCCTCTGCAACACCACGTGGCGGTCGGGGACAGTACCTCTAAACTGGCAGACCGGGGTGGTGGTCCCTCTTTTCAAGAAGGGCGACCGGAGGGTGTGTTCCAACTATAGAGGGATCACACTCCTCAGCCTCCCCGGGAAGGTCTATGCCAGGGTACTGGAGAGGAGAATGCGGCCGATGGTTGAACCTCGGATTCAGGAGGATCAATGCGGTTTTCGTCCCGGTCGTGGAACACTGGACCAGCTCTATACCCTCTCCAGGGTGCTGGAGGGTTTATGGGAGTTTGCCCAACCAGTCCACATGTGTTTTGTGGATCTGGAGAAGGCATTCGACTGTGTCCCTCGTGGCGCCCTGTGGGGGGTGCTCTGGGAGTATGGGGTCCGGGGCCCTTTGCTAAGGGCTGTCCGGTCCCTGTACGACCGGAGCAGGAGCTTGGTTCGCATTGCCGGCAGTAAGTCAGACCTGTTCTAGGTGCATGTTGGACTCCGGCAGGTCTGCCTTTTGTCACCGGTCCTGTTCATTATCTTTATGGACAGGATTTCAAGGCGCAGCCAGGGGCCGGAGGGAGTCTGGTTTGGGGACCACAGGATCTCGTCTCTGCTTTTTGCAGATGATGTTATCCTGTTGGCTTCATCAAGCCAGGACCTTCAGCGTGCACTGGGACGGTTTGCAGCCGAGTGTGAAGCGGCTGGGATGAGGATCAGCACCTCCAAGTCTGAGACCATGGTTCTCAGTCGGAAAAGGGTGGCTTGTCCCCTTCAGGTTGGTGGAGAGCTCCTGCCTCTAGTGGAGGAGTTCAAGTATCTTGGGGTCTTGTTCATGAGTGAGGGAAGGAGGGAACGTGAGATTGACAGACGGATCGGTGCAGCTTCTGCAGTAATGTGGTGGATGTACCGGTCTGTCGTGGTGAAGAAGGAGCTGAGCTGTAAGGCAAAGCTCTCAATTTACCGGTCAATCTACGTTCCTACTCTCACCTATGGTCATGAGCTTTGGGTCATGACCGAAAGAACAAGATCCCGGATTCAAGCGGCCGAAATAAGCTTTCTACGCACGGTGGCGGGGTGATCCCTTAGAGATAAGGTGAGGAGCTTGGTCACTTGGGAGGAGCTGAAAGTAGAACCGCTGCTCCTCCACATCTAGAGGAGCCAGCTGAGGTGGCTCGGGCATCTGTTTCGGATGCCTCCTGGACGCCTCCCTAGGGAGGTGTTCCAGGCATGTCCCACCTCGGGGAAGACCTAGGACACGCTGGTGGGACTATGTCTCTCGGCTTGGCTGGGAACGCTTCGGTATCCCCCTAGAAGAGCTGGAGGAAGTGTCTGGGGAGAGGGAAGTCTGGGCGTCTCTGCTTAGACTGCTGCCCCCGCGACCCGGCCCCGGATAAGCGGTAGAAGATGGATGGATTTTCCAATATGAAGTAATGCCCATACTAATCCAGCGTTTAAAATAATTTTTTGCCGGGGTTAATTCCGTATCAGTTGATTCTTGCATTTCTCTCAGTGGTCTTAACTTTAAGTTTCCTAAGCCAGATGCTCAGTGGTACTCACTTGGTAACTCAAAGTGCTTTACAGGAATGAAAGACAATTTACAAGATTTAGATCTTTAAATAATGATTTTAAATAAAAAAATTAATATTTTGAAAGAAGAGTGCAGATAAAAACACTTTATGTTGTAATGTAAGCTGAGCTAAAGAGGAAGGTTTTTAACCTCCCCTTGAACATTGTTAAAGTTGAGGCTGTTCCAGATTTTTGCTGCATGACACTTAAACGCTGCTTCACCAGGTTTAGTTCTAACTCTGAGCACGAGCAGAAAGCCTGTCCTAGATGTTCTCAGAGTCATTGCTGAAGAAGGTTCATAAGCAACCAGAAATATAAAGTCTATTCTCTGAGCAACAGGAAGCCAGTGCAGAGATTTTAAAACTGGTGTAATGTGGTTGTACTTCCTGGTTTTGGTGAGAACCCGAGCAGCCGCGTTCTGAATAAGCTGCAGCTGTCTTAACCCTCGTTTTGAGAGACCAGTGAGCAGGCCGTTACAGTAATCTAACCTGCTGGAGATAAAAGCATGGATACGTTTCTCTAAGTCTGGTTGAGACATTATTGAGACAATATAGAGTCCATGATGACCCCTAGATTTCTAACCTGATTTTTAGATTTTAGAGAAAGAGACTCGAGGTGACTGCTGACACTTTCTCTTTGTTTCTGTGGCCCAAAGATGATTAGTTCAGTCTTGTTTCTGTTCAGTTGGAGAAAATTATTTTGCATCAACACGTTAATCTGTTCAATGCAGTGACACAGTGAATGGATTTGTCCATTTTCACCTGCTGTGAGTGAAATGTAAATCTGAGTGTCATCTGCATAATTATGGTCGGATACGCCACAGCTATATATTAACTTGCCTAAAGGAAGCATGTAGAGATTGAACAATAGAGGTCCCAAGATAGACCCCTTTGGAACCCCAAATGTCAGGGCCATTTGGTCTGAAACAAAGTACTTCCTGTCTTCAAAATAGGACTGAAATCATTTAAGTGCAGTCATTGCATTTAGTGGTGGAAACTAATTCTGGAGGAAATGGAGCTGGAGGGTTTGTTAATCTGTTCACTGTAGCAAACAGGACACGTGAGTTGTTACTGCTGTTGTTGATCTCTGAGAAGAATATTTCTTTTTGCAAAGTTTAATTGAAAACATACCAATTCACTTTGTATACCTCAAATTTATGGGGTGCACGTGGCCGACTCAAACATTCTCGGCTGACTCTGGTCTTTCTGTGAGGAGTCTGCATGTCCTCCACGTGTACCGTGGGTTATCTCCGGGTACTCCGGCTTCCTCCCACCGTCCAAACACATACATGTACACGTTAATTGGCAACTCTCAAGTGTCCTTAGTGAAAGAATGTGAGAGTGAATGGTTATCTGTCACTGTCTGTCTCTAAGTGTCAGCCCTGCGACTAACTGGCCACTGTCCAGGGTGTACCCCGCCTCAGGCCCAAAGCTGCTGGGATAGGCTCCAGTCACCCGCGACCCCTAACGGGACTAAGCGGTAGAAAATGAATGAATGAATGAATGAATAAATACCTCATAATGAATAAAGAGTTTCAATTTACGCCATTTTTTTTCCGGCTTTTCGGCATTCCCTTTTCTGTGCCCTGACAGAATGAGAATTGCTCCATGAAGCCTTCTGCCTCGTCCTGATCACTTTAATCTTAACAGGAGCAATGGCGTCCATAACATTTAAAACACCTGAACTATAACAATTCAACAAATCATCAACTTGACCTGATGAGGCATTTTCAAACCTGATTGCCTCCATAAACTGTGTCCTGGTGTTATCGTTAATGTATCGTTAATGTATCTCTTTTTTACAACAGTAGGCCCAACAGCAACTTTTGGAATTATGGACAGATGAAAAAAGACACATGAATGATCAGATAGAGCAACATCAATCACAGTGACATCTGAAATATGAACACCTTTAGTAATGACCAGGTCCAGAGTGTGACCTCTGTTATGGGTCGGCTCATTAACATGCTGACAAAGACCAAAAGTATCAAGAATAGTAGAAAGTTCTTTGGCATTTCTGTCACAAACATTATCCACATGCACATTAAAATCACCAGATATGACTATTTGTTCAAATTCTGTGCAAATAACCGAAAGCATTGTTGGGGTGGTTTGTAAAGAACTACATATGAAATGGATGGAGAAAACCTCAACTCCATTTTGAATGACACATAGTCAAATGATGAAAACTCCCCAAGTGATAGCTTCTGGATAAGAATATTATCTCTAAGAAAGGCACATACACCACCACCCTTTTTGTTTTCCCGCATTTTGGATAAAAATGTGAAATTCGATGGGGTGGATTCGATAAGGACCGCATTTCCAGTCCTGCTGTCTAACCATGTTTCTGTTAAAAACATAAAATAAAAAAAGACGAGCAATAATTGACCAGCGCTAATTGATTTTACGCACGGAAATGCACGTGCCTTATGTACATGCCTGACATAAACCACTTATTTTATAATGCCCTAATAATATAGTATATAAAGGATCATATTCAGATCTGTTACATGCTCTCTTTCTCTCGCAATGCAGACATTAATTTAGACTACAATTGGCTGTGTGGTAGATTTCATACATGGGACAGAAAGAAGAGATAAGTAAGCTACCAGTATGAGGAGAAGCATTACACACAGTCCTTAGTAGGCAACATTTCTGGACCTCCCAACCCGGACAGGAAAATGTATTCTCCGCGTGAATTTGCAGGAACTGGCTGATTATAGCCAAATCGAAGGAAAAATGTGTCGCAGGACACCTGCTGTACACTCAAAGACATCACATTTCTTGGGTTCAGGGGGAATGTGAACAAAAGCAATTTTACTCCCAGCAAGTGTGATTTTTCTGGGCTTGGAGCTGAACTCCTGCTCCTGTCTCCATCCCAGGAGTGCATTCTCTCTCTTTTTGTCGCGGTTCAGAGAGGGAGTGAAAGTACTATATTGCACATGCCTCAGGCTGCAGGGTCTCTTGGCTTCATCTATCATTGTTTTGCCCCTAGGATTTTTGAGAAGGAGAGCATTCATGAAATGGGTTTTGTCACTACATTTCAGCTCGTTATGCAATTTTTGCCGCTCTGAAAAACTGACCTGCACATCAGCTCTGCGCAATTGGAAGAATCAAACTTTTACGCACATGTTGCGGAAAGTCGTGACAAGGACAGGACGGTGAATGGTTTGTTGCCAAGTTATAATCTGTAGATTTATGAAGGGTGCCTGGCGCTCTCTGCCAGTCTTCAGGAGAACTGTTCCCAAATGTGACCTCTCAATGGTGCTGGAGGTTTTGTCGCTACATCCTTTTGAGTCTCTGGGTAGTGTTTCCTTAAAGCTGCTGTGTTTCAAGCTTTGGCTTTAACTAAACGTGTTAGTGAGCTTCATTCCTTTTGTACTTAAATTCTCTTAGTGGTTTTTCTGTCCGCTTTTCACCCCAGCTCCTGGTATCTATATAGATGCCAGCTTTGGTATCTATTTTTCAACATGTCTGGGGTAAAAATAACTACTACAAACTCTTTCTGCCAAAATTGCTGGAAATTTCAACAGGAAATCAATGTGCTACAAACAAAGATTTTTGCTTTGGAATCTGAAAGAGGACTTCAGGAGACAATACCGATCACACAATGTGGTAAGACTGTGAATTTAAACTTGGATGATACAGTGTCATTCCCAAAACTGAGCAAAGCAAAGGGATTTAAACAAAATGATGCCACCTGCATAAACTTGGTGCCCAGCCAAAGCAGTACTGGATCAGAAAAAGAATGCTGGCATCACAAGAGCATATGTAGCATCACCAGACATCAGCTAAAAAACACTGAGCTAAAGGAGAATGAACCAGAAATCTCTGCTGTAAATGAAAAACATGGAGTAAATCAAGCTTATTCTATGGAAAACAGGAGACATGAATCTGTGGAAAAGCACCATGCAAACAGAGACAGAGAATCTCTGCCAAAAGTCAAGGACAGAGATATTCTGCTGCTTGGAGACGGTGTTGTCAGAGACATAAACAACAGTAGATTTGCTACATGCAGCTTTCCAAGTGCTACAGTCACTGATATAACAGCACTCCTCCCCCAAGTCATGTCCAAACACACAGGGATTAAACAGCTGATGTTACACGTGGGTGCAGTTGACACCAGGAAGGGGGAATCAGAAGTTTTAAAAAAGGATTTCTCCAGGCTTTTAGATAAACTTGAAAACCTGGAAGTGCAATCCTTTATAAGTGGACCACTCCCAAACATCGACAGAAGGATCAATAAAATCAGTCGGCTGCTTGCATTGAATACATGTCTGTCCAAGGCCTGTGAGACAAGAGGAGTACACTTCATTGATAACTTTAACTTGTTTTGGCAACGTGACGACCTGTTCAAAGGAAAGGGCCCACATCTAAACAGGGAGGGTCAGGAGGCTAACGGATAATCTCCTGCACTCCCTGAGACACCTAAATGGTTCTGGGTGCCCTCTTGAACAGAGAAAGGGTCCTCAGCCACTGAATGAAAAAAGCACTCCTGCCTCACCAGCCAAGGATCCTCCTCTGACTGTACCACCATCAACACCTCCACCACTGAAATAGACTCCCCCAATAGGACCATGGACCCCCAGTAACATCAACACCTTCTGCGGACCTCACCATCTCTGTCCCATCTCCGGATTCACCAATGGGATTTCCAGATCACCTGGAAATTTTAGTTAAATCTGGAATTAAGATGATACCCCTTACACCTAACTTGGCCAGGTCACGGGTTCTAACTAAAAACATCACCCCCAATATCACCTAGGAGCACCACTTCTCCACCTCGGCCACTACCTAGAGTCACCACTGTCAGACCCCCTCCACCTCCTCCTCCCAGACCAGCTCCAAAAGCCTTGATTAGCATCAAGGCTACTATCAGTGATTAGGACACTGAGGGCCTCTGCTGTTCCAGGACTTTTCGTCATAATAAACCACTTATCAACCTGAGGCCCTGGGAGAGAACACTCCCTCCTAGCTCCATAACTACAGTCAGAAGTCGCAGATTGAAGAAGAGAATAACAGTTAGATTGTCTAATCAGACAAATCTGATTAAAATCCCCTGCAAACAGATAAAGTCAGGTCCTGCTCAAACAAACTTGAAACTTCCAGTGTTCAATGTCAGGTCTTTGGGAAACCAATCTTTTTTAATTAATGATTTTATAACTTCAAATAAGCTTGATTTTATGTTTTTAACAGAAACATGGTTAGACTGGAAATGCGGTCCTTATTGAATCCACCCCATCAAATTTCACATTTTTATCCAAAATGGGGGAAAACAAAAAGGGTGGTGGTGTATGTGCCTTTCTTAGGGATAATATTCTTATCCAGAAGCTATCACTTGGAGAGTTTTCATCATTTGAGTATGTGTCATTCAAAATGGAGTTGAGGTTTTCTCCATCTGTATCATATGTAGTTCTTTACAAACCACCCCAACAATGTCATGATTTTATGATGAGTTTGATGAGTTACTGAAATGCTTTTAGTTATCTGCACAGAATTTGAAAAGGTAGTCATATCATCTTTAGTAATGGCCAGGTCATTACTAAAGATGTTCATATTTCAGATGTCACTGTGATTGATGTTGCTCTATCTGATCATTCATGTGTCTTTTTTCATCTGTCCATAATTCCAAAAGTTGCTGTTGGACCTACTGTTGTAAAAAAGAGATACATTAACGATAACACCAGGACACAGTTTATGGAGGCAATCAGGTTTGAAAATACCTCATCAGGTCAAGTTGATGATTTGTTGAATTGTTATACTTCAGGTGTTTTAAATGTTATGGACACCATTGCTCCTGTTAAGATTAAAGTGATCAGGACGAGGCAGAAGGCTTGATGGAGCAATGCTCACTCTGTCAAGGCACAGAAAAGGAAATGCCGAAAAGCCGAAAGAAAATGGCGTAAATTGAAACTCTTAATTCATTATGAGGTATACAAAGAAAATTTGCATGTTTTCAATCAAACTTTGCAAAAAGCAAGAGAAATATTCTTCTCAGAGATCATCAACAACAATAGTAACAACCTGCGTGTCCTGTTTGCTACAGTTAACAGATTAACAAACCCTCCAGCTCCATTTCCTCCAGAATTAGTTTCCACTAAATGCAATGAGTTTGCATTGTTTTTTAAGGACAAGATTCAAGGCATTAAACATGCGATACAGTCCAAAGGGCATACAACAACACTGCAGCCACCAAGGAGACACTTGGTTGGGTTAACACATTTTACACAAATTAATGCAGCTCTGCAGCTCTGCAGCTGATCCAGAATGCAGCGGCAAGAGTGGTCTTTAATGAACCGAAGAGAGCGCACGTATCTCCTCTATTCATTAGGCTACACTGGCTCAAAGCTATGCTCTTGGCCTACAAGACCACCTCTGGTTCTGCACCCCCATATCTCCACTCACTAATACAGACCTACATTCCTACCAGATCCCTACGCTCTGCAAATGAACAACGTCTGGTGGTACCATCCCAAAAAGGTACAAAATCACTCTCACGTACCTTCACTGGCTCTGTTCCACATTGGTGGAATGATCTACTGCTGCTACAAGATCAGCATATTCTGTAGCCATCTTTAAAAAACGCCTGAAAACACATCTCTTCCGTCAACACCTGACTGACAAACACTGAGTTCTACTTCCTTTCCATCGATTCCTTTCTAAAAAAAAAAAAAAAAAAAAAAAATAATTTCTCTTATCCTTAGCATTGTATACTGCGCTGGGTTTAAACTGACTAGTTCTATGTGCACTTATGCTTTTTGTACCTTGTGTTGTTAAAATTGCTTCCATTGTTATCCTCACTTGTAAGTCGCTTTGGATAAAAGCGTCTGCTAAATGTAAATGTAAATGTAATGACAGAACAATTTTAAAAAACTGTCTCCAGCCTGAGTTCATCCACCTGCTGCCTTAATGTTTTACCCACTAGATTTCTAAAATCAATACTAAGCAGTTTGTTACCACAACTCACTGATATAGTCAATAATTCCTTACAGTCTGGAACATTTCCAAGGGCCTTAAAAACTGCTGTCATTAAGCCTCTCCTAAAGAAGAGCAGTCTTGATGCTACAGTGCTCAACAGCTATCGGCCCATATCAAACCTGCCATTTTTAGGGAAAGTCATCGAAAAAGTTAACTTAATGACTTTCTATTACTTAACAACTGCTCTGATCCTTTTCAGTCAGGATTCAGGCACCATCACAGACTGAGACTGCACTTATCAAAGTCACAAATGACATCCGTATGAACACTGACGCAGGCAAAGTCTCTGTCTTAGTTCTGTTGGACTTAAGTGCTGCGTTTGATACAGTGACCATGGAATCCTGACACAAAGATTAGAGGAATGGATAGGTATCACTGGAACTGCCCTTAAATGGTTTCAGTTCTATCTTGAAGACAGGAAGTACTTTGTTTCGGTTGGTAACTGTCTATCAGACTAAATGGCCCTGACATGTGGGGTTCCACAGGGGTCTATCTTGGGACCTCTATTATTAAATCTTTACATGCTTCCTTTAGACCAGTTAATACGCAGCTGTGGCGTATCCTACCATAATTATGCAGATGGCACTCAGATTTACATTTCACTCACAACAGGTGAAAATGGACCAATCCATTCACTGTGTCACTGCATCGAACAGATTTATGTGTGGATGCAAAATAATTTTCTCCAACTGAACAGAAACAAGACTGAACTATTCATCTTTGGGCCACAGAAACAAAGAGAAAGTGTCAGCAGCCACCTCGCGTCTCTTTCTCTAAAATCTAAAAAACAGGTTAGAAATCTAGGGATCATCATGGACTCAGACCTGAATTTCCACAGTCACATTAAGTCAATTACATCATCTGCATTTTATCACCTTAAAAACATTTCCAGAGTCAAAGGGATAAGTCTCAACCAGACTTAGAAAAACTTATTCATGCTTTTATCTCCAGCAGGTTAGATTACTGTAACGGCCTGCTCACTGGTCTCTCAAAACGAGGGTTAAGACAGCTGCAGCTTATTCAGAACGCGGCTGCTCGGGTTCTAACCAAAACCATGAAGTACAACCACATCACGCCAGTTTTAAAATCTCTGCACTGGCTTCCTGTTGCTCAGAGAATAGACTTTAAAACACCACTGCTGGTTTACAAGTCTCTAAATCTCTTTAGCTCCGCCTACACCACAACCTAAAGTGTTTTTTTTTTTTTGTTTATTTTTTTTATCTGCACTCTTCTTTTTAAAATGTTTTTTCTTATTCTAAATCTTGTAAATTGTCTTTCCTGTAAAGCACTTTGAGTTACCCAGTGTATGAATTGTGCTATATAAATAAAATTGCCTTGCCTTTATTTTATGGGTGCCCTCCCACAAGGGGAATCCCATTTCTAAACAACACCTCTCACACTGGCTTGGGAATGCTATAGCTTTGGCATATGAATCGAAGAGAGTGCAGCCCCCAAAACACATCAGAGCTCATTCTACGAGGGGCTTGGCAGCCTTCTTGGGCTTTGTTTAGGGGCATGTCGCTGCAGGACATCTAGTCTGCTGCCAACTGGGCCTCTCCCCATACGTTTGTGCGTCGGTAGCACATTCTGTTTTGGGGGTGGGGTCTTCATAGCTCCTTCCTGGGCCACTTACATGGTTCATGTCCTGCCTGTGCACAGCAGTTACGTGTGTGCAGAATTATCGTCAGGTTTATGTTTTTTGGGATGTGTCAAGCACCGCTTCCTTGGGGCGACTGTCCTTTTTTGACTTTTAGTATCTCACTGTGAGTATACTGGGCAATCGGGGAGTTATCCTGGTCTCTTCTATAGGTGGATCTCGAACACGAGATAATGAAAGAAAACAACCAGCTGTCGTAACCCCGGTTTTCTAAAACACTGATCCACCAGCTTTGCCCCGCTTGCTGCACGAGAAGCAAATATACTTACTGGAGAACACAGTAGCAATGCTACTGCTAATCAGGGATTTTTCCAACCCGCAGGTTCCGCTTTATTAACATTATTTGCCCTGCCCTCTTCCACTGTATCTATTTTTACAACCTGCCTTGCATAATAATAGACATATCCTACTATGCATTGTAAATGAACATTTTATTTAAGCCTTAAGGTGCGTGGAAACAGCCATTATATTACATCGCACTGTAAACCGGCAACAACATACGCTTATAAACCCTTAAAACCAGTATGGTCATATTAATAACATGATAGAATAATAATAGAGAGACAGCAAGCTCAAATCACAGCAGTGGCACTCTTACTGCGACAACCAGCGGAAAACATTTGGCAATCAGCAACAATTGGCTATTGTCAGAGCCAGTGTTGGCCGATCTTAGTTGCCACACATCTCTGGTTGCTACTGAAAAACTTCAACCTTCACTTTTTTCAAGATGTCCTCGATGACTGAGAACCTTCACAGACTCTGGTTGCTACTGGCTTATTTTTTTTAGATATGCCACAGTTTGTAACCATTGCGTTGGTTTATTGTCAAATAATTGAAAAGTTAATTTGCTTTTCAAGTTAAATTGTCACAAACATTCTTTTTTCTATTATTTGCTGAAGGTGATATCAGTCAAACCAAACTTTAGTGGCTGTGACCAATTAGGACCACTAAAATGGATTTGGTTTTGAAAACTGCGCTATGCAAAGAATAAATTACAAGCCTCAGTTGACTGATTTTCAAAATGGCTTTTATCTGATTTTGCAACTGAACTCTTCAATTATTTATATTAATATAATATTTATTATTTCTAAACATGAACAATAAAAGCAAATGTTGCTTATTGGGATAAGTTTCTATTGGTGGTAAATAAAGACTTTAGCCTATATGCTAATGTTGCTGTCATGGCACTGACAATCTGGCTAAAGCCAGAATGTGTTGCGAATTGCCAAGAAATATGTCAAACATGGTCAAGGAGTGTCAAAGCATATAGGCCTTAAGTAGAGTAAAGTCTATATTTACCGTCACTATAAACTCATTCCATTCATTAACTTTAGCCGACACTGGCTCTGACAATAACCAGTATTTGCCACCGAACTCCGGCAACGGCTGGCAGTTGCCTGAAGTTGTCACTGATTGCCGGAAGTTTTCCGCTGGTTGCAGCGGGTTGTCGCAAGAAGAGTGTCACTGCCGTGATTTGAGCTTGCTCCTACTGAAATAATCCTGCTCCAACTATTTCTGAGAACTAGTCCCAAACACACTAGCGGTTTAAGGCACATTTTTTTGTGACACATTGGGGCGGCAGCACAAGCAGATTAATAAAAAATTAATAATAATAATCCTCTGCGTCAAATGAAATGAGTTCCTGCAAATGAAACTAGGTAATACAAAACAATTATGCGGTCATCAAGGTGAATTGGTTTAGTCTTGACTTCTGGTCGTGAGTGACAGTTGGGGGGGATGGGAAATCTGTTGATTGTCGAGTGCCAAATAAACAGAGATGGAGAAGAAAAGGTCAAAGCCATCAGGTGCCCAATTTAAAAAAAAAAGAAAAGAAGAGGAGGAGAAACAAGCAAAAGACAAAGGTATGCAACTATGTTCTCTCTCTCTGTATGATTACAGTATCCATTTCATGAATGAAGGGCTAATGTTAATTGGTGGTGGGTATAACTCTTTGTTAGCCTTTTTGCTAATGATGCTTGCTATGCTTATACAACAATAATTTGGTTTCAACTCAATCACGAGATCTAATTTATAATAGTGTGCTTTGCAATAAAACTGTTACAAGTTCAGTTATCATTTCCATCTGTTGGTTTAACGTTAGGCTCTGTAAATAACCAACGGCATTTTCAAATCTTTAAAGGTTAAAGACGAACATTTGCTATGTAGCTATTTGCTACACAGTGTGCTAAGTGTGTCATGCATAGAATTTGAGGCAGTAACCAATGAAAGTTATATTAATATACAAATTAAAATATCCTGAAACCCAAAAAGTTTTTGGTGATTCAAAAATAAAATCCCATTATTTATGTAACCCTTCTATTATGTTTTGAGTCAATTTGACCCCAGGCTGTTTTAGCTTTATAAAACATTATCCTATGGCCGTTTGGTTTCAAATGCAATTCAATTGCAATTTCAGGAGCACTTCTAAAATATTTTGGAGCATCCTTTGCCACTGGTCAGGATGAGCCAACCACCTCCCCCGCTACACATATGTCTCCACAAATATCTGATATTGAGGATCAAGATTTAGTGAACAAGTATGAATAAACACTTTAAAATTTTGTAATTTTTTTTGTTAGAACAAGTTACATTATCTGCCAATGGGGTAAGAAAAATAATTGTTTTACTCTTAGCTTTTAAGCAACAAAAAACAAAAATCACTTAATTTATATTTTTTTTTCTCTCCAGAAAACAAGACATAATTTCTCATGCCATTTCACTTGTAAATGTATCTTGAATTAAGAATATTTAGATATTTGAACTGGAAACGAAAGAAAGAAAGAAAATGATTTTCATTGAGCAGGGCTCTTCATTACAATTATTTCTTCTGAATGACAATCCTACCTGCCCATTCTGGTGTGATGGGCTCATGACTGGAGCTTGGGGACGTTTCTGGGCCTCGCTCTTCACTGTTGGCAGCAAATGGTACTAGAGGCGGCTGCTGCTGAAGAGCTACAAGAAAAACTTTGATACATGAACGGTGGTTTACATACGACGTTGTTTTGCACGGTCGCTAGCATCTTGCACTGCTCCTAACTACCTTAACGTTAGCTTACTTACCCGCCTCGTTTGTTTTGTTGAGAAAATATGTGCTCAGCTTTGAACATTTGGCCGCGTCAGTTTCCAAAGCTTTTTTTTTTTTTTTAATCTGGCCTTTTCAGCGCCGCCTTTGCGCTTTCTGTTATTTCTTTTTTTATGCGACTTTTTTATTTTATTTTGAGCAACCTGCAAGGGGCCGTGTCAGGGGGCGGGGCCAGGGAGTCAAAACGTCATCATTGTCTTGCAGGCTGCACTCTGCGAGAAAATATTAAATAAAAGAGTGGGACTGCGGTAAAATAATAAATAAAAAGAGTGCGGCTGCGGTAAAATTTCCCGGTGCTCCCGATTAGCCAATCCGGGCCTGATCACTAGTATGGAAGGCTAGCCCTATCGTACAACGCCACTCAGGGACGGCAATTTGGACGCGTTCTTTCGGAACAAAAAGGACACTTTTTACCACGCTCTGAATGTGGTTCTGTTTACCCTTACCCTGTAGATAACCCTAACCCTAAATGGTGTTGTATGATAGCGCTGGCCTGCCATACACTAGCACACAGTGAACGGCACATGCGCTACGTATATACAGGTTTTTGCGCCACTGCAATGTTTACAGTGATGACAGTAGTACGAGTGATGGGCAATTTAATTGACCGCCCATTGGGCACTGAATTTGATTGGTTAATGTTGCACAAGTCTTTTATTTCTTTTAATTTGATTGGTTAATTTGTTTCAGAGATTATTGAGATTTCCATCGCCCCCATAGCAGCTCACCAAGCTTCAATGTGACATGTAGACAGGCAAAAGACACTATGTGCACACTCACAAGTAATATATATCCCATAATAGTACTTACATATAATCCTGGCTATGAGGCCTATATTAGTGACTGTATATTAATCTATTTCTCTATGCATAGATTTTATCAGGACAGGCAGCGGCATATTCCCCTCTATAGGCCTGTCGCCACTGATCATTTTTTTGTTCTATGGGAACATTTTGATATGAAGGCTACTCGGATATGGAACATTATGGTGGCTACTGCGGGGCTGGCTCTCTGTGTGCAGGAAGAGGCAAGGCTGTCTGCAAAAGTGATCAGATTTGTCATTCACATTGTGATATCAAAACACATGAATGTTTTAAAAGCTAACCTCCTCCACATATTTATCTTTAAATTAGATTAGAACAGGCCGCACTGAGTTTACGGTCACCTTAGAGCCATAGCTCCCATTTATTTAATAGCAAAAGTGTAGAAGGCATTAAAAAGAGTGTTTGTTTATTAAATATTTACAAAGGGCTTGTAGCGTGGGGAATGTACCTCAAGAAAATAATGAAAGAAATTTAAATGAATCTGGAAACTGCATTTACAGGAATGTGAATTAATATACACTGTCCCTGTCAAATAAACTAAAAATAAATAATAATAATAATAATAATAATTAAAGCCGCAAGCGGCGATAAAGGCCCTCGCCTCCCTTGAGACCGCGGGGACACATGCACTCGGAGGAGTGCATTTCGTGCTTTAAAGCGTAAACTTCACGGTAAAAAGGATTCTGAGGAGTTTTCTAAGACTCTAGCCGTGGCTCTGGAGGGGCCTCCTCTAAAGGAAGGATCCTGGCAATTGGGAAATGGCATTTATTTCCCAAAGGTTGCCTCTTCACAGACTCATTACGACCACAGCCACAAATGTATCAAAAAACAAATTGATAACTTTTTTTTCACACGTGTCTAGATGATACTCACCAAATTTGGAGCTGTTTAGATGAAAAGCCTTTAGACACAAGGGGTGCGATTTAGGTGGTCACGCATTCCACCCAACATAGTAGATTTTCTGTTGAGTTTACGGTATGGCTGTAATAAACTTTTCTGTTTGCCCTGAGGTGTCCTATGGATGTACCAAGTTTTGTATTTCTACATTGGAAAAATTTACTTTCATTTTCCATAGAACCAATGTATTTTGACTTTTCTAGGGGTCGCCACTGAGTCATTTTCATATTTTTTTGGGGACTTCAAATACATAAATTTTTCGCTGGGCTTAAAGTCTGGGACCAATAAAAATGACTTTTAGTTGCACGTTTACTGGGTCAAATTGAGGATCATTTTGCAGAAAAAATATGATAAAAAAATATATACCGAATTATAATAAAAATATATATAACTCGAGCAAAAAAGTCTAGAAAAACACTTGTCTATTTTACATACATGTGTTTAGCTCATTTTGCCCAAGTTTGGTGTCTGTGGAATGAAGCAGCTTTTTTCTGTGTACTTTTAAAAAAGAGGTGTTTTTAAGTCGGTTCACATTTTCAATTCAAAATGGCCGCCTTCCTGTGTGTGATAGGGTGTGGTCCCCATTGGCTTTTTTGTTCATAAGCCCATGGTGGATGTGTGTACCAAGTTTTATTTGCCTACAACAAACTAAAATTTCACTTCCCATTGACTTTTTCACATTTTTGGGGCGTTGCTATGGCAACACATTTATAGATAGGGGTGGTTGTCATTGGCTTTTATGCTCGTCATGACATAAGAGATGTGTGTACCAAATTTTATGTCTCTATAACAAACTAAATTCTTGGGTCCCATTATAAGTTTGTAGGGGGCGCTGGAGAGCCATTTCTAAAGATAACCCTTTTATTTACATATTTTTGTGTTCAGGTCATGAATGTGCACAAACGCCTTTTTGGGTCCAACTCGATCCGAGAAGGCGTTTTGAGAGTTAAGAGGCGTTTATTTTCACAAAAATGGCCACCTCGTTACAGGCTTGCCACACCCATACCCGATAAGATATCAACAACAAAGTCACAACTTTGATTGGCACATGTGTCTAGATGATACTCACCAAATTTGGGGCCATTTCGATTAAAACACAATGATTTGCATCTTTCTGCGCAAAGTGCGATTTTAGTGGTCGCGCGTTTCACCCCACATGGCGGACTTCCTGTTGAGTTTAGGGTGTGACTGTCATTGACTTTTCTGTTTGCCCTGAGGTGTCCTATGGATGTACCAAGTTTCATTTTTCTACGTTGGAAAAAACTTACTTTCACTTTCCATAGGCCCAATGTATTTTGATTTTGTAGGGGTTGCCACTGAGTCATTTTTCGTAATTTTTTTGACTTCAAATACATAAATTTTTCGCCGGGCTTGAAGTCTGGGACCAATAAAAATGACTTTTCGTGCATGTTCACTGGGTCAAATTTAGGATCATAGGTCGACAATAAAAAAAGAAAAAAAAGAAAAAGAAAATAAATATTAAAGCCATAGCTGGCGATAAAGGCCCTCGCCTCCCTTGAGACCAGCGGGGACACATATATTCGGAGGATTGCATGTCGTGCTTTAAAGCAAATTTGGAGCTGTTTAGATGAAAACCCTTTAGCACAAAGTGTACGATTTAGGTGGTCATGTATTCCACCCAACATTTTCTGTTGAGAAGGATCCTGGCAATTGGGAAATGGCATTTATTTCCCAATAGTTGCCTCTTCACAGACTCATTACGACCACAGCCACAAATCTATCAAAAACAAATTGATAACTTTTTGCACACGTGTCTAGATGATACTCACCAAATTTGGAGCTGTTTAGATGAAAAGCCTTTAGACACAAGGGGTGCAATTTAGGTGGTCACGCATACACCCAACATAGTAGATTTCCTGTTGAGTTTACGATATGGCTGTAATACATTTTCTGTTCGCCCTGAGGTGTCCCAAGTTTCATTTTTCTACGTTGGAAAAAGTTACTTTCACTTTCCATAGGCCCAATATATTTTGACTTTTGTAGGGTCGCCACTGAGTCATTTTCATATTTTTTTAGGACTTCAAATACATAAATTTTTCGCCGAGCTTGAAGTCTGGGACCAATAAAAATGACTTTTAGTTGCACGTTTACTGGGTCAAATTGAGGATCATTTTGCAGAAAAATTATAATAAAAAAAATATATACCAAATTATAATAAAATAAAATATAACTCGAGCAAAAAAGTCTAGAAAAACGCTTGTCTATTTTACATACATGTGTTTAGCTCATTTTGCCCAAGTTTGGTGTCTGTGGAATGAAGCAGCTATTTTCTGTTGTTTTTTAAAAGAGAGGTTGTATTCTAAGTCGGTTCACATCTTCAATTTAAAATGGCCGCCTTCCGTGTGTGATAAGGTGTGGTCCCCTTTGGCTTTTTTGTTCATAAGCCCATACTGGATGTGTGTACCAAGTTTCATTTGCCTACGACAAACTAAAATTTTCACTTCCCATTGACTTTTTTCACATTTTTGGGACGTTGCTATGGCAACACATTTATAGATAGGGGTGGTTGTCATTGGCTTTTATGCTCGTCATGACATAAGAGATGTGTGTACAAAATTTTATGTCTCTATGACAAACTAAATTCTTGGGTCCATTATAAGTTTGTAGGGGCGCTGGAGAACCATTTCTAAAGATAACCCTTTTATTTACATATTTTTGTGTTCAGGTCATGAATGTGCACAAACGCCTTTTTGGGTCCAACTCGATCCGAGAAGGCGTTTGAGAGTTAAGAGACGTTTTATTTTCACAAAAATGGCCACCTCGTTACAGGCTTGCCACACCCATACCCGATAAGATATCAACAACAAAGTCACAACTTTGGTTGGCACACGTGTCTAGATGATACTCACCAAATTTGGGGCCATTTAGATTAAAACACAATGATTTGCATCTTTCTGCGCAAGAGTGCGATTTTAGTGGCGCGCGTTTCACCCCACATGGCGGACTTCCTGTTAAGTTTAGGGTGTGACTGTCATTGACTTTTCTGTTTGCCCTGAGGTGTCCTATGGATATACCAAGTTTCATTTTTCTACGTTGGAGAAAAGTTACTTTCACTTTCCATAGGCCCAATGTATTTTGACTTTTGTAGGGGTCGCCACTGAGTCATTTTTCGTATTTTTTTCAGCGACTTCAAATACATAAATTTTTGCCAGGCTTGAAGTCTGGGACCAATAAAAATGACTTTTAGTTGTTCGTTTACTGGGTTAAATTGAGGATCATTTTACAGAAAAATTATAATAAAAATATATACCGAATTATAATAAAAAATATATAACTCGAGCAAAAAAGTCTAGAAAAACACTTGTCTCATTTACATACATGTGTTTAGCTCATTTTGCCCAAGTTTGGTGTCTGTGGAATGAAGCAGCTTTTTCTGTGTACTTTTAAAAAGAGGTGTATTTTAAGTCGGTTCACATTTTCAATTCAAAATGGCCGCCTTCCTGTGTGTGATAGGGTGTGGTCCCCATTGGCTTTTTGTTCATAAGCCCATGGTGGATGTGTGTACCAAGTTTTATTTGCCTACAACAAACTAAAAATTTCACTTCCCATTGACTTTTTCACATTTTTGGGACGTTGCTATGGCAACACATTTATAGATAGGGGTGGTTGTCATTGGCTTTTATGCTCGTCATGACATAAGAGATGTGTGTACAAAATTTTATGTCTCTATGACAAACTAAATTCTTGGGTCCATTATAAGTTTGTAGGGGCGCTGGAGAGCCATTTCTAAAGATAACCCTTTTATTTACATATTTTTGTGTTCAGGTCATGAATGTGCACAAACGCCTTTTTGGGTCCAACTCGATCCGAGAAGGCGTTTGAGAGTTAAGAGACGTTTTATTTTCACAAAAATGGCCACCTCGTTACAGGCTTGCCACACCCATACCCGATAAGATATCAACAACAAAGTCACAACTTTGGTTGGCACACGTGTCTAGATGATACTCACCAAATTTGGGGCCATTTAGATTAAAACACAATGATTTGCATCTTTCTGCGCAAGTGCGATTTTAGTGGCGCCGCGTTTCACCCCACATGGCGGACTTCCTGTTAAGTTTAGGGTGTGACTGTCATTGACTTTTCTGTTTGCCCTGAGGTGTCCTATGGATATACCAAGTTTCATTTTTCTACGTTGGAAAAAGTTACTTTCACTTTCCATAGGCCCAATGTATTTTGATTTTGTAGGGTCGCCACTGAGTCATTTTTCGTATTTTTTTGGCGTCTTCAAATACATACCATTTTTGCCGAGCTTGAAGTCTGGGACCAATATAATGACTTTTTGTGCATGTTCACTGGGTCAAATTTAGGATCATTTGGTCACAATAAAGATAAAAAAAAAAAAAAAAAAATCCGAGCAAAAACAATAGGCCCTCCCGGCCATCACCGGCTCGGGCCTAATTAAAGCATAGCGGCGATAAAGGCCCTCGCCTCCCTTGAGACCGCGGGGACACATATATTCGGAGGATTGCATGTCGTGCTTTAAAGCAAATTTGGAGCTGTTTAGATGAAAACCCTTTAGCACAAAGTGTACGATTTAGGTGGTCATGTATTCCACCCAACATTTTCTGTTGAGAAGGATCCTGGCAATTGGGAAATGGCATTTATTTCCCAATAGTTGCCTCTTCACAGACTCATTACGACCACAGCCACAAATCTATCAAAAACAAATTGATAACTTTTTTTTGCACACGTGTCTAGATGATACTCACCAAATTTGGAGCTGTTTAGATGAAAAGCCTTTAGACACAAGGGGTGCAATTTAGGTGGTCACGCATACACCCAACATAGTAGATTTCCTGTTGAGTTTACGATATGGCTGTAATACATTTTTCTGTTTGCCCTGAGGTGTCCTATGGATGTATCAAGTTTCATTTTTCTACGTTGGAAAAAAGTTACTTTCACTTTCCATAGGCCCAATGTATTTTGACTTTTGTAGGTGTCGCCACTGAGTCATTTTTCATATTTTTTTAGCGACTTCAAATACATAAATTTTTCGCGAGCTTGAAGTCTGGGACCAATAAAAATGACTTTTAGTTGCACGTTTACTGGGTCAAATTGAGGATCATTTTGCAGAAAAATTATAATAAAAAAATATACCAAATTATAATAAAATAAAATATAACTCGAGCAAAAAGTCTAGAAAAACGCTTGTCTATTTTACATACATGTGTTTAGCTCATTTTGCCCAAGTTTGGTGTCTGTGGAATGAAGCAGCTATTTTCTGTGTTCTTTTAAAAAGAGGTGTATTTTAAGTCGGTTCACATTTTCAATTCAATATGGCCGCCTTCCCGTGTGTGATAGGGTGTGGTCCCCATTGGCTTTTTGTTCATAAGCCCATGCTGGATGTGTGTACCAAGGTTCATTTGCCTACGACAAACTAAAATTTTCACTTCCCATTGACTTTTTCCAAATATTTGGGACGTTGCTATGGCAACACATTTATAGATAGGGGTGGTTGTCATTGGCTTTTATGCTCGTCATGACATAAGAGATGTGTGTACCAAATTTTATGTCTCTATGACAAACTAAATTCTTGGGTCCCATTATAAGTTTGCAGGGGCGCTGGAGAGCCATTTCTAAAGATAACCCTTTTATTTACATATTTTTGTGTTCAGGTCATGAATGTGCACAAACGCCTTTGTGGGTCCAACTCGATCCGAGAAGCCGTTTGAGAGTTAAGAGACGTTTTATTTTCACAAAAATGGCCACCTAGTTACAGGCTTGCCACACCCATACCCGATAAGATATCAACAACAAAGTTACAACTTTGGTTGGCACACGTGTCTAGATGATACTCACCAAATTTGGGGCCATTTAGATTAAAACACAATGATTTGCATCTTTCTGCGCAAGGGGTGCGATTTTAGTGGCCGGGCGTTTCACCCCACATGGCGGACTTCCTGTTGAGTTTAGGGTGTGGCTGTCTTAGACTTTTCTGTTTGCCCTGAGGTGTCCTATGGATGTACCAAGTTTCATTTTTCTACGTTGGAAAAAAGTTACTTTCACTTTCCATAGGCCCAATGTATTTTGATTTTGTAGGGTCGCCACTGAGTCATTTTTCGTATTTTTTTGACTTCAAATACATAAATTTTTCGCCGGGCTTGAAGGCTGGGACCAATAAAAATGACTTTTCGTTCATGTTCACTGGGTCAAATTTAGGATCATAGGTGGAAAAGAAAAAAAATAATAAAAAAAAAAAAAAAAAAAAAAATCCGAGCAAAAACAATAGGCCCTCCCGGTCATCACCGGCTCGGGCCTAATTAAAGCCGCAAGCGGCGATAAAGGCCCTCGCCTCCCTTGAGACCGCGGGGACACATATATTCGGAGGATTGCATGTCGTGCTTTAAAGCAAATTTGGAGCTGTTTAGATGAAAACCCTTTAGCACAAACTGTACGATTTAGGTGGTCATGTTTTCCACCCAACATAGTAGATTTTCTGTTGAGTTTACGGTATGGCTGTAATAAACTTTTCTGTTTGCCCTAAGGTGTCCTATGGATGTACCAAGTTTTGTATTTCTACATTGGAAAAATTTACTTTCATTTTCCATAGGCCCAATGTATTTTGATTTTTGTAGGGGTCGCCACTGAGTCATTTTTCGTTTTTTTTTTTTCGGGGACTTCAAATACATAAATTTTTCGCCGGGCTTGAAGTCTGGGACCAATAAAAATGACTTTTAGTTGTTGGTTTACTGGGTCAAATTGAGGATCATTTTGCAGAAAAATTATAATTAAAAAATATATACCGAATTATAATAAAAAAAAATATAACTCGAGCAAAAAAGTCTAGAAAAACGCTTGTCTATTTTACATACATGTGTTTAGCTCATTTTGCCCAAGTTTGGTGTCTGTGGAATGAAGCAGCTATTGTCTGTGTTCTTTTAAAAAGAGGTGTTCTAAGTCGGACTAAATTTTCAATTCAAAATGGCCGCCTTCCTGTGTGATAGGTGTGGTCCCCATTGGCTTTTTTGTTCATAAGCCCATACTGGATGTGTGTACCAAGTTTCATTTGCCTACAACAAACTAAAAATTTCACTTCCCATTGACTTTTTCACATTTTTGGGACGCTGCTATGGCAACACATTTATAGATAGGGGTGGTTGTCATTGGCTTTATGCTCGTCATGACATAAGAGATGTATGTACCAAATTATATGTCTCTATGACAAACTAAATTCTTGGGTCCCATTATAAGTTTGTAGGGGGCGCTGGAGAGCCATTTCTAAAGATAACCCTTTTATTTACATATTTTTGTGTTCAGGTCATGAATGTGCACAAACGCCTTTTTGGGTCCAACTCGATCCGAGAAGGCGTTTGAGAGTTAAGAGACGTTTTATTTTCACAAAAATGGCCACCTCGTTACAGGCTTGCCACACCCATACCCGATAAGATGTCAACAACAAAGTTACAACTTTGGTTGGCACATGTGTCTAGATGATACTCACCAAATTTGGGGCCATTTAAATTAAAACACAATGATTTGCATCTTTCTGCGCAAGGTGCGATTTTAGTGGCGCGCTGTTTCACCCCACATGGCGGACTTCCTGTTAAGTTTAGGGTGTGACTGTCATTGACTTTTCTGTTTGCCCTGAGGTGTCCTATGGATGTACCAAGTTTCATTTTTCTACGTTGGAAAAAAGTTACTTTCACTTTCCATAGGCCCAATGTATTTTGATTTTTGTAGGGGTCGCCACTGAGTCATTTTTCGTTTTTTTTTTTTCGGGGACTTCAAATACATAAATTTTTCGCCAGGCTTGAAGTCTGGGACCAATAAAAATGACTTTTAGTTGTTGGTTTACTGGGTCAAATTGAGGATCATTTTGCAGAAAAATTATAATTAAAAAATATATACCGAATTATAATAAAAAAAAATATAACTCGAGCAAAAAAGTCTAGAAAAACACTTGTCTATTTTACATACATGTGTTTAGCTCATTTTGCCCAAGTTTGGTGTCTGTGGAATGAAGCAGCTATTGTCTGTGTTCTTTTAAAAAAGAGGTGTATTCTAAGTCGGACCAAATTTTCAATTCAAAATGGCCGCCTTCCCTTGTGTGATAGGGTGTGGTCCCCATTGGCTTTTTTGTTCATAAGCCCATGCTGGATGTGTGTACCAAGTTTCATTTGCCTACGACAAACTAAAATTTTCACTTCCCATTGACCTTTTTCCAAATATTTGGGACGTTGCTATGGCAACACATTTATAGATAGGGGGTGGTTGTCATTGGCTTTTATGCTCGTCATGACATAAGAGATGTGTGTGGCCCAATGTGTTTTGATTTTGTAGGGGTCGCCACTGAGTCATTTTTCGTATTTTTTTTTCGGCGACTTCAAATACATAAATTTTTCGCCGAGCTTGAAGTCTGGGACCAATAAAATGACTTTTCGTGCATGTTCACTGGGTCAAATTTAGGATCATAGGTCGACAAGAAAGATAAAAAAAAAAAAAAAAAATCCGAGCAAAAACAATAGGCCCTCCCGGTCATCACCGGCTCGGGCCTAATAATAATAAACAACCTCAATTACAGGGGATTGAAACAAAGAATTAAATAAACAAATTAACTGGACACTTTTCCAAGCAGTACAAAGTGAGCAGACCCAAAAGAAATCTACACTATTATACAACATCTCAGCACCACAATTTACATAAAATTTAAAATCTGTAATACACATTGGCAATCAATTGGCGTATAAATATCCCTAATGTCCCTAATGTCAATTTTGTCTAGTGGAAAATAAAATATATATTTTACTAAAATTGAATTTGAAAATAAACCACTGTTGTGCTTAGAAATATAAATATATGCATATATCAAACATGTTTACTGACATACCTTTTATCAAGTAAAGAGACAGTCATTGCACATTTATGAACATATCGAAGATATTGCAATATAAGTACAATAAAACTAATACAATAATCATAATTAAGAACAGTTGTTAAACATAATAATCTCTGGCAACGTAATAAACCACAAATGTAATTAAATATTTGTAGGTTTTTTGTAACCTAAAAAAAAACATAATAAGTATTAATTTAAGCAATAGGAATTTATTACACAAATGTTTTCTTTTTTTTCTGGAGATAGCCTTTACCTTGGCTGTTTTACTGTGTCTACTGTTTATCAGCTTCTCTGAAGCTCACTCTCTCGATATATACAGTATTTTAGGGCTTGACAGATCATGCATTATACACTGAAAAAATGTTGTAGGGTAGTGAGATGTAATTTATAAAATTACATAATGTCTACATACTAACATTGAGACTTGCATTACCCTTTTTTATTTAAAATGTAAATACGTACATAATTTAATAATTAAGCATTAAAAACAGAGGGGAGTGTAACATTTATTAGAAGTACACTTCTAATTTTACTAAAACTAAAATTATTTTTGTTCAGGCACTCAACAATAAACATAAAGTAAGTTTTAACCTAAAAGGTGCAATAAAGTTTGGATGAACACGTGCGCAGTGGGTCTGGTGAAACGTTAGGACATATCCAGAGCACAGTAAAGACAAGACTCGCAAGTAAGTTACCTCTCTTTAATTATGTTCTGCAACAATATATAAAGGTATATATATATATATATATATATATCTGCGTTAACGTCGGCCGATTAGTAGTGAAAGATGTCGGTCTGAAGAACATTCTTAGGATCGCAACGAATGACTGTACGTACATGTACTCAGTACCGCCACTTCTCCGTGCGCCCAGAACGTGCTTTTAGCGTACTGGTACGCTCATTTGGACATCTGTTTTAATAGAGGTTTTAATCGTTTGCCTGCTCTGCCGCTTTCCAGAGCGCTCTTCACAATGCACGCTTCCTAATTCGTCCCACCAAGAGCAGAGACTACATTACCCATACACCCTTGAGTTTGGCAAGTGAAAGGGAGAGGGTGTGTGAAACGCGCGGGAACTGCATTCACAGGCTCTGACTGTAATGAAAACACAAGAGAGACATTTATATTGTTTATATTGTTATAATGTTATGATTGAAGCTCTGGACATAACTTGTTTTTCTATAACAAACTAAACAAAATATTAATGCCCTGTCAGTGGCAAATATTTTTGGTTTTAATATTTAATTTGATTACATTAATGTTTAAGTTCAGATTTACAAGAAATGTTTTAACTGCTGTAAAAAGCACATTATTTGTTTAAAGTGTTGTTTAAAGTGCAAACCAAATGTTATTGCACTTTTGTTCATATAGCAGTTCTTTCAAAATGTATACAGTACACTAATTTTGAATTCATTATTAAATTTAATCGCGATTAATCACAGAACATTGTGCGATTAATCGCGATTAAACATTTTAATCGTTGCCCAGCCCTAATATATATATATATATATATATATATATATATATATATATATATATATATATACATATACATATATATATATATGTGTGTTTTCCAGTTGTGAAATGTTTTTGTTGTTTTTGTAGTACATAGGAAGAGCTATGCAAGCAAATGTTTTCAATAAGAATAAAATCACAATAGCTAATTCACATTAATGACCTGAACACATTCACACTCTGAATGATAAAAGAGTTACCTTACCGTAAACATATACTACTCGTACTTAGGTATAACTAAGTAAATACTAAATTGTGTCTCTCTGTCCAGCTCACTTCACAATGTTACTCTTAATGTTACTCAAATCAAATGATTAAACAATAGAAAAGGTATTATCACTCATTTGGTAATTTACTTTGCTGGCTTCTGTAATTTTTAAACCAATCAATGCAATGTATATTTTTTCAGTTATTGAGTGTAAGATTATATTTCTTAAGTAATTTAGTCTGAAACTTGTGTCTTACAGGTGTGTAGAAAAGGGAATTATTACCCAATGCTGA
Source organism: Perccottus glenii (assembly GCA_024416835.2). Lineage (NCBI taxonomy): Eukaryota > Metazoa > Chordata > Actinopteri > Gobiiformes > Odontobutidae > Perccottus > Perccottus glenii. Next base: position 5,597,715 of record CM044557.2, read on the forward strand.
GCCTTACAATAGTGTGACTGTTAACATCCTTTGTATCTGCATTTTATTTATGCACCTGATACTTGCACTTATGCTTGCAAAGTATTTTAAATGGACAAGTATGGACGTAACTGTGATCTAGAAATTGTGTTTAGGTCAGTAATACTGAGGTTAAAAGAGTTCACATACTGTCCACAGTGGACTGTTTACTGTTATGTTTCATCTAGTGTAATAATTGAAATATCACTTAGTAGGAAGGCTTCCTTGTAAATGGACATCCATGTGATACATTTTTGGGCCATTGTCACAGACACATGAATGAAGTTATGACATGGGTACAACTGGCTTTTTTGTTTGTTGTAGTTTTGTAAAAATCTGCCAAAAAACTAAATAAATTTTGTTCCATGTTTTTTTTAATCTTTTTCCATTAATTTATACTAATTTTGCGGTGTTGCCATGACACCAAGCTTTTTTTGTCCTGGACACATCTATTTCACTCTATTTCCTGTCCGTCATTTTCCCTAGCCGTTTTTTTTTTTCTTTTGAGTTTTTCCTCACCCTAATGAAGGTTCTAAGGACAGAGGATGTTGTCGTGTTTTTTTACTTTGATTTATCCAGGAATATTCCACTGAGATTACAAATATCTTTGTAATCCTGCATGTCTTTAGTGGGAAGGGGAAACTGAAGCACACCTAAGCAAACACGGGGAGAACCTTGAAACTCCACACAGAAAGGCCCTGCCCTCAATCGGAATCAAACCCAGGACCTTCTTCCTGTGAGAAGATCCTCACCAGGCTGCCAATATTTTCTGTCTTTTGTTTTGTGAACCAAATTTGATGTATCTAAGAAAAACACATTTTTATGTCTCCATTCAAAATGTGTAAAAGGCTCTGGAGGACCATTTTAGAAGATAACTCTTTTATTATTTCTTGTGTTCAGGTCATTAATGTGCACAAACACTTCATTGGGTCCAACTAGATCTGACAATGCTTAGTTACAGGAGATTTCATTTTCCCTAAAATAGCCAACTTGTTACAGGTTTGCCATGGCCACACACGATACGATATCAAACCTGAGAGGTATAAAAATTTTAAATGAGGGTTGCAATTTAGGAGGTGCATGTTCCAGCTAATTTTTTGTTTGCCTTGACATGGCCTACGTATCTCCCAAGTTTTGTTTGTGTACGTTGGAAAACAAATACTTGATTTCCAGGGATTGCCACTTGAATTAGTGGCAATTATTATCTAATCATAAATTAAATGAAGATATAGAAATACCATAGCTAGCTCAATTATATTTTCAAAAAATGCCTTTAGAGGAGAACCATTTCTTGTTTTACATATAATTGTAACAAATTACATTAGGGAAAATCCCTTCTTAAACCAAGTTTGGTAATTTTTACAGTTAAAACCAAAAACTCATGAGTGGCCTATACATTTTTTTTTTTTTTTAATCTGGACAACATTTGGATCAACAAATTAACAAAATTAATAGTGCATTGCAAACAAATAGTAGCACCTTTCTTCTTTATATGTCAGAATAGGAGCGGGAGGAATTAAATACTAATACTAAGCCCTGAATTTTACTGCCCCACAAATGTAATAAATGAAAATTTTGTTATTACATTTGAAGTAGGCAAAAGTTATTAAGTTTCTGTGAATTTATTAAGTTTATTTAAACCCTAGAAATATTTAATTATGTTTGTGGTTTATTACATATGTGGGGATGCTTACAGTTGTGGGAATGACAGTACGTCTAAATAAGTAGTGGACAGTAAATAAAGTTTGTGGATGTTGCATTTTTTTGGATATGTGTCTTGTTCAAAACAATAAAATCTCCTGATTTCTTTTTAAATTTTATATTCAGTCATTTAGCAAAAGCAACTTACAATAAGCTTCCATTGTTATAGAAACACCACTGGAGGCAAGGTGGGTTAAGTGTCTTGCCCAAGGACGGTATGAACCGTGGGGAGAGCGGGAATTGAACTGCCAACCTTCTGGTTACAGGACAACTGATCTACCACTTATCAACTCTCATTCAATATATCTGTAATTTCTTTGTATATATTTAAAACTTCATTTTTTTTTCCTGAACGGCACACCATTATATTATATATAAATACAGCGGCTAGAAAAAGAATGTGAACTTTTCTTAATTTTATGGTTTTCTGGTTAAATTTGTCTTAAAATGTGATCTCATCTTCATCTAAGTCAAGGGTATTGACAAACAATGTGTCTAAAAATAATTACACAAAGAAAAATCTGATTATGTCTTTATTGAACACACTCATTCAGCATTCAAAAATTGCAGTGGAAAGTCTGAGTAACTGAACCCTTAAAATTAATAACTGGTGGACCCCTCCTTGGCAGCAATAATCTCAACCAGACACTTCCTGTAGCTGTGGATCACACCTGCACATCAATGAGGAAGAACTTTAGCCCATTCTTCCTGGTAGAATGGCTTTAGGGCTGTCATATTCTTTGGACGTCTCATGTGTAGAGCCCTCTTCAAATCAATCCATAACATTTCTATTGGGTAGAGGTCTGGGCTCTGACTCCAAAAAAGCAAATTTTGTTTTTCTAAAGCCATTCTGTTGTGGACCTGCTCCAGTGTTCTGGGTCGTTGTTCTGTTGCATCACCACCTTCTCCACAGTTTCAGCCGACGTACAGACATCCTCACATTATCCTGAAGCATATTTGTCTGATATGGGAATTTATCTTTCCTGCTATGGTTTTAGCTAGATGGACTCCAAATGCCGAGGCTGAGCCAGGAAAGTTCAACAGTTTATTGGTAAATCAAAATCTTGAGAAGGCATAGAAGGCTGGCTGGCAGGAGGGCACAAGGTGCGAGACACGAGGCGGTTCTGGGATGACGAAGAGAACAGCAAGTAAGTATAAGTCCAAAAATCTTCCAAAACATTCCAGGGATGAGGAGACAAGACGCACAAGCAACTCTACCGAACAGGACGTAATCCTCTGACAGGGTGGAGGTGAGCAGAGCAGGCTTATATCCAGGGGTAATGAGGAGAATGGAAACAGGTGTGTCTTGTCTGCAGTCCTGAGAGGAAAAACAGCCACGCTCCCTGCCACACACATGCACTGCTGAAAAAGAAAGAAACAAAGAAAAGAGAAATGGAGAAACACTACCTAAAACACAAACCTCATCTTCCCTTCAATGATTGCAAGCTGGCCAGGCTCTGATGCAGGAAAGCAGACCCAATTATGATGTTTCCTCCACCATACTTTACAGTTGATATGTGTTCATGATGAAATGCTGTGATCTTTATACGCCAATACTTCAATCTTAGTTTCATCAGTTCACAAACATTTTGCCAATACTGCTGTAGAGTGTCAATGTGCTCTTTTGCAAATTTCAGGCGTGCAGCAGTGTTCTTTTTAGTAAGCAGTAGCTTCCATCGTGGTGTCCTGCTGTGGATACCCTGCTTGTTCAGTGTTTAACGTATTGTAGACTCATGAACAGAGATGTTAGCAAGTTCCAATGATGTCTTCAAATCCTTGGCTGTCATTCGGGGTTGTTTCTTTACCTCATTGATGAGTCTTTGTTGTGCTCTTGGTGTCATTTTGACTGGGCGCCCACTTTTTGGTAGAGTAGCAACAGTATCATTTGTAGATTGTTTGCCTAACTGTAGACTGGTGAATTTCTAAAGTCTTTAAAATAACTGTAACCCTAATTCTTGATCATAGCTCCTCTGAAAACTCTTTTTGGCGAGGCATGGCTCACATAAGTGTGTTCTTCTTGTGCAGAGCAAACTCCAAAAGTTTGAGGGGTTTTTATCAAAGTAGCTGTCGTCTACACCTCCAAATGTAATATCTTAACAAGACTCCAGGTGTGCTAAAACCTGACTCCAATTAGCTTTTTGAAGTCATTAAATCAAGGGTTCACATACTTTTTCCACAAGCACTATGAAGTTTTTTTTGGTTGTTATCAATAAAGAAACACGTTTTTGTTTTTGTTTTTGTTGTGTAATTAATTTTTAGACAGATTATGTTTGTCAATACCCTTGACTTAGATGAAAATCAGATCACAGATAAGACAGATTTATTCAGAAAACCAGTAATTCCTAAAAGTTTACATACTTTTTCTTTTCTAAATTTCTCAGCTTTAATTTAATTAAAAGTGGCATGTCCAAAATTATTCATACCTTTCTCAATAATCAATAGAAAAGCCTGTATTAGCTATTACAGCAATCAAACTGTAATAGCTATAATTGCTGACCAGCTTTTTGTCTCCACTGGGATTTGTGCCCTTTCTTCTTTAGTGATAACCTCCAGCTCTTTCAGGTTGGAGGGTCACCCTGATCTTTAGCTCCAGCCACAGATTCACACTTGGATTCAAGTCCGGACTCTGGCGGGGCCATTGAAAAAGTTATTGTTTTTGTCTGCTAACCATTTCTTCACCACTTCAGCCGTGTGTTTGGGGTCCTCGTCGTACTGAAATGTCCACTGGTGCCCAAGGCCAAGTTTCTCTGCAGACTGCTTGATGTTGTTGAGAATCTTTTTTCATTGTGCCGTTTACTGTGATTAGGTTCTCTGGTCTATTGCCTAAAAAACACCCCCAAAGCAATAGGTTCACACCTCCATGTTTGACAATAGGGATGGTGTCCGTAGGGTTGAAGGCTTTTCCTTTTTTTACGCCAAATGAAGGATACATCATTGTGACCAAACAATTCAATTTTTGTTTCATCTGACCATAAAAAAGACCAAAGACAAAACCAAAAGTCTCCGTCTTGGCCCAGATGAGCATTTGCAAAGGCCAAGTGGGATTTTGTGAGCCTTATCTGGAAAAGTGGCATCCTTCGATGTTGTTGAGTTGATTAAAAACAGCTTTTTCCAATGAATCAGGGTAATTAAGATGCTTTAGAACAGCTTGGACTATTTGGAATGCAAGGGTTGGCTACTATCAACAAGTATTAAAGGAAAGCAACTGTGCTATTAACTGACATAAAGTTAGTCTCAATTTGAAGACACAGGACACATATACAGTCTTTCTGTGATTTTTACAAATGGAAGCATGCCTATGATTAATTATTCAATGGTATAGAACTTTAGATTTGCCCACAGACTGTGAAAGTTTGCAAAGGGTATGAATTATTTTGAATATGCCACTTTTTGTTCAAATGTAAATAAAAGCGGAGAAATATTTATTTCCACAACAATGCCTCTTGTACATCGTCTGATTAACTTTGGAAGATGCATGTGTCATTTTCAATCAGGAAAAAAACTTGCTGGTTAAATACAAACTTTTATATATATATATATATATATATATATATATATATATATATATATATATATATATATATATATATATATATATATATATATATATACACACCCCCTCCACACACACACACACACACACACAGTTCTTTTTTACCTGTATGAGCCCAGCAGCTGGATGTCTACGTTTCTCAAAGTGCTTCTGTCGATGCTGCTCTTGGACTTTCAGAGCCAGACCTGAGCCCAAAATACCCTGTAGAAAAACACTGACATGATCTACTGTCCTGATTCCTCATGGCTTTGATGGCTTTGAACTGTTAAACGCGGCCAGTTAAATGTGTTTAACTGCATCAGGATTAACCCAGATTTACAGCACAATGTTCATTGAGAGAAAAGATGACTTAAGGAACACTGTTAGTTCGAACAAGACAAGCCACAGATGATTCTAAGTGCGCTTCTGCCCTTCTTGTAACAATGCTTACAAGTGTGTCTAATATTTAGCTGCTTCACATTAACCATTAACCACCAATAGCTTGCCCATTTGTTAATAAACAGTTAACAGGATTAACTTGACTTTCTAAACAGCTCTGTACTTGTGCCTCAACACTCGTTACGCTTGTGTGTAACTGAAATAAATTAAGAGCAATAGGGGTTTATAGGTGTTAAACAAGGCATAATCTGACACAAGAAGCAGCACCTGGATGGATCAATAAACAAAAAAATAAAATAAATTATAGGATAAACAGACAAAACCTTGCAGCGTTTAATTGTTGATCTACTGTTGGAAGTGGTCACACGCAAAAACTTGAAACTGTGTAAAGACTGCGTAAATGGAACCCGATTCTTATGAGGACATGAATAGAACAGGCACAATTATATACTTTGCATAATAACAGCCCTTCACACGATTAAATACGTTGTTCACTTACTCCATCCTTTGATAAATCAGTCTACAATGACAGGAAATACAAAGACAACAGCTTAGCAGCTACTTTCGTTACTTCCGGTGCAGCGAGCTGACTGTTGAAGTTTTCAAAAGCAAACTCAAAACATACTTATTTCACCAAACGTATGCAGACTGATTGATCATAGGTACACACTAAACCGCTCATATTATTACACCTGCCTATTGTTGCAGTAGTATTTAGCACTTTTTCTCTTTTCTACCTCCTCCTAGGTTGGATGCAAACCTCTGACCTGCTGGGTAATGTGACCCTCAGCCCATCTGTCATCTACCTTGATGTTGGCTGCGGCCCATCCACTATTGCACACTCGGAGTGTACACTGGACACTGCCAATATAAATGTTTTTATTTGTGAATATGTTTGTGTATTTCTTTGTATTTTTCAACTGTCCTGTACACATTCCTGCACGGCCTGTCCGTCCTGGGAGTGGATCCCTCCTTCTGTGGTTCTCCCTGAGGTTTCTCTTTTTTCCCGGCTGGGTTTTTTTGGAGTTTTTCCTCTGACCCTGATGGAGGGTCTAAGGACAGGGGATGTTGTCTAGTGCAGTCTGTTAAGCTCTTTAAGGTGGCTGTTGTTGTGATATTGGGCCTTCCCTTTTCCCAGTTTGTCCCACAGTCTCCACTCAGGAATTATCCAGGATTGCTCTTGTGCATCTTATCAGCTCATAAGTCCAAGTCCAAGTCACCAAAGACTAGTCCGAGTCAAATCAGAGTTGAGTCATTACAGTGGCAAGAAAAAGTTTGTGAACCTATTGGATTATTTCAATTAAAATAGACATTTATATGAAATAATATAATGTCTGAAAGGAAGTGGGTTGAAGGGTGAACTTATATAATTCCACCCCCTACAGTTTATAATCATTAAATCAAATATCTAACAAAAAACCTTCACCAATGTCTCTACAGGAAAACAGAACCATTAGTAGTTGTAGTCCAAACTCCATACTACTTTTTCCATTGCCATTTTGAATATTGGGTGTTCAATAAAGACATAAAAGATCAGACTTTTTTTAGTGTAATTATTTTTAGAAACATTATGTTTGTCAATGCCCTTGACTTAGATGAAGATCTGATCACATGCAACAAACAGAGGTTGTGTGATGTTGTTGCTGAGCGTGACTTGCAAGTCCTTTATGCTCAAGTCTGAGTCGTTAGTTCTCAAGTTCTTGTGTCTGAGAATAAACAAGTCCAAGTTCGAGTCCGAGCCATAAAAAGGCAAGTCCGAGTCTGAGTTGTGTCATTGAGGCTTACCCTCGGGTCAAGTCACGTCACTAAAATGAGCCTGATGACTCGACTCGAGTCTGAGTCCAGGACTCGAGGACTCCATCTCTTCCAGCAGGTAAACATGGCAGGTAAGTGCATGTGCTGTCAGTCTGCGATGTACAGCAGCTCAGTGCAGTCCAAACATGACTTGCTTCTTTTTTACCGCTTAGTGTCCTGCTGTAATCAGGTGGATGTTTGAACAGGCCTGAGATGAGAAAGACTGGTTCTGTCATGCCCGAGAAGGACATTACATTTCCACCTGTCCTGTAAAAGCCGGGGCCCAACAGTAAGAGGGGGAGTACTGTTGAGACGAACATTAGGGCCATTCCCTCCTCATCGACCGTTGGTGCACGCCCAGTTGCTTCTTCACTCAGGCCCAGAGACCATTGCTGCATTTATTGACTCCGGGGCGGATGCGAGTTTCATCGACACGGGATACCTTTGGTTAAGACGACACAACCCCTCACATTGATTGGACCACAGGGACCAAACTCCTGCCAGTCCGTCTGTCTGAAGTTTGCTAACTCTCTGCAGAGACCTCCGGAGGTGACCTCCGCTCTTCCACCGACAGTTCCCCCGAGTACACTGACTTTGCAGAGGTGTTCAACAAGGCTAAGGCCACATCGCGGCCGCCTCACCGCCCATATGACTGCGCCATAGACCTGTTACCCAGTAAGTCATCCCCTAAGGGGCGCCTGTATTTATTGTCAGGTCCATAAATATTGGGACATCGACACAATTCTAATATTTTGGCTCTATACACCACCACAATGGATTTGAAATGAAACAAACAAGATGGGCTTTAACGGCAGACTTTTAGCTTTAATTTGACGATATTTACATCCAAATCAGGTGAACGGTGTAGGAATTGCAACAGTTTGTATATGTGTCTCCAAAAGTAATGGAACAATTGGCTGCTCAGCTGGTCCATGGCCAGGTGTGTGTTATTCCCTCATTATCCCATTTACAAGGAGCAGATAAAAGGTTTAGAGTTCATTTCAAGTGTGCTATTTACATTTGGAAACTGTTGCTGTCAACCCTCAATATGAGATCCAAAGAGCTGTCACTATCAGTGAAGCAAGCCATCATTAGGCTGAAAAAACAAACCCATCTTTCTAGAGATAGCAAAAAGTTTAGGTGTGGCCAAATCAACTGTTTTGCACATCCTTAAAAAGAAAGAATACACCGGTGAGCTCAGCAACACCAAAAGACCCGGAAGACCGCGGAAAACAACTGTGGTGGATGACTGAAGAATTCTTTCCCTGGTGAAGAAAACACCAGCGATCACTGGTGATGTTCCAGACTTCAGGCTGTAATTGACTGCAAAGGATTTGCAACCAAGTATTAAAAAGTGTTTGCAGTTAAAGCACATCTTGTTCGTTTCATTTCAAATCCATTGTGGTGGTGTATAGAGCAAAAAAATATATATAATTGTGTCGAAGTCCCAATATTTATTGACCTGACTCAGGTCAACGACTCCTTGGCAGCAGGGCTTATCTTCCTTCCTCATCTGCAGCCGGGGCAGGCAGGAAAGACCGCCTTCAACATCCCCATAGGAAACTATGAGTATTTGTATGTGGTAGAAGTGGCAGATGTTGGAGTAGGGGCTATCCTATCCCAACATTGGACAGCTGACCAAAAGCTCCATCCATGTGCCTTCTTCTCAGAACATTTATGACAATGGAAACTGGGAACTTTTCGCTGTAAAAAGTAGCATCACTGGATGGAGGGCACAGAGCAGCCGTTCATTGTCTGGACCGATCACAAGAATCTCAAGTACATCCGGTCAGCGAAGAGGCTAAACTCCTGACAAGCACGATGGACCCTGTTCTTCAACTGGTTCTGCTTCACTTTGTCTAACACTCCTGGTCCAAGAAACAGATGGCAGACGCTCTCTCCAGGAAGAAGCAGCAATCAAACCAGAACCCATCCTACCGCCCTCTCACCTCATGGCGATTGTCTCCTGGAGTGTGGAGGAGAAGGTGAAAGTTGCCCAGGCGAACGAGGCTCCAGTGGGGCAATTCCTCTAGGCTCAACTGCCATCCAGGTGTGAGAAGGACAGTGGGTTTCCTGCATCAAAGGTTCTGGTGGTCGACATTGGAGGAGGATGTGAAGGAATTTGTGGGAGCGTGCCCTGTCTGCAACCAGCACAAGATGCCTCTCCCGGTCCCACATCTCCCCTGACTTTGTTTCAGTGTTACCTCTCTCCAAGGGCAACACTTTGGTGCTCACCATTGTCGACCGATTCTCTAAGTGGGCCCACTTGCCAAAACTTCCCTCGGCAAAGGAGACGGTCGAGCTGCTGTCACAGAACGTTTTCCACCTACATGGTCTCGATGGTCTGGACCGGGGTTCCCAATTTACATCTGCCTACTGGAAGGAGAGCCAAGGACAGACGGGGAGGGTGAACCAGGAGTTGGAGAGTGCTCTGCGCTGCGTCACATCGCAGGAGCCCTCGGCTTGGTCCGAACACCTAATGTGGATTATGTACGCGCACAACATACTCACCAGCACGACCACATCTTTCTCCGTTTCAGTGTAACACAGTTTCCAGGCCCCCTTGTTCCCCAACCGGGAGCAGGAATCCAGGGTCCCTTTGGTCCAGGCGTTCATCCGGCGGTGCAAGAGGACTTGGACCAGGGCCCGGGCTGCTCTTCTCCGCTTTTCCTGCCGTTTTGAGACAGGGACCTATGTTCGCCATACCCCAGCCCCAAGATATTGTCCAGGGCAGAGTGTGGCCACCAAGGACCTTCCTGTGAGGGTGGAGGTTGCTCAGGTTCATCAGTACTTGGTTGACTGAGATGGCTACGATCCAGAGGATATTCTTGATCCTGCCCTTCTTAAGGAGTTCCACCGTGCCTACCCGGAGAAACCTGGTGGGATGTCCGGTGCTGTCCCTTAAGGTGGGGATTCTGTTATGGCTTCTCGTCAGGTCACCTGAGCAACCAGCCACTCCCATACTGCACACCCTGCGGCCATTACAATCAGGCAACACACAACTCCTGGTGCCAGATTGTTCTACTGACTCCAGACGAACACATCCAGCGTTACTTGATTCTGCTACCTGCTCCTGCTAACCTTTTCCGGCTTACCCGATCCAGTTACCTGATTCTGCTACCTTTTCCTGCTAACCTGGTACCTGTTCCTGGTACCGTCACCTCTTCCTGCTATACCAATACAGCTATCTGATTCTGCTTCCTGTTCCTGCTACCCTGGCACTGTCACTTGTTCCTGCTAAACCTATCCAGGTCTGCTACCTGTTCCTGTTAACACGGTACCGTCATCTGTTCCTGCTAACCCAATCCAGTTACCTGATTCTCCTACCTGTTCCTGCTAACCTATTTAACGGGTCCTGAGTCTTCTGTCCTCACCTCCTGGACCAGCTCATCGCCGTGTGTTGCCGGCCATCCTTTGGGTCTGACCGACCACGTCCAGTTAATCCACAATGAAATAAATAAATAAAATAAAAAATAAAAAAATCACAGTCTTTGCTACTTCTGTTGTTCATTAAAGACCACACAGTTTGTCGTTCTGAGTCTGGTGTCGAGCATTTGGGTCCTGAGTCCGCCATTACAGGGTCTGGACTCTGTGAAGTCTCCAGTCACAGAAGAGAGATGCTACTAGAACACAGTGCAGTTACCACTATTATACCTCCTAATTTATTTTTTAGGAGTTATTTATTCATTCTCTAGTTTAACAAAGTATTTTACAATATTCATTTTAATGTATATTCCAATTATCTAATTGTGTATATTTAGATTTTAATTTTATTTATAAATCTTAAATAGCGTGCTGCCTGGATGCCTTCAAATACATCAGTGTTATCAGGCCTCAGTCCGTCTTTTACTCTGTGCTCTCCTGCTCCAAGAGCAAATGCATCAGTCGCCAAACCTCACCTCAAAATGGCGTAAGTGGTGCTTTGCGGCTCATCCAGGTGTAAGATGGCAAATCAACCGTGCGTCACTAACCATGATCTTTTCGCTGAGGGGAAGATTGGGCCCATTATTGCCTTTAAAATCTTAACCATCAAGATGGAGGGAAAACTCACTGCAGGCAGAGCGAAGAAAGACACTCCAATCAGAGTGAAGGTGCCGGCCAACAATCTCCCGGCCCATGTCTTTGGGGTCTTGTCTCCATATCCAATAGTTGTCAACGTTATCTAAAAAAAAATAACAATAAAAAAAAAGAGACATTATAACTCAGAGACATCACCTAAAACCAAAGAGTACACATACATTTGCAATAAATCTGGAAAAACAGTATCTCACAGCTCATACAAACAAAAGATAATAGTAAAATTAAATAATTGATTCATTCATTCATTCTTTTACTATTGTTTTTTTGTTTTGTTTTGTTTATTTTGTTTGTGTCTTTATTTTTTCTTTCCATATTTCTTTTGTTGTAAAATATTTTGGATGGTATGTGTTTCATTTCTGTGTACTTATTTAGCTATTTACTTGCAAGTGTTCACATTATGTTCCTTATGGTTTATGCTTTTGTATGGTTTTGTATGGTTTATAATAAGTATGGGATGTTTATAATAATTCATCTAGCAACTTATTAATAGAAATGAGAAACCATAATGCCAAAAGTGTATGGTTTTACACATGATTAGTTTAATGCACACACATACAAGGGAAGATCTGGTCAAAAGACATAGGTGCCTGTACAAGGAAGCACTGAGGAACTGGGACAAAGGTCATCCTGGAGGATTCTCAGTCTCCACTAGAAAAAGGGGGTCTTTCTACCACTGGAGATATTATAAATCTGTGACATGTCATGTAAGAAATGTATAATTAACCGCGTTCTTGGTGCAGACCTTCAGTAGACCTGGGGATAGTTTTCTCAGGGCATTTGTGGTCATTACAATCAAGACTCTATGGCATTAAACTTGCCTACCTGCTCATGAGTTTCTTGCTTGTGATGTGCTGAAAGATCGAGGTTCAGTTTCAGACACAAAATATTTGGTAAGCCAAAGCCAGGAGGGGATCTAAGAAGAGTGATTGCTTTCTTCTTGGCTGCCTGGTGCTGCGTTCCAGAGACCAGACCAAAATGTGGAGGGGTAAGCAGACCATTTATTTTCTGCTAAATTGGTGGAAGTGTTGGAGAGGTGTCTGTAAGTGCAACTGTGGCGGTAACAAGTAGGAAAAGACCCCTTTTAAACATCACCTCAAAAGAGCCTAGATAAGCGTATAAGACATTATAGGCTCTGGTGACCCCTACATCAAAGGGATCAGTGTTGAGGTGGTGGAAGTTTATAAGTACTTAGGGGTGTACATGGACATACTTTACAGAAACATTCTGTACAGAAACAGAAAGGGCCAGAGCCGTCTCTATTTTCTGAGATAACTGAGGTCCTTCAACATCTGCAGGACGATGCTGTGGACGATGCTGAGGATGTTCTACGAGTCTGTGGTGGCCAGTGCTGTGATGTCTGCTGGGGCAGCAGCCTAAGGGCGAGGGACACTAACGACTACAGAAGCTTGTTCAGTAACAGACACTTGCTCTCACACTGCACCACAGAGAGACACAGGAAATCATTCTTGCCTGTCTCTATCAAACTGTTGAACGCTGCACTTTAAGGGACATACAATCTTTGAACACTACACCCTTACACAATTTTACCATGTTACTGAATGTAAATATTTTATTTTTATTTTTTTTTAATTTTGTTCTTACCTTATATTATTTAACTGTAGGATATTGTATTTTGATATTTATTGTATTTTAGTTATTCTTAGCATATTAATGTTATTTTATCTTTCATCATTGGAATGCTTGTTTATAACAAAAATAATTTCCCCTCGGGGAGTAATAAAGGAATTCTGATTCTGATACAGTCTGCTTCTCTCTCAGGATAAGTTCTAGCGTAAGAGCTGAGTCTTGGAAGAATACCAAGACATGTTAAATTAAAAGTAAATGTCTGCTTCTCTCTCAAAGTATATTTTAATGTAAAAAATTGCTCCCTCGGAAGAATACAAAGACACCAAAGAAACCTGGCAAAAGCATGCAGGGATCTAACAATAACGAGGCCATAATAGAGGTCTTTAAAGAAAGAACCGGAGCTTGGAATTCAAGAAAAGAAGAAAAACAAACAAAAATGAGTTTAATCGTTTAAAAAACAATATAAAAAAAGGAGTAAAAACCACAAAACAAAATATACAGTGTAAAAAAGATGAAATTAAAGCCTGCTTAATATAGGAGTAACACGCTGCCACAAGTTTACGGGGTAGAACGGCGAGTAAGTCCCTAACTCCTAAGTAACAAGTTAAGAGCCTAACAGGAAGGTAAAATAGCAAGCATTCACAAGAGTCAGGGTTCAAAAGTCATGGAAATTTTGGTTATAATAGTTAAAACAATATTGTTAAAAGAGATTTAAATATAAAGGAAAAATAATTCATAGAGAATAATACAAAAACAAATATTTAAATAAGAGTGCTGTAAGAAATAATATCGATGTTGAATATATATTAAATTTAAGAAAAAACCTAGTAAAGGGTTAGTATTAGTATAAATAGGTTCAAAGCAGAACTCTAATAATAAATTGAGAAATACAAGCCAATGGTAGACCTACTATAGGCTATCAGAAGGAAAGTTGTACATAAGAAATTCATTCATTTTCTACTGCTTAGTCCCGTTAGGGGTCGTGGGTGACTGGAGCCTATCCCAGCAGCTTTGGGTCTGAGGCAGGGTACACCCTGGACAGTGGCCAGTTAGTCGCAGGGCTAACATTTGGAGACAGACAGTGACAGACAACCATTCACTTTTACATTCATTCACTAAGGACACTTTAGAGTTGCCATTTAACCTGTACGCACATGTGGGAGGAAGCCGGAGTACCCGGAGAGAACCCACAGTAACACGTGGAGGACATGCAGACTCCTCACAGAAAGACCGGAGTCAGCCGAGAATGTTTGAGACATACATAATAAAATAGAAACTAAAAGAATACAAACTTATCTTTGGTTAGAAAGAACTTATAGAAATAATAAAGAGTGGAGATATAGCAAACTGAGCGTCAATTTACAGAATTTTCCCTGGAAAGTTTAGGTTTATCCCTTTAAAACCAACCTTGTTTTTTTGATGTGTTTGCTTGAAAAGGGCATGTCCACAGATAATTAACTGTATCTCTGTAACTGCAAGGTGTATTTCAATAATTCTGGTGTCAAAAAGAAGGTAGCACGTGTGAGATTTCCCTGATGTGAAATTTTGAATGTGCATGTTACAGTTTCAAAATAAATTAAAGCCGCAAGCGGCGATAAAGGCCCTCGCCTCCCTTGAGACCGCGGGGACACATGCACTCGGAGGATCGCATTTCGTGCTTTAAAGCGTAACCTTCATGGTAATGTCAAATAACCGGGCCTGTGCTACTGCTTGGGCCTGTTACACCACCTTGTAACCTAACTTTAGAGTTAAAGGTCTCCACAATCCCTGGTTTTCCTGGGAGCTGTCTGAACCTTTGAACATAATAGATTATGCTTGGGCTAAGGCGAGAAAAACAAAGTACTGGCTGGAGATTTGAGATGACTCAAGAATCGCTGCACCCCCCTGTTTAAAAAGGCAAAATGTAAATATTACTTGTCTAAAAGTACAAGGTTACAAGTTCCAAAGGATTCTGAGGAGTTTTCTAAGACTCTAGCCGTGGCTCTGGAGGGGCCTCCTCTAAATGAAGGATCCTGGCAATTGGGAAATGGCATTTATTTCCCAAAGAAATGGCTGCCTCTTCACAGACTCATTACGACCACAGCCACAAATGTAACAAAAAACAAATTGATAACTTTTTTGGCACACGTGTCGAGATGATACTCACCAAATTTGGAGATGTTTAGATGAAAAGCCTTTAGCACAAGGGGTGCGATTTAAGTGGTCACGCATTCCACCCAACATAGTAGATTTCCTGTTGAGTTTACGCTATGGCTGTAATAAACTTTTCAGTTTGCACTGAGGTGTCCTGTGGATGTACCAAGTTTCATTTTTCTACGTTGGAAAAAAGTTACTTTCACTTTCCATAGGCCCAATGTATTTTGACTTTTGTAGGGGTCGCCACTGGGACCAATAAAAATGACTTTTAGTTGCACGTTTACTGGGTCAAATTGAGGATCATTTTGCAGAAAAATTATAATAAAAAATATATAACTCGAGCAAAAAAGTCTAGAAAAACGCTTGTCTATTTTACATACATGTGTTTAGCTCATTTTGCCCAAGTTTGGTGTCTGTGGAATGAAGCAGCTATTGTCTGTGTACTTTTAAAAAAGAGGTGTATTTTAAGTCGGTTCACATTTTCAATTCAAAATGGCCGCCTTCCCGTGTGTGATAGGGTGTGGTCCCCATTGGCTTTTTTGTTCATAAGCCCATGCTGGATGTGTGTACCAAGTTTCATTTGCCTACGACAAACTAAAATTTTCACTTCCCATTGACTTTTTCGACATATTTGGGACGTTGCTATGGCAACATATTTATAGATAGGGGGTGGTTGTCATTGGCTTTTATGCTCGTCATGACATAAGAGATGTGTGTACCAAATTTCATGTCTCTATGACAAACTAAATTCTTGGGTCCCATTATAAGTTTGTAGGGGCGCTGGAGAGCCATTTCTAAAGATAACCCTTTTATTTACATATTTTTGTGTTCAGGTCATGAATGTGCACAAACGCCTTTTTGGGTCCAACTCGATCTGAGAAGGCGTTTGAGAGTTAAGAGACATTTTATTTTCACAAAAATGGCCACCTCGTTACAGGCTTGCCACCCCCATACCCGATAAGATATCATAAACAAAGTCACAACTTTGGTTGGCACACGTGTCTAGATGATACTCACCAAATTTGGGGCCATTTAGATTAAAACACAAGGATTTGCATCTTTTTGCGCATGGGGTGCGATTTTAGTGGCCGCGCGTTTCACCCCACATGGCGGACTTCCTGTTGAGTTTAGGGTGTGACTGTCATTGACTTTTCTGTTTGCCCTGAGGTGTCCTATGGATATACCAAGTTTCATTTTTCTACGTTGGAAAAAAGTTACTTTCACTTTTCATTGGCCCAATGTATTTTGATTTTGTAGGGGTCGCCACTGAGTCATTTTTCGTATTTTTTTTCCGGCGACTTCAAATACATAAATTTTTCGCCGGGCTTGAAGGCTGGGACCAATAAAAATGACTTTTCGTTCATGTTCACTGGGTCAAATTTAGGATCATAGGTGGAAAATAAAAAAAATAAAAAATAAAAAAATATCCGAGCAAAAACAATAGGCCCTCCCGGTCATCACCGGCTCGGGCCTAATTAAGAAACAGCAAAATTACCTGAAAAACATTTCCGCCTAAAATAAATAAATAAATATTTGGATGAATATCCCTTTAGATTAAGGAAGTTGCAGCTCAAACACGATTTAAAATCACAGCCACACATGTCAACATTACCTGCACCAAATATAATTCTTCTAATTTGAAACAAACCAAAACTATTAAGGTTTGAGTATGAAATGGTCAGGCGGAGTCTCTATTTGAAACAATAGGGCAGAGTTTAGCACAGTTTGTGTTAGGATTCATGTTATGTAGTCTGTTTCGTTTGATGTTATGGTTCTTTTTAGTATATTAGTGGTTTCTTTATTGTCTGATTTTCAGTTTGGTTGTGTATTTGACTTTGTTTAGCTTGTATTAGAGTTTGGTTTTATATTGAAATGTCTTGACCCTGTCTGTGTTTGGGTTATTGACTTCCTGCCTTGTGTTTTTCCCTCCTGTGTGATTGCATGCTCCGCCCTGATGTGTTTCACCTGTTCCTTGTTGTCTTTGTCTATTTATACCTGTTTGTTCCACTGCTCTTTGCCAGGTCGTCGTGTCTTTTACCGTGAGTCTGTTTTGTGTTTCATTGTGTCTGATCTACGTAGTCCTTGTTTTCTGTGGAGGTTCTATTATTTTTTCCTAGTCTGTTTTGTTCTGATATTGTATTCCTGGATTGTCTGCTCGGACCCGCTTTGGTTTTTTCCCTGGTTCTTGTATTTTGCTTTTATACCGTTGGACCAAATAAACTTTATTTTTTACTCTTTGCCTGTGTCTATGGAGTTGCATTGGAGTCTTCCGGTTCCTGGGCCATTGGCCATAACAGTACGACCTGGCCAAGACTGAGACTCCGCAACCCATGGCAATATGTTAACCTCCAAGTCTGCTTATGTTTTGAACCTCCGTGCCTCCTGAGCCTCCGTGCCTCCTGAGCCTCCGTGCCTCCTGAGCCTCCGTGCCTCCTGAGTCTTAGCACCTACCTGGGCCACTTAAGAGACTTCTCAGCGCCTACCTGGGCCATCTAAGACCCTTCTCAGCGCCTACCTGGGCCATTTAAGAGACTTCTCAGCGCCTACCTGGGCCAACTAAGAGACTTCTCAGCGCCTACCTGGGCCACCTAAGACCCTTCTCAGCGTCTACCTGAGCTACCTAGACGTCACGGAGACTCTGCATTCAACGCCTGGTTTCCCTCTACGCCTGGTTTCCTCTCGCCTGGTTTCCTCTCGCCTGGTTTCCCTCTACGCCTGGTTTCTCACGCCTGGTTTCTACGCCCGCCCGGACCCTCGTGTGCCTCCGCCCGGACCCTCGTGTGCCTCCGCCCGGACCCTCGTGTGCCTCCGCCCGGACCTTCGTGTGTCTCCGCCCGGACCCTCGTGTGACTCCGCCCGGACCCTCATTGGCCAGCCCCAGCATCTCCGTGTGGCCAGCCCCAGCATCTCCGTGTGGCCAGCCCCAGCATCTCCGACTGTTCCTGTGTGGCCATCCCCAGCTTCCTTGTTTTGGTCAGCTCGAGCCATCCATCTGGTACTTCCCCGGCTCAGATTTTTTCAGTTTTTGTAGTTCCCTTTCCAGTGTCAGCCCTGTCCAGTTCCCTTTCCAGGGTCAGCCCTGTCCAGTTCCCTTTCCAGTGTCAGCCCTGTCCAGTTCCCTTTCCAGTGTCAGCCCTGTCCAGTTCCCTTTCCAGTGTCAGCCCTGTCCCGTTCCCTTTCCAGTGTCAGCCCTGTCCCGTTCCCTTTCCAGTGTCAGCCCTGTCCAGTTCCCTTTCCTTTGTCAGCCTTCACTTGCTGTACTTTTGTCAATTTTTGTTTCCCTGTCTGGTCCTGAGTTTTTTGTTTCCCTGCCTGGTCCTGAGTTTTTTGTTTCCCTGCCTGGTCCTGAGGTTTTTGTTTCCCTGCCTGGTCCGGAGTTTTCTGTTTCTCTGCCTGGTCCTGAGCTTTTTGTTTCCCTGCCTGGTCTTGAGAGTTTTTTGTTTTCCTGCCTGGTCGTGAGAGTTTTTTTGTTTTCCTGCCTGGTCCTGAGAGTTTTTTGTTTCCCTGCCTGGTCCTGAGCTTTTTGTTTCCCTGCCTGGTCCTGAGAGTTTTTTGTTTCCCTGCCTGGTCCTGAGAGTTTTTTGTTTCCCTGCCTGGTCCTGAGAGCTTTTTGTTTCCCTGCCTGGTCCTGAGCTTTTTGTTTCCCTGCCTGGTCCTGAGAGTTTTTTGTTTCCCTGCCTGGTCCTGAGAGTTTTTTGTTTCCCTGCCTGGTCCTGAGAGTTTTCTGTTTCCCTGCCTGGTCCTGAGAGTTTTCTGTTTCCCTGCCTGGTCCTGAGCTTTTTGTTTCCCTGCCCGGTCTTGAGAGTTTTTTGTTTCCCTGCCCGGTCTTGAGAGTTTTTTGTTTCCATGCCTGGTCTTGAGAGTTTTTTTTGTTTCCATGGCTGATTCCTGCCTGTTCCTGAGTCCTGAGTCTGATTCCTGCCTGTTTCTGAGTCCTGAGTCCAGTTCCTGCCTGATCCTGAGTCCTGAGTCCAGTTCCTGCCTGATCCTGAGTCCTGAGTCCAGTTCCTGCCTGATCCTGAGTCCTGAGTCCAGTTCCTGCCTGAGTCCTGAGTCCAGTTCCTGCCTGATCCTGAGTCCTGCCCCCTGCCTGATCCTGAGTCCTGCCCCGTCTGAGAACGCCCTGTCTTTGTATCCTGGGTGCCCCATGTCTGAGTCCGTCTGCCCCGGCACACCTGTTTCCCCCCTATTGCCTGTCCCAGCACCACCTCCCTTCTCGAGCGCCTCGTCCGGCCGACCAGTTCCGAGGGCCGGAGCCGACTCATTTGTTATTCCTCGAGCGCCCCGTCCAGCCGACCAGTTTCAAGGGCTGGATCCGACGCCTCTGTTTCTTTCCCGTGCGCCCCGTCCGACCGACCAGTTCCGAGGGCCGGACCCGACGCCTCTGTGTCTCTTTGAGCCGTTCCCATTATTTGTCCTGTGCCAGTGTCTTGTCTCCCTCCTTCCGGACCCCCTCCTCCCACCCAGGTTATGTCAATGGTTTGTTTTTGTTAGGGGATTGTAGGCCGCCCGGTGTTCGGCCTTTAGGGGGGGGTACTGTTAGGATTCATGTTATGTAGTCTGTTTCGTTTGATGTTATGGTTCTTTTTAGTATATTAGTGGTTTCTTTATTGTCTGATTTTCAGTTTGGTTGTGTATTTGACTTTGTTTAGCTTGTATTAGAGTTTGGTTTTATATTGAAATGTCTTGACCCTGTCTGTGTTTGGGTTATTGACTTCCTCCTTGTGTTTTTCCTCCTGTGTGATTGCATGCTCCGCCCCTGATGTGTTTCACCTGTTCCTTGTTGTCTTTGTCTATTTATACCTGTTTGTTCCACTGCTCTTTGCCAGGTCGTCGTGTCTTTTACCGTGAGTCTGTTTTGTGTTTCATTGTGTCTGATCTACATAGTCCTTGTTTTCTGTGGAGGTTCTATTATTTTTTCCTAGTCTGTTTTGTTCTGATATTGTATTCCTGGATTGTCTGCTCGGACCCACTTTGGTTTTTTCCCTGGTTCTTGTATTTTGCTTTTATACCGTTGGACCAAATAAACTTTATTTTTTACTCTTTGCCTGTGTCTATGGAGTTGCATTGGAGTCTTACGGTTCCTGGGCCATTGGCCATAACAGTTTGGCCCCACCTGTTTTTGTTTGCTTGCCGTTTGGTCTGTGTTTGGCCATATTAGGCTTGGGGGTGTGTAGTGTTTGTTTGTGACATGTGACTTGGCTTAACGGTTTGTCTCAAATTTAGGATTGTTTGTGGTGCAAACCGGAAGCACTTCAATTATTCTATTGGAGGGATATCTAGAATTTCTACAGATCCACGGCTTACACCGCCGCTAAATTAAGAAAGTATTATGGGAACACGGAAAATTGGTGACCGTTAATAGTAGGGCCGGGATTTTAACGCGTTAATTAAGATTAATTAATTAATTAATTACGGGACTTTAACACGTTAACTAAGATTAATTACGCAAAAAATAAATAACAATTTTAACCACACTTATTTTTGCACCGCGGAACGTTTTTTAATGAATGAGTTTCGACGGACCGATTATACTGGAAACGAAAGGAGACTGGAGACTAAAAAACTAAAGGATGGAAGCGTCGACAAGAGCATGGTTGTGTGCAAGCTATGCAACAAGGAATGTACGTATCACCGCAGCACATCGAGCCTCAAATATCACCTCAACGCAAAACACATAGGAGTTAGTGTGGACGTTAGCCCGACTCCGAGTAAAGTTACAAGGACCCACACCCAACCCACACTCCAGGACCAGGGTAACTACACTGCTACACTTAATGGCAAACAATGCACTGGTCTGCTGGACTGAAATAATTATATATATATTTGAAATATATTTTGTTGATTAAGCTTATGTATTCAGTCATTATTCAATGGTATACTAAAAATCCATGTGAAAAATTACTTCTCAATGTTCTCAGGTCAAATATTTATATGCAATTAAAATGCGATTCATTTCGATTAATTACAAAGCATCTAATTAATTAGATTAATTTTTTTAATCGAGTCCCAGCACTAGTTAATAGTCTTGAAAAAGAAGGAAGAAATTAGTATTAAAACCTGCAAGACAGCAAAGGTGGGAATAAATATTGAAAAAAAAAATTGTATTAATTGAAACAATTGACAGAGTTGAAACATGTCTTTAGCAGCTTTACGATAGGAAGCAAACTGAGTAAAATACGTTTTTACCTAGTGTTAAAAAGTTTATAAATGTATTATTTGATTTGCTTGAGGTACGTAATGACGCAACACTAGTGCGTAGAGGGAGAGAAAAAAAATAGAGACAAGAGGAGCGCGAAAAAAAAGAAGACGGGACGGCATTGGAGGTGGCAGCAAATAACACAAGTTTGGGAAAAACTAGTAAAAAGTGCTGAAAAGCGCACTGCAACACACCTAGAAAACGTCCACTTGTTTCAGAGGACTGTGGAGGACTCCAAAATCATTTTCTGAGGACAAAGCTGGAAGAACCATGCAGCACCGGAGAGGGTGACGAGAGACGGAGTAGCACCGGACGATCCTGCACATACCTGCGTTGATGACGATGGCCAGGAAAGCGTATTCTGTGTGCACATGTCATCTTCTGTACATCTTTTTTGGGCCGTGAGGGTGAACTGCAGACGGGTAGGAATATTCCATATTTTTAAAAAAAGGACTCGAGCTCTTAAAGTGGAGTGCACTCGTGGTAAAATGACTCGTGGAGGTAAAATGAGTGACAAAGCATAAAAATTGGTTGATGTATTATTGTGAATTTATTTGAGTTTAAAACTGCATTTTCTATTCAATACAAAAGCCCAAAACGTGTGAGTCTCGATTTGTACACTGTAAAAAGAATGAATCACAGGGAAATTCATAAAGGTACATGTTTATTGATTTATTAGTAATTATTATACCTGGAAAATCCTTTTATCTATTTTAAGCTAGAATCCCACTTTTACTCTAGACAAAAGTTTTATACATTGGGATGTCTCTTTTACCATTCATTCATTCATTCATTTTCTACCACTTTGTCCCGTTAGGGGTCGGGGGTGACTGGAGCCTATCCCAGCAGCTTTGGGCCTGAGGCGGGGTACACCCTGGACAGTGGCCAGTTAGTCACAGGGCTGACAGGGACAGGGTCTCTTTTACCAGTATTTTGATTTTGAGGTTAAAAAGGGGTATATATAATGTAGATATTCCTTGTTAAGAACGAGCTTGATGGTAAAAGGGTTACATCCACTTGAGGCATTGATTAGAGAAAAGATTAAAAATTATGAGAAAAGGGTGTAAATTAACTAATGGTTATTGAAGTGGCCGAACGGAAACTTTTGACTCAATGCGCTGTAATCAAATAGAGCACAATAAGGCCGACAAAACATTGCTGCTTAAACCAGTGCAGGCAGCTAGTGTGGGTCCTGAAAATAATTTGATAAGATTAGCGCCTTACCAAACAGCTCCAATATTGCTTCTCAATACAATAAAATTGCTGGAAGAATTCCAAAAAGAAACTTTAGCTGGACGAGCTGACTCCAGCAGCGTCTCCCCTCTGTAAATAGCATCCCCAATCGTAGAAAGAAATAGGAGTGCTGAGGAATGCAGGGAGACCAGCTCCCAACAACAAAGGTGTGAAAAGACTCTTCTGACTTTAGAAGCAATAAAAAAAAAATCTAAAAGAGCTGGATAAAATTAAATAAGTTAAAGCATATTATCGGCACTCCGCTTTTTGATCCCAAACTGTTTTCCTATAGCTGTATTTTATGGGCTTATGAAAAGTAAACCAAGCGATATGGGAGAAGATGGTCAAAAAGAGTCTCCTAAATTAAAAACCTCAACGGAACTCAGTTGTAGGATCAAGAAATATGAAATAGACACTACTTGCAGAGCACTTCATACATCATGTGGAAGCTTATAGGAAGGCAAATAGGCTAACACAGCTACAAGTAAATGAACTGAACAATAAAAACAAAAATGAGAAGAATAAACAGGGGTCTGTAACTGGAGAGCACCAGCAGCAGCCGCAGCTGCAGCCACAAGAGCAGCATTTAGCTAACCTTTATTTATGTTACAGTCTCCTACAGCAGAACCGATGCCACCGTAACTGGCTTATTATAACAGTGTCATGGCTGCTCGTTAGATCACCTGAGCAACCAGCCACTCCTGCCAGCCATTACAATCAGGCAGATATTGAAGCAGTCAACATTCACTTCCTGGTTGCCAGATTGTTCTACTGCTTCCAGACAAACACATCCAGTGTTACTTGGTCCTGCAAATCTGATCCTGCTTCCTGTTCCTGCTAAACCGATCCAGTTACCTGATCCTGCTCCCCTGGTATCGTCACCTGTTCCTACTAAACCGATCCAAGTACCTGCTCCTGCTCCCTGTTCCTGAGTACCTGTTACCTGATCCTGCTAACCTGTTACCTGCTCCTACAACCTGTTCCTGCTCCCCTGGTATCGTCACCTGTTCCTGCTAAACCGATCCAGTTACCTGATCCAACTACCTGTTTCGGCTAACCTGTTACCGGGTCCTGAGTCTTCTGTCCTCACCGCCGGTCCGACCGAACACGTCCAGTAATCCACACCACCAAGGTGATTACTTCTTGTATCATTAAAGATTACACATCGTATCAGTCTGAGTCTGGTGTTGTGCATTTGGGTCCTGTGTCCGCCGTTACAAACCGATCACAGCGGGTCTCGTACAGAGGAATGCCTACACAGAGAGGCATACAAGGCAGTTTCAGAGGGTAAGGCAGGCCAAAAGCAGAGCCGGTGAGTACTAACTTCAGCAGGTCAATGTGTCCCCCAACCCACATTAAAACTTTGTTAGATACCAAAATGGTGCTGGATGTGTGAGCAGTGGGGCCAAATCCAGAGTGAGTACCTTGTTAACATAACAGAAGAAATGACAATTTAACTTGGGAAAAAAAAAATGGAAGCCTAGCTAGAGAGGCAATTTAAGACTTCAGGTGTGCCGAAAACGCCGTTACACTGAACACTGATGTATGACCTAAAACAAGATAATACAGACGAGGAGTGTTGGAAACAGCAAGTGAATGCCAGGACGTTTTTCATTACAAGTCAAGATATAATATTGGAAAGCAAGGAGCGGAGGGAGCGGTACCTCTTAACCCAATTAAAGTCATGTTTTTTTACCATGAACTCAATTCCTTATGTCACGTTAATAATGGTAGGGCTGGAGTTGTGTGTTAGAAAAAAGAATGCTGGCATCACAGGAGCATATGTAACATCACCAAACATCCAGCAAAAGTTTCCAACCACTAACTGATCTAAAGGTGAATGAACCAGAAAACTCTTTTGTGTTTGCATGAATCTGTGAAAAAGCACCAGGTAAACAGAGAGAAAAAATCTAGGCTCATCATCCAGCACTGCCAGAAATCTGGGAGTGGTACCGTATTTTTCGCACCATAAGACGCACTTTTTCTTCACCAAATAGTGGGAGGAAAAGTGCCTGCGTCTTATGGTCCGCAGGCACTTTTGTATGGTCCGCAGGCTGCCGCTCTGCAACATAAGACGAGTTGCAGAGCGGCAGCGGGTCCCCCGGGACTTCCCCCCCCCCCGGGACTTTTCGTGTCCCTGGAAACTGCATCATCCCTCCCCCGCCCCGTGTCCAGGCTTCTCAGTAGTCCACTGAGATACTGGCAGAGTGGCAGCGGGCCGTGTCGCCTTGCCTTACCGTAGTGGCAGAGCGGAAGCGGGTCCTCCCTCACCTTCCTACGGAAGCCCATGTGTGCAGGAAGGCGCGATGCTGCTGTACTGTGTCACCGCCGTATGCTATTGGAGGATAGCATGTAGTAGGCGGTGTTACAGTACACAGCAGTGCGCATGCCCTTCACTCCAGTCATATAATTCAAATATTATTCTGTTATACTTTATTAAATATTTTATTACACTATTTGGTTCAGAATATTTTTTTTCCTATTTTTCTCCTCTAAAAACCAGGTGCGTCTTATGGTGCGAAAAATACGGTAATTGATGATCATTTAAACTTCACAAGTCATGTCGCCAGCACCACCCGGTCCTGTAGATTCATCCTCTACAACATTAGGAAAATTAGACCTTTCCTATCAGAGCACTCTACACAAATTCTAGTCCAGGCTCTTGTCTTGTCCAAACTGGACTATTGCAATGCTCTACTGGCTGGACTCCCTGCTGCACAACCAAACCTCTGCAGCTGATCCAGAATGCAGCGGCAAGAGTGGTCTTTAATGAACCGAAGAGAGCGCACGTAACTCCTCTATTCATTAGGTTACACTGGCTCCCGGTTGACGCCCGCATCAAGTTCAAAATAAGCACTGGCTCTGCACCCTCATATCTTCACTCACTAGTACAGACCTACGTTCCTACCAGATCCCTGCGCTCTGCAAATGAACATCGTCTGGTGGTACCGAGACAAGAGGAGTTAACTTTATTGATAACTTTAACTTGTTTTGGCAACGTGTAGACCTGTTCAAAGGAAAGGGCCCCATCAGTAACATCAACACCTTCTGCGGACCTCACCATCTCTGTATCATCTCCGGATTCACCGATGAGATTTCCAGATCACCTGGAAATTTAGGTAAAATCTCAAATTAAAATGGTACCCCTTACACCTAACTTGGCCAGGTAAAAGTACTATCAGCATCCCCAAAGTGTCAGCAGTAACCTCAAGTCTCTTTCTCTAAAATCAAAAAATCAGTTTAGAAATCAGACTTAGAGAAACTTATCCATGCTTTTATCTCCAGCAGGTTAGATTACTGTAACGGCCTGCTCACTGGTCTCTCAAAACGAGGGTTAAGACAGCTGCAGCTTATTCAGAACGCGGCTGCTCGGGTTCTAACCAAAACCAGGAAGTACAACCACATCACGCCAGTTTTAAAATCTCTGCACTGGCTTCCTGTTGCTCAGAGAATAGACTTTAAAACAGCACTTCTGGTTTACAAGTCTCTAAATGGTTTAGCACCAGAATATATCTCTGACATGCTAGTTACTTATGAACCTCCTCGGACTCTGAGAACATCTGGGACAGGCCTTCTGCTCGTGCCCAGAGTTAGAACTAAACAGGGTGAAGCAGTGTTTAAGTTTCATGCAGCAAAAATCTGGAACAGCCTCAACTTTAATAATGTTAGAGGAGAGGTTAAAATCTTCCTCTTTAGCTACATTACAACTGAAAAGTGTTTCTTTATCTAAATCTTTTAAATCGTCTTTTATTCCTGTAAAGCACTTTGAGTTACCCAGTGTATGAATTGTGCTATATAAATAAAGTTGCTTTGCCTTGCCTATGGTTCCTTTATAGGTTTTTTTTTTGTATATTGTCTAATATTTTACCTGAATTGAAATTGGTTTATTGTAATGGATTTATGTTCTGTTTTTTCTCTGATTCACGCCATCTGCTCCGTTTTTATATATTATGATTGAGACGGCTCCCAACGGTGTAAAGCTATCATCATCCAAGTTCAACATGGTGCGGACTCATGATTTACAAAACCTGAATGTAGTGAGTACAATTATCCAGTAGATGATTTTTATACGTCATTTGGAGATGTAGTAAATCCTAATACGCCTTTTAAATTGGGCATAAGGGGGACGCGGAAAAATAGGAAATGATACTAGTGCTGAGGTGTGTGAACTAAGATGAAAGTTTGTACTCATATGGTTATATTTTGTTTTTACTCATGGTTATATATTTTTATATGAGTAGAACTACATACTATAAGTTCTTATATTGTATGTGTAGACTAATATTTTGGATGATATGTGTTTTATGTTTGTTTACTTTTTCACTTATGCATGCGTTTATCTTATGTGCCTTATGGTTTATACTTTTGTATGGTTTATAATCAAGTATGGGATGTTATAATAATACATCTAGAACCATATTAATAGAAAAGAGAAAACGTAATGTCAAGAGTTTATGATTAGTTTAATGGACACACACACAAATAAGGAAGATCTGGTCAAGATAAGAACAAGGGTGCCTGGCACAAGGGACATTTTGTACTATTATAATATGTTTATCATTATGTATGTACAGTAAATAACATAACCACTTATATAAATTGCGATATGATGATGCAAATTAGATAAAGATTAGATGTATAAAATTATTTTACTCATTTGCTTTGGGTCATACCTGACATTTTTTTTATTTAGAGTAGGACTCTATCTCTTATTTACAAACCACAGCCTTTTGAAATTTGGATCTCAAAAATCTGTATTTTTTTAAAATAAATTCTTGGTGCCTAAAGGGTTGAAAGTGACGGACGTTTGGATATAATAATTAAAACAATAATGTTGAAAAGAGATCTAAAGGAGAAGGGCAGAGAAATATTTAATAACGGGGAAAGATAATAAATAATTACAGAAGAGCGCTGAAAGAAATAATATCAATTGGATTTAATAAATAAAAGCCTAGGAAAGGGTTAGTATTAGTATATTATTAAATTGTAATAATATATTGTAATTGTTAGTATATCATTAATAGGATACAATTAATTCAAAGTGGGACCCTAATAATTAAGTTGAGGATGAAGGGCCGACGGCAGATTTAATAATAATAATAATAATAATAGTTGCACGCAGTAGAAAATGAATGAATGAATGAATAATAATAAGCATAATAAGCGTAAAAAGAAGAAGAAAATATAAACTAAAAGAATACAAATTTATCTTAGTTAGGATAAAAATATAGAAATAGTAAAGAGGAGAAATATAGCATGCTTATTTAGAGAATAGCAGCAATTAAATTTAACAAGTAAATTCAGCCATAAAGTAACTTGTTAAATTAACTTTATCTAAAACGCAGTGCAGAGGATTATTAAAGGAATTGTGGTCTCAAGAAGAATAAAATTTATCTCAAAATATGTTTAGTTGTGGTGCAATTCGGAAGCATTTCAATTATTCTACTAGGGAGATATTGAGAATTTCTATCGATGTTTCAGATCCACGGCTTGAAATTTCTGCTACTAGGAAATTACTGTGGAAGGACGAGAGATTTGTGAGCATTTGAAAGTCCCGCAAAAAAAGGGACAAACTAGTAATAGTATCCCGAAAGACAACAAAGGTGGAAATACACACGTGGACAAAAATGTTGGTACCCTTCGGTCAATGAAAGAAAAACCTCACAATGGTCACAGAAAAAACTTTATTCTGACAAAAGTAATAATAAATAAAAATTCTATGAATGTTAACCAATGAAAGTCAGACATTGCTTTTCAACCATGCTTCAACGGAATTATTTTAAAAAATTAACTCATGGAACAGGCCTAGACAAAATTGATGGTACCCCTAACTTAATATTTTGTTGCACAACCTTTTGAGGCTATCACTGCAATCAGACGATTCCTGTAACTGTCGATGAGACTTGTGCACCTCTCAGCAGGTATTTTGGCCCACTCCTCATGAGCAAACTGCTCCAGTTGTTTCCGGTTTGAAGGGTGTCTTTTCCAGACGGCATGTTTCAGCTCCTTCCAAAGATGCTCAATAGGATTGAGGTCAGGGCTCATAGAAGGCCACTTTAGAATAGTCCAATGTTTTCCTCTTAACCATTCTTGGGTGTTTTTAGCTGTATGTTTTGGGTCATTGTCCTGTTGCAAGACCCATGACCTGCGACTGAGACCAAGCTGTCTGACACTGGCCAGCACATTTCTCTCTAGAATCTCTTGATAGTCTTCAGATTTCATTGTACCCTGCACAGATTCAAGACACCCTGTGCCAGATGCAGCAAAGCAGCCCCAGAACATAACAGAGCCTCCTCCATGTTTGACAGTAGGGACAGTGTTCTTTTCTTGATATGCTTCATTTTTCTGTCTGTGAACATAGAGCTGATGTGCCTTTGGCAAAAAGTTCCATTTTTGTCTCATCTGTCCATAGGACATTCTCCCAGAAGCTTTGTGGCTTGTCAACATGTAGTTTGGCATATTCCAGTCTAGCTTTTTATGATTTGTTTTCAACAATGGTGTCCTCCTTGGTCGTCTCCCATGTAGTCCACTTTGGCTCAAACAACGACGGATGGTGCGATCTGACACTGATGTTCCTTGAGCATGGAGTTCACCTTGGATCTCTTTAGAAGTCTTTCTGGGCTCTTTTGTTACCATTCGGATTATCCGTCTCTTTGATTTGTCATCAATTTTCCTCCTGCGGCCACGTCCAGGGAGGTTGGCTACAGTCCCATGGATCTTAAATTTCTGAATAATATGTGCAACTGTAGTCACAGGAACATCTAGCTGCTTGGAGATGGTCTTATAGCCTTTACCTTTATCATGCTTGTCTATAATTTTCTTTCTATTCTCCTGCGACAACTCTTTCCTTCGCTTCCTCTGGTCCATGTTGAGTGTGGTACACACCATGTCACCAGACAACACAGTGACTACCTGAAGCCCTATAAATAGGCCCACTGACTGATTACAAGATTGTACACACCTGTGATGCTAATTAGTGCACACACCTTGAATTAACATGTCCATTTGGTCACATTATTTACAGTCTTTTCTAGGGGTACCATCAATTTTGTCTAGGCCTGTTCCATGAGTTTATTTTTTTTAAATAATTCTGTTGAAGCATGGTTGAAAAGAAATGTCTGACTTTCATTGGTTAACATTTATAGAATTTTTATTTATTATTACTTTTGTCAGAATAAAGTTTTTTCTGTGACCATTGTGAGTTTTTCTTTCATTGACCGAAGGGTACCAACAATTTTGTCCACGTGTGTAATAAGGGGTTTGTAAAGATTGCTTGCCTTTAAGTACAGAATTTATTACATAAAAATAACAAACCTCCTTCCACATTCAAAAGTCTGGTACGACTAGAAATGTTGGTTTAAATGGTGCGTGATACGCAAGGAAAACTCGAAAATGGACTCATCAAGACCTGTACTAACAACTAAAGTGAGAGTAAGGGATTCCGGGGACTATTATTAAGAACTGTACTTTCAACTAAAGTGAGCTTGAATAAGTTCGAAGTCACTGTGACAATAGTGAAAAACGTAGGCCTACCAAAAATTGGTCACTGCATGAGAAGTAGTGAAAATAGAAAAGTCCACAAAAGTGAAGGTGTGAAGGAATCATTTTGTGTGGATCATAAGACATGTATACATAAATAGACACACAAACGTGTAGACGGAGTAGCTCAGTGGTAGAGCAGTCGTCCTATAACCAGAAGGTTGGCGGTTCGATTCCCGCTCTGCCCTGTTCATACTGTCGTTGTGTCCTTGGGCAAGACACTTAACCCACCTTGCCTCTAGTGTCCGTAGCACTGGTGTATGAATGTGTGTGACTGTAGAGGTGTGTTTGGTGGTGGTAGGAGAAGGTTGAGCGCTGTTTGTATGGCAGCCCCTCCCTCTGTCTGCCCCAGGTGTGAATGTGTGTGAATGGGGTGAGTGGAAGCACGATGTAAATCGCTTTGGGTGCCCGAGAAGGGTGCAAAAAAGCGCTTTATAAATGCATGTTACCATATGCCATTTACAAAGATTACAAGCCACACCAAGCATCCCAATAATCTTCAGGATTTCAGGAACAATTATATATATTTATTTTTCGTTGGATTTATTGATTGGAATTTTTTGGATTGTTAATTAAAATAACTTGTTTCATAATAGGGAAAAGTATTCCTTACCAGTCCCCACCACAAAGCATCGGCGTAGGTGTCAAAGTCCTGGGGTCTGGGCTGAGCTGTGGGGTTGTCATCATTGGAAACTTCCATTGAGATGTCGTCCTTCTCGACCAAATAAACCAGGAACGAGGCCAGGATCAGGGACAGGAAGCCAATGTACCACGCGGTGATCAGCTCCTAAGGAAACGATCACTGAGTTAAAAGACATTAGAAAAAGAATATTGTGTCAGTCTAACAAAAACACATTCCTTTTTTCTTCACCCAATGATACCCTGCCCTGAAACATATTCCTGGTCTACTTGCATTCTTAACAATGCTCCATAGTTTAAGCTTTAAAAACTTTAAGAAAATCCAGCACAAGCCTATCTACAATAAACCCTGCATCCTTTGCATCAACTACCTTCATATTTCCTTCACTACATCCATAAACCTTCTCTTTGGTGTTCCTCTTGGCCTTCTGTCTGGCAGCTCTAACCTCAGCATCCTTTGACCAATATATTTACTCTCCCTCTACTGAGCAGGTCCAAAACATCTCAGTCTGGCCTCAACAACTTTATCTCCTACACATCTGACCTGAGTCCTGATCCTAGCCATCCTTGTCACTCTTAAAGAGAACCTCAAAATCTTCAGCTCCGCTCCCTCAAACTCTTCCTCTATCCAAACCATACAACCTATCTGGTCTCAGTACTGTCCTGTACACCTTTCCTTTTATTCTTGCTGGTACTCTTTTATCACACACATCTGACACTTTTCTGCACCCATTACAACTGCACTTCTTTAACACACTCCCCATTGTTCTTGAATGTTCAAATCCTTCACCTTCTTTAGCTCAATCCCTATAACCTCACCATTCCACTTGGATACCTCTCATTCACACATACATGGCTACATCTTCATGATGAGAAAGGCAACGTGCTTGGCATATGGCGCACTCATTTTCAGGACATGTCATGAGCTGGCACATTGTTTAACAAAAGGCTGGACATGGCATAAATGGGTACAGATTTTTATTTTTAGATTGACAGGTCAAGTTGTGTATTCCAGAGGTAAAAGTCATTTTAGATGTTTTAATTGCTAATTTCATCTGTGAAAGGACATGTATTTATAAGATGACAAATAACATGTATTTTACAAATAACAGTTATTAATATGTTATTTTACACAAGTCACGGATGTGCATCATGTCTGAACAATGAACGTGATGGTAATAATTCAAAAAACACACCCCTTTAATCATGTTTTAGAATTATTACATCATCACCACGTTGTCGTTATAGAACACCAAAAGCAATGAAAGCAATATATAAACAAACCTTCGTACCAAATGCAATAAGTCTTTTGAATAAGAGGTAGGAATGTATATTTTAATTTTGTTATTGTGGATGTGTGTATGGCTAGATGTATTCATTGGATGTTGTGTATTGTTAATTGGTTGTTTTGTGATTGTATGGTGAGACCAAAGATCAATTTTCAGCTTAGGCTGAACAAGTACTACTAACTAACTAATTAACTAACTAAACGCACCTCTTCCGTTATCGTTCAAAAAGTCCACGCTGCTTTTTGTGGCAGACGCAGCGTTTTGTGTCCTCACTTATTTTATACAAGTTATTTATTAATTTATAATTTCATCAATGTATAATACATTATCTGTTTAAATGTAAAATCCAAATATGTCTTTAATATATTGTATGTACATGTATTTTTATTTAGACTAGTAAAATGAATTATCAATACATTTATTAATGTATCTATATTATAATTGCTTTATTTATAAATCTCAAATAGCGCGCTGCTTCAATGTCTTCAAATACAAGTGTTAACAGGCCTCAATCCGTCTTGCACCCAAACCCTGCCTCAGAATGCCCACAGCTTGCCCACACCTCTGTCAAGTAGAAGATAGCAAATCAGCTTTGTGTCACTAAATATGAGCCTTTTGCCAGCCGTAAGATTGGACCCACAGTATGAATTCTGTCTTGCTGTGACTAACCTTCATTCCAGAGTAAACCTCCACCTCTCTAGACTTTCCTCCGCCTGCTCCCTGCTCTCACTACAGATCACAGTGTCGTCCACAAACATCATAGTCCAAGGAGATCCTTGTCTGACCTCATCTTTCAGCCTATCCAGCACCAGAGGAAACAAGAAGGGGCTCAGAGCCAATCCTCAATCCATGAACTGCTCTGCCACACCTACAGCACACCTCACCACTGTCCTACTGCTCTCATACATATCCCGCTCCACCCTAACATACTTCACCTCTGTCCTACAGCTCTCATACATATCCCGCTCCACCCTAACATACTTCACCTCTGTCCTACTGCTCTCATACATATCCCGCTCCACCCTAACATACTTCACCTCTGTCCTACAGCTCTCATACATATCCCGCTCCACCCTAACATACTTCACCACTGTCCTACTGCTCTCATACATATCCCGCTCCACCCTAACATACTTCACCTCTGTCCTACTGCTCTCATACATATCCCGCTCCACCCTAACATACTTCACCTCTGTCCTACAGCTCTCATACATATCCCGCTCCACCCTAACATACTTCACCTCTGTCCTACAGCACTCATACATATCCCGCTCCACCCTAACATACTTCACCTCTGTCCTACTGCTCTCATACATATCCCGCTCCACCCTAACATACTTCACCTCTGTCCTACTGCACTCATACATTTCCTGCTCCTCTCTAACATACTTATCGTCCACTTCTAACTTCCTCATATAATACCACAGCTCATACTGTAAGTCTTAGTTCATCAAGCCCAGAGTGTGCAATAGAGTGGAACCAAGATGTAAACTGGTTTATTTCACTTGGGAAATCATCATTTACTGTTTTAGTCCTCACTTTAGCACCATTCTGTGAGAGTTTCCCTGCTTTACGCCTGATTTAGTCCTGGTTCTGCACCTTGCTGTGGGCGTAGATGGCAGAACCTAGCAGTTTCCAGGTGCCTCCTCGTCGGTCCATTCGCAGCATTCGCAGAATCTGGAGGAACCGAAGACTTCGCAATGAGGTGGCCAGAACATTTCCCTGGTTTCTCACAGCCACAACCGGAACTGATGCAATCAGGACGAAGATATCTAAACCAGAAGAGACAGATTCAGGTTTAGACCTGGTTTAGTCCTGGCTTTGGCCTAATAAACTTGTGGTTTGGTCCAAAGATTTTTCCAAAGATTAGTCTTGGTTTAATGCTGTTTTAATGCAGTTCTGGTTTAGTCCCGGTTTAGTCTTGTTTCAACCCTAGCTCGGTCCTGGTTTAATTTTCCTTTTGTCTCAGCTCAGTCCTGGTTTCAGTAATGGTCTGGTTACCCAGGATACAAAGTGGTTTTCGTGCAAACTTGAGTCGTCCTCTCCATCCTTTGTAGCGACAGCAGCAGCCTGCAGCCCAGATCCTCAGCCCAAACTCCGCCCCAAAAATAAAGATGGCAAAGGTTTCCTGAAGGAAAGTGTGAAATAACCGTAATCACTAACTTATATACAGTTGTGCTCATATCCTGGCAGGATTTTTTGGCAGTTTTTTTCAGAGAATATGAATGATAACACAAAAAAACGGTGAAGGCATTTATTGTCAAACAATTGTGTTTATTCTTTTTAAATCAGAATAACAACAGAAACTACCCAAATGACCATACTCAAAAGTTTACATACCCTTGTGATTTTGGCCTGATAACATACACACAAGTTGACACAAACAGGTTTGAAAGGCTCCTAAAGGTAACCATCCTCACCTGTGATCTGTTTGCTTGTAATCAGTGTGTGTATAAGAGGTCTGTAACTTTCTGGGCTACTGACAGACCCTTACATCTTTCATCCAGTGCTGGACTGAAGTTTCTGTATTCTGAGTCATAGGAAAAGAATTGTCACAGGATCTGTGGGAAAAAGTAATTAAACAATATTAAACAAGAAAAGGGATATAAAAAGATATATCCAAGGAATTGAGAATGCCAATGTTGAAACTCGAATAAAGAAGTGGAAAATGAGGGAATCTGTTGAAACCAAACCAAGGACCAAAACTTTCAGCCACAACTGCCAGAAAAATAGTTTGGGATGCAAAGAAAAACACACAAATAACTTCAGCTAAAATACAGGACTCTCAGAAAAAACTGTTTTAAGATGCACAATAATGAGGCACTTGAAGAAAAACTGTCTGCATGGTTGAGAAAGCCACTACTACACAAATGCCACAAAGCATCCCACTTGCAAGATGTCAAACAGCTCAGAGACAAGCCTCAAAACGTCTAAAACAAAGTCATTTGGAGTGATGAGAACAAAATTAAACTTTTTAGCCACAACCATAAACGTTACATTTGGAGAGGAGTTACCAAGGTCTATGATGAAAGGTACACAGTCCTACTGTGAAACATGGAGGTGGAGCTGATGTTTTGGGGCTGTGTGAGTCTCAAAGGCACAGGAAAAGATGAATGCAGCATGTTATCAGAAAATACTGGAGGCAAATTTGCACTCTTCAGCCCGGAAGCTGCACATATTTGTGTGTATTTGGACGTTACAACATGACAACGATCCAAAGCACAAGGCCAAGTCGATCTGTCATTGGCTACAGCAGCATAAAGAGAAGGTTCTGGACTGGCCTCAGTATCATGAGGTCACCACTCTGAGGAGATCTCAAACATGCAGTTTATGCAGGACAGCCGAAGAATTTACAGGAACTGGAGGCTTTTTGCCAAAAAGAATGGCCAGTTTTACCATCTGAGAAAATAAAGAGCCTCATCCACTACGACCACAAAAGACTTCAAGCTGTCATTGATGTTAAAGGTGCAATACACGGTATTAAGAACTGTTCAGGGTCATTTGAGTAGTTTCTGTTGTCATTAGGATTTAAAAAGAGTAAACACAGTTGTTTGACAATAAATGGCTTCACCCAAACACTAACTATGAGTTAAAAATAATTTTTTTTGTTATCATATTATTCAAAAGAAAAAAGACAATGAAAAATCACAAATTCTGCCAGAATCTGTAAACACATGAGCACAACTGTAAACAATGCTGTTGAAACAGGTGAAACGGCTACATTTTGAGAACTTATGTGGTCAGTGTTATATTTCAATAAAGGACTTTTACCAAGGAAATCTAAAAATGTATTTCCTTGGTAAGTTTCGTCTGTAGGTGAAATTTTGTAAAGCAACATTTTGTACACCCTTCACTTGTAAGTCGCTTTGGATAAAAGCGTCTGCTAAATGACTAAATGCAACATTTGTATGAGTAATACAGGGATATTAGTCTCTCGTCTCCAATACAATACAATACAATCTATCTAATCTAATACAATCTGTCATAAAACATATATTTACAATGATGAACGAACAAGATGTGCTTTAACTGCAGACTTTTAGATTTAATTTGAGGTATTTACATCTAAATCAAGTGAACAGTGTAGGAATAACAACAGTTTGTAAATGTGCCCCCCACTTTTTAACACTTTTAATCCTTTGCAGTCAATTAAAGCCTGAAGTCTGGAACACATAGACATCACCAGACGCTGGGTTTCATCCCTGGTGATGCCAGGCCTCTACTGCAACTGTCTTCAGTTCCTGTTTGTTCTTGGGACATTTTCCCTTCAGTCTTGTCTTCAGAAAGTGAAATACATGTTCAATCAGATTCAGGTCAGGTGATTGACTTGGCCATTGCATAAAATTCCACTTCTTTCTTTGAAGCACTGTCCAATGAGTTCTGAAGCTTTTGGCTGAATATGAGCAGATAATATTGCCCAAAACACTTCAGAATTCATCCTGCTTTTGTCAGCAGTCACATCATCAATAAATACAAGAGAACCAGTTCCATTGGCAGACATACATGCCCACGACATGACACTACCACCACATGCTTCACTGATGAGGTGCTATGCTTTGGATCATGAGCAGTTCCTTTCCTTCTCCAGACTCTTCTCTTCACATCACTCTGGTACAAGTTGATCTTGGTCTCATCGGTCCATAGGATGTTGTTCCAGAACTGTCAAGGCTTTTTTAGATGTTGTTTGTCAAACTCTAATCTGGCCTTCCTGTTTTTGAGGCTCACCAATGATTTACATCTTGTGGTGAACCCTCTGTATTCACTCTGGTCAAGTCTTCTCTTGAGTGTTGACTTTGACACACTCACCGGTGTGTTCTTTCTTTTTAAGGATGTTCACAACAGTTGATTTGGCCACACCTAAAGTTTTTGCTCTCTCTCTGATGGGTTTGTTGTGTTTTTTCAGCCTAATGATGGCTTGCTTCACTGATAGTGACAGCTCTTTGGATCTCATATTGAGAGTTGACATCAACAGTTTCCAAATGCAAATAGCACACTTGAAATGAACTCTGAACCTTTTATCTGCTCTTTGTAAATGGGATAATGAGGGAATAACACACACCTGGCCATGGAACAGCTGAGCAGCCAATTGTCCCATTACTTTTGGTCCCTTAAAAAGTGGGAGGCACATAAACAAACTGTTGTAATTCCTACACTGTTCACTTGATTTAGATGTAAATACCCTCAAATTAAAACTAAAAGTCTGCAGTTAAAGCACACCTTTGTTTCATTTCAAATCCAATTTGGTGGAGTGTAGAGCCAAAAAGATTAGATTTGTGTCAATGTACCCGTATTTCTGGACCTGACTGTATGTTAGCTGACTTCATGTGAAGTCTGTGTGTATTAATATTATATCACACTTATGTTGTTATTAAAATCTGATACATTGTAAAAGACATTAAACATTGATCATTTTGATGAAACAATAATTCTACAGTCTTGTCAGAGTGAATGTTCAGTGAGGTTTGTTCTCACCAGGACAACGAGCCAGTGGGCCGACACTTTCTCATGTTCTTTGAAAGTGGTGAGAATGGCCAGGATCAAACAGCCCAGGACAATTAGAAACCTGGAAAGAACACATAAAAAGCAGGGCGGTTAGTTACAGACCCAAATAAAGAACACTGCAGTGTTAAATCAAGCTTCTTGTTACTTCTACACCTGGACAGTTTGTAGTAGTTACCAAATTTTTTAAATAAAAGATTTTAGACATTGATTTTTACTCAAAAAAATATATCCATACTTGAAACATTTTAATTTCAGTTGCATAATGGCAACTACTAGATGAAATAATGGCCAAAAATGCACATTCTAGAATAATGCAATGCTTCCATCTCATCAGCAGATGTATTTTGTAATAACAATTTGTAAGTTCAAATATAGTATTTCTGTCCCCAATGGGAAACTTGATTTACAAACAGGAAAAAAAAAAAAAAACAATGCCACCCTTCACACAAAAACCTTACAATTAAACAGACTATATTAAGATTAAGATTACTTTATTTGTCACATACCAAATTACATACAGCATATATAACCAGCAGTGAAATGTGAGAGGGTGGTGCAACCTATTACATTTATACATAGAAGACACACTGAGGTTGCAGACCA
Organism: Perccottus glenii; assembly: GCA_024416835.2. Lineage (NCBI taxonomy): Eukaryota > Metazoa > Chordata > Actinopteri > Gobiiformes > Odontobutidae > Perccottus > Perccottus glenii. The sequence continues at coordinate 5,635,966 of CM044557.2, forward strand.
CACCGGTGCAGCTGCTGGACAGCGCTCCAAGGCAAGGTGGGTTAAGTGTCTTGCCCAAGGACACAACGACAGTATGAACTGTGGGGCGAGCGGGAATCGATCCTACTACCTTCCGGTTGAAGGAAGGCCGCTCTACCACTGAGCTACCGCCGCCCTATATGTACCTTTTAAAGATCAAATAATGTTTTTATTTGCCCATATATGAGCCAACCATAAGGAGATGAGACGACTGAGACCTTCACTGATCAAAACTCTCCGGATCAACCCGGATGTGACTTCCCACTATAGTCGCTATGACAGCGAGCGTATGTGTCAAGATGGACTCTGCGAGCAACAAAAAAGAACCAGCCCAGACACCAACACAGACTCCTCAAAAAAAAACAATGCTTTATCGAACATGGCCTGCAGAGAAAAACAGGAGTGTGACCGACGTTAGAGGAGGAGAAAACTTAGACGGAGTGGAGAGAACTGCGGTACTGCTGCTATAAGACATCATTACAGACCAAATATAATATATTGTGGTGTTTTGATTTCAGTTGTCTAATGCTAAATAACGATAGCGTGCTAGTAAAAGGGGGATGCTAAGCAGAATAGATGACTCAAAATAATTTACTGTCTTGTTAATTCTAAGAATTTTAACCCTGATTACAGAGGCTTATGAGTCTTATACTTATATATTATATTACTATATAATATACTAATATATTTGCTGTTTTGGCTTTTCAAATTATTTTTTCAAAGGCATTTTGGGGTTACACTTTGTCAGGGACTCTTTTCTTTGTTACTTTCTTTGACTCGTTTGTTCAATAACCTTCACCAGAGATAACGTGAGCCATGACAACTTTATAAATGTAGCCAGGATGTAATTTAGGATTTATTGTTATCACAGCCCATCTAATGCTAACTCTGTCACATTTCTGGCATAGTAACAAAAATCACATCCATTTGTCTCTCAGTTGTGATCCAAAGTACCATAGCACTTAGGGTTTGGTGGTGAGGTGTACTGCACCACGTCAGAAGCAAGCATGACCTCTGCAGATGCAAGCATGCTCCTCTGGATGTGGGAAGCTCTGAAGAGAGGTCATACCATCAGGTTCTGCAGCACGAGGCCCTGTCACAGACTGGACTCCACAGACGTGTCTGAAGGATGTGGACAAGTGTTTTTATACTCTTACTCTTTCGGTAAGTCTATAAAACATTATTTTACTCACTGAAGTTTGTTTTGTTAGTATACGCAGAGCTGAATGTGAGAAGAAAGAAGATTCAGGTGAAATTATCAACACAAAGAAACCACAACATAGTAATACTAATAATTATGTTTTGTTATTATTACAGCACTAACGTGTCCACACAGTTATTCTTTTTTTTTTTTTAAGGGACAGTGCATGTTAATGACGTAGTGAATGAGGACCAGTCACGAAATTCCCAGCCGCCTCAGAGACAAGCAGGAGTCTGGACTGACACTGTGATCTCCCTCAAAGGAGATTAAACGTGTCCTTTTTAAATATTTACAGATGTTTCTTGTTTGGTTAAGACCGAAGAAGTCTTTACATTTACATTTACATTTATTCATTTAGCAGACGCTTTTATCCAAAGCGACTTACATTACCAGTGTTACAGTCACTGGAGGCAAGGTGGGTTAAGTGTCTTGCCCAAGGACACAACGACAGTATGAACTGTGGGGCGAGCGGGAATCGATCCTACTACCTTCCGGTTGAAGGACGGCCGCTCTACCCACTGAACTACTGCCGCCCCATTCTTTAGGATTTTTAATTAACGACTCTTTTCGTTTTCACTATAAGACAGAGCCTGGAGGTACCAAACACCAGGGTCAAAGGTGACTCATGACCAGGACAGAACATTGGCGCTGCTGCCAGAAAACCCATAATTCTCAAAGATAGAGATGTTGATTGAACTCTGGAAGAATTTCCCCTCCTTAGCCATAAAGAGGCAGGAATGTCTTTGAATGCTCAAAGGCTGCCCTCTGGTGGTTGAACTGACGAATGACTCAGACTTCACATAAAACACATTTTTGACATTTTCGTTTTAATTAAAAGGAAATGTTTGAATGATATTGGATTAATATTGTTCCCTACAGTATGTTGCTCCCTGACCGAGACCAAAGGACTGTCTTTCCGTTTTGCTTACAGTGTGCATTTTTAATGAAATGTAATGAATGTTTCCATGATATTCTGACAATATGCATTTTCTCTGTATAACTGCAGTACGAGTGTTTTGTGTGTTTTATGAAAAACTGAGAAAGACATTGCGAAGCAAGGAATCTTTTAAAACTTAGTTTAACCTCATTCACAAAACCAAGCCTCTTTTCCGGAAAAGCTCGAAGACACGCCCCTGGGCCAAGTCCATAAAGCCACCCGTAACAAAGCACTCACTCTCTTTTCCGTTAGCTGGTCTCTCGCTTCCTGCTTTGTAGTGTAGTTTCCTTTGTCTTAGCATTAGCTTAGCCTTCATTTTTCTTTCTTTTACATGAACCACGTGCTAAACGTGGAGTTTCCCTAAGTTCATATGAACTTAGAAGTTCTTCTAAAGCAACCGTGAACAGTGCCTCCGTTACTTTTGTACTACGGAAGTTGATTTATTTTGTACTTTATTTTGTAACAACTGCGCCTGCTCACAAGTCCGCTCGCTTGATGCTGAAGGCCTCGCCAGACATTAGACGGTACCAGGACGCCTCTGTTTTCTCCCCGGGCGCACTGCGACCCCCCTCTGGAGAAAACGTGCACGCTGCGGCCATCTTGACACGAGTCATCAGCTCTAAAGGGCCTTGAAGGACCTTTAGGACCTCGTGCTGCGAGGACCTGATACCAATCACCACCACCAGAGTGACACAAAAGTTTGGCGTCCTAAACTGTACTCTGTCCAAAATTCTGGCCCCGAAGCCGTCAGCTACTTCCCTCAAAAAGCCCCTTAGTAAGTCTTAATAATATAGATTAAAATAACCGAACATTCCTGGTTTCACACTATTCTCTATGCACATGCTATTGTTCCGTGTTCACCCCTGTCTGTGTTCCATCCTCATCGTCTTTCCCATGAATGTGTCCCCATGTTCCCATCATTTTATTCATCACTATTAATTTGTATAACTTTTTAATAAAATTCCATAAAAGACACGTCGGTGTATTAGTGGTTTCTGTTTATATTAAGAAATATTCGAATACAGAAAGAATTCTTTTCATTCAGACTATGACACTGAGAATCTAACAGTTTCCTTGGACCTGTAAAACCAAGGTGGTGGCCCAAAATTAATATTAATTAATATAATATCAATTTGTATATATATATATATATATATATATATATATATATATATATATATATGCAAATTGCTACAATGAACATACATGAGACACAGCCACATGAATGAATGAAGGCTAATTTCTATCCGTTGTCCCAACATTCTCACACCAGAGCAAAGTTCACACGCATTCACACCAGTGATATGTCACTGGAGGCAAGGAAGCTTAAGTATCTTGCCCAAGGACACAACTACAGTATCAACTGTGGGGGGAGCGGAAATCAAACTTAAAAGGAAAGCCAACTTTCCTTTTAAAAGGTCAACTACTGAGCCACTGCACCCTTCGTTAAAGGTGGCCAAAGACTACGGCTACACCCCTCGGCTGCAGAGCAGAATTTTGGGGAATCTAGCAGAAAAAATTAGGACCCTTGGGCCCTTGGTCTTCTCCCTGGAGTTGTGCTCCCACCTACAGCTGAACAGACACAGACACAACTCAACAGAGGACAGGCGTGTCAGTCACTCTCACAAGAAACATTATGTTTAGGTCTCATGCAGCAGTGAAAAAGTCTTATTTATCAGCTCTACACCAGACAGGTGCACTTATCTACACTGCTGTAGACATGTTTGTTACCTCTCAAACACTATCTCTATGTCTGTGTAATATATGCCATAAATAAGTAATGAAATTAATACTACTGTCAAAATGACACCCATACAAATTATTTCTCTTGCTTTCTGTCTCTCTCTCTCTAGAACATGACTCATAAACCAAGGGCATCAACAAAAAGAGACAGTGGTTCAAAGCAACCTTTCATTATTATTCTTTATTATAAACATGTGCAGAAAATACACCATGTTTTTCTCGGCTGAGACACACAGTTGGCAGCATTTGTTTTCTAGATCTGTTTGCATGACTCTGCAGTTCAGGCAGGTGCACAACGAGCACTGTTTGGTTGGGGTGGTCCTGGTGTGGCTTCGTCTGTTTTCAATCACATCCAGATAAAACCCCTGCAGATGAGTTACAACCATCTGAACTTCCTCCTCCTGCGACAGCAGCTGTAACTGTGCCTGAAAATGGAACAAGCATTGTTTAGATTACAGAGCTTTATTTGGGTGTGTGATCATTTCTGTAGATATATGACCTACCTGCCTCTGTTGTCCTGCAGCAGCACGGGCCCCCCTCAGTCTGTCCTACTCACTGACAGCTCCATCTCCTGTTCTCAGGAGCTTGAAAACAATAAAAATAAATAAATAATCTTAATGAGCTAAACTTCATGTACGAGGTATTCTGAATGACACAAACAGTGAAATAAACAATTATAAGCTGAGCTAAGTATCAAATATAGTTTACTCTCAATAAACTTTCTCAAACGATAGATTTACAGAAGTTTAACTTTTCTTACCTTCTAGGTAAACATTATGCCAGTAAATGATGTGTCTGTCTGATGCTTCAGCACGTACGAGTGCGCACCAGCGAGAACGAGTAGGACACTGACTGCAGTTCCCTAATGGCCACTGGTGTCAGTAACTGTTAGGTTTTCTGTTAAAATTTTAAAAAACTGCTAAAATCACTCAACTCTTTGAGAAACATATGAGCAGGTGGCTGCTAAATTTGTTTTATTACAGGTGCATTGCAAAATGTCTCAAAGACACATAGCCTGCTTTTAGTAATGTTATTGTAGTGTAGTTATTGAGTAGTGTTATTGTTATTTTCTTTAAATTTTATTAATATAAAATTATAACCTTAGAGGAACAGTAACAATGAACTTTATTACTGCCATTATTTGCTAAATTTTAGACACAGGCTTTAGTTCTAGTTTAATACTGATTTAGTCCAGCTTTACTTTTGTAGCTTTACTTTAGCCCTATTGTGGACCTTTTTAAATTCTGTTTTATTCTTAATTTCACTTCATTTTAGTCCTGTTTTACTCTTATTGTTATCCATTTGTTCTGTAAACATCTTTGCCTTGAGCCGTACTCAGGCTCTAAATCAGATTCTTCCTGTCTTAATCATTCATGGGCTGTTCTTTGTTTCCATTAGTCTCTGAGAAGCACAACCTCACCATCATGAATAATTCAGTAGTAGTCAGAGCCTAACAAAAGTCACCTAAAGCAATCGACGGGAGGCCGAGTGACAAGGACCTGGACTCAGAACACACACATTTGCATTGTGTTAACTGCTTTCATAGTGTATTGCCATTGTTTTTATAATATTAGTGTAGAGTAGAAGAGCCCAACCAGGGACAAGAGTTGAGAATTAGTATTTGCTATAAACTCTATATACATCACATCAGCTGCAATATTTATTTTGTAACTATGTTTGATTGTATGGTCCCTGTAATAAATAAATAAAGATTAAAAAAAAGATAAAACCACAAAAATAAAAGTGAATAAATAAAATTTTGTTTTTACTAAAGAAAAGCTGTTTAAGTTTAAGATGAGTTTCTAAAAATTATGAGAAAAGATGAGCTATATGAGATACAATTTATTTCGAATTCCAGCTGTTTACACATAGACAGTATATGTGCAAAACTTCACACATATTATAGTGTTACAGAAATCACCTTACAGTCAAAGACATCAAGAACATCATGTTTCTTGTTAATGGTTTGAGCAAAAAAAAAAAAAAACTTCTTGAAAAGTGGGCCGCATCTGCTAAAAGGAAAATTTCCAAGGGCCAACTTTTGATTCTTTTTCACAAGTGCAGGTTTTAGTTGGATTTGAACAGGTTTTAGTTGGATTTGAATGGGTTTTGTATAAAGCAGCTGCTGTTGGGGCCATAAACAGTACAATTTATCTCTGAAGCTGAGGGCCACATAAAATCTCACCTAGTGCTATAATTGGCCCCCGGGCCGGACTTTGGGCATGTCTGGTTTAGATGAATAGCTCTACCAGTGTTGGAAGTATAACGGCGTTAATAAGGGAGTTTATTTTTCAGTAACAAAGTAATCTAATTAATTACTTTTCCCATCGTTGCAACGCCGTTATTTTTACTGAGAAAGTAAATCGTACTACAATTTGGTTGAATAGAGCGTGAGGTGTCATGCTTTGGCTACACATCAGCTGCTGCTGGAGAGAGCGGGGATGACCAACACTGAGCTCTACTGTCTTGAAAAGACCTTACAGCCACAACTCTGAGTGGGTTTAATGAAGGCAGAGAACATGGTCCACTCTGAATCAATGTCTAGTTATAACAAAGATCAAAATCATCAGTGCAAATTATTATTACATTTACATTTATTCATTTAGCTGATGCTTTAATGTAATTACCAGTGTTACAGTCACTGGAGGCAAGGTGGGTTAAGTGTCTTGCCCAAGGACACAACGACAGTATGAACTGTGGGGAGAGCAGGAATCGAACCACCTACCTTCCGGTTGAAGGACGACCGCTCTGCCACTGAGCTACTGCCGCCCTGTTTGGCTGATAAGAGTGATACACCTCTCCTACCCCTCTGGTCCCAGGCCCCTTCTGCCCCAAAAGGCACCTAAAGAGTAACTCCCAGAGCCAATACTGAGTCTGCACACAAAGCGGTTCTGCAGATGAATGAATCTACTGACTCCAGACCAGAGGTTGTGCTAGACTTTCTCACTCTCTACTTCTCACTCTCATTTTGACGGACTGAGTCGTAAAATTATTTGTCATAATCTATTATTACCTGTCATTTTTTTTTTTATACTTTAATAATACTTATAATATATTTTCTTTTTACTCACATTTAAAGAATTTACAAGACAAGAAGGTAGATTATTTGTTTTATTTATGAACATACAGTGCCTTGCGAAAGTTTTTGGCCCCCTTGAACTTTGCGACCTTTTGCCACATTTCAGGCTTCAAACATAAAGATATGAAACTGTAATTTTTTTGTGAAGAATCAACAACAAGTGGGACACAATCATGAAGTGGAATGACATTTATTGGGTGTACAAAATGATTCAGCCCCTTTACTTTCAGTGCAGCAAACTCTCTCCAGAAGTTCAGTGAGGATCTCTGAATGATCCAATGTTGACCTAAATGACTAATGATGATAAATGGTAGTGATGCTCCGATTGATCGGCCACCGATCATGATCGGCCGATATTGACTAAAGATAGCTTGATCGGCGAACCCCAAAAGCGCCGATCAAAAAAGCCGATCGCGTGACGTAAATCATGCGACTTTTTCACACGTGCATGCACGACGCGCTGCACAGGTACACAACAGCAGAGCGGAGCTTGTCAGTGGCAACATGAGCTTAGCCTGGTTCTACCAGACTCTCGTACATTTCATTTGTACAGAGTCTAGCGAAATGAAATTGAGCGGAAGTACGTAGGAGGGCGGAGCCAGGCTAACATGAGCTCTCCCGTCTGGAAGTTTTTCAAAGCAGACATCCCAAGTCTCCCGGAAGTTGCGAGAGTCTCCCGCATATTGATAGCAGCGCTCTGATATCTCCCAGATGCCCGCAAATTAGTTAAAATCTCCCGGAATCTCAAGCGAGCAAGAGCGCGCATGCGAGAGTGTTTCAAATCCATAGATTGTATGTTCAAATCGCACGGCAGAGAGGGAGAGGGAGACCTTGCGTGTGTGTGCCAGTGTGCGTGTGTGTGTGTGTGTGTGTGTGTGTGTGCTAGTGTGTGTGTGTGCTAGTGTGTGTGTGTGTGTGTGTGTGTGTGTGTGTGTGTGTGTGTGTGTGTGTGTGTGTGTGTGTGTGTGTGTGTGTGTGTGTGCGTGTGTGCAGCACTTGTAAGACAGAGAGCATCCTGATTGGCCTGTTTCTGCAAATCAACCAATCAATTGTCAGTGTGGGCGGGCTTTTATCTCTTCTCCCAAACTAAATTAATCAGTTATGTCTATCTAAATGATTTCAAAAGGCATGTTGAGGTGAGTTAATAAGTTTCATTTCATGTGCATATTATTCAGGCTAGTTGCCAAGGCAACATGAAAACACCGAACTGCTTAGACCTGTTTAAAGTTGCAATAGAAAATAAAAAAAAGCAGTTTACATAAATAGTATAAGCAGTTTATATAAATAGTAAAAGTAATCTACATATTTAAACATAATTAACGAATAATTGCATAGGCCTATAGCTTATAGAAATAATATTTTATGCTTTTATATCTTTTTAGGGACCACAACATGTTAGGGAGGCTAAGCGCAGAAAAGGCTGCTCCAATATATCTCAGTTCTTCCATTCAGACAGAGCTGAGATGTATTTCACATCTTTTATTGTGGAACATAACCTGTCATTCCATGTGTGTGTGCACACAGGAAAGTTATTTAGGAAATAACTGTTCTGTTATATTCAGCTGTAGTTCGGTTTACAAGTAAAGTCATGTTCTGTGGTGAAATGTCATATACAGTTAATACAGTTAATTTAGAGTTAGTTTCATTTCTACAAATGGTGCAAACTCTGCATGATTATAGATAAAAGATTCCCATGTGATCGGCAATCGGCAGATCATGATTTTGGTGATCGGTAATCGGTGATCGGCCCCAAAAATGCTGATCGGAGCATCTCTAATAAATGGAATCCACCTGTGTGTAATCAAGTCTCTGTATAAATGCACCTGCACTGTGATAGTCTCAGAGGTCCGTTTAAAGCACAGAGAGCATCATGAAGAACAAGGAACACACCAGGCAGGTCCGAGATACTGTTGTGGAGAAGTTTAAAGCTGGATTTGGATACAAAAAGATTTCCCAAGTTTTAAACATCCCAAGGAGCACTGTGCAAGCGATAATATTGAAATGGAAGGAGTATCAGACCACTGCAAATCTACCAAGACCTGGCCGTCCCTCTAAACTTTCAGCTCATACAAAGAGAAGACTGATCAGAGATGCAGCCAAGAGGCCCATGATCACTCTGGATGAACTGCAGAGATCTACAGCTGAGGTGGGAGACTCTGTCCATAGGACAACAATCAGTCGTATACTGCACAAATCTGGCCTTTATGGAAGAGTGGCAAGAAGAAAGCCATTTCTTAAAGATATCCATAAAAAGTGTTGTTTAAAGTTTGCCACAAGCCACCTGGGAGACACACCAAACATGTGGAAGAAGGTGCTCTGGTCAGATGAAACCAAAATCAAACTTTTTGGCAACAATGCAAAACGTTATGTTTGTCGTAAAAGAAACACAGCTCCTCACCCTAAACACACCATCCCCACTGTCAAACATGGTGGTGGCAGCATCATGGTTTGGGCCTGCTTTTCTTCAGCAGGGACAGGGAAGATGGTTAAAATTGATGGGAAGATGGATGGAGCCAAACAGGACCATTCTGGAAGAAAACCTGATGGAGTCTGCAAAAGACCTGAGACTGGGACGGAGATTTGTCTTCCAACAAGACAATGATCCAAAACATAAAACAAAATCTACAATGGAATGGTTCACAAATAAACATATCCAGGTGTTAGAATGGCCAAGTCAAAGTCCAGACCTGAATCCAATCGAGAATCTGTGGAAAGAACTGAAAACTGCTGTTCACAAATGCTCTCCATCCAACCTCACTGAGCTCGAGCTGTTTTGCAAATCTGATAGAGACATACCCCAAGAGACTTACAGCTGTAATTGCAGCAAAAGGTGGTGTAGCAAATGTGGAAAATTAGGTGGAAGTTCGAGAACCAGGGAAGACACAAACCGACAAGGACAGTGTTAAAAGTGAAGACTTAAAATAATTAAGAATAAAAAGTAAAATGCTTAAGAGTAATGTTAAAGTTGAATATATTTCAATTAGGGATGCTCATATTGACCGTTTAACCGTTAACCTAAAGTAAAAATTTTGACCTATTAATACTATCAGTTAAACGGTTTAAAACGTTTTTTTTTTTTTAGTTTTTTTTTTTTGTTTGTTTGCTGCATGGTTTATGCAATGGCCGCAGTCTGTGCGGCCATTGGTGCATATCCAGGTCCAGCCCGGTCAAAACCCATCAGAGTTGGCTGAAAAAGGTGTCAATCGAAGGCTAACACTTCCTGTTAGCATTTTAGTAGCTTTTTTCGCGGTCTCGAAAGGACTTATGGCTTTTATTATCAATAGAAATGACAAAAAATGTCGCAGCAGATTTCAAGTTGTAAATACTTCTCTGCAGTTTTTGAGCCTTGGAGGATATAACATGTCTTGTGGACCTAATTATTTTACTGGATATTATTCCCTGGACCTTTACGGACAGAAAGACACCAAGCTAATGGGGATTTGTAGCTGTTTCAGTCCAAGAGACCCGTCAAAGACAAGTCCAAACTAAATCTTTGTGCTTGTCTGTAAAAAAGGCTTTGGTGTCGGCGCTGTGGTTGTAACGTGTTGAAATGGTTTATATCGTCTGAAAGATGAGACTTTAAGCTTTAATTTGGTATATATATTGTTGGGGTTTGCATGACGAGGTGCAGGCTTTCTTTTGTAGCGTGTTTACGTCCCGGGACCGGGACGTTGTACACTAAGCCGGTAATGCCAATTCAATATTATAATCTTATCAGTTAACGGTTAATAATCGATTAAGGAGCGGCGGTTGTCGGTCGGGAAAATTAATCAAAATGAGCATCCCTAATTTCAATGATGTTTTGGAAGTATGGAAGAATAAATGTGTTAAGAGTAAAAGAAAACCAAGAAATTAAATCTAAATAGGCCTAGAATCAGGAAGCTAAAAAATAGGTCAAATTCTGTGTCTGTGAGCAGAGCACAGGAAGTCATGACACACAGTAACACACACAGAGACAGATACGACTAAAGTACACACAGAAGGTTCACAAAAGACAGGGCAAAAAAAGTTCACAGAAGGGTAGTGCCTCTCACAGAGTTCACAGAGGACAGAGACACACACAGAGTTTAAAAACGACAAGGTCACACAAAGTTCACAAAGTACAGGGACACAGAGTTCACAGAAGACAGGGACAGAAGGAGTTCAAAGAGGGCAATGTGTCAGAGCGCATGTGTGTCGATGCCACGCCTACACCCTGTTCAGACCTATAAAAGGAGGCTTGAATCTCCAGCAAACGGGTCTTGCGGATCTCTTTGGTTCAAGGGCAATCCTGTATCAAAGTCAGAACGGCATAAACCCCATTTCTACTCTCAAATTCTAATTTCTACTTCTCTCTATTTTCACTTCTCACTCTCTCTTTTACTTCAGGGGTTGAAAAACAGTCCTCCCAAAGGAAACTTAATTCCTGGCTGGGTTTAAATCGTCTTTCCCTCAGACACAAACGTCTGCTTAGGGTTGAATTTGAAGACAAGACTGCCTCTCAAAAACTAATTTCTACTTCACTCTATTCTATTAGCACTTCTCACTCTAAAAATTCACACTGAAACTCACCCTAAACCATACATGTTGAGGGCATATAACTATAATATATGGTAGGGTGTAAGATGTTTTATTGTGAGCAAGGAATTTAATTTTATCAAGGAATTTAATTTTATTGTAAGCAAGGAATTTAATTTTCCATGTTAAGTTTCATACTGTAACCTTTGTTTAATCCTTTAATAAAAACCTAGTTCAAAACTAGGATAAAGACATTCATTCTCCAGGTCTTTCTTTAAACTCCTCCCAGCCTCTCCCGTCCGCACAGAGGTCTGATTCAGTCTGTCTGTCTGTCTGTGAGTCTGATCAGAATCAGACTCACTAACAGGCAGGCCGTCCAAATCGTCTACTGGACATCAGAATAACAGGGAGATTCGACCGCCGCACATAAGCCTAAGGTAAGTCCTCTACTAAAATCCTCTATGAAAAAGATGGGACTGTCTTGAGGGACAGCGCTCATTAGAGGAGTCACACACTTGGGGCCCAATTTTATAGACGGAGCTGTTTTAGGGTTAGACCAGGCTTTAATCAACCGACTTGCAATCGGGTCTGGCGTCCGCCTACAGTGATCCGTCAGCCGCAGAAGTCATTAATGTGTAGAAGCGAGTACTGTTTTAGAGTCTCATAAAAATAGGAAATAGCAGGGAGTAAGTCCTCACAGAAGAGGCGACTCCTGAACATTGGAACTGACCGCTTGACCATTAGTGACCTTTGCAACAGTGGTGCTACAAAGTATTAAGTTAAAGGGGCTGAATAATTTTGCACGCCCAATTTTTCAGTTTTTTATTTGTTAAAAAAGTTTGAAATATCCAATAAATTTCATTCCACTTCATGATTGTGTCCCACTTGTTGTTGAATCTTCACAAAAAATTACAGTTTCAAGCCTGAAATGTGGCAAAAGGTCGCAAAGTTCAAGGGGGCAGAATACTTTCGCAAGGCACTGTATGAACAAAGACAGCCCTTCATGTTCAAGCAGAATATTTATTTTCTTCTGCATTGACAACGGAATGATATTTTGTGCTGGTATTGAAACATAGTGCACAACCTGATTCGATTCCAACTACAAAAGGAAATAACAAACTACATTTACTTAACATAATTCAGTTGCTGTTCTATAGATCTGTCTGCCTGCCCTGTTCATTGTTGTTTGTTTGTTCTCCCTATTACACTTTTATTAACAACATCTAAATATGGCGGTAGCGAAAAAACTTCAGCTGCTGTGACACTTTTGCAACTGAATGCAGTGTGATAAAGATGAGACAATACAAGATAATAACTAATTAATATTTACATTTGTCACCAACTGGACAGGCGTAGGAATTACAATAAATCACCATCAGAGTTATCTGTCAAAAAGATGAACGGCATTCAAGATTTTTTTATCACAGCTAAAATGATTGAACCAGGCCTAAACCAGATTTAAAACAGGACTAAACCAGTTCTAAATCAGGACTTTATCAGAACTAAACCATGTCTAAATCAGGACTAAACCAGGACTATACCAGGAATAAACTAGGTCTAAAAACCACGACTAAACCAGGTATGAACCTGGACAAAACCAGGGCTAAACTAGGTCTAAACCATGTCTAAACCTAGTGAAATCCAGGTCTAAGCCAGGTCTAAACCAGGTCTAAACCCGGACTGAACCAGGACAAAACCAGGTCAAAACCATTCACTCACCTTACACATGTGACAGTCTCCTACTATTGGCTGTTTGAATCTTGAGGCAGGGAAACACACTTTCCCAGCTCCAACATTCTAACTAGTGACTGGCAGTTGGCATTCTCCATTTCCCTCTGAGGAAGCAACAACCAGCTGCAAAACATCAGGGATTTGATTCTTTGTTGCACAGCTTTTAAATTCATTGCTAAATTGAAATAACTTGGATTCTAATAATCTAAAGGATTGAAACCTATTGTCGGCATTGGTTTTTCAGGAATCTTTTAAGAAGTATTTGAGCCTTCTTAAACTATTTTAACTCTTTTGGGAATCTTGAGTTTTCTATAGGTTACATCTGGAATGCTCGGGCGCCAAACCACCAACATAGAAATAAGATCAGCATCCATCCTTCACAGTACAGAGACGCCAAAACAACCACCCCACGTCTCAGGTGGGACCACTCCACAATCTGTTTTGATCCTTGAAATTGTGCTCTGTAACCTTGCAACATTTGTGATACCCAACTGCCAGGTAAGAACCCCACACGGCCACACACCATTCACACATGTATTCTACATACACTCGCGCTTACTTACCTCCCCAATCCGGAGACCAGACAGACCAGAAAACAAGCTATCTATCATAAATACTGTACATTTTTGACAAATCTATCACTCTGACCCCACCCTCTGGAATGTTACGCCAAATAAAATAAAAATAACGGTATTGTAAAACCTTCCACCCCTTCTGAAGAGACACGCATCAAAGTACAGGACAGCACTATGCAATGGATGAATAATACCATGCATATTTTACAAGATCTTTACTCCCACATAATCTCTACACTTCAACATACACCTCCAAATGAACTCGCACTACAAATAGCTTTTGGCTGGGTGTGCAAACGTTGTGGACCACAACTTTCCACTACCACCATCCATACAGTCCAATACATCCTGAACCTCTATCTCTCACAGACACCCATCCACACCCCACCCACCTCGACCAAACCTTCATGGCTTCCAACCACCTCCCAACCCCTTTCAACCATTCCAGAGATGGATGAAGAAGAAGCCAACCACACAAATTGATACTGTACCTTGGACAGAAGAAAACACTCTTGAAACACATTCAAACCTACCAAGACCAGCCTATCCATAGACCACCACTACTGCAACGCTACCAGATCAGCAACAGGGACTCAAACAAAACACCTATCTTTCTCAGCAACCAGTCTTGAGGTCCCAGCCCACACAACAAAAATAATCAAGATAACCACAACGCCAGGCAACCCCCTGCAATTATCAGTTCATGACCCCCCCCTACACGTCAGTCAACTACAATATCCCAGCAGACCACCATTTCAAACCGTTTCCCAGAACAATCATCTGCCAAGCAACCTACATCCAAGACTACTAACCCTCTGCTGCTGCCTCCCACAAAGACTCCAAAACCACAGATGAACCAACCTACTCAGGCCCTGGATGGAAGACTTGACCAGAGTGAATAAAGAGGGTTCACCACAAGATGTAAACCATTGGTGAGCCTCAAAAACAGGAAGGCCAAATCAGAGTTTGCCAGACAACATCTAAAAAAGCCTTCACAGTTCTGGAACAACATCCTATGGACCGATGAGACCAAGATCAACTTGTACCAGAGTGATGGGAAGAGAAGAGTCTGGAGAAGGAAAGGAACTGCTCAGGACGGTGCTTCACAGTGCAGATGGACAATGACCCGAAGCATACTGTGAAAGCAACCAAAGAGTTTTTTTAAGGGAAAGAAGTGGAATGTTATGCAATGGCCAAGTCACTCACCTGACCTGAATCTGATTGAGCATGTATTTCACTTTCTGAAGACAAGACTGAAGGGAATATGTCCCAAGAACAAGCAGGAACTGAAGACAGTTGCAGTAGAGGCCTGGTAGAGCATCACCAGGGATAAAACCCAGCGTCTGGTGATAAGTTCCAGACGCTATAAGCAGACTTCAGGCTGTAATTGACTGCAAAGGATTTGCAACCAAGTATTAGAAAGTGAAAGTTTGATTTATGATTGTTAATCTGTCCCATTACTTTTGGTCCCTTAAAAAGTGGGGCCAAACTGTTACAAACTGTTGTAATTCCTACAACGTTCACCTGATTTGGATGTAAATACCCTCAAATTAAAGCTAAAGGTCTGCAGTTAAAGCACATCTTGTTTGTTTCATTTCAAATCCATTGTGGTGGTGTATAGAGCCAAAAAGATTAGAATTGTGTCGATGTCCCAACATTTATGGACCTGAATGTATAACTTTCAGATATCTACACTTTGTATACTAAATACTACTACTATACTAAAACCTGCTCCTTAACACCACTAAGACAAAGGAGCTTATTGTGGACTTCAGAAAGAAAAAAGGAGGCACGCATGACCCCATCCACATTAACGGTATGGTTGTTGAACGTGTCTCCAGCTTCAAGCTCCTGGGAACCACCATCTCGGAGGAACTGTCCTGGACCACAAACACCTCCAGCCTGGTCAAGAAGGCTCACCAGCGCCTCTTCTTCCTCAGGACACTGAAGAAGAACCAGCTGTCTTCAGCCATCCTGGTGAACTTCTACCGGTGTGCAATCGAGAGCATCCTGACCAGCTGCATCACAGTCTGGTATGGAAACTGCTCAGTGGCTGACCGCAAAGCACTGCAGAGGGTGGTGAAAACTGCCCAGCGCATCACAGGGACACCACTTCCTGCTATTGAGGACATCCAGAGGAAACGCTGTCTGTACTTACTGCTTATTGCACTTCTGGTTAGATGCTAACTGCATTTCGTTGCCTTGTACCTTACATGTGCAGTGACAATAAAGTTGAATCTAATCTAAATGCACTGTACACAAAGGAATACAAGACAGTGTAATAATGTGGTGAATGATCAGTAACACAAATAATACAGGATTATCATTTACAGAGAGGTGAGGTGTTGTACAGCTGGATGAAATGTGGTAAAAATGAAGTCCTGTAGCGTTTACTGTGGGAGCAGAGCTGGAGGAGTCTGTTGGAAAATTAGCTCCTATGCCCCTCTATTGTCCAGTGGAGTTGGTGTGTGTGTGGGATTGTCCATGATGGAGAGCAGTTTGTCCAGTGTCAATGTCAATGTCAATGTCAATTTTATTTATATAGCACCATTTCCACAACACATGGTTGACCAATGTGCTT
This sequence comes from Perccottus glenii, assembly GCA_024416835.2. Lineage (NCBI taxonomy): Eukaryota > Metazoa > Chordata > Actinopteri > Gobiiformes > Odontobutidae > Perccottus > Perccottus glenii. Next base: position 5,652,328 of record CM044557.2, read on the forward strand.
TACACAAAAACACACAACACAATTATACAGTAAAGAGAATTAAAATTTAAAGAATTAAAAAGTACCATAGCCATTTAAAAAATAAACTTGAAGAGATAAAGACTAAAAACTAAAAAAATAGAATCATGGTAAAACACAGTTCTTCAACCAGAAAAAAAAGCTTTGTCAAACAGGTAGGTTTTTAATCTTGACTTAAAAGTGGACACAGAGGGAGCTAATCGGATGGAAGAGGGCAACTCATTCCAAAGTCTTGGGGCGATAGATGAAAAGGCACGATCGCCCCTGGACTTCAGCCTCGTCTTTGGTGTGAACAAAAGTCTTTGGTTTGATGACCGGAGAGATCTTGTTTCACTGCATTCAATTAAAAGTTCAGATATATAGGAAGGGGCCATACCATGTAGTGACTTAAACACGATTAATACAATTTTAAAATCAACTCTATAGCATACAGGCAGCCAGTGTAAAGAGTGTAAAATTGGAGTGATATGGTCCCGCTTACGAGACTTGGTCAGAAATCTTGCTGCTGCGTTCTGAACCAGCTGTAAATGAGAAAGAGCTGTTTGAGTAATCCCAGCGTACAGTGAGTTACAGTAATCTAATCTGGAGGTAATGAAGGCATGTATCACTTTTTCAAGGTTTTTAAAAGATAGGAATGGTTTTACTTTAGCAAGAAGCCGCAGTTTGAAGAAGGAGGATTTAACCACAGTATTAATCTGTCTATCAAATTTCATTTGCTCATCAAATACAACACCCAAATTTTTTACATGTTTCTTAACATATGGTGATAACTCACCCAAATTTGGAATTGTAGAAGTCACAGAGCCAGAGGGTTTAAAAACAATCAATTCTGTTTTGCTCTCATTGAAATTTAAAAAGTTTAGAGACAACCATTTCTTTACATCCTTCAAACAAAGCATTAGTGCATTCAGTCCATTCAGTGCATTCCGTTTTAGAGGCAGATAAACTTGTGTATCGTCTGCATAGCAATGGAACGATAGCCCATACTTTCTGAAAATAGAGCCGAGAGGGAGCATATAGAGAGAGAAAAGAAAGGGAGCTAAAATTGATCCTTGAGGAACTCCACTGGTTATCGCAGCTTTACTTGAGGTATGATCTCCTAGCTTAACTGAAAAGGTCCTATTTGTCAGATAGGATCTAAACCACTGCAGGGCACTGCCAGTAATGCCGGCACAAAATTCCAGTCGATCAAGGAGTACAGCGTGATCGACAGTATCAAATGCAGCGGTGAGATCTAAAAGGAGTAAAACCGCATAATTACCTGAGTCACATGTTAACAGTATATCATTTGAAACTTTCAGCAGTGCAGTCTCAGTAGAGTGATGTTTTCTAAAACCAGATTGGAAAACCTCAAAAATCAAATTCTCAGCCATGAAAGATTGTATTTGATCAAGAACAGATTTCTCAATAATTTTGAGATGAAAGACAAATTTGAGATGGGCCTAAAATTTGTCAGAATAGTAGGATCCATACCCTGTTTTTAAGCAGGGGCGAACAGTTGCATGTTTAAGCGACTCTGGAAAAGTACCTGTTTGTAAACAGCGATTTATCAAAGACAGAAGTTTTTGAACAACCACATCTATAACTTGCTTAAGGAAGAGAGGAGGCATTACATCAGTTGGGGAACCAGATGCTTTCAGGTGATCCACAATTTCTATCAGCTGCTTCTCTGTAACAGGAGTAAAACAACTAAAAACAGCAGTACATCTAGAGAGAGTTGAAGGGTCAGATGAAACTGGGTTTAGCCCCATTCTTAAGTCATGTGTCTTCTGTACAAAGAAACAAAGAAAGTCTTCACAGGACACTAATGACACTTCTACATCAAGACCAGTAGGGGGGTTGATAGTGGAATTTATAACATTAAACAGAGTTTTTGGTTTATGACAGTTCTTGTTTATAATGTCAGTAAAATAAATTGATCTTGCTGTTTTCACTGCTTTCTGATATTGAGTTAGTGAGTCTCTGAACATTTGCATTGAAACCTGAAGTCTGTCCTTCCTCCATTTTCGTTCAAATCTTCTGCAAGTACGCCTAAGAGTGCGAGTTGTATCATTAAGCCAAGGCTCTGCTTTCGGTTTATGGAGATGAGTCTTTAAAGGTGCCACTTGATCTAAAGCATGAACACAGGTGGAGTTAAAACTGCAAAGTAGTTCTTCAGCACTTGAATCGGTGTTTAAAACATCACTTTGCAGCAAAACTTCACCAAAGGCTGAGCGAAAAGCTTCTCTGGTAGCCGGTGTGATAAGCCGAGACTGGCGAGCCGAGTACATCGGCGTAACAGTTTTGTTAAAAGATGGGAACGTAAACATAATAGTCTTATGGTCAGAGAAGCCATTTTCACACACCTCTAGCTCATTCAGAGAGCAGCCGTAAGTTAGCACTAAATCCAGTGTATGGCCATGCTGATGAGTGGGTACATTGATCTGAAGCGTCAGATCAAATGCATTTAGCAGATTAATAAATTCCTTTGCTAAGGAATCAGCTGCACAACAGACATGAACATTAAAGTCCCCAACAATCATTAATTTGTCATATTTTGCAATAAAATCTCCCAAAAAGTCAGCAAAATCCTTCAGAAAATTCGAATTAGGTTTTGGGGGACGATAAATCAGTGCAAACAGAACAGGGTCGCATAGCTCCAGAGTAAATAACTGGAGTTCAAAGCTTTGGTATTCCTTTGAAACTACGGGACGGCAGGAAAAAGTGTCTTTATAAATAGAGGCCAGACCACCACCTCGTCCCGTTGTACGCGGTGAGTTTAAAAACAGAGAGTTTGACGGAACCATTTCAGAAAAGGCGCTAATATCCCCCGGAGTAATCCATGTTTCAGTCAATCAAGAAGAAAGTCTAGGTGGCGAGCAGAGAAAAAGTCATTTATAATGAAAGTCTTGTTTACTACCGACCTGGCGTTAATCAAAGCCATTCTAAGCAGCGCTGGAAGTTCAGGAGAGGCCGCAGGTTGTTCCGCCCGAGGCAGCAGCCGAAAATTCCCCGGACACACTCCTCCCCGCGCAGGGCGAGGCGCGCGTAGAACCGGGAGCGGCTCCAGCGAGATGGGAAACACGGGAACAATCCAGCCATGCATTAGCTCCAGGGAACGCCAACGCGGGTAGCACTCCCCGAAGTCCTTCATAGAGCTCCCCGGGGAAGAACGAGACTCCCGATGGAATCGTAGGTAGCATTTTAGCTTAATAGCTAGGCTACCCCGTCGTCCACGTCGTCTCTTTCGCCTTCTACCCGGCAGGGAGCAAGGCCAACGGCGTATACAGTCCGGAATTGACTTCAGAAAGGGAGGTGGAGCACCATGAAAACTGGTGAGTTGTTTATATGAAATTTCTTTCAACTTTAAAAGAGTACATCGGTCATATGTTAAAACTGGTGAAGCACACTGTGTTAAACACTTCGTAAATGAGCTTAAAACAAACAAACTCATGACTATGTTGAGCGATAGACGGCATGCCAACCACAACGGCGCCATCTTGGACAGTGTCCTCCTGTCTCTCACTGACACAAATGTCTCCAACTGGGATAACTTGTCCCGCTTTCCGGATCACCTTGTCAATCCGGTATGGTTACTTTTGTTGGGGCTGCTTCCCCAACAGTCCACAGCAAAGTAGAGGGCACTGGCTACCACAGACTGGTAGAAGATCTCCAGCAGCTTGCTGCACACATGGAAGGACCTAAGCTTCCTCTAGGAAGTAGAGTCTGGTCATGCCCTTCTTGTAGACTGCATTACTGTTGTCCTTCCAGTCCAGTCGACTGTTCATGTGGAGATACTTGTAGTGGTCCACTACTGCCACCTCTATGCCCTGGATGGTGATGGTCTCCACTGGAGTCCTCTTCTTCCTGAAGCTCCTTGGTCTTGTCCATGTTCAGGAGCAGGTGGTTTTCCTGGGACCACTCTACAATGTCAGTGATCAGTGTCAAGTACTCCATCTCATTTCCCTCCTTGATACACTCGACCACTGCAAAGTCAAACCATTCAGTTGAGAGGGAGCACACTGCAGCTGATAGATGATAGCATCATCCACACCAACATGAGGCTCATACACACACTGTAGAGGGACCAGGGAGGGGGCCACCAGGGGTCTCAGCTGAGCCAGCACGAGTATCTCGAGGACCTTCATGATGTGTGACATCAGAGCTACCGGTCTAAAGTCGTTGAGGCCAGATGGAATGGGCTTCTTGGACACTGGCACTATGCAGGATGTATTCCATAGCATCGGTATCCTTTTCTCAGCTTCAGACTCAGGCTGAAGATAAAGTGCAGAATCCCAGTCAGCTGGGCAGCACAAGTCCTCAGAACCCGGCGGGTTAAGATGGTCCAGGCCTTGGCTTAGTTGACTCTCTCTAGCTGTCTTCTTACATCGCCAGGTGTCAGAGTCATGGGTTTGATTCCACAGTGGGGTGGGGAGCAGCAGTGACATGCAGGGAGATGTCAGTAGTGGGTTGTGGATTGTCTGTCTGGGGGAGTGTGAAGACTGGAATGGTGGGGAAGGGCCAGCAGGGGGTCCAGCGCTGACCCCCTGTAGGGATGGGAGTGTCCCCAATGAAGTTGATGTACTCTGGGATGGAGTCTGTGATGCTGTCAATGTCAGATCCATGGGGCTGGGGTTGGTGGTCTGGCTGGCCTCCTGGTTCAGGGCATTGGCACTTCTTGGAATTTGCATACAGTTGGTCCAGAGTTATATTGTCCCGGGGTTTGCAATGCACAAATTGGTCAATCTGATCATTCTTGTGTGTTTTTCCATCTGTCAATAATTACAAAAGTTGCTGCTGAACTGTTGTTCAGAAGAGACACATTAATGATAACACCAGGACACCGTTTATGGAGGCAGTTAGGTTTCAAAATGTCTCATCATATCAAGTTTATGATTTGTTGAATTGTTATATTTCTGGTGTTTAAAATGTAATAGATACCATTGCTCCTGTAAAGGTTAAAGTGATCAGGAAGAGGCAAAAGGCATTGTGTCAGGGCAGAGAAAAGGGAATGCCGAAAAGCCGAAAGAAAATGGCATAAATTGAAACTCTTAGTTCATTATGAAGTATATATACAAGAAAATGTGCATATTTTTAATCAAACTTTGCAAAAAGCAAGAGAAATATTTGTCTCAGAGATCATTAACAACTCATGTGTCCTGTTTGCTACAGTGAACAGATTAACAAACCCCACTGCTCCATTTCCACCAGAATTAGTTTCCACTACTAAATGCATTGCGTTTTTATTGTTTTTCTATAACAAGGTTCAAGGCATTAAACATACTACAGTCCACAAGCCATAAAACAACACTGCAGCCGTCTAGGTGACGCTTGGTTGGGTTAACACAGTTCACACCCATTAATGACAAAACAGTTGAAAAAGTTGTCTCCAGCCTGAGTTCATCCACCTGCTGCCTCAATGTTTTACCCACTAAATTTCTAAAATCTGTACTAAGCAGTTTGTCACCAAAACTCAATAATTCCTTACAGTCTGGAACATTTCCAAGGGCCTTAAAAACTGGTGTTATCAAGCCTCTCCTAAAGAAGAGCAGTCTTGATGCTACAGTGCCCAAATTAAACATACGATTCTTAGGGAAAGTCATTGACAAAGTTGAATGTCAGCAACTTACTGACTTTCTACTGCTTAACAATTGCTTTGATTCTTTTCCACCATAAGACGCACCCGACCATAAGACGCACCTGGTTTTTAGAGGAGAAAAATAGGAAAAAAAAATATTCTGAACCAAATAGTGTAATAAAATATTTAATAAAGTATAACAGAATAATATTTGAATTATATGACTGGAGTGAAGGGCATGCGCACTGCTGTGTACTGTAACACCGCCTACTACATGCTATCCTCCAATAGCATACGGCGGTGACACAGTACAGCAGCATCGCGCCTTCCTGCACATATCGGCTTCCGTAAGGAAGGTGAGGGAGGACCCGCTGCCGCTCTGCCACTACGGTAAGGCAAGGCGACACGGGGGGGGGCGCTGCCACTCTGCCAGTATCTCAGTGGACTACTGAGAAGCCTAGACACGGGGCGGGGGAGGGATGATGCAGTTTCCAGGGACACGGAAGGTCCCGGAGGACCCACTGCCGCTCTGCAACTCGTCTTATGTTGCAGAGCGGCAGCCTGTGGACCATAAAAAAGTGCCTGCGGACCATAACACGCAGGCACTTTTCCTCCCACTATTTGGTGAAGAAAAAGTGCGTCTTATGGTGCGAAAAATACGGTACTTTGTTTTGGTTGATAACTATGTATCAGGCCAAACGGCCTTGACATGTGGGTCTATCTTGCCTATTAACCCCTATTATTCAATCTTTACATGCTCCCTTTAGGCCATTTATTACACAGGACCAATCAATTCACTGTCACAACAGATTGATGTGTGGATGCCAAATTATTTTCTTCAACTGAACAGAAACAAGACTGAACTAATCATCTTTAGGCCACAGAAACAAAGAGAAAGTGTCAGCAGTCACTTCCGGCTGCTCAGGTTCTAACCAAAACCAGGAAGTACAACCACATCAGTCCAGTTTTAAAATCTCTGCACTGGCTTCCTGTTGCTCAGAGAATAGACTTTAAAACAGCACTGCTGGTTTTCAAGTCTCTGGTTTAGCACCAAAATATATTTCTGACATGCTAGTGTCTTTATGAAACTTCTCAGACTCTGAGAACATCTGGGACAGGCCTTCTGCTTGTGGCCAGAGTTAGAACTAAACAGGGTGAAGCAGCGTTTAAGTTTCATGCAGCAAAAACCTGGAACAGCCTCCCAGATGAAATAAAACAAGTCTCAACTTTAACAATGTTCAAGGGGAGGTTAAAAGTCTGGAACTTAATTTCAAGTCTGGAAACCAACTAGATCTTATCTACATAAGATACAGCACACTCAGGTCACGCCACTGCACACGTCTGATCAGTTCTTCGTAACTCTCGACCTAACTTCTCCAGACACTGCAATTGTTTTACTGCTGGTCACTTTCCAATGCGTACACTCAGACACTCCTGCTTTTCCTCTGCCGTCTCTTCTGTGCTCCCCCCTTCTGAGGAGCTCTGTCTTTTAAACACCAAAAACGCCACCGGCACGCAACCCTACACTGTTAGAAAACTACAGACCGGTTTTCCTCCTTTCCTTCATTGGCAAAGCTCTGGAGAGAGTTGTGTTTACTCAGCTCTCATCCTTTCTCACACGGAACAACCTCCTGGACCAGAACCAGTCTGGGTTCAAGAGCGGACATTCCACCGAAACTGCCCTGCTCTCAGTCATCGAAGCCCTGAGACTGGCAAAGGCAACATCCAAGTCTTTAATGAACCAAAGAGAGCGCACGTAACTCCTCTCTTCATTAGGTTACACTGGCTCCCGGTTGACGCATGCATCAAGTTCAAAGCTATGCTCTTGGCCTACAAGACCACCACTGGCTCCGCACCTTCATAACTCACTTATACAGACCTACGTTCCTACCAGATCCCTGCGCTAAAAAACTCTCTGGTACCTTCTCTGGCTCTGTTCCACATTGGTGGAATGATCTACTGCTGCTACAAGATCAGCAGATTCTGTAGCCATCTTTAAAAAACGCCTGAAAACACATCTTCACACTCTTCCGTCAACACCTGACTGACAAACACTGAGTTCTACTTCCTTTCTATTGATTCTTTCTCTATTTAAAAAAATAAATAAATTCTTTCCTATCCTTAGTTTTGTATACTGCGCTGGGTTTAAACTGACTACTTTTTGGTGCACTTATGCTTTTTGTTACCTTGTGTTGTTAAAATTGCTTCCATTGTTTTCCTCACTTGGAAGTCGTTTTGTATTAAATCGTCTGCTAAATGACTAAATGTAAATGTAAATGTAAAAACTTTCCATTTTAGAGCCGCCTACTACATTCAGTAATGACAACTGAAAGTGTTTTTATCTGCACTCTTTGTCTTTAAATTTTTCTTATGTTTCTTATTCTAAAATTTGACATTTATTTCTGTAAAACTTTGAATTACTGAATTGCCTTGCCTGAAGCTAATGCTAATTGTGTCAAATTATCCTAAATGGAACAAATATTGCTAAAGCTAATGTATTTATCTTAAAATCTCCTGCTCTTCCTGTCACTTCTCCACTTTCTCTCAGAAGTACAGTAAAGTTCACTCTTACTTTATATTGGTTTCAGTCAAATCTAAGTTCATGGGCTGAATACACTTAGCCCCAGTAGCCAGTAATTCATGGGGCAGACCTTCACACCTGTCAGTCACCGGTTGAGAAAGATGATTGGTGCTTAGGTCACTGACCGGTCATTGGGCTGTAAAAAAAAAGTCCCCTTTTCTTGTTTTGTGGAAATTATGACAAACTGGTGCTATCAAAACTATAAGCACTATGTTTTAGAATCTTCCAAAAAATATATAAACATAAAAATTTACAGTAGCATGAAAAAGAATGTGAACCTTTTGTAATTTAATGTTTTTTTTTTAATAAATTTGTCTTAAAATATGAGCTGATCTTTATCTAAGTCAAGGGTATTGATAAACATAATGTGTCTAAAAATAATTAAACAAAAAAATTCTGATTGTGTCTTTATTGAACACACTCAACATTCAAAATGGCAGTGGAAAAAGTAAGTGACCCCTTAGAATTAATAACAGTTTGACCCCCACTTGGCAGCAATAACCTCAACCAGGCACTTCCTGTAGCTGTGGATCAGACCTGTACATCAATGAGGATAGATTTTAGCCCATCGTTCCTGCAGAATGGCTTTAGCTCTGTCATATTCTTTGGATGTCTCATGTGTTTGGCCCTCTTCAAATCAATCCAAAGCATCGCTATTGGGTTGAGGTCTGGGCTCTGACTTGGACTCTCCAAAAGGCGCATTCTGTTTTTCTGGAGCCATTCTGTTGTGGACTTGCTCTGGTGTTTTGGGTCGTTGTTCTGTTGCATCACCACCTTCTACACAGTTTCAGCTGAAGTACATCCTCACATTATCCTGAAGAATTGTCTGATATACTTGGGAATTCATCTTCCCTTCAATGATTGAAGCTTGCCAGGATGCCCAATCATAATGTTTCCTTCACAATGATATGCCATGCCCTTTCTACGCCAGATGTAGGGCTGTGTGTTTTTTTTTCAAATAGTTCATCAGTCCACAAAACATTTTGCCAATACTGCTGTAGAGTGTCAATGTGCTCTTTTACAAATTTCAGGCGTGCAGCAATGTTCTTTTTAGTAAGCAGTAGCTTCCTTCGTGGTGTCCTGCTGTGGATACCCTGCTTGTTCAGTGTTTAACGTATTGTAGACTCATGAACAGAGATGTTAGCAAGTTCCAATGATGTCTTCAAATCCTTGGCTGTCATTCGGGGTTGTTTCTTTACCTCATTGATGAGTCTTTGTTGTGCTCTTCGTGTCATTTTGACTGGGTGGCCATTTCTTGGTAGAGTAGCAACAGTATCATTTGTAGATTGTTTGCCTAACTGTAGACTGGAAAATTTCTAATTTTTTTTAATAACTTTGTAACCCTTTCCAGCTTTATGTAAAGCAACAATTCTTGATCATAGCTCCTCTGAACGCTCTTTTTGGAGAGGCATGGCTCACATAAGCATGTTCTTGTGCAGAGCAAACTCCAAAAGTAGCTGTAGACCACACCATCAAACGTATTATCTTAACCACACTCAAAAAACCTGACTCAAATTAGCTTTTTTGAGGTCAAAAAGTAAAGGTTTCACATACTTTTTCCACTGCCATTTTGAATGTTGAATGAATGTGTTCAATAAAGACATGAAAGATCAGATTTTTTTGTGTAACCATTTTTAGACACCTTATGTTTGTTAATACCTTTGCCTTAGATAAAGATCAGATCACATTTTAAGACAAATTTATTCAGAAAACCATAAAATTCCAAAAGGTTTACATACTTTTTTTGCCACTATACATTTTATGTTAACATGTCTAGTCACCCCTTTCACCAAAGAAACACATGCAGCAGCCTGGCAATCCCCTGACGACAAGCAGGGCTGAGGCGGGTGGGTGTCGCCATGGTGACCACCAGACGGCAGAGTGAGCAACATTAGTGCAGTTTCCGTGGCAACGCACAATGCATGTCAGACAGGGCTTGTGTGGGAAATAACAAACAGAAATGATACAGCAGCTCTAAGAGGGTGTTACGCCAGGGCCTGGTTAGCGGCTGGAGGTCAGTGAGGTACCACAAGCAATAACAGGCTGAACTCAAGGAGTTGACATATTCCACTGTTTTTATTTTCCTTCTTTTTCAATAAATATCAAAGGTCTAGGTACAATATACACAAGTACAAGGGAGGCATGAGGAGCTCTGGCCTCTCCAACAGCAGCAGCAACCCCCAAAATGAGGATTTGAGGCGCCTTAAATACTTCCCAACTAACTGGGTAAAAACCAAACCAACCCCACAGGTACATACATTAACATCAGCTTTTCCCAAACCATGTTAATACCCTCCAGAAACTTAAACCAAACCATAAACCATATTTAAAACCCCAACAATTCACAAACCCTAAAACCAACCACCTAGACTTCTTTAAAAACCCATAACCATAAAACACTGTTTGGCTTCTCCCCTCTCCATTCCCCTGCCTTGGTCTGGACCAGAACCTTTTTAATGTTGGTTGTTCCTCCGGGGGACTCTTTTAGCCAGACACAAGGAACATAGCGGTGAGTTAAACTCTAACACACGGCACCAAACACACAATTACACATATCTATTGCACATTTCCCAATCCATTCTAATTGTTTGTTCTTTTGCAGACAGGCAGCCATCATCCACAGCGCTCCACCAGATTCTCAGGCGAAACTATAAAACAATCAATAAATTATTCCTTAAAACCAATCGTGTGCAAAGTCATTCTTTATGTGCAAATTTGCGTTTGTTTAAAGTGCTGGTGCTATAAACATGTAAAGTGTATTTCTAAAGTGCTTAGTGACCTTCAGTGCACTGTGCCCTACTACATTTCTGGAACAAACTGTTCGTTACAGAGGGTCACTGTGCCAGTCAGGTCCAGACGACTTAACAGCACTGCTCTATCTTTGGACACAATGGACGTTTAGTCAGGGTTTTACAAAGAGGGTTTTTACCTGGTTTAGTCTTAGTTTAGTCCTGCTTTGGTCTTTGGTCATGTTTTTTAAATGAGCACATGCATAAGAACAGCTCCCCTCCTTCACAGCTCATTTCAAGTGAACACCTCCAAAATCTCATGCACAACCATTGAAACATGAGTGTTTGTTTACTACTGGCATTCGCTGTGCCGCGTTAGTGGATTCACTGTTCACAGCTTAGAATCATTTCTATGGTTTTAACATTTGAGTAGCATAACTTAACATACTTAAACATGGAAGTTTGGGAAAGATATGACCATGCAGTTTGGTAATGCTAATAATAGTGGGAGACTTGCTTGACAGTATTCCCATTATTACTCGCGGCATTACCAAACTGCTTCTTGCTTTACAATGTTAAAATACAAGTTTATCTTTCTCAATCTCCTGAAAATCAAATATTTTCACCAAAAAAATCTTACAAAAGTCACCTGTCCATCAGAAATCTGGCAACATACGCTTCAGTAGGAAGCCCTGTGTGTGTCTTCAGAGCATGCCATCTTGAAAAAGAATCACCAAGACACACTCTTGAGCCGTTTTTCTCCTTTTCTCATAAACCTCAAAAGGAGATTTTCTTTTGCCATTACCTGTTTTTTGCGATCGGTTCCAGCGGAGCAACAATGCATAAAAGCCGGGGATAGCACCGGAGCTACATAAACACTGTCTACGCATGCACAGCAAATGGAACGTGCGTGCATAACGCACGCACGGAGTCCTATGTTTTTGAGTTTAGCCCTCAGTGTTTTACTTTAGCCCTGCTGCTTAATCTTCTCAGAGCATAATTTTATATTTTAAGACTTGGCTTCATTATTAAGGGAGCAAATCATCTACTTCATCAATGTATGAGTTTTTATTCCTACAGTACATCTACTACATAAGTAGGTGCTTGACTATTACTGCCTTACAGGAAGTAGATTTACAAGGAAAAGAAGGAGCTTGTATTACTATAATTAGTAAACAAAGTTCGATTTAGTTGAGTAAGTAAATGCAGCATTGTTTGATCACTGAATGTCAGTCACGGTACATCACTGCAAAGCAACAAATTAAGGATAAACAGTGCTGTGCTTTAGTCCAGAGTCTTGAAACACACTGTTTGTACAGTTTGTAAAGGTCTGTTACAACGACACTGCATCGATTGTCCTCACAATGACAACTCAGGGTTTCCTCACTGCAGTGGCAACTGGTAACCTCAGCTTTGAGCTCAGAGCAGTTTGTTTTGACATGTTGCAGAAATATGAGGCATTGTCTGTGGTTGCAAAGTGCCATAAAAGAAGAACATCTGTAGTAATGATGGCATGTTTGTATCCTCCTGCACTACAATTCCTCTTTTCTTTCTGCTGCTCTCTTTAATCTGTACATCTGTCTGTTCTGACTATGCATGCCATTACAACAAAGGCTGCTGGTGCTTTGAACAGTTTGTTTCCCATGCCATCACAGGCATACACACGTGGACAAAAAGGTTGGTACCCTTCGGTCAATGAAAGAAAAACTCACAATGGTCACAGAAAAACTTTATTCTGACAAAAGTAATAATAAATAAAAATTCTATGAATGTTAACCAATGAAAGTCAGACATTGCTTTTGTTATGAGAATTTTATTATTATAATTCTGTATATTGTTTATAGTTAGTAGGTGCTCATAGTTCTCTACAGGTCATGTCAAATCATGTAATGTCCTCTATGTTATTCCAAGCATGGTGTAGACATAACTAGATAGACATGGGTTGCCATGGTACTTTTGCACCTGGAGCTGGGGCCTTGAGGGGAGTGTGTATGCAAGATACGCCTCCCACTGACAGCCCCCACTGGTTGATATAAAATGTAATGTTTTGTTTACTTAGGTAAGCAAAACGCACTATGTACCTTTTGTATATATCTGTGTAATTTGCTTCCCTTGCAAGGAATAAAACCTGGCCTTTCGCTTTTATAATATAATCTGTCTCCGTGTCTCTCTGGATAATATAAGGATATAGAATTCTTTTAACATATAGAATTCTTATAACATTTGGTGCCGTGACCCGGATCTCAATATTCGTGGTTTCTCATGCAAAGAGGTGAACTGACGTGCACGGAGAAATGCAAAAACAAAGCATTTCTTGTAAGTCCCAAGCTGTGCTATTTAGCAGTAAAGGGCCAGATATCCCCTCTGTGTTTGTGAACACGATGACGAGATCTGGACTGAGAAAAAGAGAAGAGCAGAGAGACGAGAGAACAGAACAGACAGTCTGGCTGCGGAACAACTGGACGATTGGACTAAAAATTCAGGTAAACAGCTGTTTAATTTATTTTTGGTGTGTGTGTGTGTGTGTGTGAGTTTGTAATTACCAAAACTTCCGGAAGTAGTAGTTTTGGAAATCTGGCGTGTGCTGAGCGGGCTGCATGTATTTACATCACCAATAGTTGATGTTTTTCCATGAGGCTGGCCAGCATAGGAGATTCTTAAACGCTGATACGCTTTGTCGAGACCCTGCCTATATGGTTTATGGTGAGATTGTAAACGGGATATTCTGATTTAATCTGTGTTAAAGCTTGTTGTCTTGCTGGATTTTAGTTTGATAGATACCTTATGCTTTGTAAGTCTTCAGGTGTTTCTTGAAACTGACTCGTGCGTTTAGTTCATTTGGCCGTGACAAGTGCGAACCTCTATGCGAGATAGAGCACCTGATTACAAGAAGGGGTATGGGGTCTAGAGAGCTTGTCTAGAGAGCACAGGAATTTATCTTAGATTAATAATCACGTATTGTAATACGCCACAATCGAACTGCCTTGCATAGCTAGTATTGTTGGTTTTAATGGTGCGTTGTACGCACAGGAAAACTCGAGCTGACTCTTTAATCGAGACCCTGCCGAAACCTATGGTTAATGGTGAGATTGGAGTCCAGTCGCGTTGGACGTGACGTATAGGAAGACGTACGTATAGTGTTCACTGCATGTGAAGCGGTGATTTTTAAAAGCCCACGAGAGCTTTTGCTGAAAAATGTTCACTGCTGGTGACGCGGTGAGTTAGAGAAAAAAGGAAAATAGCCCACTGAAAGTGACGGGGCTTATACTGAGAATTGTTGACAATACTGAGAATTGTTGACCTAAAAAGTTAAAGATAAAAGGTGTGTTTGAGAGAATAAATGTGTTATGAATGGGCCATTGTTGAATGAAGAATGAGTCTAATGATGTGAATCAGAACAATGGTAATGTTTTTGTTTAAAGAAAGTTTGAACAACATGAGAGAGAAAGGTAGCTTCCATAAGTTATTTTTCTAGTTTGAGAAAAACAGAGAAGCAGAGAAGAGATTTTGAAAGAAGTACACACATGTACTTCAAAACACTAATCATTTGTATTTTGTTTAAATGTTTCTGGAGCCTCTAGGTCTCGGCCTCCCTCCCTCCGGAAAACAGTGCTCTCTCCAACCTTCCTCTGCCCCTCCCACCTGCTCCTTTTCGGCTGAAAAAAGCTGCAGACAGACGAGCAACAGCAACACGGAAGCGGTAAGTTAAACAAATTCACACTAACGTTTATTTGTTTTAAATTTTGATCTATTGAGATTGACCAAAAAGGTATTTGTAAAGTGTGTTTGCAAATTGGATGAAACTTGAAATTAATATGAATGTAATGTATTTCTCTGAGGAAAAATGCACAATTGAGAGCGAGGTGGAGCGTGACAGACGAGAGGGCACTGAGAGGAGGAGGAGGAGGTCGAAACTGGGTCCAGACGAGAGACGAGGAGAATGACCTCATGAACTGACCGCTTCAACTAACAGGTCAGGTACATAAACACATAAAGACACATAAACACATGTAAATACAGACACACAGACACAAACACGGACACATGAGACACACATCTACAGAGGAGGATGTGATTTTGGTTTATGAGAGAAAATAATGAGTATTCTGTTAAAGAACAGAGTTGGTTTTGTATTTTATGTGACATAGAAATGTGAACATTAAAGGTTTAAAGAAGTTAAAGATCCAACACTTGAATCTAAAATAAAATTAGTGATTGATGTTTTGCTAAACAGTTTTGTGTATCTATTTAGTACAAGAACTAATAGAGGTCCTTAATATCAGTGTGGTTCAAACACACGGTATAACGCCAATAAAAGAATGAAAATGAGTACTTTGTAATTTAAATATGTTTTAAAGTTGAATTGCGCAGAGTAAGTTTATAAAGATAATATAACGTTATAGTTATGGGCCATAAGCTCATATTTAAAAGAAAACAAGGTTACAAGAATCTAAATAAAGAAAAGTGAAACATTTAATGTATTTCTCTGGTTTGGTTCTAACAAAGTGTGAAAATGGAGAAAGTGGATTGCTTTTCAACCATGCTTCAACAGAATTATTTTAAAAAATAAACTCATGGAACAGGCTAGACAAAATTGTTGGTACCCCTAACTTAATATTTTGTTGCACAACCTTTTGAGGCTATCACTGCAATCAGGCGACTCCTGTAACTGTCAATGAGACTTCTGCACCTCTCAGCAGGTATTTTGGCCCACTCCCTGCGAGCAAACTGCTCCAGTTGTTTCCGGTTTGAAGGGTGTCTTTTCCAGACGGCATGTTTCAGCTCCTTCCAAAGATGCTCAATAGGATTGAGGTCAGGGCTCATAGAAGGCCACTTTAGAATAGTCCAATGTTTTCCTCTTAACCATTCTTGGGTGTTTTTAGCTGTGTTTTGGGTCATTGTCCTGTTGCAAGACCCATGACCTGCGACTGAGACCAAGCTGTCTGACACTGGCCAGCACATTTCTCTCTAGAATCCCTTGATAGTCTTCAGATTTCATTGTACCCTGCACAGATTCAAGACACCCTGTGCCAGATGCAGCAAAGCAGCCCCAGAACATAACAGAGCCTCCTCCATGTTTGACACTAGGGACAGTGTTCTTTTCTTGATATGCTTCATTTTTCCGTCTGTGAACATAAAGCTGATGTGCCTTGGCAAAAGTTCCATTTTTGTCTCATCTGTCCATAGGACATTCTCCCAGAAGCTTTGTGGCTTGTCAACATGTAGTTTGGCATATTCCAGTCTAGCTTTTTTATGATTTGTTTTCAACAATGGTGTCCTCCTTGGTCGTCTCCCATGTAGTCCACTTTGGCTCAAACAACGACGGATGGTGCGATCTGACACTGATGTTCCTTGAGCATGGAGTTCACCTTGGATCTCTTTAGAAGTCTTTCTGGGCTCTTTTGTTACCATTCGGATTATCCGTCTCTTTGATTTCAATTTTCCTCCTGCCACGTCCAGGAGGTTGGCTACAGTCCCATGGATCTTAAATTTCTGAATAATATGTGCAACTGTAGTCACAGGAACATCTAGCTGCTTGGAGATGGTCTTATAGCCTTTACCTTTATCATGCTTGTCTATAATTTTCTTTCTATTCTCCTGCGACAACTCTTTCCTTCTCTTCCTCTGGTCCATGTTGAGTGTGGTACACACCATGTCACCAGACAACACAGTGACTACCTGAAGCCCTATAAATAGGCCCACTGACTGATTACAAGATTGTACACACCTGTGATGCTAATTAGTGCACACACCTTGAATTAACATGTCCATTTGGTCACATTATTTACAGTCTTTTCTAGGGGTACCATCAATTTTGTCTAGGCCTGTTCCACGAGTTTATTTTTTAAAATAATTATTATTAATTTTGTCAGAATAAAGTTTTTTCTGTGACCATTGTGAGTTTTTCTTTCATTGGCCGAAGGGTACCAACATTTTTGTCCAGGTGTGCAGATCAAAGCAAGCTGGTGGTGCTGTGGCCATGTTTTCTGAACTAATATGAACTTCTGAAAATACAAGTTGTGCATGGAAGAATGTCAACTATATATTTTCCCTACAATACTACAAATCAACAACATTTAATTCACAAATGCACAAAACCACCTGTGCAACTGCCCCAAGGTCAAAGTCTGTTATATTGTCCCCAGGCTTAGGACAGAGTCCACAGTATACAGTAATCTGTAGATCCATGTGCAGCAGCTGGTAGGATAGACATAAAAGCCATTTGACCAAATGACATTAGCAGTATACCTGTCCCATTGACCTGGACTCAGGCACAAATCCCTGCCTTCAGAATCTTTCATCTGAAAAACAAATCTGTGCATCAATTTATTCTCCATACACTAACTTTTTGAAAAGGCACATCTAAGACAGCTGTGTGTGTGGTCTCTGATTACTTACTCTACTTTTACTCAAGGATGTGTCTTTTTGATGCACACTGAGGACTTTTCAGTGCAAAGAGATGAACAATGATTGCACCTTTTATATAGTATGTCATAGCAGTGTTTGTATTTTAAATGGTACATTGTAATTTTAAATGGTACATTTTTGTAGCCTTTTAAAGCTCCACCTCGTTTGATGTGCCTCACAGGGACAGGAATAACTCCAGTGCCCACACAGATTTATTATGGTGGAGTCAAGGCCCATGCAGTTCAGAGTGAGAAACCCCTGCCTGACCTCCGTTATGGAGTGGATCGATGGTCATCATCCTGTGTGTGATGATGAACGCATCGATATCAATCACCCTACCAGCAGCTCAGCCATCCTAATGGGTTCCACTGTGGAGCTACTAGATCTCTCTGAGTGGAGCCCAGGGACGAGACTAACAACAGATACAGGAAAAAACGCCAACATCCAAATCTTATCAGACATGAAAGATGTTATTTAATTTGAATTTGGCTGCATTTACATATGTAGCACAAGCTCACTTACAAAGACTTTTCAAGGCAACAAAAGACTTAATTTTTTCTTTTTGCTGTCCAACAACATAATCGATGTTTAAATTATTTTTCTAGATGTTTGAGGTCAGAATTATGTGCCAAAGTACAATCATGTCAGGATCCCTGTCTTTTCCCTGAGTTCTCCTGTTTGTCTCCTCTCCCTTCTGTGTCTGTCTGTGTGGAGCTGGGCAGAGTCCCTGAAGCCTGCGTTCACTCAACCACACCTGCAGCTCATCAGACTCAATCACCACTCACCTGCTCCAGTACAAGAACCTTCTTCAGGCCTCCATTCTTTGCCAGTTTGTCTGTTACCTTTTGTGGTACACAATGTGGCGCAAATCTTTTCAAGTTAGGATTTTCTTGTGTGTGGAAACTTACCTTAATACCTACCTTTTGTCTTTGTATAGGACTCCATCCCAGTTTCCGGCACCTGCTTGGCCGACTCCTTTGTTCTACAGTCCACTATCTCATGAATCTTTATCTTCTACTCCTGTTCATTTTAATAAAAATTTGAACTGCCATTCAGTCTTGGTGCATGGTTGCTGCTGTTACTCACCATCCCTGAGGCATGTCCAGACTACAGCCAGGAAAAAGTTAGCAGCTGACAAGCACCTCAGTACCATTCAGGTCAGTCTGTTTGGTTATCATCAAAACGATCATAAATGACAAACACGGTAACAAATTAACAGGTTTTGTAACTTTTGTGTCAAGTGTTTTGACCAAACTCAACGGGCTTTGTGAGAAATGCAATAACTATATATTTACAGAGTTAGGAGGTTGGCAATACAGATTTGATCATTTCAATACATTTTTATGATCTCAAATTATTTTAAGACCATCACCACAAAGTAATCAGAAACAAACCTTTAACTTAAAAATTGGAGTTTGCAAATAAATCTATAGAGCGTAACAGAACTCAGAAGAAACAAAAATCAAAAGAATAAATTAAACCAAAGGCAAGGTATTTTATTTTTTTTTTTATCAGTTATCCTGTCTGTATTTGCAATTAAGTAGTCTTGGTTATTTTGTCTCTCAACGATTTGTTTTTCACCATTCGGGGCGTTCTTATACGTTAAATAACTTAAGTTTAACAAAAAATGAATAAAAAGATGCAAGTCCCTGTATTCTGGTGCATTTGAGATGGCATCATGAAGTTTTTAGGAGCTTAACACTAGAGCACATACTACACACTCAAACTATTTATAAATGATTAAAAATGACACCTGGAAAGTTAAGGTCTGGTTTGTTTAACCTCCTGTTGAGATGTGTTGTAGTGAAGCAGTGTCTTTGATTAGTTCTGTTGCTCTGTCCTTTTTCTGCTGGGGATGTTTACTCCTAACTCCAGCTAATACAGCTGACTGAGATAAGATTGTCTTTTAAAAACAACTTCTTACCTGTTACTTTCACCTCTCACATTATTATAACATTTGTTTTACCAGTTTTAAACAGTAAAGCTTTTATGGTTCATTTGTGAGAAAATCAATCAATTACAGCCAAAGTTACTGAACAGTAGGACACGCTATCACTGTATTTCAAATCATTCTCATCATTTTCTTATGAATCCTCTTCTGGTGTATATCTGAGCCAGTAACATGAAGTATTTAGTTTTTTAAGTAGAATGTTCAGCGAGCATGCCATCATACAACGAGCGTGTCTAGGGAGAGGGAACTCTGGGCGTCTTTGCTTAGACTGCTGCCCCCTCAACTTGGCCCCGGAGAAGCGGAAGAAGATAAATGGATGGAAAACAGGAAATGGATATAAAAAGATATCCAAGGAAATGAGAATGCCAGTCAACAGTGTTGAAACTCAGATGGATTTCAAGATGGCGCCTGTGTTCGGCATTGCCTCTGCTCCCTCTGTGTTATCAAATGTAATTTTGGATTTTCTAGTGCTGTTTGTTGCTTTGTCAGCCCTTACAACTAGTAGCTGTGTCTCAGCTACTTTTAAATATGATCGACACACGTTATTCCGAATTAATGAGCAGATGAAAGACTTGTGTGTTACCTGGGCCAGGTACGCAGAGTTTTTCCCTCCAGTTTTTGAGTGCTCCACGTCATCACCGGAGTACCTGTTGCTAGCTAAGCCCCGCGGCAAGAGAAGGAAGCGGGGATCGAGGGCTGGAGTCAGGGCCAGGCTGAGGAAACACCGTGGGCAACTACCATGTCCGAGCGGCTCCGGATCTGTCTGGGACGAGCGGTGTCTGCGGTCGGTTCGGGTCCGTGAATCGGGTGGGAACTTGTCCGGAGCGTCTCCGTCCCTCCAATATGACCAGATTTTTCCGACTCGGCGGCTCCAAGATTTCCCTCTGCGTGAGCGTCCTGTTACATGTCGGGTCCTGTCACCGCTGCGCTGCCCTAATGGTCAGCGCGCACCGGCCTTGGATCTGGCACAACCGACTCGGATTGCTCTACTCAACGCTCGCTCCATTGCAAACAAGGCCTTCTTCCTCAGCGAATTCTTCTCAAAGGAACACCTTGACTTTATGTTTTTAACAGAGACCTGGCAGCGTGAAATGGAGTACACTCATCTGAACGAGCTGTGCCCTCCGGACTGTTCTGTGTTTGGGACACCGCGGGTCTCGCGTCGAGGAGGCGGACTTGCACTCGTGTACCGGGACTGTTTCTGCTGCAGGTTGATGAACTCGGACTCTTTCGACTCCTTTGAGATGCAGATGACTAATGTTGGCAACAATGACTCATTTTATTGTATTGTAATTTACCGACCTCCTGGTCCTGGTCGCTTGTTTTTAGAGGATTTCTCTGAATTTCTATCCTCAATTATCAAACTTGAAAATGTTCTGATACTCGGGGATTTTAACCTCATATCGATGATGCTTCGTGTAATCTGGCATCTGAGTTTTTAACACTCACTGAAGCATTTCATTTTAAACAGCATGTCTCTGGTCCTACTCATACAAAAGGCCACACTTTGGATCTTGTTTTTTCTTTAGGCCTGAACATTGACCAGTTGAGTGTTACAGACATTAATGTGACAGACAACTGTTGTATATTTTTTAACTTGTCTTCCAATGTGGACTATCTTCCTTCCAAACCGATGTCACAAAGACACATCATAATGGATCCACAGCTGAGAAATGTTCGGAGTCATTTGACCCCAGGGTTTTTGATGGCTGTAGTGAGCCTGAATCTTTTATGCAGTCTTTTAATAACCACTGTTTGTCTGTTTTAAACAAGGTTACTCCGCTAAAAAGTAAACGCACCTTCCCTAAAAATCCCTGCCCTTGGATAAATGAGGAAATCTTATCTTGCAGGAGAAACTGTCGTAAAATAGAACGTTGAAATGCACAAGTTTGGAAGTCCACAGACTGCACCTGAAGGACCTCATCGTGTCACTAAATGATAAAATAAAACAGGCCAGATCTGCCTATTTCTCTATCTTCTCTAATCTTGTTGTTCTGAACAAGAAAAATCCTAAAGTCCTGTTTGACACAATATCAAGAATTGTCTCTCCTTCAGCTCCTCATGTACCAGTCCACTCAAAATCTGACTGCAACAGGTTTTTACATTCCTTTGTGAATAAGGTACATGATATAAGAACCTCTATAAACCCATCATCTGTAAACACATCTTGGGGTTTATCTTCTCAGTGCTCTTGGTCCACCTTCTCACCTGTCACTGAAGAGGATATTAAGGGTCTACTAAAAAAGGTGAAACCATCATCGAGCCCTCTAGATGTAATGCCAACTTCACTGCTTTTAAATGTATTTGATTTAGTTGGTCCATATGTTGTTAAACTGATCAACCTTTCTCTTTTAACTGGTTCTGTGCCCAGCTCTTTTAAACAAGCGGTCGTCAACCCCATTCTGAAGAAGCCCAATTTGGATTCTTTTGAACCAAACAACTACAGGCCAATCTCTAAATTGCCTTTTTTATCTAAAATCTTGGAGAGAGTGGTGGCGGAGCAGCTGACTGCGTTTCTTAATGAAAATAATTTTATAGATAAATTTCAGTCAGGCTTCCGAAAATGTGACAAATGAGACTGCCCTGCTGAAGATATCAAGTGACATTATGATGGCGGCTGACTCTGGGCAGTACTCTGTCTTGATCCTACTGGATTTATCGTCAGCTTTTGATACTCTGGACCATAATGTATTGTTAAAGCGTCTAAAATTGATCCAGAGAAACCCGTTTCATAAAACGCGCGGCCACTAAAATCGCACCCCTTGCGCAGAAAGATGCAAATCATTGTGTTTTAATCTAAATGGCCCCAAATTTGGTGAGTATCATCTAGACACGTGTGCCAACCAAAGTTGTGACTTTGTTGTTGATATCTTATCGGGTATGGGTGTGGCAAGCCTGTAACGAGGTGGCCATTTTTGTGAAAATAAAACGTCTCTTAACTCTCAAACGCCTTCTCGGATCGAGTTGGACCCAAAAAGGCGTTTGTGCACATTCATGACCTGAACACAAAAATATGTAAATAAAAGGGTTATCTTTAGAAATGGCTCTCCAGCGCCCCCTACAAACTTATAATGGGACCCAAGAATTTAGTTTGTCATAGAGACATGAAATTTGGTACACACATCTCTTATGTCATGACGAGCATAAAAGCCAATGACAACCACCCCCTATCTATAAATGTGTTGCCATAGCAACGTCCCAAATATTTGGAAAAAGTCAATGGGAAGTGAAAATTTTAGTTTGTCGTAGGGCAAATGAAACTTGGTACACACATCCAGCATGGGCTTATGAACAAAAAAGCCAATGGGGACCACACCCTATCATACACGGGAAGGCGGCCATTTTAAATTGAAGATGTGAACCAACTTAGAATACAACCTCTCTTTTAAAAAACAACAGAAAATAGCTGCTTCATTCCACAGACACCAAACTTGGGCAAAATGAGCTAAACACATGTGTGTAAAATAGACAGGCGTTTTTCTTGTCGTTTTTGCTCGAGTTATATATTTTTTTTATTATAATTTTTCTGCAAAATGATTTTCAATTTGACCCAGTAAACGTGCAACTAAAAGTCATTTTTATTGGTCCCAGACTTCAAGCCCGGCAAAGATTTATGTATTTGAAGTCCCCGAGGAAAACGAATGAAAAATGACTCAGTGGCGACCCCTAGAAAAGTCAAAATAATTGGTTCTATGGAAAATGAAAGTAAATTTTTCCAATGTAGAAATACAAAACTTGGTACATCCATAGGACACCTTAGGGCAAACAGAAAAGTTTATTACAGCCATACCGTAAACTCAACAGAAAATCTACTATGTTGGGTGGAATACATGACCACCTAAATCGTACACTTTGTGCTAAAGGGTTTTCATCTAAACAGCTCCAAATTTGCTTTAAAGCACGACATGCAATCCTCCGAATATATGTGTCCCCGCGGTCTCAATGGAGGCGAGGGCCTTTATCGCCGCTTGCGGCTTTAATTTTTATTATAATTGTTTATATTGTTTATAGTTACTGGGTGCTCATAGTTCTCTACAGGTCATGTCAAATCATGTCATGTCCTCCATGTTAGTCCAAGCATGGAGTAGACATAACTGCAGACATGGCTTGCCAGAGGACTTCTGCACCTGGAGCTGGGGCCTTGGAGGAGGGTGTATGAGAGATACACCTCCCACTGACAGCCCCCACTGCAGTAATATAAAATCTCATGTTTAATAAAACCTGGCCTTTCGCTTTTTATAATATAATCTGTCTCCGTGTCTCTCTGGATAATATAAGGATATAGAATTCTATAGAATTAATTTTGTAATATCATTCATATTCTCTGAAAATCACAAAACTTATGAGTACAACTATATATTTCCCTACAATATTACAATATTTTCTGATTACCTTTGCGTTGTGTTCTCTTCAAGCTGTTATAAGAATATAAATTATTAATGGGACAGTTAACTTGGCATAGTCTGCTATTCTTCTTATTTGCCATGTAGCCTATTCATTAATATGTGCGCTTTAATTGCTGCAATCTTTACTTTACATTATAGCCTTTAAGCGTGCCTTTGGGCACAAGTTCATATCACCACAATAAATGGTTGTATTTGGAAATTACTTGTTGCAGTGCTATTTGTGTGTTAACCATTGGTAATTGATTATTGATAAACCACAACAAATAGGAATATAGCTATTGGATACGTCATTTAATACATCATTGTAGTAACTCTATTAATAATAATAATAATAATAATACATTTGTATTCCACTTTACATTTGGAACAAATCTCAAAGTGCTACAGATTAAGATAATTAAAAAAATTCAAAATTGTAAAACAATAGTAAATCCAATCGTTAAAAGTCATATGTTTTCCTGAAAAGAAATGTTTTAAGTCCTTTTTAAAAAGTATCAAGTGCTTGAGGTGCCCTCAGATGGGCAGGTAGGGCATTCCAAATCCGAGGAGCGGCAGAACAGAAAGCCCGATCACCCATAGTGCTGAGCTTGGTCTTGGGAGAATAGAGGCGGTTTGAGTTTTTTGAACAGAGTGATAGAGTTGTAGTTGAAGGTGTAAGTAGTTCTTTCAGATAAGGGGGAGCATTTCCATTTTTTTTCCGATTTCCCCCCCTACTTATTAAGAAAAGTAATAAGTACAAACGGCAGACAACTTAAAGCAAATTTTGCTTTTATTTAAAAGCAAGACAAATGTAACCCCCATTTCTGGGATGAATAATAAATAAATGAACACCCTCTTGGTACTTGCGGCTGGGTAGCTCATATCTGGGGTCTAAGGTTTTAATCAAATTAATAAACCCAGTCTTCTCCACTGTATATATGGGTACCATGTCTTTGGCTATGTGCAAAGTGACCGCTTTAGTGATTGTTCTCCACCGTGCCCCTTTCCTGTCATATGCAGTGCCGTGTGAAAAGGATTCGGCTACAGTTAGCTGTTTTTTAGCTAAGGTTTGTTGGTCACTGCGGGTTTGTCCGTCTCGGAGAGACTGGCATTTTTCATATTCGGCTGGATGTCTCTGTTTCATGTGTTGGAATAGGTTTGTGGTGCTGCTGCCTTTGACTGCGATGGGCTTTAGGCAAATGTTGCAGCGTGAGGTCTCTTTATCCACGTCTGTCGCAGTAAACCCATACCAGTTCCAAACAACAGATGATTTTATTCCTTTCTTGGGAACAAACTTCTCACTTTCACCGTTAGCCATGTTGTCGCTTTCTGTTGCCGTTTTGTGTGTGCTATGATGTTGTTGTTGTCGCGTGCCGTACTGCTCTGCTATGTGAAACTAACGCTACGGAAGCTCCGGGGAGCCAAAAATGTGCCGTTACACAAAAACTCGATTTACTTATTTTTAAATCGCCCGCCACAAAAAAATCGAATTAATTCATTCAATCGATTTTTCGCCCAGGCCTAGTGTGATCGTATTTACGAACTCTCAACAGGATCCTTGCTGCACTATTCTGAACATACTGCAGTCTCTGCAAACTTTTGTTAGGGATCCCGATGAGAAGTGCATTACAGTAATCCAGCCTGGAGGAGACAAAGGCGTGGACCAGCTTTTCAGCATCTGCTAAGGTTAGTGTTGGACGAAGTTTTGCAATATTTCTGAGATGGTAGAAAGATGTCTTGCAGAGGTTTTTGATATGGGCTTCAAAGCTGAGTTGTGGGTCAAATGTTACACCAAGATTGGTGACAGTTGTGGAGAGGGGAATGTCCTGACCAGAGATAGTTATGCCAGTTATGGAGGAAGACTGTGTTTGATGTGGTGTGCCAACAAGAACTGCCTCAGTTTTAGAGCTGTTTAACTGGAGGAAGTTGTGCTTCATCCAGACCCTTATCTCCTCCAGACCATAGATAGTATAATTATGGATGATATCCGCCCATTGGTCCCCTATTCACCAATATTGTCATTACGAATGGGCAATAAAATGGCCGTTACATCCGGGCTTTTCGGGTTTTACTCCATAGTAAAACAATAGTTTTTAGATAGCATAAACCAACGTAATTTTCAAAAATTCACCCCCCCCAGAGTTGTCGCGTAGTAAAAACTTAGCTCTAGAGACCGGAGCCATCTTTTGTACCAGGCTGTAAACATGATTTTTACACTTGTAAAGTCGCCATTGGGTTTCTCCTTATATTTCCGCTTTTGGAGCCTGCCCTCTGGTGGACGGAGTTATATCGCTGTATTTTGCTGTAAAATCACCGTATGGCGGCGCCCTTACACGAGGACCATTTAAGAGGTACCATGGGAGAGGCTTGCTCCAGACAGGCAGAGTGTTGAAGACAGAGATGATGTTGGTGAGGTGCACCAGAGGTGTGTGTTTCTGATTTCATGTACAGTTGTGTGTCATCGGCATAGCAGTGAAATGAGACTCCATATCGGCTATGGCTACTGATGAAGAGAATGGGGTCAAGGACTGACCCCTGAGGGACACCGCTGGTAACTGTGTGTTGCTGAGACCTTGCACTTCCAAGTGAAATGTACTATGTTCTGTTAGTGAGGTACGATTTAAACCAGTTTAGCGCAGTGTCAGTGAGTACAGTGGTTTGATGCAGCCGGTTAAGGAGTATGCCATGATCCACTGTATCAAAAGCAATATATATATATATATATATATATATATATATATATATATATATATATATATATACATACACATTTAATGGCTCTTAGGCATGAGATTGGTCAATCGTACCTATTTCACTGACCCAGTACTCTCAGTTGTAAAACATAAATCTTACAAACATCTGTTACATCTTAATAAATTAGTGATGGGTCTGGTCGTAAACGAGCTGCTTCAAAGAGCGGCTCTTTTAAGTGAACATTGGGAGTTGGTTCCTGTCCGCGAGTTGTTCTGTTTTTTTTCTTTATTTTTGTAAAGCAATTCAAGGCAGAATGATATGATAATCTCAGCACTACAGCTGCTTCCTGCGGTGAGTCGACTGAATGCTATGTGCTGCTGTCTAACCAATCATGTGAGGACAGACCAAGATCATCCCACAGAGAGGGGCGGGGGTGTGATAATACACAGTTGCTCTGAACAGGATGGAGGGAGGGGAGAAGGAGAGAGGAGTGCACTAATACCTAAGTGACAGTAGGAAAAGAAGCAGTATTTAGATGCATTACTGTAAAAACACAAAGACAGAATGCAGAATTTGCAAGATTAAGGCATCATATCAAGCAATTTATTGATTTAAAAAAAAAAATACTTTTGAATACTTAAGTTCAAAGGATGTATTGAATAAATTTAAGTGATACATACAGGCTACAAATTATTAAGTTAAAACAGCACTAATGAGAACTTGAAACCAGGCGAATAAACTGGCTGTTCTCTACTCAACCAACTAGATTGTACTCTGTACTGTACTATGGATACCGACTCAGGAATGGGGCCACCATCATTCACTTCTCCTACAAGGATAACATCAAGCTATACGCTAAGAGTGAGCGGGACATCGACTCACTGATCCACACCACCAGGATCTACAGCTCTGACATTGGGATGTCATTCGGGCTTGAGAAGTGTAGTCGAATGGTGACGAAGAGAGGGAAGGTAGTCCACACAGAAGGGGTCTCACTCCCAGAAGGAACAATAGCAGACATTGAGGATGGTTACAAGTACCTTGGAATACCACAGGCAAATGGCAACGTCTGACATCACCAAATATGTCTAACGCTAGCGCCAAACACACCAGTAACAACTGCAGACATTGTGGTGGTGGACAAACAGCAGAGGAAGGCCGTTGTGGTTGACGTGGCAAAACCAAGTGATGGCAACATCAGGAAAAAGGAACACGAGAAACTAGAGAAATAGCAAGGCCTCAAAGAAGAACTGGAGAAGGCCTGGAAAGTGAAGGCAACAGTGATACCTGTAACTGTAATTAAACAAATTATAATTAACATAATTCTAAATGAGAGCACAAGCGTACATGCAGTTTTGTGTGTGAGAATGATTTAAAAATACACACACACAAAAAAAATGCTCTAAAATTGAAATAGTATGCTCTTGAATAATAATATTTAATAAGATTTTTTTTTCCGAATCTGCCCCGTTTGTCTAAAACGATGGAGTTTTTAGTTTGAATCTGTTCTGTTTGGAGTGACTGTTTGTTATATTACATAACACTCAGATGCTAAACTGGGAGCAACAGTAAATTTTAGAGCTGGAGTTATTTTTTTATTTGGTGCAGTGTTCTCTGAGCTTCTGCCTCATATCAGACATGTCTCATTAAACTATAGTTTGTGTCGAGATCCAGTGCAGACAGAGCAGAAAACCTCAGAAAACCACAGTGTTGACAGAAAGAGTAGGGACTGACCTGAAAGTCATTGTTACATGAACAATACATATTTTATACAAATCAGTTTTCATATGTCTAGTGTATAAATTACATATTATAATAAATGTTACTTAATTTGTTAAATAACAGTTGAATTTGGGATGTGGGAGGGGCCTAGTGTCACCAGTAAGAGGCTTTATGCCTAGACCTGAGCACCCATTTTGCACTTTGCTTAACGTCTGTTGTTAAAATGTCTGTAAAATAATGTCAGCCTTGATTTGTTTGTATCAATTTCCCGTTTTGTCTTTCTTCTTTTTCTACAGTGCATTATTAAAGAAACATTCTCAGGCTGTGACGTGATGTAACCCCAGAGCGACACTATTGTCTGTAGTGTTACCTCAGAGCCTCACTCTGTGTCCAGGCTGCTCTTAGTTTCTCTAGTATTCAGTCCAGTGAAAATACACTGTATTCCTTTTTTGTTTTGTAGCACAAAACACATATAAGCACATATTTGCCTAAATCATATTGATCATTTCAACTGAGAGAATGTTAACTAACAAAGTGGAAAAATCAGGTCATGATGGCGCAGTGTTATGAGCCCAAAACTCCATCAGTAGTTGTTGCAGTGTTCAAAGATTGACCGGTAAATCACAACCAACTTGTTAATCCGTAAACCTCCTCTTTGTTCTTCCTCTAGGTCTGGTAGCTCTATCATGCCGTATTCAAAATACTTTACACATGTGTCACGGCCCCTCCTCTGCCTGGCAGGGGCGGTTCCTCCTGTTGGCAGAGGAGGGTCGTGAGTAATTGGAGCCACCTGGGCTCAGGTATTTAAACCACTAGTTACCCTTCTTCTGTCTCTCTCAGCTCTCTCTCAGCTCTCTCTCAGCTACACCAGGTATGGTTTGGTTAGTTATGTTGTGTTGTGGTTCTTTTTAGGTTTGCACTCAGTCCATGTTACACATACAGATTCACACATCCAGGCACCCTACATACACCACTGATTCAGACATACTCACACCCCATGCCTTTTCTTTGTCAAAGTTATTGATTTGAGTTTAATTAATAAATACTTTTTGATTGGCCTACCCTTGTTGTTTGTGTCCCCTCATTATTTGCCACAGGCTATGAGCCGGCCTGTGACACATGGAACAAAAACAAATGACATATTTTATAGAAATTGTATGAAGAGTTGTCTACCTCAGTTTGTTTTCTATTGCTGGACTGAAATGCTGATGGAGCCACACAGACCGTTTCACACATTAACTCTGAGCAGCTGACCTTCTGTTTCACAGCATTCATCTTTAATCCACCGCTCGCTGCTCTAACACTATTTTTAAATCCACATCAGGACAAGGAGAACTCGCACGGTGCTCCACAGGGGGACACTTCACTCTAATGTCACTTACACAGCCTCGGAGCTAAGATGTGATTAATCAAAACCTCTAGGACACACACATGACTCAGCATAAAAAAGAACAGAACAAAGAACAGAACTATACAGAACTTCACAGCCTCAGCCAAACACGAGTCTACTGCTTTTTGGACAGACGGATGAATGTAAAGTAGTTCTGTTGTTGAAACAATATCTAACTCTGTGATGGCACCACAGAGTTAGATTGGAAAAGGTGTTATTAACACATCAAACTATAAAATATTTCCTCACCCTGATGGAGGTTCTAAGGACAGAGGGTGTTTTTCTGAACAAATAAATGTTCCAAAATGATATCCTGCTTTGAATTCTTGTTCAATTAAAAATGTTTCAAAGATGGCATCTGGTTGTAGGTTTAGATTAGATTTAAAATTAAAAATATATTTTGATCACATAGCATTATTACAATGTTCAAAGGTATATCGAAGTCAATCTTCACGTGAGAAGCTACTAAATGAGAGCTCTGCTGAGATTAACAATGGGATGGAAATAATGTCAAAATAGGGAATGAAAGAAAGATAAACTTGAAGAAATTAAATAGAGCTTCTGGAGTTGACATCACACAACCCGAATTTATGCCATTGGCAGAAAAAAACACATCTGTACATTAAGCTACATTAGTTAAAACTAAACTGTAGAAAAGCATTGAGCCCATTTCCAAGAGAGTTAACAGTACATTTGTGTAACGTGTTGTCCCACTAACACTTATTTGTCTGTAAAACATTTAAACAGAAGAAAAAACAGAGAAATACCAATGATGTTAGCTTTTATTTTGCTGTAAATCAGACATACTAACAGAGAATACTTTTCACAGTCTATAATTAATATTCATGCCAAACAATGTCTTTATATAACAAAGAAAAATAAATAAAAACAGTGTTTGGTAAAATCTAAACTAAAGGACACACATGCTAATTAGCATAAATCAATAAAGCGAAGAGGCGTTGGGGCAATGAGGGAAAACATGAAGTTTTTCTCCTCAGAGAGGTGAAAAACAGACCATTTTTATCATGTTGCTAAAGAGAATATCTAGACAAGGGAAGGGTTTGTGGATCCTACCCTAACTCTGTTGTACAACCGCTTCAGACTCAGGTAACAAACAATAAAAAGTGCTTTTGTTTGTATCTCTTTACTTTATATTATCAGACCTGTACACCTTTTGAATTTTAACATCTTGCTGTTTTAGTAACTTTGGGGTAACAGCAGCAACAAGTAGCTAAAGCTAATAAAGCCTGTGTAATGTAGGTTTATGTGATCGAATTAGACAATTTTAATAAATAATAAAAAAATTTGAGCTGCAATTTTCTTTTTGCGTTTCATTCTGACACTGATTTGACATGAGTGAGAAGTCATGTGATTAGCAGCTCGCTATGAGCATCCCTCCCCGTACGTCTTTTCATTAGCTTGCGTTCCAGACTGAACTGGAGTTGTTTATCAATACAAAGTTCGCAAGGACTTGTGTTCTGGATCAATCAATCAATATTTATTTATATAACGCCTTCCAACAACCACAGATTGAACCAAGGTGCTTAACAACATCAATAATAAATAAACATATTTACAAATAGGTTTAAAAACACATTTACACAGAGCTGCCAACTCTCACGCTTTCGCTGTGTGACACACGGTTTTGCCTGTTTTCACACGCACTCACGCCACACATCACATTTCTCACGCAAAAAAAAAAAAAATCTAATCTTGAGGCGAGAATCGCTGAATCGCTCATTCCTTTTCAAACTCCCCGACCATAGATGGCGCTAATAAGCGTCCCTGAACCCTATGCGCTGCACCCTGAAGCAAGTAACAGAAGAAGAAGATACAAGAAATACAGCGGGGAAAACCAGGAAAACTACGAGAAGACGACTGGTGATGAAAATCTGAGCTCAACTGAGACTAGGTATGTTACAATGAAATGTCATCCTTGAGTACTTACGCTCTTAAACTTTACATCTTGAATTAAATCATTTGCTTGTGTGTTCGTTTGTGAACATGAGCGAATCAGCTGTCATAGCAGGAGAGCACCTTGTTAACCTCATAGTATAGGCTGCTGCATGTTCAAAACATCAGTTCCTAGCATTTATTCACATGGCATTTATCTTTTTATTAACAGGCCAGGGTGTTTTCAGTTGTGGGACTGAACAAAACCAAAAGAAGAACCAGCCTAGCATTGGATGGCACCTTGTCATCAATAATGACCATAAAGATGGCCAATTTGGAGCCCTGCTTTAAATGGGAGCCCCCCTCAGATATCATCAAGGCCTCCAAGAAGACCACAGGCCAGTATAACCATGCCCACAGATCATAGACAAGGACTTTACCAGCTTCTGATCTGTATTTGATACTAATTACGCCTCATTTTAAGTTATTTGTGTAATGTATTCATCTGTTTTATTACTTGAAAAAGTTGTACTGTTTAATAACATTTTTTGTTGCACTTTGTTTCTGATGGAACATGTGCTGGGAGGATTTGAATGAAGAATAATGTCCCTCCCTAACTAATCTTGTCATTTTTGGCTGAACATAAATCATTAAGTGCTCTTAAGAATACAATCATTCACAACATAGGCTAGGTTTCAGTTATACTGATATTTTGAATGAATGGTATAAGATAAGGTAATCCCTTTGTGGGACGAATAAAGGATTATCTTATCTTATACCATTCATTCAAAATATCAATCAACCTACCTAGGTTAAATCTTAAACACTGGTCTATGCATGAGGCTTTATTGTGGTCCATAGGCAGTCATTTAGATAGATAGATAGATTGTTTATTTAGCCACATGACAATGCCGGTGGAATTTGTTTTCGGTACAGTATGTTTAAGCTCTACATCATCATACACTTACAAACAACAAATAGACAATATACTTCACAACATGTAGCAATACAAGATACAGTGTTTACATAACCATGCCTAGTGTGTAAGAGGAGGGGCTAGACTAAAGAGAGTAGTTCAGAGTCCTAATAGCTATGGGGAAAAAGCTGTTTGTAAAGCGTTTGGTCTTGGCAGAGAGTGACCTGTAGCGCCTACGTGAAGGAAGAAGCTGAAAAAGGTGGTTCGCTGGATGTAGGGGGTCAGAGATGATTTTCTTTGCCTGCTTTACAGTCCGATATTTATAGAGGGAATCAACTGAAGGCAGTGGTTTTCCTATAATCTTGGATGCTTTGTTGACAATCTGCTGTAGTTTTTTCCTTGTTTGGCTGTCTGTGCTACCATACCATACTGTTATTGATGATGTAATGATGGACTCAATGATAGCGGAATAGAACAGAACAAGGAGCTGATGTCTGATCCGGTATTTTTTAAGCTGTCTGAGGAAGTAAAGTCTTTGTTGAGCTTTTGCAATGATTTGTTTAGCGTTAATTGTCCACTTCAGGTTATTGCTAATGTGTGTTCCTATAAATTTAAAGGATTTAGGCACAACAATAGTTTTCTGGTTGAATGTTCAGCTCAAGTGTAGAAGGCCCTACAAGTTTTGATGCCAAACATGAACCAGAATAAGTTCAGGTATTGCACATGGGTGCAAGTGGTCTTTAGCAGACCACCCAAAAATCCACTAGAATGCAGGAAATCACATCTACCTAATCCAAAATGTGCAAAAACCAGGCCCGTCGCGACAAGGCAAGCAAACCAAGCAATTGCTTGGGGCCCCGAGCTGGTCTTAGGCCCCAGGACAACGACCGGTTAAGAATAAATGCAACGACACTGTGTGAGCGCCCCTTTGATCGTCAATGCTGTAAAGTGCAATGACACTGTTATCGGGATCCCCCTCAAGGGGGCCCTTCTCAGTAGGCGCTGACAGCAGCCTGCCAACGTGATCTCTGCAGCCGGCAAAATACAAAACTTCCTCGGCAGTCATGAAGAGGAATTATGCTTCAGGAAGCCAGAAGAGAAAGAAGAGAAAGGAAGAGGAGGATAAGAAAAAACAAGATAGTGGTAAGTGATAAATTACACTGGATAAAATAGCTCTACTTGTCAGTCTTGTACAAATGGTGTAATTATGCAGCAGGTTAGGCTAGCAAAAATATGTTTATGTTAGCTAACGTTACCTGCCTGACGGCAAATGCTGCTTGTAACGAATAGTGCAATTTTTTTTTCGAATGGACGGAATATGGTTACTGTAATATGTTTTTTAACGGGATAAAGAAGACGCAGATCTGTTCCAGAATCACTGTTTATCGTATTTAATGACATGACATTGCTGTAGCTTTGTAATAGGTTTTGATGAAAGTGGCATAGCAAATAGCATGCTATACTTTTCCACCGTGATAATCTATTTACCAAATGGGGGTTAGGAAAGGAAAACCACACAATAAATTCCGTGCATCAAACATTAGCTTGGGATATTTTTAAGCAATGGTAAGCAGCTGTCTGCATCTCTTCCCCTCTAATACCAAAATATGGAAATGCTAACATTGCTAACGGTAAACTTTATAATAAGTAATAATACTGTTTGCTAACAGTTAAATGACAATTAACTAAAGATTAATTAACTATCAATTTACCATCTATTAATGATTGTTATTATAAAGTGTTACCATGTTTTCTTTCTCCCTCAAGGTGCTTTGCTTAAATTTCTCAGCCCTCAGGCTCTTCCTAAGGATACCTCCACTGATGAAGGTAGAGTGAATTTCTCTCACTGAGCTGTTAATAGTGACCTCTTTCAATATGCTAACAGTGAAATGGTAAAACGTACTCCACCGGTAATTTCAGATTTTTTTTTTCAATTATTTTTCCAGCTACACCATCAACTTCATCTTTAACATCAACAGATGCATCACTTCTTAGTGCTGATGTTTCCTCTATAGCACAAGGTACCACAAGCTCTATAATTATAGTTGATATCTTGCACAGCCCAGAGTTTAAACTGATAAGTGTGCCAGGGGTTCCGTTGTCCGGTAATTACCGGTCATTGGCCGGGAAAAAAATTAAATGTCCGACAAAATTAAATCTCTCCGGTCAAATTATCAGATTAAAAGTGCCTAATAACCCCGGCCCCGCCCCCCAACACAATCTGAATCGACCGTTTGAAAGTTTTTAAACAACATCGCATGTTGCATTTCAAATAAAGCGCACGCCTAACGGCTATAATATAGACCTAAACCACGAACTATTGAGAGACGTTTCAAATATGGCCAAGCCCAGGCAGACTAGCCTTAAAAGTT
Source organism: Perccottus glenii (assembly GCA_024416835.2). Taxonomy (NCBI): domain Eukaryota; kingdom Metazoa; phylum Chordata; class Actinopteri; order Gobiiformes; family Odontobutidae; genus Perccottus; species Perccottus glenii. The sequence continues at coordinate 5,686,944 of CM044557.2, forward strand.
TTTTTCAGAGGCCAGACGCGAAGGAGGATACTGAATCAGGAACGCCTGAAGCCTCAGATGTCCATAGCCAGACACCACCGGAGAAAAAGCCGAAGTGTAGGGCGTATCGGTCAGAATGGAGTGACAAGTTCCCATGGCTAAGATGTGAGGTAGTTGATGGTAATGAAAAAAATGTCCGGAAAACGAAACCTCTGCCGGTCACTTTGACCGGCACCATTTTTTTTCTAGCGGAAACTCTGAAGTGTGCTGTCATATTATTAGAAAAAAAAACAGTGCAAATCACTATTGAATTCCCACCAAACTGTGTAAATACCAGTCACTTTTGCCCATGGACAGTTCAGAATTTTTAATATACAGTAGTGCTTGTCAAATTTCTAGGTGTCAGACACTCACTGATGCATTCTGTACCTGAACATATGGATTATATTAATAAAAACATTATTTTTCCCCAGCTACACCGTCAATACCATCTCTCACAGTGGAAGACACTGCATCCAGAACAGAAATTGAGTCTGCACCACTTCCCAACACTGAGGTTTGCTCTACAGCTCAAGGTACCACAAGCACTGTCATTATAGCAGATGACCCTGCGCAGTGGCCAACAGTCCTGACTGATAGTGTGCGCTGTCAAATTGTTAAAAAAGGACCAGTACAAGTCACAAACATTGTTTTCCCCCAAAATTCTGAGAATCCACCTCGAAGATTCACAAATGACAATTACATGAGAAGCATGAAAAATGGTGAAAAAATTCTTTGATCATGGATGTTATATTCCATGAGCACAGACTCTGTGTTCTGTTTTGCCTGCACTTGAGATCAATTCATCTCTCTACACTTTTCCAGACCATGTAGCCACTTCCCCCTTTGACATGCTTAATTACATATACAGTGAGAAGCTACTGGATTTGTACAGTAATTTAAGCATTGCTTTGAGTCTACTCCTGACTATCCCTGTGTCAGTGGCCTCTGGTGAGAGGAGCTTTTCAGCTTTGAAGCTGATAAAAAATTACATGAGGTCCACCATGGGCCAAGAAAGGCTCACAGGATTGGCACTTATGTCAATTGAGCGTGATGTTCGCCAGTCTTTGGACATGGAGGACATTGTGATTGCCTTTGCAGAAAACAAGGCTCGCAAACAACAGTTTTAGATAATTTCCACATGTTTGTGAGAACTGAAAAATGTTAATGTGTGTGTGTGTGTGTGTGTGTCAACCCTCTCACATGGTACCTCTTAAATGGTCGTCGTGTAAGGGCGCCGCCATACGGTGATTTTACAGCGAAATACAGCGATATACCTCCGTCCACCAGAGGGCAGGCTCCAAAAGCGGAAATATAAAGAGAAACCCAATGGCGACTTTACAAGAGTAAAACTCATGTTTACAGCCTAGATGGCTCCGGTCTCTAGAGCTAAGTTTTTACTACGTGACAACTCTGGGGGGGGTGAATTTTTGAAAATTACGTTGGTTTATGCTATCTAAAAACTATTGTTTTACTATGGAGTAAAACCCGAAAAGCCCGGATGTAACGGCCATTTTATTGCCCATTCGTAATGACAATATTGGTGAATAGGGGACCAATGGGCGGATATCATCCATATTTATACTATCTATGGTGTGTGTGTGTGTGTGTGTGTATGTTGTATTTAGTTATTGTGCACTTTTTAATGTATATTTGATTTTATGGTACAGTGGTGTTTTTTGCAAATGTTCAATAGCTGAAAATGCTCAAATTTCAAATATTTTTTCAAGCAGTATTTGCATTGTAAACATTTTTTATTTACCGTATTTTTCGGACCATAAGACGCACTTTTTCTTCACCAAATAGTGGGAGGAAAAGTGCCTGCATCTTATGGTCCGAATAGAAGACCATAAGACGAGTTGCAGAGCGGCAGCGGGTCCCCCGGGACCTTCCGTGTCCCTAGAAACTGCATCATCCCTCCCCCGCCCCGTGTCCAGGCTTCTCAGTAGTCCACTGAGATACTGGCAGAGTGGCAGCGCCCCCCGCCCCCCGTGTCGCCTTGCCTCACCGTAGTGGCAGAGCGGCAGCGGGTCCTCCCTCACCTTCCTTACGGAAGCCGATGTGTGCAGGAAGGCGCGATGCTGCTGTACAGAGTATGTGAGAGGTGCTGAGTGGGAGCGGAGCTAGGAGCGGAGTTGTGTGATTTTGCCAGGTGCGAAAGCGGATTTTTTAAATGTTGGAGCGTTGTGATTTTCTCCCGCTCCGAAACGCTCCACTATCGCTCAATTACAAATCACGACTCTTAGTACTGCGTATTCGTTTTACACTACATGCATCTTCTGATCAGACACTGGTGTTATTAAAAAATAAATAAATAAAAAAATACCCTGGAGCGGAGCGAGGCGTATAAGGACGGAGTGGGGAGGAGCGAGAGCGGAAAATTGTACACCCAGAGCGGCGCTTGAGCGGAGTAATTATGAAATACTTTGAGCGTGGAGCGCAAATTCTTCCCGCCAGCTCCACATACTCTGCTGCTGTACTGTGTCACCGTATGCTATTGGAGGATAGCATGTAGTAGGCGGTGTTACAGTACACAGCAGTGCGCATGCCCTTCACTCCAGTCATATAATTCAAATATTATTCTGTTATACTTTATTAAATATTTTATTACACTATTTGGTTCAGAATATTTTTTTTCCTATTTTTCTCCTCTAAAAACCAGGTGCGTCTTATGGTCGGGTGCGTCTTATGGTCCGAAAAATACGGTATGTAGAGTATATGCAACAGCAGTATTTGCACTGTAAACCTTTTTTATTTATATAAAGTGTGGGTGAACTCAAACTGTATGGCTATGCTGTGGTTCCTGTAGGCTTTGCGTGTGTGCGGGGGGTTGGGTTGGGGGCGGGGGCTCCATGTCTATTTTGCTTGGGGCCCCCAAATTCCTTCAAACGGCCCTGGCAAAAAGCCATTTTAAATAAATAGGTTTTGAATTTGGCAGGGAGTACAGGACAGGTGTTATGTGCTCATGTTTACGACTGTTAGTTAGCAGTCGGGCAGCAGTGTTTTCCACAAGCTGCAAACGGTGAAGTCCAGTTTGGTTAACTCCCACATAGAGCGCATTGCAGTAGTCTATGTGGAAGCTAATAAACAGATAAATAATAAATAAATAAAGAAGCCATATTTTGATGTCCTCTAAGCATCTGTTGATGGACTGAAGACTATTAGGACAAGCAGGGACAACCAGAAGGTAAACCTGCAGGTCGTCTGCGTGCAGATGAAAGGACATAATAACTGCCCCTAACGGCAACATATACAAGGAAAATAAAACAGGACCCAAAATGGAACCTTGTGGCACACCAGAGGTCAAGGTGGCTGAGGAGGAGGAGAGGTCACCAATCCTAACAGAAAAAGTCCTCTCTGTTAAATACGACCTAAACCACTGCAGCACAGGTCCCTGAAGCCCACCCTGTTGTTCCAGACGTGTCAGGAGGACTGAGTGGTCCACGGTGTCAAATGCTGCCGTAAGATCCAACATTATGAGCAGCACTGGCTTTTTCTCATCAAGGGACAAGAGAATGTGGTTTTGTACTTTGAGAAGAGCGGACTCAGTGCTGTGTCGTGTCCTAAAGCCAGACTGAAACTTTTCAAAAATCTGATTGTTCTCCAGAAAAGACTGTAACTGTAAGAAAACAATCTTTTCCAAAACCTTGGATAGAAAAGGTAAATGGGACACAGGTCTAAAATTTGACAGAACAGTAGGATCAAGGTTGGTTTTGTTTAGCAGAGGCCTGACCACTGCGTGCTTGAATACAGTTGGTACAGAACCTGAACTCAGGCAGCTGTTTATAAATGAGAGGAGGCATGGGCCCACTGTGTTAAAAACCTGTTTAAGCATGTTAGATGGTATAATGTCCAGAGGACAGTTGGTCGGTCTCAGCCCCTGGACCACCTCAGAGAGGAGAGGGAGTGACACTGGCTCAAACACATTAAACACAGAGAGGACAGGAGAAGAGCACAAGTCAAAGCTGTTAGACATGTTCTTAATGCTCTGTCTAACAGAGGCTACTTTATCAACAAAATAATGGAGGTAATTACAGGTTGACATTGACGCCTGCTGTAGAGCATTACTAGATGGATTTATTACAGACTGAATTGTGTTGAATAGCACTCTAGGACAATATTGCGGGCTGCTTTGACAGCATTTTGATCATCTGTAAGACTGCCCCTCAATATACCCAGTGAAACATGTAACTTGTCCTTTTTCCACTTGCGCTCGGCCTGCCTGCACCTCCGTCTAAGGGCACGGGTGGTGTCATTAAGCCAAGGCTCTAGTTGAGTCCTGACAGCTCTGCACCTGTAAGGAGCAATGATGTTAAAAATCTCTGAGCAGGTGGAGTTAAAGAAGGAGATGAAGACTTCTGTGCAGAGTGGGAAGTCCACTTCGTCCTGAGAGTAAAGACTGGTGTTCATAAAGGCAGCAGCAAATTCTCCAGCTGTGGTGGAAGTGATGATGCGGCGGTGACCGGCTGGAGTAAGGGATTTTGCTGCAGGGACAGGGCCTTTGAATTCAAACATAACAGGAAGGTGGTCTGAAATGCAAATGTCAAATTTAACTTATTTCTGAGATTAATACAGTGAGTCCGTGAGAAATGATCAGGTCCAATGTGTGACCGAGCTGGTGTGTGGGAGCGTTCACTGATTGTGTCAGATCCAAAGACATCAGAAGGCTCTGAAAGTCATTGGACAGCTGACTTGATGGGCAGCAAACGTGAATATTAAAATCACCACAAATTAATAAACTGTCGTATTGTGTTTGTAATTCCGCAAGTAACTCGGAGAACTCCGGAAATTCTAAACTACTGTAGTTTTTAGATAGAAGCAGACAAAACTTTCAGTGTTGTTTAAAAACAGAAGCCAGACCACCACCACGACTCTCACTCGCAGCGTACTCAGGAAAGAATAGCCGGGAGGAAGGAACTCTGAGAAAGCGCTGTTATCACCTGGTTTTAGCCAGGTCTCCGTGAGCATGAGAAAATCCAGGTCGTGAGTGGAAATCAAGTCAAACCGACTGCAGAACGGCAATCCGTGGGTTTTCTATTCAGCAAACAGCCAGAAATATCCATACATAATGAAGCCAGGTAAGCCTTGAGTCTTAAGAGCACCCCTCCTCTTTTTCCACGTCTCCTATGCTTATTGTTGCGAGGCAACGCACAGAAAGGACGCAAAAGATAGGCTGGCACAGCGGCTAGCAGAGGTGGCAGCGTTTTTGAATGTCCATTTTTAACGAAATCAGTCAGATTGTTCACCGTATCCCGTATTTTTAGCAGAGTCAGGCATTTATACACCAATAGCGATGACACATTATTAGTGACAAACACAATAATTACAATAATGATCTAAACACTGTTCTTCGTGTTTTTGTCATCTGTTAACGTGTGATTTTGTGCCGCTGTCCGACTCTGGAGCATGCTCAGTATGCCCGACCTTAATAATAATAATAATAATCCAACAACAAACCACGTCCAATTTTGATTGCAGCCTCAATCAGAGTAAGGTGTTTACAGCAGTTTAAAACTCAGATTATAATCAGACTAATTAAAATACTGCTCTACTCTACTAAATAAAACTGCAAGCAGTGTCAAAAGGCTCTCATCCCCCTCGCAACCGCCAGGACTCAGCAACCTCGGGAATAACAATTGTGCAGGGGGCGCTGTTGGCCATAGGGGATTGTCCTCTTAAAGTTTTCTGCACAGGGGCCCAGGCTGGATGTGTGTGCCAAATTTCATTAAAATACAACAAACAAAATCCCTCCCCCATCACCATTCTTTTCAATCACAGATTTGAGGCGTAACCGTGCGTTACCTCAGCTGGCTCCTCTCAATGTGGAGGAGCAGCGGCTCTACTTTGAGCTCCTCTCGAGGTACCGAGAGCCGCCTGTATCTGGGATCTTGTTCTTTTGGTCATGACACAAAGCTAATGACCATAGGTGAGAGTAGAAACATAGATTAAACGGTAAATCGAGAGCTTTGTCTTACATTTCAGCTTCTTCTTTACCACAATAGATTGGTACATCGACCGCATCACTGCAGAAGCTGCACCGATCCGTCTGTCAATCTCACGTTCCCTCCTTCCCTCACTCGTGAATAAGACCCCAAGATAATTGAACTCCTCCACTTGAGGCAGGAGCTCTCCACCAACCTGGTGGAGACCCTTTTCCGACTGAGAACCATGGTCTCAGACTTGGAGGTGCTGATCCTCATCACAGCCGCTTCACACTTGGCTGCAAACCGTCCCAGTGCACGCTGAAGGTCCTGGCTTGATGGAGCCAACAGGACAACATCATCTGCAAAAAGCAGAGACGAGATCCTGTGGTTCCCAAACCAGACTCCCTCCGGCCCCTGGCTGCGCCTAGAAATCCTGTCCATAAAGATAATGAACAGGACCGGTGACAAAGGGCAGCCCTGCCGGAGTCCAACATGCACTGGGAACAGGTCTGACTTACTGCCGGCAATGCGAACCAAGCTCCTGCTCCGGTCGTACAGGGACCGAACAGCCCTTTGCAAAGGGCCCCGGACCCCATATTACCAGAGCACCCCCCACAGGGCGCCACGAGGGACACAGTCGAATGCCTTCTCCAGATCCACAAAACACGTGTGGACTGGTTGGGCAAACTCCCATAAACCCTCCAGCACCCTGGAGAGGGTATAGAGCTGGTCCAGTGTTCCACGACCAGGACGAAAACTGCATTGTTCCTCCTGAATCCGAGGTTCAACTATCGGGCGCATTCTCCTCTCCAGTACCCTGGCATAGACTTTCCCGGGAAAGCATAGACTTTCCCGGGGAGGCTGAGGAGTGTGATCCCTCTGTAGTTGGAACACACCCTCCGGTCCCCCTTCTTGAAAAGCGGGACCACCACCCCGGTCTGCCAGTCCAGAGGTACTGTCCCCGACCGCCACGCGATGTTGTAGAGGCGTGTCAACCAAGACAGCCCCACAACATCCAGAGACTTGAGGTACTCAGGGCGTATCTCATCCACCCCCCGGTGCCTTGCCATCGAGGAGCTTCCCAACTAACTTAGAGAATTTGGCCTGGGTGATGGACGAGTCCACCTCCGAGCCTTCGGCCTCTGCTTTCTCTGTGGAAGACGTGTCGGTGGGGTTGAGGAGATCCTCGAAGTATTCCTTCCACCGTCCAACAATATCCCCAGTTGAAGTCAGCAGGTTCCCACCTCCACTGTAAACAGTGTTGGCAGGGCACTGCTTCCGATAGTCCTTCTCCATGGCTTCACCAAACTCCTCCCAGATCCGAGTTTTTGCCTTCACAACTACCTGGGCTGCAGTCCGCTTGGCCTGCTGGTACCTATTACCCCTGGATATAAGCCTGCTTTACTCACATCCACCCTGTCAGATGATTCCGTCCTTTTAGATTTTGTTCTTTAGCGTACAGTCTACATTAAGCCGGAGCAGAGATGCTTGTACCAGATTATAGCTTAACAGCTAATTTCCATCTGTAGTCCTATATTGTACATGTTTTTAGTAGTAGGGGAAACCGGAGTACCCGGAGGAAACCTACGCAGACACAGGGAGAACATGCAAACGCCACACAGAAAGGCCCTGCCCTGGATGGGAATCGAACCCAGGACCTTCTTGCTGTGAGGCAGGCGTGCTAACCACTTTGCCACTGGGCCACTGGGCCCAGTAGAGTTGCTTGTGCAGCTTGTCGCTGCAATTCTGGTATGTTTTGGAATATATTTGGACCTTCTTATATTTACTCACTGTTCCCTCCGTCTGCCCAGAACCGCCTTTTGTCTCGCAGCTTGTGCCCTCCTGTCAGCCAGCCAGCTCCCAGCCTCCTCTGCCTGCTCGAGTTTTTGTTTTTCTAATAAACTGTGAACTTTATTCCTGGCTCAGGAATTTGGAGTTCACATAGCTAAAACCGTAACACTATTGAGCTCAAAATAGATGGGACATGCTGCAAAGATGGCCTGTCGGTGGCAAATCTCTTCAACAACTACTTCTTGAACTCAGTAAATTAAATGAAAGCCATATTTCAGAGGTATTAACAATGCAAAAACAGACAAAATAATACAATGTTGATTCAATTCACAAGCCAAAGACTACTGGGGTCTTGATAGCTCTCTTTTTAAAAAGCATAGCGCTATATTAACACCATCTATAACATACACTGTTAATAAATCAATTGAAGAAAATGCATTCTCTTCAAAACACCGGTCAAAACTCTGGTTTATAAATGATGTAGCATAAATGAAGTAACTACAGACCTATTAGCATATTGTCTAGTAGTCTCCAAAATTCTAGAGAAAGCCATAGCAGAGCAACTGACAGATCACTTATACAAAAATAATCTCTTACATTCTATGCAATTTGGTTTCCCAAAAAATATTTCCACAGAAACTGCCTGCTGCTACCTCACATAAAATATAACAGCTAGCCTGGACAGAGGGGGCATAGTGGGAGACGTATTTTTGGATTTACAAAAAGCCTTCGACATGGTAAACCCTTCTGTCCTCCTCTCCAAGCTTTTACAGTTAAATCTATCTGTTAATGTGCTGCAATGGTTACAATTGTATCTTTCAGATTGTGTACAATGTGTAAGAACAAAAAATAAGCTATAATAAGCCCTGCACAACAGGGGTCCCACAAAGGTCATTTTTGGGGCCTTTGTTGTTTAGTGTTTACATAAACGACCTTCCGGCTGTGTGCAAAGAGACAGACGTCATCATGTACGCAGATGATGCCGACATCGATGTACATTGGAAGATTATGGACCTAAAAATTATCCACTGCAATAAAAGTAATTATTCATTCATTCATTCATTTATTTTATACTGCTTTGTCCCGTTAGAGGTGACTGGAGCCTATCCCAGCAGCTTTGGGCCTTTAAAAAAAGTAATTAATGATTGCCTTAATTTTTCCTGCCTAACTCTAAACATTAAAAAACAAAAAAAACAATCAGTGAAATGTATTTTACTAAGATAAATAAACAATACTAATATACCTAAGTATTATATTTATGTAAATGGAACAAAATTATATATTGTAACTGAAACTAAATATTTAGGAGAAATTAAAAAAAAATATATAACAGAATTATGCAATGCCTTCAAATACAACCTTTACAAATTTTGCCGCATTCAAAACAATTGAAGCCTCAATGATGTATTTTTATGCCATGATCCTTCCACACATCCACTTACTGTATCTCCTGCTGGTCTCAGGCCAATGAGACCACACTCAAACCCCCAGATCCCTCCATAATCAGGCATTAAAAAGGTACTGGACAAAAAAAAATCTTTTCACTATCATCACTGCAATATCCTCAGCAAATACAAAATACGCAATTTTGACAATCAAATACTAAACTCAAATCTGCTATCTGTTTTTCAGAATAAATTCACCTCCATTGAAGAAATTTGTTCAACTGTTCTGAACAAATGATGGTCCACAGCCCACAGAAACTGTCATTCCTAAACATGCTCTTAAAACTATCAAACAATGGAACCAGCTCTGTAGATCTTCACACTTTCTCACAAAATAAAAAATAAAAAAACATTCTCCAAAATCAGCTGTGCCAGTATCAGCTAAACTAATGTAATCATTCACTCACCATTTTGTTTATTATGCACTGTATTAATATTGTATTTGTAGATGTTTTATTGATAAGTTGAGATATGATTTTAAGGAGCTAATATAAAGTATATACATTATAACCTACAGCCTATTATAAATTGATGCTGTTTTTTGTTATCCACTTATCAGACTGCCCTGTACTCAAGCAGCCACCAGACACCTCTTCTCTGCCAGATTATTCACCCAACTGATCAAAAGAACGTCCAGCTTTTCCAGACCAAGTGCTACCGGTTCCAGCTACTTGCTGCAGCTACCAGCTCCTTCCAGATGAGACCTGCAAGCTCCCTGGTCCTGCACTCCAGCTTCGGTCCAGTGTTCCACCCCTCAATGGCACTAAAACCTTTCTGTATTATGCATTTTAGTCCTGTGAACTGCCTGACAGAGTGTGCTTTTACACCAGTTCACGTCACAAAACAAGTGACTATTGGTCCACACGTGCGTTTCTTTTGGTTGTGTTTAGCCCTAGTACATAACACCAAGGTCCACTTCCTACCTTTGGTTTGCTGTTTGGTCCACTTTGCATTCTCACTTCATTCAACCGCACCAGAGTTTACTTTGTTACATTTCATAACACGGTGCATTAAATCACAAAAACCCTGGGGCTATTTTGGCTAAAAAGCTTGTCTTATAAAAGAATGACTTGGGTTGCTTTTTTAAAAGCATCTACTAAATCCAGCGAGCATTGGAGAAGATGGAGTTTGTTCCAAAGTTTTGGGGCGAACAGCAAGATAAGATCTGTCTTTGTGGGGTTTGAAGCGAGTGCGAGGGACCATCAACAGATTCTGCCCCGCAGATCTCCGGCTTCGGGCAGAGCTGTAGGGTTGGATCATTTCAGCGATATTGGGAGAAGCCTGTTCATGTAATGCTCTAAATGTCAGTACAAGAATTTAAAGGTTGATTCTATTCTATTAAAGCCAATGCAGAGATTTCAGGATTAGGTAATATGCTCTCTTCCGTTTGTGCGGGTCAGGAGCCTCGCAGCAGAATTTTGGACCAGATGCAGGCGGGTCAGCTGTTGTGTATTTAGACATGTGAATACGCTATTACAGTTAGTTGTGAGGAGACAAAAGTATGTATTATCATCTCTAGCTCATCTTTCGACAACATTAATCTGAGTTTAGAGATGTTGCGCAGTTGGAAGAAATGTCTTTGATGTTCCACAAAGACATTCGGTTTTGCCTAGATTTCTCAGGCTGGGTTTTGCAGAGCGGAACGAGACCTACAGTCAAGCCCGAAATTTATCATACCCACCGTCAAATTTTACTTGATTCAACCAGTACATTTTTTTCTTGATTGGAAATGACAGGCATTTTCCAGAAGATAATAAAGCAAAATGAAGCAAATAAATATTTGTCAGATTTTATTTTGCTTTTGAACAAAAAAATGGCATGTCCAAAATAATTCATAGCCTTTGCAAACTGTCACAGTCTATGGGCAAATCTAAAGTTTTAGAACCATTTCAAATAGTCCAAGCTGTTCTAAAGCATTTTAATTACCCTGATTCATTTGGAAAAGCTGTGACTGCGCATTGTGGCTGCTCACAGTCACAGCCTTTAAGGCCATATCGAAATGTTTTCAAGTTCCAGTGGCTACAGTGCAATGTATTATTAAAAAATATAAGACGCTCCACACTGTAGAAAATCTCAAAGGAAGTGGTCGGAGGCCAAAAGTGACACCTGTGCTGGTGGATAGGAGCGTGGTGAAAACGAATCCAAGGATTACCACAAAGGCCATCCTGGTGAATCTGGGCTCTGCTGGTGGCAACGTCTCAAGACAGTCCAACGGACACTGCACACTGCTGGGCTCCACCAACACAGACAAAGAAGAACACCACTTCAGATAATGTCACAAGTACACGATTGGAACAGGCCAAGGGACTCACTTTGCAGACCCCATGAAGCCGGACAGTTAAAAAGGGTTTATTTAACACAAAAGGCAGAAGTGCCAAATCCAAAACGTTTAGTTACAAACAAGGTTAAGGTCCAAACACAAAAACACTGGATTCGAAAACACCAACAATGTCACTATAACTTAATGCTACAAGATAAAGGTCTTCTTCAAAACATAAGCTCCACTCCAGACTTTAAACATACCAGTTCAGACATAGGGTTACAATTCAGGGACTTCACGCATAAGGGTTCAGACATGAGGTAACAATCCACGGAATAGAGGTGAGTGGTTCAGGGAATACAATCCAGAGAATTCACGCAACAATCCAGCAAAGGACAGGGGAAAACACACAGAACTTATAGGGAACACAATGAGGCACAGTTGGAACACATTAGGGTGGAGCAGGTAATCACAACGGAGGGAAAAGACAAGACAGGAAGTAAATCTGCCAGACAGACTGGGGGAAAGACTCTTCACAATAAAACACAGTAAATTAAATACATTACATAAACAGACTAGTTTGGGACATGACAGATAAGGCTCACAAAAGCCCACTTGGCTTTTGCAAATGCTCATCTGGGCAAAGACGGAGACTTTTGGTCTTGTGTTTTATGGTCAGATGAAACAAAAATTGAATTGTTTGGTCACAATGATGTATCCTTCATTTGGCATAAAAAAGGAAAAGCCTTCAACCCTACGGACACCATCTCTATTGTCAAACGTTTTTTAGCCAATAGACCAGGGAACCTAATCACAGTAAACGGTACAATGAAAAAGATTCTCAACAACATCAAGCAGTCTGCAGAGAAACTTGGTGTAGCAGATCAGCCCTCGGAATCCCCCACGGATTAACTGTCCTGTCTTTTCTATCATTGCCAGAGGCCTTCAGAGACAAGATTCAAGATTCAAGATTTTTATTCGTCACGTACAAAATTATATACAGCATATATAACCAGCAGTGAAATGTGAGTCAGGTCCGCTCCATGGACAGTGCAATTATTAGGAAAACACACAGATGAAAATATCCATAAATGTAGCTATGTAAGAATGAAATAAAAGTAAACAATAAAAAATATAAGAATAAAATCTAAAAAAATATAGAAAGTGTGTAATGTGGGAATAAATCTAGATCGCAAAATAATGTACATGAATGTAAACTGTAGACTTAAAATATTAAAAAATGTACAGGGATGTACAGTGTGCATATATGCATTTAGCTGTGGTCTTAAATATTAAGAATCACAGAAAGACAAGCTTGTATCTAAAGTCTGTAAATGTAAATGTAAATGTAAAGTCTGTAAATGTAAATGTAAAATGTAAAGTCTGGAAGAGGACTGGTTTAACACTGTTTTCTTTCATTCGTCCCCAGGGGCCTCCCCACGCTTCAGGCCTCGTGGAAACGGGCAAATTTTCTTTGTTGTAAGGATCGTGCCTGCTAACGAGTTAGCTTGACCGACAAGCATTCGCAGAAGCAAGTTTTTAACCAACACAGCAACAGCCGAGAACTCTTTCATGGACCATGCAATAACTTACACAACTTTTACACGGTACATGGAGATCGAGACCTGCTAGCTTGGACAGCAACAGGACGTTGTGCTCTCTCCCTGGACTGCAAACCCTCTGGACGAGACGTGCACGTGACGGCATCCTTGGTGTGTGGAACGCTTCATCAGTAAGCGACGAACTTTCTGGAGAACCTCCAGGATGCTCGGACCGCTGATAGTGACCCACCGAACCAGGCCAGCAGCCCGCTGACTACAGAGTAAGTCCTCACGTGAAACGCAGCCTTAGCGTCTGTAATCTGTCCAAACTCTAGCCCGAAGCCGCCATCTTCTTTTACTCGTTAAAAGCCCCTTTGTTAAGTTTCCATAATTTAGATTAACATGTCTAAACATTCCCTTGGTTCACAAACCCTCTGAAAGCAAATGTTTATCCCTGTGTTTATCCCATGTCTTGTTAATCCTTTTCCTCTCACCATCGTGTTATTCACTTATTGATTTGTGTAATCTTTAATAAAATCCCCTAAAAGACATTGTTTCTCTGTTTATATTAAGAAATGTTCAAAAACTAGGAGAATTATCTTCCTTTTGATTATTGAGACTAGATTAATTAAACAGTTTCTCTGGACCTGTCCTAAATCAGAGTGGTGCCCCCTTTCTAATCAGAAATTAATTCTAATAAATTAATATTAATATCTAAGCTAATTATTAAAATTATTAAAATTAATCTGATATATGTTTATGAAGATTACTTCATACGCTACATTGGCCTTGGGCACCAGTGGACATTTCAGTACGACGAGGACCCCAAACACACGGCTGAAGTGGTGAAGAAATGGTTAGCAGACAAAAACAATAACTTTTTCAATGGCCCCGCCAGAGTCCTGACTTGAATCCAAGTGTGAATCTGTGGCTGGAGCTAAAGATCAGGGTGACCCTCCAACCTGAAAGAGCTGGAGGTTATCACTAAAGAGGAAAGGGCAAAAATCCCAGTGGAGACAAAAAGCTGGTCAGCAATTATAGGAAGCGTTTGGTTGCTGTAATAGCCAATAAAATCTTTTCTATTAATTATTGAGAAGGGTATGAATAAGTTTGGACATGCCACTTTCTTTCTTTCTTTTCCACAACGATGCCTCTTGTACATCGTCTGATTAATTTGGAAGATGCATGTGTCATTTCCAACTAAGAAAAAACTTGCTGGTTGAAAAAAAGTAACTTTAACTCGAGATTTGCCAGGTTTGACTGATTTCGGGCTTAACTGTATGTTTTAGACAGACTGGGGTTTGCTTTTTGTGCCGAATAAGAATTTGAATGCAGTGGTGGACGAAGTACACAAATCAAGTACTTGAGTTAAAGTAAAGATACACTAGGTAAAATATTACTTCAGTAAAAGTAAAAGTACTCCCTTTTAACTTTCACTTGAGTAAAAGTACAATACAGTACTATAATGCCCTTATAATTTTTGTCAGTCTCTTGTCCCCTTTAGGCGCCAGGGTTTATTAAAAAAAATACAGATTTTTGAGATCCAAATTTCAAAAGGCTGTGGTTTGAAAATGATAAGAGATAGAGTCCTACTCTAAACTAGAAAAATGTCAGGTATGACCCAAAGTATTTAAGTAAATTCATTTTAAGCATCTAATTTGCATATAATTTGCATACCATGACATTATATATTGGCGGTTATGTTATTTACAGTACACACACACTAATGAACATATTATAATAGTTTTTTTTCTTATTCTGAAAAAAAAAATTATAACATTAATTTGTAAAAGCAACATTACCAAAATAAAGAATAACTACAACTTCTATTATACCATAACTAGTAAAACGTATGCAAATAGTTCTGAGAAATATACACATGTACTGTATGTGTGTGGTTGCAGTTAATTCATCATTTCTTATCCATCCATGAGGCATAGTTAGTAGTTTTTTTAGAGTGTGGGACCTCTCATAAAGCACAGCACACAGCCATCACTTTTATTACGATCGCTGCTTTGATTAGTGCATTCTCGCTGACTATGTTTACCCCTGCCTCTCCCTCCTCGACTGGGTAAAGTGTCAGGATGAATAACACGTATTTGTCCCAAACAACTGTCAATAGAAGCCGCATTATTCCCAAACTCCCTGTCACTACCGCGGCCACGGCAAGTACACCCGCCCCGGCTTCTATCACCTGTGCTAAAGGTAAAGCTGCAGGTGCTAAAGGTAAAGCTGCAGGTGCTAAAGGTAAAGCTGCAGGTGCTAAAGGTAAAGCTGCAGGTGCTAAAGGTAAAGTTGCAGGTGCTAAAGGTAAAGCAGCAGGTGCTAAAGGTAAAGCTGCAGGTGCTAAAGGTAAAGCAGCAGGTGCTAAAGGTAAAGCTGCAGGTGCTAAAGGTAAAGCTGCAGGTGCTAAAGGTAAAGCTGCAGGTGCTAAAGGTAAAGCTGCAGGTGCTAAAGGTAAAGCAGCAGGTGCTAAAGGTAAAGCTGCAGATGCTAAAGGTAAAGCTGCAGGTGCTAAAGGTAAAGCTGCAGGTGCTAAAGGTAAAGCTGCAGGTGCTAAAGGTAAAGCTGCAGGTGCTAAAGGTAAAGCTGCAGATGCTAAAGGTACAACGTGTGCTTTATGAAAAACACTGAGAAAGGCACGAGCAGCGGCGCCGCTGTCCAAGTTACACACGCACTCACTCTCGCTCATTCTCACTTTCACTCGGCTGAAAAGACTCTAAAGGTAGATGTTCTCCCTCAGAATCAGAGTCAGCCATTACTAATACCAAAGCTTCATCACAGGTGTATTTTTTATTTGTTATTTTCATGTTTATCAGCTCGCGTGTAGAGAATAAGGCTTCTATTGAGCCGTTCTGTCACTCCCACTGAGACGAGCCTTTGAGGTCTTCTTCTACAAAAATATTTAATGACAACACAAGGAACGACTAATTTTGCAAAATGTAATTGAGTAAAAAGTAAGATATTTGACGTTGAAATGTAGTGAAGTTAAAGTAAAAAGTATCCCATAATGGAAATACTTAGTAAAGTACAGATACTGGAAAAAACTACTTAAGTACAGTAACGAATTACATTTACTTCGTTACTGTCCACCACTGTTTGAATGTGAATTCACACCTCCCCAAACAAACCACACTTTCCGAGGAAACAAACTACAGCGGACCAACCAGGGGTGGTGGGAATTTTAATTTCAATTTTACCTTAGGCGACAGCGGGTTGCACTCAATGTGCATTGACACCAAACGTAAATTAAGTGTTTTACATGTTAAGTCAATGCAAAGACACAATTAGACGTGTGTAGAAATCTTGCGGCAGGGTTTACTGGAACAAGGTTTGCTGGAACAAGGTTTGCATCAATAAGGTGGCGCAAACAAGGCAGCACAAATTACGTTATTTGCGCGAATCACACGGCGCGCAAATTGATCTAAGCACACGTTTGGCGCACATATTGCATCCAACACCCCATTCGCAAAAATCTGAACTTTGGAAAATATTTTACGCCGTGTTAACCAATCAGGAGCTTGTTCTAGTAGTGACGCAGTTACAACATAATGAGCGGAGGAGGACCATAGAGGCAGAAATCCAAAACAACAATGGAGGACAAAGTTCTAGGGGCAGCCTGAGACTACGATACATTTTTGTAAAAAGGGTCTTGCTCGAAGGAAAGTGAGTGAGGAGACTGAAAACTTTGGTAAATTGCAAAAAGTCTCTCGCTTAGAGAGAAGCGGGACTGTGGAGAGGAGGTCCAAGGATGACCGGGCCGCAGGGTATAATAATAATAATAATAATGCCAGTGAGCCTGGGTCCCCCCTGCCAAAACCTGCTGGTGCTTCTGCTTCCCCTGCCCCATTCACATCTGCATGCCACAAGTGTGTACAGGCAATAGTGTAAACAATATAACACCATGTTATAGATATCATATGATTGTATATACATAATTGTATATGATATACAGTATACATATAACACTACCATGGTGGTTTGTTAGTGAGTTAATAATCTTTTTCTGCCTTTTATAAGTTCCATTTCTCCAGAGAAGACCCAGTTCAGAAGCTCTCCGAACTAATGCTGTAGCTCCAGCTCCATGTTCAGAGGATGAGCTCTTCTCTTGAGTCTGGTCTCTTTTCTGCAGAGGTTGTCCTCTAGGATGAAAGAATTTGTCAAATTTTAAATACATACATTAATTCAAAAAAGCAGCACTGTTCTGCTTAAAATGAGGAAGCTGCCACTGCAGGTAATAAACCAGACTCTCTCTGTTCTCCTCTCCTTCACTTTAGGCCCTCACTCTTCTAAGCAAGATTATTTTATTCCTGCTTGTAAATAGTTCATTATGTTTTGTGTATAGTTTATATTTGTATTTCTATATGTATTTTGGAAATAAATGTTTTATAGCACAACCAAAGGTTTTGATGTGTTTGTGCACATAATCATAATATACACAAAAATATTTGTCACAAAAACATTTCAGTTTATAATGTTCACTATTTGACATTAGAATACTCATGGTTAACATTTGTTCTTATTATATCCTATTGCAAACACACCCTCAATAGTACAGTAGGAAAACAAATAGTTATTTGTGATGGGACCATTCTTGTGGTATTAATAAGAAACAAGTCATGAGACAGGGATTCCTTTTGGAGGCTGGCTCTGTTTATTAAAGAAAATAACACAAATAAAGAGAAGTACAACACAATGTTATAAATACAATTGTAAATACACATATTCATTTCTCATGAACACACCAAATTTTGGCCAGGAGAAGGATGGACAGACTTGAATAGGGCGTCAGTAGTTGTTTTTCAGTCCTTTTTCATTCATTGTCTACCGCTTAGTCCCGTTAGGGGTCGCGGGTGACTGGAGCCTATCCCAGCAGCTTTGGGCCCGAGGCGGGGTACACCCTGGACAGTGGCCAGTTAGTCGCAGGGCTGACATTTAGAGACAGACAGTGACAGACAACCATTCACTCTTACATTCATTCACTAGGACACTTTAGAGTTGTCAATTAACCTGTACATGTATGTCTTTGGACGGTGGGAGGAAGCCGGAGTACCCGGAGAGAACCCACGGTAACATGTGGAGGACATGCAGACTCCTCACAGAAAGACCGGAGTCGGCCGAGAATGTTTGAGTCGGCCGGGTTTTGAACTCACGACCTTCTTGCTGTGAGGCAGGAGTGCTAACCACTCTGCCACGTGCACCCTTGTTTTTTAGTCCTCCAAAGTAAATAGAGCTACTTTCTTGACAAAATCTATCTCAACCATTTTGCAACGAGACCGGAATCCAACCCACCTGGCAGAAGCCCCTCCCATGACATGGATTTGCGTCTGTTAAGTGAATTTCATGCGCAAATGAAGCGAGTAAATTCAAAATGTTCAAGCGTCCAACTACACGCAAATAGCGCGATTTATTTGAGCAATTTACGTTTGGTGTGAACGCCCTATTACAATATCACTTGTAGTGAGAGTCATCATCCAGGCAGAGCAAGGAATAAAATCTTGGATCCGGGACTGTGGCTTTTTGGAGGTAATTGTAAATTTCAAGCTTATTGTACCGTTTGTAATCAGTTTTAACTGCTGCTTTTGCCTCATTGATAGTTGCACTGTCCTCATGCCTCATGGTGACGGTTATTTCACTACTCATTTAGAGTTTTCACAGTTTTGAGTGGTTGGGGAAACAGAATAAGTTCTTCTGCCAGTTTCTGCTCACTGTCATTCAACATGCCAACATAGGTCTTCACGCCTTTATCCAGTAAGGCAGAGTAGATGCCAACATGTCATGCACTGTATTTCATCGAGTTGCAACATCCTGTAATAACTTATGTTTGGCCAGGTTTTACATCTCTTGCTTCTCAGTCATAATGTGGAGGGCAGAGATACTTTTTTGCGAAAACGTCATAATCTTTTTGACCTTCCCCAGGAGGAAGGACAGGCAGGACACTAACACAACTGTCTGTAGTAAGGTTTTGGCCAATTAGTTTTCAAGATGTTTTCATGTTGCTTTGTATAATTTGGGAATAACCTCTGTGCCAACATGTGTACAATATTTACAAGAGGGTAGTTTGTAGAGTGTAGCCAGCGTTTTCAAAAGGTGACAAAAGCTGACATCTCTAACCAATGAAAATGGCTGTAAATTCTTGGCAATGAACAGCCAACCACTCTCGTTATTTTTTGTGTGTCTCTGTGTCAGATGTGTGTTGGGATGCATTAACAACAGACTGCTGATTTTTAGGCGAGGGCTACGCTACCTTCAGTAAGTATGGCTGGGTGATGCTGTTGTAGATGTGTATTCATTCAAAGTGATTCCTTTGGAGTAGGACAGGTGTGTCAAACAATCCTTGCAAACAGCCTTTTTCTTGTTTATCACTTTCTCCTCCCCATTATACTCAAAAGAAAAAACAAAATGCCCCAAACCACAGACTTAAAAGACTATGGTACTTGCCATGTTGAATCGAATGTATGAAGTCACCACAAGTGTGTTGTCATTAGCCCAGAAAGTGTTGTGATCGTTATTTCACTCGCAGTGGCGTTATCTAATCCCAACTGTAAATTTAAAATACTGCCAAATAAAGAGAGATAGGATGCATAAAAACTGGGGACTATCCATTTTACACATTAACAATGCTATCTGAAAACTATTGTTTTACTATGGAGTAAAAGCTGAAAAGCCCGGATGTAACCGCCCTTTTTTTGCCCTGTCAAATGACAATAGCGGTGAATAGGGGACCAATGGGCGGAAGATGTCCATAGCATATACTGTCATTGGTATTGAACTGTTAAAGCCATACAAACAGTTCAATACTGTATTGAATTGTTGCATCCCTAGTGCTGCTTGAGCCTAAAGATCACCAGTATCCAATTCTTGTCCCATGTCACAGATTTCTTCAGATTCTCTGAATCTTTACATCATCAAAAAGAATTATATGATTTTTTGCAGTAGCGCTGACCTAGGGCTTGGTGTCTTCAGAGAAAGCATTATCACCCATTTTTTAGAGACTCTGCCTTTCTAAATGCTCCTAAAATGCTACCATCAAATTAAAAAAGAGCTATTATTTGATGATATAATGGTATTATGTCTCAGTTTCAACTCATATGTTGTTTATGTTCTAAAATATGTAATTTGCAAATTATTATCGTTTTTATTTACATTTTAAACAGTGTCCAAACTTTTTGGGAAATTAGTTTGTGGTGGATAGAGCACACTCAGTCACAAAAAGCCCAGATTTCAATATATATGCATTTTGAAATCTATGCCTATTGTTCATTGTTTCACCAAATTGAAAATGAAAACAGCATTTTTTTTATAAAAATGTATTTTGGTAATGATTTGACTTTTCTTGAAATACTTCATACTTCACCACATGATTGTAAGGATATATTGAAGGGCATTGCCTTTTTTCTCAGCAGTTATGTCGGCATTGTGTCCACTCAGCACCTATCACCAAACTCAAATATAGATTTTTCTTCAGATCTGAAGAAGCTATGGCCCTCTAACTCAGCAGGTAGTAACAATGGATAGATTTAATGTCAAAAATAGTTGCTGACAGTTTCAGTTTTCCGACAATCCATTAAGGATCGTGGTGACTCCAGCTCCTGCAGCAGGAACTGTGGGCCACATGGATTAAGGATTTCAAAATGAAGGCAAAACAAAGATCAGTAAACCACAGCTTCAGGGGTTAGTCTGGGTTTCTGTTCAATAGACAACATTGTGAAATGTGAAAAACAAAAGTATGTACATTTAAACCTGTTTGATCACAGTTGACGTCTTTAGAAAAGTGTTGCTGGGGTTACTTCAGGTGAAGTACAGAGAACTAAAGACATGTTTTTTCTGTTTGTGAATAATATTGGATCTAAATCTTATCAAACAAATTTTGGCTCAGTTTGAGTCAGTTGTGGATTAACTCTGGTCCTTCCCCAACTTTTCAAGCGTCACACACTGAGACAAACATCCCAGAATGCTTTGCTGCTTTTTTTGTTGAGAGCAGAGAGTGCACTCATTCAGTCTCAGAGGTAATAGCTTTATCTCAGACCCACGTAGATGTCCACAGCTCCCCATACCTCAGCTCCTTTAAGGCAACTCAAATGCCATGTTAGTCTGTTTCAGGACGCGACATCACTGAGAAGCTGTGTAACGTCAAACGTCATGATAATAAGACACTTTCCAAGTCATTTCAATCCAAGCCAAACTGAGAAAATTGTCAGTTACTCTGTCTCAGGGTAAGTTTTTGTTTTAACCCAATGAGGAGAATTCAAAACTCAAATTTTACAAATTGGAAATGCCAAGAATAGCCACCATTGAATTGAAATTTGAATAATGTGCAATTTTACACTTACTGCTTATCTGTCACTTATGTTTACATTTCACATTACAGTACACTAAACATACACCAAACATAAACTTTAGACAACACATAAACTTCAGCTGACAGATTTGGGTCCAAAGGGGTGTCAGTTCCGACACTTGATCCTAGATAATGCGTTTGTTTCCCTAGTAGTCATTTCCTCTTTTACTCACTCTTATGTCTCATTTCAGGTCTGTCTACTTCCTGTCTTTGTCTTTCCACCTTGTGTGATCACCTGACCTTCCCTGATATGTTTCATCTGTGTGTAATTGTGTACCCACACCCTTAAGTACATAAAGCCCTCCTTTATTGTTACTCTTTGTCAGTTTGTCTGTTTTACTTTGTGTGTTACAAGTTTACCTCTTGTACCTTTTGACTGGCAATTTGCTGTTCCTTTGGATTTTTGACGCCTTTGCTTGTAATCAAATCTGGACTCGTTGAGTCCATCCTCCTGATTTCAGATAAAAGATGTGCGTAAAATGGAATATGACAGCTAATGAACATGGAAAAATGGAAGCAATAAACACTTTTAGTCCTTACACTTTTTTGGTTTATACCTCTCACCCGACAGTCTCTGTGTATTAGTTATTGACCACCTTAGTGCCTTTAACTAAAATATGAAACTCTGCAGACCTGGCCTGGCCTAACTATTTTCCAATTCTATACAAAGAAGTTAGTCTGATAACCTGTTGCTTGCATTTGATTTCAATTGAGGGGTTCCCAAAAGGCTGGATGTGAAGTGAAAAAAGCGACCCTACACAGCCATTTGTCCACAAGGAAGCCATGTTAGCGTCGTTCGTTAAAATGGCCAGCAGTAGAGCGGACACCAGAGTGGTTCCATTGTTTATATACTTTGCTGATTATTTTAAACTGAGGCGAGAGGAGAAATCAACGGCCTCTCGGTAGCAGCGTCCACCATGTTGAATGTTTTGGACTAGCCGCGCGAGCCGATATACTTGTGTCTGATGTAGCCACCAAACCATACCCTGCTGCAGACAAATGGCTTGTGATTGGTCCGTCCGAGGAAGGGATTTGCTTTGAGAAAGAAACCAGACAGGTCAGGTATAACAGGTACTGCAGACCTGCATTCTTTTCCACTCTGTTTGGTCTTCTAAAACTTTTAAAGGCTATAAAACACAACTAAAAAGTAGAGAGACCGGTTGCACTTTATTTTTCAGTTCAGTAGTAGCATGGTAATATTGGAGTTATTATGTAATACTAGTAAATATGGTTAAGTAATGTACAAATAAGTATTGCTTCTTATAACTATGTAACCACTAGGTATATAGGACTGGGAAATACTCAGTAATTAACCATAATTACCTTATTATTACTGTTTATCAACATTAACTGTGATTGTGAAAATTAAAATCAGTGCAAATAAGTGAAAATATATTGCAAATACTCATAAGAAAAAGATTTATATGATTTTTTGCAGTAGTGCAGACCTAGGGCTGGGTGTCTTCAGAGAAAGCCTTAATATCGCTGAAATGCTTTGGTTTAAAGAAGAAGCAAGACTGATTAACAAGAACAGCATAGTGTCTGCAGGCCTTTTGTTGATTTATGCAAATTATCCATGAGGTCAGACTTTTAAAGTAAACACTTTCACAAGGCTTTGTGTGCAGTAGAAATGATTAGAAATTGTCTATGGAGACAGAAAGGGATAAAACTAAAACTTTAACTCTGAGGGTAATGCACTCTGCTGCTGCTCTGCTCTTGTTGTCTCATTTTCTCAAAAAATAATGATGATACATTTTAAAAAGTAAGTTTGAATTACATTTTTAGATCAATGATTTTTTTGCCCTATAGCCCAGCCCTATGCGGACCTATGGACTGTTCTCTGGAAGGTAAGCTTTGGTGTGTTTTGAATTGCCAGGAAAATGCCAAAAGATGCACTAAAAAGATATGGTCGTCAAAATGTGAGTAGTAAGCAGAAATATTTCTGTAGCATAAGACGATAACAATCAGTCAAAATATATATGTGTGTGTGAAAATGAACCACGTTTAGGTTTTGCATCAGAAGATTTTTACAGGACACAAAGCTCTAGTGTATTGTGGTGGTGGCTGGTGATTTTGAAATGAGGGGGGCTATAATAAGAACAATATATTATTATAATTAGTCCAAAGTCTGTCTGCATGTTCCACAGTTTCTTCATAATATAAGAGCTCCCACTGCAGGCTCTGGCTCTGGGCCGATAGACCGGGCCTTATGGCTCGTGGAAAGCAGAAGTTTTGAATTTTTATGATTTTCAGGAAACAGAGCCTCATGGGAAGTGTCTGGTCATTACTGTGCTGCATTACTATGATTCCTTATGTACATGCCCGACATAAACTAAAGAGGATCATATTTAGATTACAGGCAGAAGACACTATGTGCACACTTTTTTAAATAATATCACATACTATTACTCTCATATAATCCTGTATACATGAGGCCTATAGTGACTGTATACTCTTCTTTTCCTCTATGCACAGTTTATATAAGGAAGGGCAGCGCCCCATCGCCCTCTAAAGCCCTGCTGCCACTGGTGTACGGCCCCTGCCCTGTTCTCTTCGGAATGAGGCATGTGTGCTGTAGCTTTAAGAGATCACTGTAAACCTAATTATATCAGAACACAGAAACACAGTCTACAAACAGAAAACTGAGCAGGGTTTTAGGCCTGGGTCCTGGTTCAGTCCTGAGTAAGACCAGGCTCACAGTAGTTCTACTTTAATTCTAGAGTTTAATCTGGCTCTAAATTAAGCAGTTGTTTTGATTTTGTTTAAACTAATAAATGAGATTATACACATATATATATATACCGTATTTTTCGCACCATAAGACGCACCCGACCATAAGACGCACCTGGTTTTTAGAGGAGAAAAATAGGAAAAAAAATATTCTGAACCAAATAGTGTAATAAAATATTTAATAAAGTATAACAGAATAATATTTGAATTATATGACTGGAGTGAAGGGCATGCGCACTGCTGTGTACTGTAACACCGCCTACTACATGCTATCCTCCAATAGCATACGGCGGTGACACAGTACAGCAGCATCGCGCCTTCCTGCACACATCGGCTTCCGTAAGGAAGGTGAGGACCCGCTGCCGCTCTGCCACTACGGTAAGGCAAGGCGACACGGGGGGGGGACCCGCTGCCACTCTGCCAGTATCTCAGTGGACTACTGAGAAGCCTGGACACGGGCGGGGAGGGATGATGCAGTTTCAGGGACACGGAAGGTCCTGGGATTCGCTGCCGCCGCAACTCGCCTCATGGTCCGAAAGTTGCGAGCGGCAGCGGGTGAGGGAAAAAGATATGGTCCGAATACCGTAATATATGGTATTCTGACCATAAGACGCAGGCACTTTTCCTCCCACTATTTGGTGAAGAAAAAGTGCGTCTTATGGTGCGAAAAATACGGTATATATATATATATATATATATATATATATATATATATATATATATATATATATATATATTACCTTTGAATAATATCCACTTTAATCAATTTAAATACACTTTATACAGTAATATAAAGAAATTATTAAATATTGTTCCAGAAATGCTATATCTTTTTACTGTAAACTGCTTTTAAAGTTTGTACTTGTGCTTTTGGAACAAGAGACAATCAGGGGCCAGTGTAAAACCTTTGTGAGCTGCTCTTTTCAAAAGTAATGGAGTCAGCAGTTTGTGTGACTACTGCCAGTTTCCCACTGTGTCCTTCAAACATCACATGGATCCACATTGATGTCAAAGATTTAGGTTTAATTCAAGCTGAACAAGTGCTGATCCTCCTGAGCCTGATTGCATGTTCATAAATGCCTCCTGCGGATCTGAATTAAACACGTTTACTTCATCTTGTCTTGGTCTCCAACAAGGATTTTAAAGCAACACCAGCCAAGACTACAACTGATGCTTTTGACTCTTGATTTTGTTCTGAAGTTCCATGTCTCATTATGATTTCGTCAGGAATGAGTCTATTTTTTTTTTAATCTTATTTAGTTAATAATATA
The DNA here is from genome assembly GCA_024416835.2 of Perccottus glenii. Taxonomy (NCBI): domain Eukaryota; kingdom Metazoa; phylum Chordata; class Actinopteri; order Gobiiformes; family Odontobutidae; genus Perccottus; species Perccottus glenii. The sequence continues at coordinate 5,712,265 of CM044557.2, forward strand.
TTTCAGTTCCAAATGTCTAACACGAATAGTCTTCTAGACAACCAGGCAACACACATAGCCTCATGCATTCCTTCAGACTGGGGTACTTGGACTGGTGCCAATGCACACTTTAATCACAGAGGCAGAAGTAGTCATTCTGAGACCTCAGACTTGTTTGTTAGGTTTCCACAACTATTCCCAGGATTTTCCAAACAGGGAAATAGTCATGTGGAACAGAACTGTTGCAGTAAACTCCAGTACAGAGAAGTGTTGGTACTCCACTTGGTGCTCGTGAGTCATTCCAGATAACAGTCCTCAGTAAAAAAACAGTCTCAAAATCTGAGTTTATGTCTATGCTAGTCCTGTTTTGGTCCTTGGTGTAGCTCTAGACTTAGTCCTGGTTAGGTTTGGCTTTAGTTCTTACTAAAGTAAATTATAGGATAATATGACACAGATTAATGAACTTCTCCACGGACACAGTAAAGTCTAGTTTAGTCTGAAAATTGTGTAACAATATCACTCTGAAAAATCTGCAGGTCAACAACTGTGTGCTGTTGCAGAAGCTCTTTAAACTGAATCTTCAGTTAGGTAGGTTCCCTACTCTGTGGAAAAAATCCTGTATTGTACAAGTCTCTAGTAGGGCACCCAGTTGAACCAAATCATTACAGATCAGTAGCTCTCACCTCTCAGATTATGAAAACATTTGAAAGGTTACTAATCAGCATTCTAAGATCGTTTATCTACAACAAACATATTTGTGTTGCTCTACTCTACTCTCACCTGGATAAACCAGGTGGTTATGTTTGGGTTTAGATTATTTATGAGCGTTCAACACCACCGCCCATTCTCAGTGCAAAGTTTAGGAGTCTGATTACCTGACGGGTAGACCACAAAATATGTCAGAAACGGTGTCTCACCCCCAATTGAAACTGTGATCATCAGTGGAGAAGATATTGAAATAGTGTCTACAAATCTGGGAGTGCATCTGGACAACAAGCGTGACTTGTCCTTAAATACAGATGGATAAAACTGGCTATATTTTTTAAGAAAGCTATGTTTTTATTTAATGTTAAATATAAACTGCTGCAGATGTTTTATCAGACAGTAATGGCTAACTCTGTTTTCGGGGGCGGTCTGAGAAAAAGAGATTGTAGGCGTGGTTTGGAGTTAAGGTAGTGGGCTGCAACAATTAGACAACATACAGTTGTGCTCATAAGTTACCCTGGCAGAATTTGTGACATTTTTCAGAGAATATGAATGATAACACAAAAAACTTTAATTGACTCATATTTAGTGGTTAGGGGAATCTATTTATTGTCAAACAATTGTGTTTATTCTTTTTAAATCCTAATGATGACAGAAACTACCCAAATGACCCTGATCTAAAGTTGACATACCCTGGTGATGTTGGCTTAATAAAAAGCAAACGTTGACACAAACAGGTTTGAAAGGCTACTAAAGGCAACCATCCTCAGCTGTGATCTGTTTGCTTTTAATCAGTGTGTGTGAAAGGTCAGGAGTCTGTGAAGGTTCTCAGTCATCCAGGTCATCTTGAAGAAAAGGTTAGGAAGAAAGGTTTTGATTTTAAAACAGTTTCACTCTAGAAAAACAACAACACCAAAATGGAACAGTGTCACTAATGACTCTCCTGAGCCTTAACGACTCTCACATCAGCAGTCACTCTGCCCTTTTATAACTAACGACGATGAGACCAGAACAGCCTGGTCCATCAGGTTTGGTTTCAGGGGAAACCCCTCCCTCTAGAGATAAAGCTGTATTCTGAGTCATGGGAAAAACAAAAGAATTGTCAAAAGATCTGCGGGAAAAAGTAACTGAACTGTAAAAAGATATCCAAGGAATTGAGAATGCCAATCAGCAGTGTTCAATCTCTAATTAAGAAGTGTAAAATGAGGGATTCTGTTGAAATCAAACTAAGGTCAGGTACACCAACAACAATTTCAGCCACAACTGACTTGAAAAGGTGGCAATACATCTTATTAAGAACTGGGTTTTGTAAACTTTTTATTAGGGTCTTTTAGGTAGTTTCTGTTGTCATTATGATTTTAAAAGAGAAAACACAGTTGTTTGACAATTAATGGCTTCACCAAACCATTAACTATGAGTGACCGAAAGGCTTTTGTGTTATCATTCATATTCTCTAAAAAATGGCCAAAAATAATCACAAATTTGTCCAGGGTATGTAAACTGTAAATGACAACGATAATAAAAGATTGTTGACGCAGATTTTTGTTGTTTATATATTTACCAAAGGACAAAGGTTAGGGTTAGGGTTCAATAGCCCTTTATAGCTGCAATGTGGTACAGGAAGTGCAAGGAGCAGTGCAGTCAGTGTAAGAAAGAAGCCGGCTGAAGCAGCTGTCATGGAACTGCTGTCAGAATTCATCAGAATTCCTTGTTTTTAATGTGTACAAGGGAAAAGTCATTTCTGTCAGAAACACACAGAGCATATTTGTAAATATAAACCTCATTTTGAACAATTGTTTTGCAGGTGCAGGTGTTTTTATCTTCCTTTTATGCTGCCAAAGGAAAATAAAGAGGCTCTCAGTTCTGATGAGTAAACCTGGTTCAGACTGTGATAACACTGTTGAGTCACAGCCACGCTAATTAAGGATCTTTTATTTTTAAAACTTAGACCTAAGCTGAAAATAAGTCCCACCCCGGCAATGAAGAAGCAATATAATAAAAGAATATATAAGAATATAAGTATTTAGTCACACAGGTTCAAAGCTATGCTCTTGGCCTACAAGACCATCACTGGCTCCGCCCCCTCATGTCTTCACTCACAACACAGACCTACGTTCCTACCAGATCCCTGCGCTCTGCAAATGAACATCGTCTGGTGGTACCGTCCCAAAAAGGTAAAAATCACTCTCACTCTCAAAAAAAAGAAAACACAAAATAATAATAATAATAATAATAATAATAATAATAATAATAATAATAATAATAATAATAAAATTATCTTCTATCTTTAACTTTGTAAACTGTGCTGGGTTTAAATTGACTTTTGTGCACTTATGCTTTTTGGTCCTTGTGTTGTTAAAAGTGCTTCCATTGTTTTCCTCACTTTTTGTAAGTCACTTTGGATAAAAGCGTCTGTAAATGACTCAATATAAATGTAACTGTTATGTGTAAAAAGTCTGATAACAGAAGTTGCAGGAGTCCAGTCTTTACCAGCACTGGTCAGGTTTGTCTGGATCACCTCCTACAGAAACAAAAAACAGACAAGTCAGATACAATGGCCCCAATAATACTGACAGGTTTATTATAATGTAAGGATTTTAGAAATCAACCTTTATTTCAGACACAAAGTTGGCCTATAGCAAACCAAAACTTTTATAAAGTTAAAATACTGTAAAGTCCGTATACGTATGGGGCTCTTGATGGAGTTTTCTGACATCTCCAACTGCCTCATATAATAAAAAAGGTAATATCTCAAATCAGTCTATTTTGGACATATGATCACTGTATTGATAGGTAAAACCTTTTTTTACCTTACTTTTTTTTACCCTTAAGACACCAATAATGTTTAAATTTGCATAAAACTTTTACTCAATTTTGTTTAATCACAAAATAGTGTGGAATGTTTAGAACAAAAAACTACAAACATATATCAATTCAATATTATATGAGTCACTAGTCTAATCAAAGTAATTTCCTGGCTTTATATCATTATACTACTTTTTTAGAAAATTATAACCACATTGTACTGTCTTCATGAACAGTTAAAATTCCACATCATTAACATAACATGACTCTAGAACTATACCTTAAAATACAATATACAGTGGCAAGAAAAAGTATATAAACCTTTTGAAATTTCATGGTTTTCTGAATGAATTTGTCCTAAAATGTGATCTGATCTTCATATAAGTCAAGGGTATTGACAAACATAATCTGTCTAAAAATAATTACACAATAGAATTCTGATCTTTCATGTCTTTATTGAGAACAACCAAAAAAACTCATGTCATTCCTTGAGTTAATGACCTCAAAAAAGGAAATTGGAGTCAGTTTTAGCACACCTAAATAAAATAAAATAATAATTGTTATATTTATATAGCGCCTTTCCAGAGCTCAAGGACGCTTTACATATCAATTATTCATTCACTCCACAGTCACACACTGGTGGTAGTAAGCTACATCTGTAGCCACAGCTGCCCTGGGGCAGACTGACAGAGACGTGGCAGCCATTCCGCGCCTACGGCCTCTCCGACCAACACCTTCAACATTCTTACACATTCATACGAGGCAAGGTGGGTTAAGTGTCTTGCCCAAGGACACAACGACAGTATGAACTGTGGGGAGAGCGGGAATCGAACCTACTACCTTCCGGTTGAAGGATGGCCGCTCTACCACTGAGCTACTGCCGCCGCACCTGGAGTCTTGTTAAGATATTACATTTGGAGGTGTGGACTACAGCTACTTTAACTGATAAAAACTTGAAGTTTGCTCTGCACAAGAAGGACATACTTATGTGAGCCATGCCTCTCCAAAAAAGAGCGTTCAGAGGAGCTATGATCAAGAAGTGTTGCTTTACAAAAAGCTGGAAAGGGTTACAAAGTTATTTCAAAGAAATTCACCCGTCTAGGCAAAAAAATCTACAAATGGAGACGTTTTGGGACTGTTTCTACTCTACAAAGAAGTGGGCACCCAGTCAAAATGACACCAAGAGCACAACAAAGACTCATCAATGAGGTAAAGAAACAACCCCGAATGACAGCCAAGGATTTGAAGACATCATTGGAACTTGCTAACATCTCTGTTAGTGAGTCTACAATACGTTAAACACTGAACAAGCAGGGTATCCACGGCAGGACACCATGAAGGAGGCCTTTGCTTACTAAAAAGCATTGCTGCACGACTGTCATTTGCAAAAGAGCACATTGACACTCTACAGCGGAAATGGCAATCATCATAAAAACATCATCCCAACTGTAAAGTATGGTAGGTTTCCTCCACCATAATTTTGGCCTGCTTTCCTGCATCAGAGCCTGGCCAGCTTGCAATCATTGAAGGGAAGATGAATTCCCAAGTATATCAGACAATTCTTCAGGATAATGTGAGGATGTACTTCAGCTGAAACTGTGTAGAAGGTGGTGATGCAACAGAACAACGACCCAAAACAGCTGAGCAAGTCCACAACAGAATGGCTTCAGATAAATAATATCCGGCTTTTGGAGAGTCCAAGTCAGAGCCCAGACCTCAACCCAATAGAGATACTATGGAATGATTTGAAGAGGGCCAAACACATGAGACGTCAAAAGAACATGAAAGAGCTAAAGCCATTCTGCAGGAACGATGGGCTAAAGGAAGCGCCTGGTTGAGGTTATTTCTGCCAAGGGGAGGGGGTCAACCAGTTATTAATTCTAAGGCTTCACTTACTTTTTCCACTGCCATTTTGAATGTTGAATGAAAAGAAAAAAATCAGATTTTTATGTTTAGACACATTATGTTTGTCAATATATTGAGATCAGCTTTTTTAAGACAAATTTATTCAGAAAACCATGAAATTCCAAAAGGTTCACATACTTTCTCTTGCCACTGTATATGCTTCTCTGTCATAGGTTGCTTTAGTAATAGCCTTAAGGTCCGTTAAAATAGCTGCTATAAGATAAGCTGGCAAGAATTGTACTCACCAAAGAATGTAGAGCCAGGCTTCTTGGCCATTCTGTCAATGAAGGGCACAGACGGGTAAAGGGTAAAGACAAAATAACTCTAGGCAAAAAAAAATGACTTTCTCTTCCCATTGGTATAATGTATTTTCACTATTCCAGGGTGCGCCTTGGAGCCCTGTTTTCATGGGTTTGTATGGAACCTCCAAAATAAATTGTTTGTCAATGGATTTGAATTGTCGGTGAGGTTTGCTGCAGTTTTAGTTACGCTTACTGGGACAAATAAGCATTTAATTCTCGGCTCCCATTCATTTACATCACACACATTTGGGGTGTTACAATGGCAGGTTGGGTCATCTTAGTCTTTTTATGTTTGGGGAGAAATTAGTGTGTAAAAAATGCCATTTGCCTACTACAAACTAAATTTCAAAGTCCTATTTAATATTTGTAGGGGTGGATGAAAGGCCTAGGAGGAGTAGTATTTTGCATGAGCGGTACAATTAGGGGGTCGTGCGTTCCAGCAATATTGGCAGAATTCCTGTTTGTCATTGGGCAATATGTTTTGTTTTCATCCCTTTTCGTGGGTTTCTAAGCAACCTCAAAATTAAAAACAAAATTAGATTTTTGGGCAAAGTTTGATGAGTTCAGACGATATACTGTGGTTTTTCTAATCCTGGGGTCCTTAACTAAAATCGATTGATGTCTACTGAGTTAACTTTCCACACCTACAGATTCTTGAACACTGGAGAACTAAATGTAGGTTATCCATTTCCTCTGTATTTTTTCTTTTGTTTACATGAGGAAGGATGTTTCTGAGTGACTCAGTAACAAAATCAAAAGTTCATTAAAAAGCCTCAATAAAAAAGGCTCAGGACCAGGTCTCTTTATTAACATCATCTTGAAATTCTGCATATTAAACCTTTAAAATGCACCTTTATACACAATACACTAAATTCAAGATTTGTTTGTTAAAGAAATATAAAAAAATGAGCAATCGTAATTCATCTCTTTTTATTGTTATTCCTCTGAAGACAACAAGCACAAGGAATATTATGTATATATATATATATATATATATATATATATATATATATATATATATATTAGGGATGCACCGATACCACTTTTTTGGAAAACGAGTACGAGTTTCAGTACTCGCCGATACCGATACCGAGTACTTAATAAAAAAAACATGATTTAAATTTACAGGTAACAGCTTTAGTCATATAATTTAACAAAAAAACAAGGCACGGGGCAAACACTGCTTGTCCAAATATCCGTGGTGAAACTAAATGAAGAGGAGGCTTGCAGTAGGCTGTGGATGTGTTTTTTCACGGAGTCGTGTAGTTTAGGCAGCTCCGTGTCAGTCATGTAGCGGCGGCGGGAGATCATATCTGGGCTCCAGAACATGGAGGAGACGCATGAATCCCACATTTTCTACCTCCGAAAGTGTCTGGTCACTCAATGCAATGTACTCGACGATTGCCTGTGTTATTTTCACAGCACGTGGATTGTCTCTGGACATTTTCTCTCGTCTTGCAAGAGTTTGCTGCAGTGTGGGTTGTGTTGGTTTAGAAGCGTGGGTAAACTCTTTATACTCGTTGTCGTGTTGGGATTTTAGGTGCTTGATTAAATTACTTGTGTTAAATGCGCTACCTTTTGAGCCACCTCTGGACAATTTAGCTGAGCACAATTTGCAGTCCGCCTTTGTTTTGTTTTGTCTTCATTCACGGCTGACATGTCTCGTCTTGCCTTCGTTCTCCCCGCTCTGAGCTGCAGCCGGGGTCTGGGGGCGGGCACTCGGCGCCTGTGATTAACCCCTTACACGCCGATCAATCATAGACATTTCTCAGATCGTGGTATCGTCCCCGGTATCGGGGGACTTTTAACGAGTACGAGTACTTTCGAAAATGTGGTATCGAGGCCGATACCAGATACCAGTATCGGTATCGGTGCATCCCTAATTAATATATATATATATATATATATATATATATATATATCTCCGTCAGGTGTTGGGGAACCAGAGCAACTTGATGACAAATGGGCTACTGGAACAAGACGGAGATGGGCGAGATGCGATAACAAGGCTCTGTTGGAATGCTACTACTCCAGTAACCCTAGTCAGAGGGGTTACATGAAGAGAATGTGGGATGAATGGTTACTACGAAACCCACAATCCAGGCTTACATCGAAGCAACTAGTAGCTCAGTGTTCCAACATCCACAAGCGGCAGCTGCTATCACAACTTGAGATTGACGAGATACAACACAAAAAATGCTACGGCAAGGGGGAGCCAGGACGCAAGGTCAGAGGGGAGCCAACAGGTGCTCCCCAACCGGTGATTGGGTATGAAGCCCCAACAATTGAAATAACGCTGAACGAGGCAGCGACTGACCTGAAAGAGAATGAATGCAAGGCAACCCCGACGCCAATTACAACGGCTAAGTGAAGTACCATCAGAAAGTCTCCTAGAAGATGTGAATGCAGCATTCATCACTACCACATCCATCACTGAAACCAATGAGCTGCTATACACCTCCGCAGCAGTGATCCTCGAGATGCTTGGCTATAAAAGCAACCATGGGAGCCATGAGAAACAGTACCCACCATGGAAACAAAGGCTGGAGGCTAAGATCAAGCAGACACGCAGAGAAGTAAGCCAACTGACAGAGGCCAAGAAAGGTGCAATGAGAAAACAGGTACCCAAGAGGTACAACCAGATGCCCATACCTGAAGCACTTGAAACTGCCAAACAAAGGCTCCAAGCCTTGGCCAGCCGCCTAACGAGGTACACGAGAGAGAACGAAGCCAGAAGAATAAACCGACTGTTCGCAACTCAACCTGCAAAAGTGTACGCTCAATGGCAGGGTAATAACAGCAGAGCAGACCCTCCAAGGCTGGAAACTGAACAATACTGGAAAAGTATATGGGAGAGGGAGGCATCACACAACAGCGATGCACAGTGGCTGGTGGCTCTGAGAGAGGACCACAGCAACCTCCCTGAACAGAATCCAGTTACCATCACAGCGGCAGACATCCAAGAAAGACTCTCAGGTATGAAAAACTGGACAGCACCGGGCCCTGACAGGATCCACACCTACTGGCTAAAGAAGCTCAATGCACTCCACGAGCGCCTTGCAGCACAAATGAACCAGCTGCTAAGGGATGGGACGCACCCTGAATGGCGTACAATCCTGATCCTGAAGGATCCCACAAAGGGTACAGTCCCATCCAACTATCGGCCAATAACCTGTCTCTCCACAACATGGAAGCTCATGTCAGGCATCATTGCGGCTAAGATAAGTGGGCACATGGATCAATACATGAGCAAAGCACAGAAGGGCATCGGCAAAGAAACCAGAGGAGCTAAACACCAACTCCTGGTTGACAGAACAGTCACCCAAGACTGCAGAACCCGACACACCAACCTGTGCACTGCCTGGATTGATTACAAGAAAGCATATGACTCAATGCCACACACATGGATCACTGAATGCTTGGAGATGTACAACATCAACAGGACTCTAAGAGACTTCATTGCAAATTTAATGAGGCGGTGGAAAACCACCCTTGAGGCCAATGGCAAGCCACTTGCACAAGTATCCATCAAATGTGGCATATACCAAGGAGATGCTCTCTCCCCACTGCTGTTCTGCATAGGCCTGAACCCCCTCAGCCAAATAATCGACAAGACTGGCTATGGATACCGACTCCGGAATGGGGCCACCATCAGTCACCTCCTCTACATGGATGACATCAAGCTATACGCTAAGAGTGAGCGGAACATCGACTCACTGATCCACACCACCAGGATCTACAGCTCTGACATTGGGATGTCATTCGGGCTTGATGGCAAGAACAAGGCACGGGCAATAAACAGCTACGCCCTGCCAGTGATCAGATACCCTGCGGGAATAATAAGGTGGCCAAAGGAAGAGATACAGATCACAGACGTTAAGACACGAAAGCTCCTCACCATGCATGGAGGGTTCCACCCCAAATCCAGCACCCTGAGACTGTACGCTAGCCGTAAAGAAGGCGGCCGTGGACTAGTGAGTGTGAGAGCCACTATCCAGGAAGAAACATCCAAGATCCACAAGTACATCAAAGATAAGGCCCCAACAGATGACGTGCTCAGTGAATGTCTCAGGCAATGGGGAACAGAGGAAGAGGAGCTGGAGGAGGGACCATCATGGGAGGACAAACCCTACATGGGATGTACCACCGAACATAACTGAAGTGGCTGATATCAAGAAATCCTACCAATGGCTAGAACGGGCCGGACTGAAGGACAGCACAGAGGCACTCATCATGGCTGCACAGGAGCAGGCCTTGAGCACCAGAGCAATAGAGGCCCAAATCTACCACACCAGACAAGACCCAAGGTGTAGGCTGTGCAAACAGGCCCCTGAGACAATCCAACACTTAACTGCAGGGTGTAAGATGCTGGCAGGGAAAGCATACATGGAGCGCCATAACCAAGTGGCTGGCATAGTGTACAGGAACATCTGTACAGAGTATGGACTGGAAACCCGAGGTCAAAGTGGGAAACACCTCCAAAGGTGATAGAGAAACGACCGAGCCAAGATCCTGTGGGACTTCCAGATTCAGACTGACAGAATGGTAATGGCAAACCAACCAGACATTGTGGTGGTGGACAAACAGCAGAGGAAGGCCGTTGTGGTTGACGTTGCAATACCAAGTGATTGCAACATCAGGAAAAAGGAACATGAGAAACTAGAGAAATACCAAGGCCTCAGAGAAGAGCTGGAAAAGGCTTGGAAGGTGAAAGCGACAGTGGTGCCTGTGGTCATCGGAGCACTCGGGGCAGTAACCCCCAAACTGGAAGAGTGGCTACAGGAGATCCCTGGAAGAACACCAGACATCTCGGTCCAGAAAAGTGCAGTACTAGGAACAGCAAAGATACTGCGCAGAACCCTCAAGCTCCCAGGCCTCTGGTAGAGGACCCGAGCTCGAAGGATGAGAGACCACCCGCGGAGGGTGAAGGACAAAGTTTTTTTTTTTTTTTTTTATATATCACCTAAAGGATTATTAGGAACACCTGTTCAATTTCTCATTAATGCAAGAATCTAGTCAACATGGCTTCAGTGCATTTAGGGGTGTGGTCCTGGTCAAGATAATCTCCTGAACTCCAAACTGAATGTCAGAATGGGAAAGAAAGGTGATTTAAGCAATTTTGAGCGTGGCATGGTTGTTGGTGCCAGACGGGCCGGTCTGAGTATTTCACAATCTGCTCAGTTACTGGGATTTTCACGCACAACCATTTCTAGGGTTTACAAAGAATGGTCTAAAAATGGAAAAAGATCCAGTATTTTGGCAGTCCTGTGGGCGAAAATGCCTTGTTGATGCTAGAAGTCAGAGAAGAATGGGCCGACTGATTCAAGCTAATAGAAGAGCAACTTTGACTGAAATAACCACTTTTTACATTCGAGGTATGCAGCAAAGCATTTGTGAAGCCACAACACACACAACCTTGAGGCGGATGGGCTACAACAGCAGAGGACCCCACCGGGTACCACTCATCTCCACTACAAAGAGGAAAAAGAGGCTACAATCTGCACAACCTCAAAATTGGACAGTTGAAGACTGGAAAAATGGTCTGATGAGTCTCAATTTCTGTTGAGAACATGGATCCATCATGCCTTGTTACCACTGTGCAGGCTGGTGGTGGTGGTGTGATAGTGTGCAAGAAAACATCCCCCACACCTAGTGCCAATTGGGCATTGTTTAAATGCCACGGCCTACCTGAGCATTGTTTCTGACCATGTCCATCTCTTTAGTCGTCCTATAACCGGAAGGTTGGCGGTTCAATTCCCGCTCTGCCCTGGTCATACTGTCGTTGTGTCCGTGGGCAAGACACTTAACCCACCTTGCCTCCAGTGTCCGTAGCACTGGTGTATGAATGTGTGTGACTGTAGAGGTGTGTTTGGTGGTGGTAGGAGAAGGTTGAGCGCCGTTTGTATGGCAACCCCCATCTCTGTCTGCCCCAGGTGTGAATGTGTGTGAATGGGGTGAGTGGAAGCACGATGTAAAGCGCTTTGGGTGCCCGAGAAGGGTGCAAAAAAGCGCTATATAAATGCATGCCATTTACCATTTTACCATTTATGACCACCATGTACCCATCCTCTGATGGCTACTTCCAGCAGGATAATGCACCATGTCACAAAGCTCCAATCATTTCAAATTGGTTTCTTGAACATGACAATGAGTTCACTGAACCAAAATGGCCCCCACAGTCACCAGATTTCAACCGAATAGAGCATCTTTGGGATGTGGTGGAACGGGAGCTTTGTACCCTGGAAGTGCCTCCCACAAATCTCCATCAACTGCAAGAGTTACTTCGAAACCCACAATCCAGGCTTACATCAAAGCAACTAGTAGCTTAGTGTTCCAACATCCACAAGCGGCAGCTGCTATCACAACTTGAGATTAACGAGATACAACACAAATGCTACGGCAAGGGGGAGCAGGGACGAGAGGTCAGAGGGGAGCCGACGGGGGCTCCCCAACAAGTGCAATAACGCTGAACGAGGCAGCGACTGGAGAGAAGTGAGCCAACTGACAGAGGCCAAATAAGGTGCAATGAGAAAACAAGTACCCAAGAGGTACAACCAGATGCCTATACCTAAAACTGACATACAAAGGCTCCAAGCCTGGGCAGCCACCTAAAGAGGTACACAAGCTCAATGGCAGGGTAATAACAGCAGAGCAGATCCTCCAAGGCTGGAAACTGAACAATACTGGAAAAGTATATGGGAGAGGGAGGCATCACACAACAGCAACTGGACAGCACCGGGCCCTGACAGGATCCACACCTACTTGCTAAAGAAGCTCACTGCACTCCTCGAGCGCCTTGCAGCACAAATGAACCAGCTGCTAAGGGATGGGACGCACCCTGAATGGCTTTCCGAAGGGCTTACAATCCTGATCCTGAAGGATCCCCCAAAGGGTACAGTCCTATCCAACTATCGGCCAATAACCTGTCTCTCCACAACATGGAAGCTCATGTCAGGCATCATTGCGGCTAAGATAAGTGGGCACATGAATCAATACAGCAATACATAATTTTTTGAAGAAAGGAATTGATAGAAAGGAAGTAGAACTCAGTGTTTGTCAGTCAGGTTTTGACGGAAGAGATGTGTTTTCAGGCGTGTTTTAAAGATGGCTATAGAATCTGCTGATCTTGTAGCAGCAGGTAGATTATTCCACCAATGTGGAACAGATCCAGAGAAGGTACGCGAGACTGATTTTTTACCTTTTTGGGACAGTAGCACCAGACGTTGTTCATTTGCAGACCGCAGGGATCTGGTAGGAACGTAGGTCTGTATTAGTGAGTGAAGACATGAGGGGGCAGAACCAGTGGTGGTCTTGCAGGCCAAGAGCATAGCTTTGAACTTGATGCGGGCGTCAACAGGAGCCAGTGTAACCTAATGAAGAGAGGAGTTACATGTGCTCTCTTCGGTTCATTAAAGACCACTTTTGCCGCTGCATTCTGGATCAGCTGCAGAGGTTTGGTTGTTTAGCAGGGAGTCCAGCCTGTAGAGCATTTCAATAATCCAATAATGGACAAGACACGAGCCTGGACTAGAATTTGCGTATAGTGCTCTGATAGGAAAGGTCTAATTTTCCTAATGTTGTAGAGGATGAACACCTACGGGACCTGGTGGTGTTGGCAACATGACTTGTGAAGTTTAGCTGATCATCAATTACCACTCCCAGATTTCTAGCAGTGCTGGACGGTGTAATGGTTGATGGGCCTAGTTGAATGGAGAGGTTATGGCAGGTCCCTGGGTTGGCCGGAAACACAAGCAGTTCTGTTTTTGCAAGGTTCAGCTGCAGGTGATGGTCTTTCATTCCAAAGTGAGATGTCACTCAGACATGCCGAGACGCGAGCAGAGACCGTCGGATCGTCAGGATGAAATGACAGGTGGAGTTGAGTGTCATCTGCAGCAGTGATAGGAAAAGCCATGCTTCTGGATGACAGAGCCAAGGGATGTCATGTATATGGAAAAGAGTAGCGGTCCAAGCACTGAGCCCTGTGGCACCCCTGTATTGAGATGTTGGGACTCAGAGACCTCGTTTCTCCAGGATACTCTGAATGACCTATCCGGGAGGTAAGACTTGAACCATTGCAACGCTATTCCAGAGACACCCATAGCCCTGAGAGAAGACAGGAGGATGTGATGATTAACAGTGTCAAAAGCAGCAGACAGATCCAGTAAGATGAGTACAGATGACTTGGATGTTGCCTTTGCCAGTCTCAGGGCTTCGATGACTGAGAGCAGTGCAGTTTCGGTCGAATGTCTGCTCTTGAACCCAGACTGGTTCTGGTCCAGGAGGTTGTTCCGTGTGAGAAAGGATGAGAGCTGAGTAAACACAACTCTCTCCAGAGCTTTGGCAATGAAGGGAAGGTCTGTAGTCTTCTAACAGTGTAGGGTTGAGAGTGGGTTTCTTCAATAGTGGTGTGATGCGGGCCTCTTTGAAAGCTGTGGGGAAGGACCCAGTGGAGAGAGATGAGTTGATGATGTGGGTGAGAGCAGGCACAACAGATGGAGATATGGCCTGAAGGAGATGTGTGGGGATGGGATCCAGCGGGCAGGTAGAAGGGTGATTAGAACTAATGACCTTGGAAACATCTGCTTCAGTTAGAGGAGAAAAAGAAGGGGTCTGACTACAAGAAAGCATATGACTCAATGCCACACACATATGGCTCACACATGAATGCTTGGAGAAGTACAACATCAACAGGACTCTAATTGACTTCATTGCAATCTCAATAAGGCTGTAGAAAGACTGCTCGCTCTTTGGACACTGCATGATCACTTTAGCTTTGAAAACAAGCTATTGAGCATGGTTACCTGTGGAAAACTGCACGGGTCTCAGTGCAAGGCAGAGCCTTTACGCAAAGACATAGCAGACAGCGCAGACAGGTGTCACACCTGTCAGTGTCACGGTCGCTCAGGACTCTGATCAGTTGGCCGCGGCCTCCGCCTCCGGCTCCCCCGCCCCTACAGACTCGCAGATGAGAAACAGGTGTGCGGGAACGCCGGCGGAGCAAGACCAGCTGAGCCGAGTTGGCAATCAACAGAGAATAAGAAGCACCGCAGCCTGCTCCTCGTTGCCAGATCGTAATACTAACTCCAGTCAGTTATACATCTAGCTTGCTATTGCCGTGTTGTTTATTGAATTACTTACCTGTGCCTTTGTTCGTCTTAGACCCGTCCAGTCCTGCCGTATGTCCTGTTCCTGTTCCGTCTTCGTCTGTTCCTGTACCTTCAAGTCTCGTCCTCGATCCAGTTCCAGTCCAGCCCCGGTCTTGTCCTGTGTCCTCTCGTTATCCCAGAAGAACCTGTCATACCTTTGTGTCTCAATAAATCCGTTTATATTCCTTTACTTGTGTGTCTGCATTTGGGTTGTCTTGCCGGTCCGTAACAGTACGATCTGGCCAGAATGAACCCAGCAGAGCCGCACACTCTTCCGCAGACTGTCGCTGCTCAGACCGCTTCTGGAGCAGCATGATGCTCTCCAGGCTCTCATGGGCCACATGAAGGACTTCTCGCAGAGCCTCTCCGTGCTGAGTGCCCAGTTGACTGCAGTGAACTCACCGCCGGCTACCAGCGCTCCAGCCGTCTACGCTGACTATGGAAGCCCCGCCTCCAGGTTACAAGGAAGCGTTGTACCGCCACCTGCACCATACAGTGGAGATCTCGGCTCTTGTGGTGCCTTTTTAACCCAGTGCTCTTTGGTTTTTGAACTACAGTCACAGACTTATAAGAGTGATCGTTCAAGAATTGCTTTTTTAATTGGGTGTCTAAGGGGTCAGGCTTTACAATGGGCCTCCGCTGTCTGGGAGAAACAGGAGGATTTGTGTTTCTCTTATTCCGCATTCATCAAGGAGATGAAATTAATTTTTGATCATCCTGTTCGAGGAGGGGAGGCTACTAAAAGACTGTTTTCCATTCGTCAGGGGAATCGCAGTGTGGCAGAGTTTGCCGTGGAGTTTCGTTCATTAGCCGTGGAGAGCGGTTGGAATGAGGAAGCTCTTCACGGAGCCTTTTTAAATGCGATTTCTGAGGAACTTAAGGACGAGATGGCGGCGCGAGAGCCTCCAACGAGTCTGAATGAACTCATTACCGGGGCTATTAGAATGGATAATCGCCGGGGCGTAAGAGGGAGAAGGCTGGCTTACAGGCGTCAATGAAATCCTCCACTAGTCCTGGTTCGGGATTCCCGGCATATCAGGGGGGTTTTCCCCAGCCTCCACGAGAGAGGACCGGGGGTTGGTGGACACAGACGGGCGATGAAAGAGGCTCATTCAGTTCCAATACAGTTTCGCCGGGTCGTACACTGCAACCAGCCGCACCTGAACCCATGCAGTTGGGTCGAAACCATTTGACAGAGGAGGAGAGACTTCGTCGGGTCAAGACAGGTAGTTGTCTCTATTGTGGAGGACTTGGACATTTTCGTGCTTCCTGCCCGCTCCTTCCGGGAAAAGGGTGGGCTCGGCGGTAATGGGAGAAATACTGCTGAGCCAAGTCCGGTGCTCGTCTCCCACTTCTGTACGTATGGAAGGAACTATTATGTTAGCAGATCAGAACCAGACATTGGAAGTTCTGATCGATTCTGGAGCAGATGAGAGCCTTTTGGACCGTGGGGTGGCTAAGAGGTTGGGTATACAGACTATGCCTTTGGAGGTGCCTTTAAAAGTAAAGGCTTTGAACGGTGAGGTTTTGACCCAGATAGGTGAACAGACTATTCCAGTAAAACTCCTTCTGTCTGGTAATCACACAGAGACTATTAGGTTTTACATTTTGATTGTGTTCACACACCTATAGTGTTGGGGTTACCCTGGCTGAAGATTCATAACCCTCACATTGACTGGGCCGCATACCAAGTGTTGTCTTGGAGTAAATATTGTCATTTACATTGTCTGCAGTCTGCTTTACCTCCTGTTCCTCTAGATGCACCTCGGCACCTGAACCTCCAGATCTGTCTTCAGTTCCACCAACCTACCATGATTTGTCAGCAGTGTTCTGTAAGCATCAAGCCTTGTCGCTGCCACCTCATAGACCATACGACTGCGCCATCGACCTCTTGGCCGGTGCTCCTCTGCCCAGCAGCCGTCTCTATACACTCTCGAGGCCAGAAAATGAGGCAATGGAGAAGTACATCCAGGAGTCGTTGGCAGCAGGGATAATACGACCATCGTCCTCTCCGGTGGGTGCAGGTTTTTTCTTTGTTGATAAGAAGGACAAGAGTCTGAGACCATGTATTGATTTTCGGGCCTGAACAAAATCACCATCAAGAATAAGTATCCACTTCCTTTGATCAGTTCAGTTTTCACTCCTCTCTGTGGTTCTATGATTTTCACCAAACTCGATCTCCATACGCATACCATTTGGTGCGTATTAGGGAGGGGGATGAGTGGAAAACTGCTTTTAATACACCCTTAGGACATTTTGAATATCGGGTGAATGCCTTTTGGACTTATGAATGCTCCTGCGGTATTTCAAAATTTGGTTAACGATGTACTACGAGACATGATTGGTCGGTTTGTGTTTGTGTATCTGGATGACATTTTGATCTTTTCTAAGGATTTGAAGGAACATCAGGGACATGTCAGGGGGGTTCTCCAGAGATTATTGGAGAATAAACTGTTCGTTAAGGCCGAGAAGTGCGAGTTCCACGCACCGTCTGTTACCTTTCTGGGATACATCATCGCTCAGGGACAGATCCAGATGGACCCAGAGAAACTTACGGCGATGCGGAGTGGCCTACCCGTCCAACCGTAAGGAGGTTCAGCGATTCCTGGGGTTTGCGAACTTTTATAGAAATTTCATACGAAATTTCAGTAAGCTGGCAGAACCTTTGGCGACTCTCACGTCTACCGCACAACCTTTTGCCTGGACACCGGAGGCAGAAGGAGCCTTTAATGTCCTAAAGCATCGTTTTACTTCTGCTCCGGTGCTCATACAGCCTAATCCAGAGTTACAGTTTGTGGTGGAGGTCGACGCTTCAGATACGGGAGTGGAGCAGTACTGTCCCAGCGCTCTGCTACTGATCAAAAGCTTCACCCATGTGCTTTTTTCTCTCACAAACTCTCTCCAGCAGAGCGGAACTATGACGTGGGTAACAGAGAGCTCCTGGCGGTTAAGTTGGCGTTAGAAGAGTGGCGTCATTGGCTGGAGGGATCCATTCAACCATTTGTGGTCTGGTCAGACCATAAGAATTTGACTTACATCCAGACGGCAAGGCGGCTGAACTCCCGACAGGCCAGGTGGGCACTATTCTTTGATCGGTTCAATTTTGTCCTTACTTATCGCCCAGGTTCCAAGAATATTAAGCCAGACGCCTTATCCAGAGTCTTCACCACGGGCAATCTACAGAAGAAGAGAGTATCCTGCCCCAGTCTCGCATCGTGGCTACACTTACCTGGGAGATAGAAGCTCGTGTCGGCTTGCACAGCGTCAGCATCCTGATCCTGGTACTGGGCCACATAATGCCTTGCGTGCCAAGTAGCGTTCGTTCGGAGGTATTGCACTGGGCCCATGGGACCCGCCTCACTTGCCATCCGGGATTGGTCGCACCCTGGCTGTCCTGCGCAGTAGGTTTTGGTGGGACACTATGGACAAGGATACTAAAGAATACATTTCGGCATGCCCAGTGTGTGCTCAGAATAAGACACTTAATCGACCCCAGCCGGTCTGCTACAACCACTACCGATTCCTAGCCGGCCATGGTCACATGTGGCGGTGGACTTTGTTACTGGGCTTCCGTCTTCTAAAGGACACGGTGGTGTTGACAATTGTCGACGGTTCTCGAAGGCAGCTCATTTTGTACCCTTACCCAAGCTGCCGTCCGCTCGAGACGGCGGATCTTCTGGTAATGCATCTATTTCGTTACACGGCCTTCCTTGGGACATCGTTTCAGACAGAGGTCCACAGTTTACCTCCCAGGTTTGGAAGGCGTTTTGTTCGGCGTTGGACATCAAGGTTAGTCTCTCCTCTGGTTACCATCCACAGACCAATGGACAGACGGAGAGGGCAAATCAACAGATGGAAGTGGCACTGAGGTGCACGTCGTCAGCTAATCCTGCGAGTTGGAGTGTCCATCTGCCTTGGGTAGAGTATGCCCACAACACCTTGGTCAACGCCTCTCTAGGTATGTCTCCTTCCAATGTTGTTATGGTTATCAACCGCCTCTATTTGCAGAACAGGAACAAGAGCTGGCAGTTCCTTCAGTACAAGAGCACCTGCGCCGGTGCCATCAGGTCTGGAGAAGGGCCCGTTCAGCTCTGGTACGCGCTTCTACCCAGTCACAGGTACAAGCTAACCGCCATCGCACCCCTGCCCCTAGGTACTCTTCAGGGCAGAAGGTTTGGCTGTCATCCAGGGACCTGCCTTTGAGGGTGGAATCTTCTAAGTTGGCACCAAGGTTCATCGGGCCATTTGAAGTGGAGAAGGTCATCAACCCTGCGGCAGTTCGACTGAAGCTTCCTCGGTCTCTTAGGATTCACCCTACCTTCCATGTTTCCAGAATCAAACCGGTCAGTTCCAGCTCCCTGATCCCTCCCTGTCCTCCCCCGCCTCCGCCCAGGATGATAGACGATCTGCCTGCATACACGGTGAGGAGGATTATGGATGTAAGGCGCCGGGGTCGGGGCCGTCAGTTTTTAGTAGATTGGGAGGGTTATGGACCTGAGGAACGGTGTTGGGTTCCCCAGAAGAACATTCTCGATCCTTCCCTTATTCGAGAATTTTTTCATTGTCATCCGGAGAAGCGGGATAGGCCGCCAGGTGGCGTCCATAGAGGGGGGGGTACTGTCACGGTCGCTCAGGACTCTGATCAGTTGGCCGGCCTCCGCCTCCGGCTCCCCCGCCCCTACAGACTCGCAGATGAGAAACAGGTGTGCGGGAACGCCGGCGGAGCAAGACCAGCTGAGCCGAGTTGGCAATCAACAGAGAATAAGAAGCACCGCAGCCTGCTCCTCGTTGCCAGATCGTAATACTAACTCCAGTCAGTTATACATCTAGCTTGCTATTGCCGTGTTGTTTATTGAATTACTTACCTGTGCCTTTGTTCGTCTTAGACCCGTCCAGTCCTGCCGTATGTCCTGTTCCTGTTCCGTCTTCGTCTGTTCCTGTACCTTCAAGTCTCGTCCTCGATCCAGTTCCAGTCCAGCCCCGGTCTTGTCCTGTGTCCTCTCGTTATCCCAGAAGAACCTGTCATACCTTTGTGTCTCAATAAATCCGTTTATATTCCTTTACTTGTGTGTCTGCATTTGGGTTGTCTTGCCGGTCCGTAACAGTCAGGACTTGGTCAAAGCCCAGGCAGAGATGAGGAATGTGGATGATAGCATAGATGAGTTGGGGACTGTATTTTCTCAATTCATCCTAATCACAGACGCAAGCTCCTGATCAGGCTGTGTCTCCGGTAAGTTTTTTTGTGTTCTGTTTCTCCGTTTTCTCCTTGTTTAAGCAACATTTTAACTCTTTCACCACCTCAATCATTAAATGTATATTTTATAGTAATTTGTTAGTATAGTATAATGTTTCAGGATATAAGCCAAAATTATTTAGAGAATATTTAAAATGATCAATTATTTATTATAAATATTTTAATAAATAAATAATATTTAATAATTATCTTTTTAGCAATTTAATAAAATTGATTTATTTTCTATTTTTCTACCAGAGCATGTGCACAATAATAATAAAAAATGTACATGGCAATAACGTCACGTCCTAATTGAAATTAATAATGTCAGCATCAGTTGGTGGTTGTGCACCTAAATTTAATTGAAATGGGCTTTTACACACAAACACACTGCTGTTGACTTGTGCTTTGACGAAGATCAGCTGTTGTACCTGTTCGCGCCATGCCAGGAGGTAGCTCTGCCAGGCACAAGATAGCAAATATACCACCGTGTTGATCACCGCCACACCTGTGCCGCTGCAAGATTTGGCCCACAGTGGTCAATAAAGCTTAGCAGCGGCTCCACCTTCTCCACTCCGAAAAGCAAGTCTGCCAACCCCTCACCTTATCACTTTCTTTAGAGGCACCTTTGAGAGTGTCCTGACATACAGCCTCATCACGTGGTTTGGGAGCTGTTAAGTCCAGGAGCAACATCAGCTCAACAAAATTATAAAAACTGCTGCCAAATCATTACTGCCCCTCTCCCCTTCCCGATGGATATCTACCGGCACTGTGTCACCAGTCACCTCCATTATCAAAGAGTCTTTCCACCCCACTCACATCAGTTTCTTTACAAAAGCTTTTAGATTAATTAACAAACTAACTCCTCTTCCCCAAGCACAAGCACAAACAAACACACAAACACACTCATTTGCACAACATAAATGCACTTTAAATATTGTTGGAGATGTGTCTGTGTGTGAAAGTCTATTGCAGTGTTTCTGTGTTAATTTCTAATGTGTGTTTTTTTTTTTTTTGTACCTTCAAAATAAAAATAAAAAAATTGGACAAAGTTTGGTAAGTTTTTGAGCATGTTCAGGGGTCAAATTAGCCTTCAAAATGCAGACAAATAATCAAAATAAGTTACTTAATAGTGTAATTTGTGTTATTGCTGATATTAATATCTAGTTTTATTATTTTATAATGTGTTATCTCGACTCAACTGTTTTAATAACCACTCATTTCCTGAGTGTAAAGATCCCAGAGAAGCAGCTGTAGCAGATAATTAACTGTTCATTCATCACTGGCACAATGTGTGTCAAAACCTGGCTCTGGCCTTGCTCTGGTTCTGGAGACTATTTACCGTTAAGAGAATCTGAGGGGGGTCTGAAGGGGTTTGAGAGGCGCGATAACATGGTTAGCATGGAGCGGCTAATGTCTGTAAAGAGCTCTGTGATAGCTCTGGTCATACATCAGTCACTAATGAAGAAAAAAACACAGGACACACAGGTCTGATTCAAAACAGGCTCTAAACAAGACCAGACCAGAGATCAGGACTGTGGCTCAGTGGTAGAGTGGATGTCTTCTAACTGGAAAGTTCACCTTGCCTCCAGTGTCTGTGGCACTGGTGTATGAATGTGTGTGAATGGGTAAATAGAAGCTTGATGTAAAGCGCTTTGAGTGCCTTGTAGGTTGAAGTAGGTTTAGTAGGGCTCTAGTCTGCATACAGGGTTCATACATCAACAGAAAAGAGACATGGAGAGACTAAAGAGCAATACACCCCAGAGCCTTAAGACTGTCCTACGAAGGCACACAACAAACAATCACTTAGAACTGCACAAGTGCAGTGAAGGTAGCTTAACAAACTTACACAATCCAGCACTAAAGCCTGGAGTGAAAACATTACAAATACAGAAATTAATCTGTTTAAAAAAAAAGCTATAATAAGCAAAGACCAACCGCGGGTAAAACCAGGACTGAACCAAGACCGAACCAAGACTAGCGTGTGTCATGGTGTGTACACATTCCAGGACAATAAAGACAGGGGCTCCATTTCTTGTATTTTCTTATATTACCGTTAGTTGTATTATTGATAAAGATAATCCAGGCAACAGATTTCAGATGCTTTGTGTATCGCTCATAGTCAGCAGCAGCAAACATGAGTTGTATTGGGGCTGGTTTGTAGTCAATCTTTTCACAGTGGAAAGAAGTTTACATCAACATTCAAACATTTACTGTATATAATTAATCACACAGGTCTCACAACTCCGCATTTTGGGTAGTTTATGTGTGAGGGACGCAGCGGTGGTCTCAAGTAGGGCTGAACGATGCGGACAAAATTTCATATCTCGATTTTCATGCCAGATATCTTGATATCAATACAATACGAAATGACTAAGTGTTCGGGGGAAAATCAAGCATTTCATGGTCCCTGGAGCGTACGATCAAGTGCATCACATGATCAACTGCTAAATTCAAATGTTGAATTTAGCCAGAGACAGGCGCGCTCAGAGCTGTCATATATCTCAACTTTTCAGTGTTTTCAACCACATACTGTTTATTTTAGGTTTCAAACATATAAATTCACATAAGTACTAAAAAAACAATACATTTAGAGTTTGTAAAATACACACTGATGTCTATGTAAGAGGTAATAATAATCCTTTCCATTATAATTCGACACGTTTTATTCATATCAGATACACATTGTGTAAGTAACTTCAATGTTTACTCTATTCCCAGTTCACCAGCCACTTACTTAAATACTTACTTAAATATTTCTGGGGAAGTGGATGAATTCACGTGTTGTAAACATAGAGGTTGTAAATCCAACAGATCTGATTCTCTGAACTGCGTCTGTGGCACAAACTAACACGGCGGCACCCAGCGCATACAGCTCAACTAACGCCATCGTTTTAAAGGTGTTTAAACAACAATATACTTCCACTTGCATGTATTTGACAATCGGAATATCAGATATTTCATGCCATAGCTAACACATTTGTGAATATTATGAATAAAAAAGGAAAAATTACATAAAAGCAGATCTTCATTCATTCAGCGTTGTTGCTGCTGCGGTGTGTCACGTGACAAGCGGCGTTTCACCATGGAAACGCTGCCCCCCCTTTCACAATATAGTTCCCACGTCCCTGGTAGTGTGTGCGTGCTGGCTTTAGCGGTGCATTCAAGGGCACTCGTAAAACTAATGTTTGTTGTGACTGCCAGAGATGTATGCAGGGCGAGCGCGGAGAGGAGAAATCTATATCGTCGATATCGTTGCTTTTTTCTATAGTAATATCTTGAAAGTTCATATCTAGATATAGATACAATAACGATATATCGTTCAGCCCTAGTCTCAAGTGCACAATGGCAGGACACAAGACAGATGGATGTTACTGTTCTTTATTAGACAGGTTATGATCAGAACTGCACTGCACCGGAGCTGGAGCGATGGGCTGGAACTGGGCCACTAGGCCAAGGCTGGAGAGCTGGACTGGCGCTAAGCCACGGGACCGAAAGCTGGAGCCTTAGTTAGGAACTAGAATCGAGGTGAACCAAAGCGACCAGGTACAAGACCGGAAAGCCAGCTGGACTCTGCCGGAAGTGAGTATACTCATAATAATAGCGCCCATAATAGCTGACAAGACCAGGTGGAAGGGTTCTGTGATGAGATGCACCTCAAAGCTGTCTCCATCTCCTGGTTGAACCTTGAGGTGCATCTTGTCGGAAATCAAACAAAACAAAACAAATGTCTCAGAAAATTCCAAATAATTGGCTAAAAATAGCACATATCAGTATTTGTAGTATTAGAAATAAAGTGTGTGAAATAGAAAACATTGTAATGTTACATGATATAAACCCACTTAGACTCTACACCAGGGTTTTTCAAACTTTTTGTGTGTGTGGACCACTATTTGTAATCAAAAAATTTTGCGGACCACCTCATAACAAACATAATAAAATGTCTACATACAGTCTTACTTGAATTAATCCGCACCTCTAAATAGGCTTTACTAGCACTACTATAACTAGTCATCACATCAGTGTGTAACAGGCTTGTTAAAAGAAAGTTTACTGCACAAAACGGCTGCCTCTTTTCTCTTCAGAGAACCTGTTGCTATCCACCGATCCATAACGACACTGAACTTGAACGTCACGGCCGAACACCACTGGCCTATTTTAGTAATCACACAATAACTTGACAATTTAATGCAAATGTTATATCAATATAGGCCTACATATTCTTTTAATTTTTTTATGGGAATTTCCTGGTAAAATGAAGGTAAAATATTATTTTATTTTGCCTTTCCACGGACCACTAGTGGTCCGCGGACCACAGTTTGGGAATGACTGCTCTACACGATAGAGTAGAAATAAATGGATATAGTGTTTTTAGTTTAAACAGAAATAATAATGTAGGTGGAAATGAAATCTATGTTTACATTTACATTTAGTCATTTAGCAGACGCTTTTATCCAAAGCGACTTACATTAAGGTTCAATTCACCGGTGTTACAGCTGGAACACCACTGGAGGCAAGGTGGGTTAAGTGTCTTGCCCAAGGACACAACGACAGAATTAACTGTGGGGAGAGCGGGATTCGAACCACCTACCTTCCGGTTGAAGGACGACCACTCTACCACTGAGCCACTGCGCCAAAAGTAAGATGAGATCTAATACAGGTTCATAAAATACCGTAAACCATTACTCACTGGGTGCAATTTCAGACCACCAAACCTAAATAATGATTACATGAACATTGATTGGAACTCAGACTGCCAAATGAAATCAAAGCAAATGACAGTGTCTGCTGCTTGTGGTTTATCACAAATGATAAAAGAACCAACTAGAGTTACTTTTAAAACAGATCAAACCAATGTAGCTACCTGTATTGATCATATTTTTACAAACATGCCCCAGCTCTGCTCTGAATGTTCATCCACTTCGGTCGGTTTTAGTGATCATAATCTTATAGCCATAGTCATAAAAATAAGAATTTTTAAAACTGGTCCAAACATTATCAAAAACAGAGTGTACAAATATTTATATCTGGATAAAAATGTGGAAGAAGTAAATAATGCTAACTGGTCAAGAGTTTTGGTAGAAAAAGACCCAGAAGAGGCCATTGAGATATTTGACAATTTATTAACAAATATAGTGAACAGACATGCACCTATTAGGAAATGTGCAGTACGCAATTCCCATTAACAGGATTTAAAGAAGCAAATGCAGGAACGAGATCAAGCTAAGCTGGCTGGTATACCGCAGACTTAGAAACTCGGTAGTTAAACAAAATAAGACAAAGAAGAAAACATATTATTATGAAAAAATAAATACATCAAATGACAGTAAACACCTTTGTAGAAGCTTAAATTCCACATTGAGTCCTTTGTTCTTAGAAACAAAACATGGATAAAAAAAAAATATTGCAAATCAATTATTAAAACAATTATTTTATATATAAAATTGAGATCTTTAGAAATACCTTACAATCAATAAAAGAAAATGTATCATATAAATCTATAAAATAAATTATTAAAACCAAAAAAACTCCGGAGGAGTGGATGAACTGGACGGACGTTTGTTAAAAAATGTGGCATCAATTATTGCTCTTGTAATTACAAATCTTATTAATCAGTGTTTTAATGAAAATATGTTTCTTTCTGCTTGGAAAATATCAAAGATAATGCCTTTATTAAAAAAAAATAAAAAAATTTACTGAAACAAATAGCCGACCCATTAGTTTACTCACAATTTAAATAAATTATAGGAAAAAAATATGTATGAAGAGATTAATACTTATTTAAAACAATTTGTCAACATGTCTACAGAGAAAAACATTCCACTGCAACTGTGTTTACCCAAATGACAGATGGCTGGTTATGGGTAATGGAACAGTCTTACTAGACTTTTCCGCAGCCTTTGACTTTTTAAAATTTATCATAAAGTTTTGTTAAAGAAACTTGAATTTTATGGCTTTGCAGAATCTGCAGTAAAGTTTATTACTAATTATTTGTGTGATAGAAAACAACTTATCTTTTATAATGGCAGTTACTCAGACATCAAAACTGTAAAACATGGAGTGCCACAAGGTAGTTGCATGGGGCCCCTCTTGAACACAATATTTACAGATGATTTACCATCAGTATTAAGCAAAGCTGGCATTTCAATGTTTGCTGACAATACAACTGTATATGTAGCAGGGAAATCAATCAGCGAGATAAAACCACACCCCAGCTTCATCTCTCTATAAAACATGTGGCTGTCAAACAAGTAGAGGAAGTGAAGCTACTAGGAGTCCTTATATACACATAAACAGTATGGTCTCCAAAATGGGTTGCTGTCTATTAGTTATTAAAAGATGTTCAGAATATATAACAAAATAAATCATTTTTTATCCAGAGTCTAGTTTTGTCTCATTTGGATTACTGTTCAATTGTTTGGTCCAACACTTAATCAAAAAACATCAGTAAAATTACAGCTGGTACAAAACAAATGAGTGGCTCTAAAAAGTGTTGCTAAAATGCATGAACAGCTTTGCTGGTTTTGGGTGAAGGATAGAAGGTTGAACACTTTGACATATTTTCTAAGAAGTATTATCTCAACACAAACACCATATATGTTTTACCAAAAACTACCTTTCAGTAGAAACACACATAATTACTCAACAAGGCATGCTGAAGCTCAGTGTTTTACCCTGCCAAAATGTAGAACTTGTCTGAGCCAACATACAGTAATGTTTAGAGCCATGTATGAGTGGAATCAACAAACTACCGCCATAATTGTGTTGATGTTATTTTTATGACTACTATGTGAAAGTGTAAAGCTATCCAGGGCAGGGCCTTTCTGTGTGGAGTTTGCATTTTCTCCCTGTGTCTGCGTAGGTTTCCTCCGGGTACTCCGGCTTCCCCTACCACTAAAGACATGTAACTAACCCTGCTGCAGATGCTAATGGGGATCTTAATAAACATAAACATACAGTATGTAATGACGAACAAAAAACCCAAATACAACCACCCCCTATTTAGAACCGTGTTGCAATGACAAAACCCCCCAAATATGTAAAAAAGTAAATGTGAAGTGAAAATTTTAGTTTGTCACAGTTAAATGAAATCTGGTACACACTTCCAGCATGGGATCATGAACAGAAAGTGTGTATGGCAGCCTCCCTCTCTGTCTGCCCCAGGTGTGAATGTGTGTGAATGCGGTAAATGTAAAGCACTTTGGGTGCCCGAAAAGGGTGCAAAAAAGCTCTATATAAATGCAAAACATTTACCATGACGACCCTGTTTTTAATAATCTACACAAAGATTTCACCCAAGCATAAACCAAAACCATGAACTAAATTGGGATTAATCCTAGAACTAAATCAGAACACAATCTAAAATCAAACCAAAATGAATTAGGCCTAAAGAAGTGAACCCAGTGAAACCAGAACTAAATTGAGACTAAAATCAGCCTATGAAAAAACATCAGTAGACAGTTATTTTGTACGTTGACTTTACAGGGAGTAGACGCAGTGTAAAAGAATCAGGTGACGCAGCAGGTCAGGACTGAAACTACAGCCTCACATCAGCAGATGCAGAATGGCATTGTGGGAGAAGGGGTTTCCCTTTACATATCCACAGTAAGTACATCCATCTCAGAGTCTGCCATCAACCTCAGTCTGAGCTTTACACCCAGATCTAATGAAGACCTCAGCTGTTTGTATTCAGCAGCAAGTTCGAGGAAACAGTCATAGATAAAACGACTAGAAGTGTGGCTCAAAGGAGCTCAGTGGTTCAAAGACACTATTATATTCAAAACTTGTTAAGCATCATTCCCATGTGCTACAAAGGTTTACAGCTTTCATTCTTCCATTTTCTACCACTTAGTCCCGTTAGGGGTCACAGGCGACTGGAGCCTATCCCAGCAGCTTTGGGCCTTAGGGTGACATGGTACACCCTGTACCCTGGACAGTGACCAGTTACTGTAGTTGCAGGGCTGATATTTAGACATAAACAGTGACAGTCAACCATTCACTCTCACATTCATTCTCTAGGGACACGTTAGAGTTGTCAATTAACCTATAATGCATGTCCCAGATGGAACCCACAGTAACATGAGGAGAACATGCAGACTCCTCATAGAAAGGCCGGATGTGGCCGGGGTGTTTAAACTAACAACCTTCTTGTTGTGAGGCAGAAGCACTAACCACTCTGCCATGTGCGCCCCAAGTTTAGAGCAAAAAATAACAATAAAGTCTCCAAAAAGAAGGAAAATGTATTAATCCTCAATAATCTCTCAGCTGTAGGAAGCCCACTAAAATAAAATTAAAAAAAAAAAATACACATGAAGGCTCACATTAGGATAAAATAAATAATAAAACCAGGAAACATAAATAAAAAGAAATTAAAAGACTTAACCTAAACTACAATAAAAACAAATAATAATGATAATAAGTAATGTTGTCTGCTGTTGTCTGTTGTACCTCAGTCGATCACTACCGTTTCTCTTCAGAGACCACTCCCTCATCCACAATCTACACCAGCTGCATCCACTTGCAATCAAGTCATCTACAAAGACCAGCGCTACCATCTCCACTGACCACCATCTCCAAAAACCGTGTAAAACTCACTAGAGTCAGTAATACGGGCAAGCGCAAAGCCACTGGGCTCCAGTCTGACCTGAATTTTTTTCTGTTTGCAGATCTCCCAGCTCCAGCCATTTGTCATCTTCTCAATCCGTCCTCCTGTCCTGTTCTACCTGTGGAATCCAGCCCGTCCTCCTGTCCTGTTCTACCCGTGGAATCCAGCCCGTCCTCCTGTCCTGTTCTACCTGTGGAATCCAGCCCGTCCTCCTGTCCTGTTCTACCCGTGGAATCCAGCCCGTCCTCCTGTCCGGTTCTACCTGTGGAATCCAGCCCGTCCTCCTGTCCGGTTCTACCTGTGGAATCCAGCCCGTCCTCCTGTCCTGTTCTACCCGTGGAATCCAGCCCGTCCTCCTGTCCTGTTCTACCCGTGGAATCCAGCCCGTCCTCCTGTCCTGTTCTACCCGTGGAATCCAGCCCGTCCTCCTGTCCTGTTCTACCTGTGGAATCCAGCCCGTCCTCCTGTCCTGTTCTACCTGTGGAATCCAGCCCGTCCTCCTGTCCTGTTCTACCTGTGGAATCCAGCCCGTCCTCCTGTCCTGTTCTACCTGTGGAATCCAGCCCGTCCTCCTGTCCTGTTCTACCTGTGGAATCCAGCCCGTCCTCCTGTCCTGTTCTACCTGTGGAATCCAGCCCGTCCTCCTGTCCGGTTCTACCTGTGGAATCCAGCCCGTCCTCCTGTCCTATTCTACCCGTGGAATCCAGCCCGTCCTCCTGTCCTGTTCTACCCGTGGAATCCAGCCCGTCCTCCTGTCCTGTTCTACCTGTGGAATCCAGCCCGTCCTCCTGTCCTGTTCTACCCGTGGAATCCAGCCCGTCCTCCTGTCCTGTTCTACCCGTGGAATCCAGCCCGTCCTCCTATCCTACTCCTGTTTAAGTTAATTTTTGAATTTCTGAGAGTCTGCTTTTGGGTTCTGGCTGATTCGTAACAAAGACATCTCTTTGCACTACATCTAATCACTATTCTGTAAACTTTGTGGCATATACATGTAAACTCAACCACATCTATGACTGACACGTCAGCTCATTAAACGTCAATTCGTGACGACCCTAGAAGTGAGAGGCAGGCATAATGTACACATAAAAACTTCATGTGTTGTAAAGCAAATCACCTAGTAAGATTGTTGCGTGTTGTCTGATTTGTTTTATTCTTGCATGAACTAACTTGGGATTTATATTTATTTTATTTTTTTACCATGTGTGGTCCCCATTGTCTTATTTCATGATCCAAATCAAGCAATTATTTTTAACTGTTTGACAAACTATCGTTAAAGCAAGAAAATGCAACAAACCCCTTCTTGAGCCTGGGCACTAAACCAGGAATAAAAGCAGCTCTGAACCAGGACTCCTTGTGTGCATATAGGCTACCTGTTTAAGAGTGCAGTCCATTAGCTCATTATCCGTTATAGTGCTCGGTAGCTCATTAGTGGGCAGTGGACATGCATTTGGTGACAGCTCTGAAAACACTTCCCTAAAATACACCAGCAAAGAGTTAATGGAGCAGAAACAGCCGCCTGACTCCCTCTCAGCCTCTCCCAATGATAGCTGCAGGCTTACTTTCACTTTTAAAGTCAAATCAGATCAGAAGATTGTTATAAGGGCTTAGTTTGTAAATGTACATCAGTGAAACTACCATCAATGTAGGTATCAATACTAACCCACAAATAAATAGAAATGATAATGGCAATATAAAATTATTGGCTTAGTCTGAAAAATTATAAATTAAAAAAAACCCTCAAACTTCATAAATAACATCAGTACCTTTTATGACAAATATCTGTGTAATATAATGTACCTGTGCTGCTCAAAACATCCATACGTCACATAAACGGGTCAGACAGAGATGCCACAGACTATTTTACTATAAACTATATATTTGATAAATACATAATTGTTCCCAGTCGCATTAGGACAAACTGTTCTGAAGGAAGTGGTTTCATTGTAAACATGTACTGTGTTTTAGCCACGGAGCCCAGCATTCCTAATGCTAAATGCAATGAGTTTGCATTGTTTTTCAACAAAAAGGTTCAAGGCATTAAACATGCGATACAGTCCAAAGGGCATAAAACAACACAGCACCCACCAGCCACGGGCTGGGTTAAAACATTTTACTCCCATTAATAACAGAACCAGTTTGAGTTCATCCACCTGCTGCCTCGATGTTTTACCCACTAGATTTCTAAAATCAGTACTAAGCAGTTTGTTACCACAACTCACTGATATAGTCAATAATTCCTTACAGTCTGGAACATTTCCAAGGGCCTTAAAAACTGCTGTCATTAAGCCTCTCCTAAAGAAGAGCAGTCTTGATGCTACAGTGCTCAACAACTATCGGCCCATATCAAACCTGCCATTTTTAGGGAAAGTCATCACAAAAGTTGTATATCAGCAACTTAATGACTTTCTATTACTTAACAACTGCTTTGATCCTTTTCAGTCAGGATTCAGGCCCCATCACAGACTGAGACTGCACTTATCAAAGTCACAAATGACATCCGTATGAACACTGACACGGGCAAAGTCTCTGTCTTAGTTCTGTTGGACTTGAGTGCAGCTTTTGATACAGTGGACCATGAAATCCTGACACAAAGATTAGAGGAATGGATAGGTATCACTGGAACTGCCCTTAAATGGTTTCAGTCCTATCTTGAAGACAGGAAGTACTTTGTTTCGGTTGGTAACTGTGTATCAGACCAAATGGCCCTGACATGTGGGGTTCCACAGGGGTCTATCTTGGGACCTCTATTATTCAATCTCTACATGCTTCCTTTAGGACAGTTAATACGCAGCTGTGGCGTATCCTACCATAATTATGCAGATGACACTCAGATTTACATTTCACTCACAGCAGGTGAAAATGGACCAATCCATTCACTGTGTCACTGCATCGAACAGATTGACATGTGGATGCAAAATAATTTTCTCCAACTGAACAGAGACAAGACTGAACTAATCATCTTTGGGCCACAGAAACAAAGAGAAAGTGTCAGCAGTCACCTCGTGTCTCTTTCTCTAAAATCTAAAAATCAGGTTAGAAATCTAGGGGTCATCATAGACTCAGACTTGAATTTCCACAGTCACATTAAGTCAATTACATCATCTGCATTTTATCACCTTAAAAACATTTCCAGAGTCAAAGGGATGATGTCTCAACCAGACTTAGAGAAACTTATCCATGCTTTTATCTCCAGCAGATTAGATTACTGTAACGGCCTGCTCACTGGTCGCTCAAAACGAGGGTTAAGACAGCTGCAGCTTATTCAGAACGCGGCTGCTCGGGTTCTAACCAAAACCAGGAAGTACAACCACATTACGCCAGTTTTAAAATCTCTGCACTGGCTTCCTGTTGCTCAGAGAATAGACTTTAAAACAGCATTGCTGGTTTACAAGTCTCTAAATGGTTTAGCACCAGAATATATCTCTGACATGCTAGTTACTTATGAACCTCCTCGGACTCTGAGAACATCTGGGACAGGCCTTCTGCTCGTGCCCAGAGTTAGAACTAAAGTGAAGCAGTGTTTAAGTTTCATGCAGCAAAAATCTGGAACAGCCTCAGCTTTAACAATGTTCAAGGGGAGGTTAAAAACCTTCCACTTTAGCTCCGCCCTCATTACAACATAAAGTGTTTTTTATCTGCACTCTTCTTTAAAAAATTTTTACTTTTTCTTATGTTTCTCAATCAAATTCTTATAGATTGTCTTTTATTCCTGTAAAGCACTTTGATTTACCCAGTGTATGAATTGTGCTATATAAATAAAATTCCCTCGTCTTGCCTAATAGACTCTGTGGTTGTGGTCATTTAGAGTAATGACATTTATCAGCTCTAAATGTTTTTCCAGAGGGACAATCATTTGATTGGAGGCTAATGGGCGACTGAAACTCAACACCATGCTTTGTTTAACTCAACTCTTAACCATTTTATACAGCACCATGAGTATCTGTGAATGTAAACATCAGTGAGAACATTTACACAGAGCAGTGAGCCATGACAAATTCACTTGTATATGTGCCTCCTCGGACTGTTCAAAAAGCATCGACTCAGTGACCTTTAATGAATAGATATTAATGCTAAGGGTAACATATGCTAAATACTTACTTTAGTTAATATAAAACAGGCCAGTGAGGGTACAAGGTTTACATGCTCCACAAAATCTGTCACCAGTCACATGACACTAGTTCATATACATGTTTTAAAAGCTGTTTTTAAAAGAATTTTAACAGGGAATGTGAACTCCTGGCTCTTCTGAGTTGTCCATTACAGTTGTCCTGGGCCTCAGGGTCTGGGAATGGGGCCAAAACTAAGCCCTCCTATGCTTTAGTATTATGAACAAAATTATATAGGGGCCATCCAGGGCCCTATCAAGTTTTTTTGTGTTAAAATCCCATATCAAACTCAAACCATAGACCCAAAGCCAACTCATTTTTCGTCAGCTGATTTCTGCTGAGCACACAGAGCTATTTTTGTCCCAGGACCAACAGTAATTCTCTTACCATCTCCAAATGAGATTAATGTCCCACTGCTGCCTCTGACACATGGGATTCCTGTGTTCTCACATCACAGCCAGTGTTAGTCAGCCCTCCTTTCATTTTTTTTGTCCTTGTTTAGTTATTGATTGTTTTGGCGCTAATAGACAGAGCCTTGTCAGAGGGGAGTAAATTAATGTTCATCAATCCCTGTTTGGAGCTGTGTATTGACATGTGACATTTGTGACCCCAAACTGAACAGTCAGAGTATCTGTCAGTCAGTTAGAGAGTAAAACCACAACTGAACCAGGATCAGATCATTAACCCATGACCAAACCATAAAAACAACAACATAGAACTCTGGCTGTGTCCAAATTCAGGGTCTACATCCTTCGGAGTACTCATTTGAAGGATGTTACGTCGCAGCGCCGCGACGAAGGCTGTCCAAATTCGTAGGATCCTTCAAATGCGGCCCACAAATACGTCCTCCTTTTCCCTGAATTGGAAGGATGGGTGTGGTGGATCCTTTCCCGTCCTACCTATCCCATAATTCTTTTCGGCAGAGCGTAATGGCCAATGAAGCGAGCGGTAGCGGAGTGGGAGAGGAGTATGCTTTTAGATGTAAGTTTTTTAAAAACTGGCTTTTAAAAAAATATATATTTTTCAGTGGTTGTCTAGTTAGGCATTTTGTTTTAGCGTTAAGTATTTTTTTACATTTGTACGTTTATATGTACAAATAAAACATTACTTTCGTAAACTAGCTTCTTCCTTACTGCCTGTGTGAATATCCCTCACACACAGCTAATTTGTTAGTGATTGAAGCTGTTTTTAACGCTTCTAGGGACGAAAGAGCAGACAGAAGTTTTTATAAAGCTCCGGGGAGAGAACGATGAGCTCTTCACCGGAGCAAAGAACTCTGCCACTGTGGGATGGAGGTACAGGAATAAATCTATTTAGAAATCCCATTGTAATATCAAGGCAGTTTTGTTTCTTTTTTGTTTTGTGCAGTACATATAACATTTTTGTAGTATAATTCTACACAGTATTTGTCGTTTTGATATCTGTGATTAACACAATTCCAATTTTTCTCTTTTTATCCTACATTAGGATAGTTTTGGAGAAGATGGGTCTGTCTGGTAAAGTGACACCAGCCCAAGCAAAAAAAAAGTGCGACAATTTAAAAAAGAAATATAAAGTATGTCCATATATAGAAAATAATATTGTTAGTAACAGTTGAAAAAAATCCTAGGTTTAAGCTTACATGTTTTGTGAACAGTTTATATATTTTTTTTACTTGTCTTTAGGAATGCAAGTATCCAGGGTCAGGAGAGGGAGTGGGAAGCCCACTGCTGCTACTTGGCCCTGGTTTGTCCAAATGGATGAGGTTTTAGGACAAAGGCCTTCAATTTGCCCCCCTGTCCTTATTGCCTCCATCCCTATGGACACTCCAGGGCCAAGTGCAGCAGTGAGTGACCAAGAGGAGAGAGAGGAAGAAGAGAGGGAAGGAGATAGGCAGCCAGCAGCGAAGAAGAGGAGAAGGGACAGTGACCAGGAGCTGTTAGACCTCATCAGGGAGGACATGAGGCAGCAGAGAGAGGCTGAAGAGAGGAGGGCACAGGCTGAAGAGAGGAGAGCACAGGCTGAAGAGAGGAGAGCACAGGCTGAAGAGAGGAGGGCACAGGCTGAAGAGAGGAGAGCACAGGCTGAAGAGAGGAGGGCACAGGCTGAAGAGAGGAGAGCACAGGCTGAAGAGAGGAGAGCACAGGCTGAAGAGAGGAGGGCACAGGCTGAAGAGAGGAGAGCACAGGCTGAAGAGAGGAGAACACAGGCTGAAGAGAGGAGAGCACAGGCTGAGAGGAGGGCACAGGCTGAAGAGAGGAGAGCACAGGCTGAAGAGAGGAGAGCACAGGCTGAAGAGAGGAGGACACAGGCTGAAGAGAGGAGGGCACAGACTGAAGAGAGGAGAGCACAGACTGAAGAGAGGAGAGCACAGGCTGAAGAGAGGAGAGCACAGGCTGAAGAGAGGAGAGCACAGGCTGAAGAGAGGAGAGCACAGGCTGAAGAGAGAGCACAGGCTGAAGAGAGGAGAGCACAGGCTGAAGAGAGGAGAGAACAGGCTGAAGAGAGGAGGGCACAGGCTGAAGAGAGGAGAGCACAGGCTGAAGAGAGGAGAGCACAGGCTGAAGAGAGGAGGGCACAGGCTGAAGAGAGGAGAGCACAGGCTGAAGAGAGGAGAGCACAGGCTGAAGAGAGGAGAGCACAGGCTGAAGAGAGGAGAGCACAGGCTGAAGAGAGGAGAACACAGGCTGAAGAGAGGAGAGCAGAGAGAGGCTGAAGAGAGGAGAACACAGGCTGAAGAGAGGAGAGCACAGGCTGAAGAGAGGAGGGCACAGGCTGAAGAGAGGAGAGCACAGGCTGAAGAGGAGAGCACAGGCGAGAGGAGAGCACAGGCTGAAGAGAGGAGAGCACAGGCTGAAGAGAGGAGAGCACAGGCTGAAGAGAGGAGAGCAGAGAGAGGCTGAAGAGAGGAGAGCACAGGCTGAAGAGAGGAGAGCACAGGCTGAAGAGAGGAGAGCACAGGCTGAAGAGAGGAGAGCACAGGCTGAAGAGAGGAGAGCAGAGAGAGGCTGAAGAGAGGAGCACAGGCTGAAGAGAGGAGAGCACAGGCTGAAGAGAGGAGGGCACAGGCTGAAGAGAGGAGAGCACAGGCTGAAGAGAGGAGAGCACAGGCTGAAGAGAGAGAACAGGCTGAAGAGAGGAGAGCACAGGCTGAAGAGAGGAGAGCACAGGCTGAAGAGAGGAGAGCACAGGCTGAAGAGAGGAGAGCACAGGCTGAAGAGAGGAGGGCACAGGCTGAAGAGAGGAGAGCACAGGCTGAAGAGAGGAGAGCACAGGCTGAAGAGAGGAGAGCACAGGCTGAAGAGAGGAGGGCACAGGCTGAAGAGAGAGCACAGGCTGAAGAGAGGAGGGCACAGGCTGAAGAGAGGAGAGAACAGGAGAGCAGAGAGAGGCTGAAGAGAGGAGGGCACAGGCTGAAGAGAGGAGGGCACAGGCTGAAGAGAGGAGGGCACAGGCTGAAGAGAGGAGGGCACAGGCTGAAGAGAGGAGAGCACAGGCTGAAGAGAGGAGAGCACAGGCTGAAGAGAGGAGAGCACAGGCTGAAGAGAGGAGAGCACAGGCTGAAGAGAGGAGAGCAGAGAGAGGCTGAAGAGAGGAGAGCAGAGAGAGGCTGAAGAGAGGAGAACACAGGCTGAAGAGAGGAGAGCACAGGCTGAAGAGAGGAGGGCACAGGCTGAAGAGAGGAGAGCACAGGCTGAAGAGAGGAGAGCACAGGCTGAAGAGAGGAGAGCACAGGCTGAAGAGAGGAGAGCACAGGCTGAAGAGAGGAGAGCACAGGCTGAAGAGAGGAGAGCACAGGCTGAAGAGAGGAGAGCACAGGCTGAAGAGAGGAGGGCACAGGCTGAAGAGAGGAGAGCACAGGCTGAAGAGAGGAGAGCACAGGCTGAAGAGAGGAGAGCACAGGCTGAAGAGAGGAGAGCAGAGAGAGGCTGAAGAGAGGAGAGCACAGGCTGAAGAGAGGAGGGCACAGGCTGAAGAGAGGAGGGCACAGGCTGAAGAGAGGAGGGCACAGGCTGAAGAGAGGGGCACAGGCTGAAGAGAGGAGAGCACAGGCTGAAGAGAGGAGAGCACAGGCTGAAGAGAGAGCACAGGCTGAAGAGAGGAGGGCACAGGCTGAAGAGAGGAGAGCACAGGCTGAGGAGAGGAGAGCACAGGCTGAAGAGAGAGCACAGGCTGAAGAGAGGAGGGCACAGGCTGAAGAGAGGAGAGCACAGGCTGAAGAGAGAGCACAGGCTGAAGAGAGGAGGGCACAGGCTGAAGAGAGGAGGGCACAGGCTGAGGAGAGGAGAGCACAGGCTGAAGAGAGAGCACAGGCTGAAGAGAGGAGGGCACAGGCTGAAGAGAGGAGAGCACAGGCTGAAGAGAGGAGGGCACAGGCTGAAGAGAGGAGAGCACAGGCTGAAGAGAGGAGAGCACAGGCTGAAGAGAGGAGGGCACAGGCTGAAGAGAGGAGAGCACAGGCTGAAGAGAGGAGAGCACAGGCTGAAGAGAGGAGAGAACAGGAGAGCAGGGAGAGGATGGACAGGCTTTTCTCCATTCTGGAGCGTTGGGTCCCCAATTAATTTTTTTTTTTCTTGGGGTGGGAGGGATTACATTTTTTCCATTGTTAGCTTCAGTTGTTTGAAATAAACTGTTTGAAATAAATACTTCTCATTCATTGTATTTTTTTTTTTAATTTTCCATAATTTTCAAAGTAAAAGGAACATTTGTAAAGAAAATTAAGTGTATGATTATTTAATAACATTCAGAAAACAAAATTGAGGTAACAAAATTCAAGAACATACAGAAACTATTTACAGACCTATTTACAGGACAACAGATTTTAACAAATCACTGCAGGGTTAATCTGAGTGACCAGGTATTGGATTTTTTTATGTTTAATTACAACGGTACAGTACATTAGAATAAGTGTTTAACAGATAAAAGCATTATTCTACCTTAAGACAAATTTAAATATCAAAACTCCAATTATTTTTTAATACAATGCACATTATACATATTACATGAATAATTATATAAACATTATTGATATATATATATATCATTATTTAGATAGATAGATAGATAGATAGATAGATAGATAGATAGATAGATAGATAGATAGATAGATAGATAGATAGATAGATAGATAGAGTTTCTCTGACAAAACAAGCTAAAGTTTATGCTTCGGCTCAATGAATTTGTAGGGGAAATTAGCAGAATACTTTAAAACATATATAAAAATAGGCTATAATGGCTTACCTGGATATGACTGTCTTGTAGTCTGGTATAAAAAACTATCCGACGACGAGCAAAGAAAGTATTTAATTTATTTAATTGTTTTATTTCTTCCAAAAGAATTAAAATAAGGAGAATAACTCTTTGTTTGTCCCGCTTCTTGCTTGGCAAAGGAGGGAACTGAAAGAAGGGTAGGCTGTCCAAATTCACAAACACCGACTTCCGGGTTTTGCAGTCGTCGGAGGACCCCTCCTCCTTCGACCGGGTAGGAAGGATCCTAAGGAGGATGCAGACCCTGAATTTGGACACAGCCTATGGCTGCGAGCAACCATTAACGGGGCCAAGCGCAAAGACATGCCAACATGGCTGTGAGTGATTTTAGACAAAATCATCTTATACAGTCACTAATAAACTGATTTAATGGTTTATCACTTTTGACCAATAGTTGGAGCAGTTACGAAATTCTTGTGTGTGTTGTCAGAGTGAGAAAAGTTTGGTGTTATTATGTCGAAGCTTTGCAGAAATGCAGCTTCAAGACTCATTTTAACATCATGCCTCAACTTTGTCGCTGCAGTGTATAAAAACGATTTTGTGTGATGACACAAAATTAATAATTTTTTGCTGTCATGGTCTGAAGATGTTATAATCCAAATTTGGTGAAAATCAGCAAATGATCTGGGAGGAGTACAGAAAAAGTTGGTTTGTAAAGGAAATAAAAATGGTAAACAGGAAGTTTGGCCAAATATGGTAAAATTGGTATCTATGTTCTTGGCATGACCTAAGCAATCTATTACATCAGTTTTATGACAATAGACAAACTTAATGATAAGTTATTAGCATTATTTGAAAATTCATTATAACTTTTGTTCAGTAGGTACCAGTGAGTACCTTCAGGGCTTGGTGCCAAAGACACATACCAAGTTTCGTAATGATACGCCAATGCGTTCATAAAATATAGCACTTTTTGACAAAATTCAAAATGGCCGACTCCCAAAATGTTTCTGAAGTACTAATTAAAAATGTCACATTTTTGTATCTCTGGACCACTAGGTGGCACTGCGCCAAAACTCTGCAGGCAGCCTCAAGTCATGTTTGCCATAACACATACTAAGTTTGGTTAGAATATGTTAAAGCATTGCAGAGATATAGCCTGACTTTCATTTTTGTGGGCATTAAGTCGATTTCATTGGCGTGTTATTCGAAAACAGTTTGACTAATCATCGTGATTCTAATATCGTTTTGTCAGCATAGTCTGAAGATGGAAAAATGGCGGGAAAATTTTCGTGACGGAAAATGACATTATATGGTGCAATCGAATTGTCATGCGCTCAGGAATCAGAAGAAAAAAGAATTTTCTTTCTAGCCCTTAGGGTTCAAAGGTTATTAGCATAAACATAAGTCCAACTTTGGACGGATGGTGGCGCCAGAGGGATTAAGTTAGAGACTTCAGATTTGTTATGGTGACAGATCAGACTGTCCTCTATGAGTGTACCAAATTTCACAACTTTTTATCAAACGGTTCTATGGGCTGCCATAGACTTTAATGGCGGATTAATAAGAAGAAGAAATCTAACGATTTCAATATGTGCCTCCGCACCTTCGGTGCTTGGCCCCTAATTAGGACTAAAAAGAAATACAAATAAACTAGGACTAAACACGGATTAAACCAAGAAGTACACCATGAATGTCACTATAAAAACTACATAAAACATAAACAAGACCATAATTCATAATAATGTGTGCCGTTTCACATGTCTTCAACTAGCCTTAAATGTGCATTCCAGGGTTTTGGAAATTCAGTATGTCTATGATTATTTTATCAATTATTTTTGACAGAGAGCAGCACTCACTGATTGTAAGGATAATGTAGACATAGGGAGCACATTGTGACTGTCACAGAGCATCAAGAGGATTAGGATGAGTCAGACACAGCCTTACACGCAGATCTGAGATCATATCCAACAAAAGCAGTCCCTACAGGTGTTCAAGGACTGTCAGAGAGGTTATCAACATAGACATTAGTATTGCTTATGAGTCACAATGCCAAAACAATTTATTTTAGTACCTTTCACTGTTCTGTGTGCTAAGCTTCACGATTACGGACAGCGCCTGAGAACTCACAAAAAAATTATTTGGAGTCTGACGTCACAGAGTATGAAGGCAGAAGGTACCATGTTTAGGTTAAAGTTTAGGATCACAAACTATAATGTTTTCAAGATCAGCTTTTTGTAGAAACTGATTTTAATTAAGGGACAAACTCAATTGAGGAATTGTCAAATTGCAAGAACTTCTTGAAATTAATTTTCCCCAAAAGATTTCCACTTTGTTAAAAAAAACGCAGCAGTCTAAAGGTGTTGGCTGGGACCGGCATGAGGCTCATGTGGTGCTTCCCTAAATTCAGCTGATATCACAGCCCAGAAGACACAATGTGAGCTCTGATCCATTAATGACATCTGAGTCAGTTCAAAAGTTCATCTGTGACACACTGCAGAGGAACTTGGTAAGAGAAAAAAACAGTAACAGTTACTTATTTTAGTAAATGTTTTTTCATGAATTCATGCATGACACATGATTTAGTACATGCATTAAAATCTCATGAATCAATAGAAATTATCATGTTTTCTTCATACTTTCATCCTAACCCTAACTAAAAACTCCTAGCCCTAACTATAACCGTATGTAATAATGCATGAGCCATGCATTATTACATACATATAAAGTAATGAAAAAATCTGGCATTTTATCATGACTTTATGCATGACTCATGACTCATAAATTCATGATAAAATGTGCCCCCTACACTAAGTGTTACTAAAAATTTTAATAACCTTGCCTTTATTTGGGATAATTAATTAATTAAAGACCTTCTTTTTCTCCTCCAACCGAAGCAAGGTCATTAGTTCTAACCACTACCTGCCCGCTGGATCCCATCCCCACACGTCTCCTTCAGGCCATCTCTCCATCTGTCGTGCCTGCTCTCACCCACATCATCAACTCATCTCTCTCCACTGGGTCATTCCCCACAGCTTTCAAAGAGGCCCGCATCACACCACTACTGAAGAAACCCACTCTTAACCCTACTCTGCTAGAAAACTACAGACCGGTTTCCCTCCTTCCCTTCATTGCCAAAGCTCTGGAGCGAGCTGTGTTTACTCAGCTCTCATCCTTTCTCACACGGAACAACCTCCTGGACCAGAACCAGTCTGGGTTCAAGAGCAGACATTCGACCGAAACTGCACTGCTCTCAGTCATCGAAGCTCTGAGACTGGCAAAGGCAACATCCAAGTCATCTGTACTCATCTTACTGGATCTGTCTGCTGCTTTTGACACTGCTAATCATCACATCCTCTGTCTTCTCTCAGGGCGATGGGTGTCTCTGGAATGGCGTTGCAATGGTTCAAGTCTTACCTCTCGGATAGGTCATTCAGAGTATCCTGGAGAAACGAGGTCTCTGAGTCCCAACTAATCTCAATACAGGGGTGCCACAGGGCTCAGTGCTTGGACTGCTACTCTTTTCCATATACATGACATCCCTTGGCTCTGTCATTCAGAAGATTGGCTTTTCCTATCACTGCTGCAGATGACACTCAACTCCACCTGTCATTTCAACCTGACGATCCGACGGTCTCTGCTCGCGTCTCGGCATGTCTGAGTGACATCTCACTTTGGATGAAGGACCATCACCTGCAGCTGAACCTTGCAACCTTACCTTTTCTATCAGAGCACTCTACACAAATCCTAGTCCAGGCTCTTGTCTTGTCCAAACTGGATTATTGCAATGCTCTACTGGCTGGACTCCTGCTGCTGCAAACCTCTGCAGCTGATCCAGAATGCAGCGGCAAAAGTGGTCTTTAATGAACCAAAGAGAGCGCACGTAACTCCTCTATTCATTAGGTTACACTGGCTCCCGGTTGACACCCACATTAAGTTCAAAGCTATGCTCTTGGCCTACAAGACCACCACTGGCTCCGCCCCCTCATATCTTCACTCACTAATACAGACCTACATTCCTACCAGATCCTTGCGCTCTGCAAATGAACAATGGTATGGTACCATCCCAAAAAGGTAAGAATCACTCTCAAGTACCTTCTCTGGCTCTGTTCCACATTGGTGGAATGATCTACTGCTGCTACAAGATCAGCAAATTCTGTAGCCATCTTTAAAACACGCCTGAAAACACATCTCTTCCGTCAACACCTGACTGACAAACACTGAATTTTATTTCCTTTCTATTGATTCCTTCTCTTAAAAAAAAATAAAAATAAAAAATGTCTTCCTTAGCTTTGTATACTGTGCTGGGTTCTGATTAGTGTTTGGTGCACTTTTGTTTGTATGCTTTTTGTTACCTTTTATTGTTAAAATTGCTTCCATTGTTTTCCTCACTTAAGTGAGTCACTTTGAATAAAAGCATCTGCTAAATGACTAAATGTAAATGTAAATATATTTTTTTTCTTTTTCCTTTTTAACCTTATTTCCTTACTTATTCAGGATAGTCCACTGAGATTACAAATCTCTTTTGCAGGGGAGTCCTGGCTCCATTGGGGGTGGGGGTCTGTGTGACTTGGCTCTTGCGGAAACACTGCACCATACGGTACGGCCATATTGTGGTGCGTTCATATGTAACAGAGTCGCACATCACTCAGGAGGCACACCAAACATGACTCACACCAAACAGGAAGTGTGTCGTTGTTCTGGCTCCAGCCACGTGCCAAGAAAACCAAGTGACTAACGCTAGAACCTGACATAAACTTTCTGTAGATCCCTTGGATTGGTCTTTAAAAGTTTACAACAAAAAAACAATATTTACAAGTTCCACACAGGTTTTGTCAATTGTGACAGAAAATGTCCTTCCTTACCGATAATTGAAATTAACCATCTGTTTTTGTTACAGCAGATAGATTGCAAACATGTTCTGGTCCCAAACTGCACCTTTTTTCAATGTGATGTTTGTTCCTGTAAAGGTCACTCTTCTCATTTGTGTGAAAAAAGAAAATGCTGCAGCAGTGGCTCTTTATTTCACACTGGCAGCTTTGAAAACTGTGATTTTTTTTTTTTTCTATGTGAACATTCAGCAGCAACAACACAAACACAAACAAGGCACTGAGTATC
Organism: Perccottus glenii; assembly: GCA_024416835.2. Lineage (NCBI taxonomy): Eukaryota > Metazoa > Chordata > Actinopteri > Gobiiformes > Odontobutidae > Perccottus > Perccottus glenii. The sequence goes on from CM044557.2 coordinate 5,755,356, forward strand.
AAGTGTCACTTTAACAGAAAAACACACAGCAGGCAAAAAACTGACAAAAAAAAAACAATCCGGTGTCAGCAGCAATTCCACCCAGTCACACAAGCGTTGGACCTGCAGCAGGAATCAGGGAGTGACGCACAGTGGGCCTTTTCAAAAACATTACAAGTGGCACTGACTGATTATCACAATGGACTCTATATACAAACAAAAGTCCATAGCAGAGGGCTGAGTGATTAGAAACTGAAATCTAATCTAATAAATTTGAGTTTCTCATTTTGATTTATGTCAAAAATAGCCATATTGATAAATCAAATTTAATAAAAAAAAAACATTAACTCTAACCATGAACTGCTCACTGTGTTGTGGCTAATGCTGCTGTTAGCTCCAGAGCAGCTACAATAATGTCTGTAGTGACTCTGCAGACACTAGTAATAACCATAGAAAGTGTTATTACAGCATAGTGTCTCTGCAGCAGTGTACTTTTGAAGATTTGAGCAAAATAGCCACGAGGTCAGGCTTTTAACATCTTTAAACAAGGCTTTGTGTGCAGTGGAAATTATATTAGTAATGGTCTACGGACAGAAAGGATTAAAAATAAAAATTATCCAACCTAAACTTCTTTATTTTAACTCTGAGGGTAATGCACTCTGCTGCTTTGTTCTTGTTCTTTTGTATTGGCAAATAAATAAATAAAATAAATACATTAATAATAATACTAATAATATTCATATTATTAATATGATTATTATTATTATGGTTATTATTTTTATTATTATTATTAATAATAACAATAATAATAATAATAATAATAATAATAATTAAAGCCGCAAGCGGCGATAAAGGCCCTCGCCTCCCTTGAGACCGCGGGGACACATATATTCGGAGGATTGCATGTCGTGCTTTAAAGCAAATTTGGAGCTGTTTAGATGAAAACCCTTTAGCACAAAGTGTACGATTTAGGTGGTCATGTATTCCACCCAACATTTTCTGTTGAGAAGGATCCTGGCAATTGGGAAATGGCATTTATTTCCCAATAGTTGCCTCTTCACAGACTCATTACGACCACAGCCACAAATCTATCAAAAAACAAATTGATAACTTTTTTTTGCACACGTGTCTAGATGATACTCACCAAATTTGGAGCTGTTTAGATGAAAAGCCTTTAGACACAAGGGGTGCAATTTAGGTGGTCACGCATACACCCAACATAGTAGATTTCCTGTTGAGTTTACGATATGGCTGTAATACATTTTTCTGTTTGCCCTGAGGTGTCCTATGGATGTACCAAGTTTCATTTTTCTACGTTGGAAAAAAGTTACTTTCACTTTCCATAGGCCCAATGTATTTTGACTTTTCTAGGGGTCTCCACTGAGTCATTTTTCGTATTTTTTTTTTCGGGGACTTCAAATACATAAATTTTTCGCCGGGCTTGAAGTCTGGGACCAATAAAAATTACTTTTAGTTGTTCGTTTACTGGGTTAAATTGAGGATCATTTTACAGAAAAATTATACTAAAAAAAAATATACCGAATTATAATAAAAAAAAATATAACTCGAGCAAAAAAGTCTAGAAAAACACTTGTCTCTTTTACATACATGTGTTTAGCTCATTTTGCCCAAGTTTGGTGTCTGTGGAATGAAGCAGCTTTTTTCTGTGTACTTTTAAAAAAGAGGTGTATTTTAAGTCGGTTCACATTTTCAATTCAAAATGGCCGCCTTCCTGTGTGGGATAGGGTGTGGTCCCCATTGGCTTTTTTGTTCATAAGCCCATGGTGGATGTGTGTACCAAGTTTTATTTGCCTACAACAAACTAAAAATTTCACTTCCCATTGACTTTTTCACATTTTTGGGACGTTGCTATGGCAACACATTCATAGATAGGGGTGGTTGTCATTGGCTTTTATGCTCGTCATGACATAAGAGATGTGTGTACAAAATTTTATGTCTCTATGACAAACTAAATTCTTGGGTCCATTATAAGTTTGTAGGGGCGCTGGAGAGCCATTTCTAAAGATAACCCTTTTATTTACATATTTTTGTGTTCAGGTCATGAATGTGCACAAACGCCTTTTTGGGTCCAACTCGATCCGAGAAGGCGTTTGAGAGTTAAGAGACGCGTTTTATTTTCACAAAAATGGCCACCTCGTTACAGGCTTGCCACACCCATACCCGATAAGATATCAACAACAAAGTCACAACTTTGGTTGGCACATGTGTCTAGATGATACTCACCAAATTTGGGGCCATTTAGATTAAAACACAATGATTTGCATCTTTCTGCGCAAGGTGCGATTTTAGTGGCGCGTTTCACCCCACATGGCGGACTTCCTGTTAAGTTTAGGGTGTGACTGTCATTGACTTTTCTGTTTGCCCTGAGGTGTCCTATGGATGTACCAAGTTTCATTTTTCTACGTTGGAAAAAAGTTACTTTCACTTTCCATAGGCCCAATGTATTTTGATTTTGTAGGGGTCGCCACTGAGTCATTTTTCGTATTTTTTTGACTTCAAATACATAAATTTTTCGCCGAGCTTGAAGTCTGGGACCAATAAAATGACTTTTCGTGCATGTTCACTGGGTCAAATTTAGGATCATTGGGTCGGAAGAAAAAAAAATAAAAATAAAAATAAAAAAATCCGAGCAAAAACAATAGGCCCTCCCGGTCATCACCGGCTCGGGCCTAATAATAAATACATTTGAATTACATTTACACACAAATGAAAAACAATAAAAACGTGAACAGAGACTAATCAGATGAATAAATGACATGCCCCATGGTCAGATGGGTATTTTCCTGTTTATCTATGTCTATGACAATGAACTGTTACTCACACGAATGCGTGGTAAAGCAGAGCCCATCCTCTCGGCCGCTCTAACGCGTCATAGAGCAGGTTTTGGACTTTTCTCTTGCGGATGTTATTCCTCTTGGTTGCCCGGTTGTAGTTGAGGGGGGTCTTGGCGAGCAGCCCAAAGCCAATGCCCTGGGTTCCGCGTTTTATGTCCTCGCGGCCGGACGCCAGCAGCAGAGCCCCATCACGGTCTGGCACTGGCTCAGGCACCACACCGCCAACAGGAGGGGACTGGTTAGGCTTCCCCTGGTTCACACTACCACTAGTCCTGGACCGCAGCCCCATTCTCGCAGATCCAAGCCCCCAGAGAGCTCCAGTCCATGACCTCCTCTCAGTCGTGGGATGCTACGGAACTCCTCAGAAAGTCAGCAACAGGACTGCACCCAGAGAAAAGAAGAACAAAATATTCTCAGTGAAATATATGGGTATCAGTCATCATATATACAGTATATATATACATAAATATATGTTGTGTGCGGAACACACGACCCCTTAACTCGTCCCCCTCATGCAAAATGCTGCTCCTACTAGGGTTTTCCTCCAAAAGGCTCTAAATTTGGTCACCATCATCTACAGAAAAAATGGTTAAAGCAAAAGCATTTGAACTCAGTTTTCAAGGTAAAGACATTTTGTCTCTACTTCCAAGAGAATTCATAAATCCTGAAATCAACTGGTAATATTTCTATATTTCTAGAGGGAGGGGTTTAAGCTACGAGACCATGAGAAAACTGCCAGGAAACTGGCAGACTATAGAAATCATCTTAGACTTAACCTATGAAACCGCCTGGTTCCATCAGTTTTGGTTTCAGCTTGAGCAGCTGAAACCAAAACTGGTTTTGCTTGAGCAAATTGCTCAGCATAATCTAGGCAAGTAGGCCTTTAAAAATTATCCAAATTGTTCATAGATGAAATAGGGTTTCCGAGTGGCAGTGCCTCAAACTTAACATTAAATTTGACAACCTTTATATTGTAATAACTCGCAAATGCAAAGTCTGATTTGCATCAAAATCTTATCAATTATGTATTAGCCTGACTTAAACCCTTTTCGATAGAAAAAAAGTTAAATTGGAGTCCCATCCTATCTTTGACTGTCTTGTCATGGCAACACCACAGTATTTGTTCAAATGAATGGAAAAGATAGAAAATATGGGACAAAATAATTGTTTTTGACAGATGCAATAAAAAAAATTGTATTGTATTGTATTGAATTTTACAAAATTTGCCAAATCTGTCAATTAGTAAAATTTTATATTAATGTCCTATTTCAATGGTTCACCTAAATTGAGCTTCACGGCAGGAGGATTTATCCTACATTTCATGTGTCCAGGGTTAAGTCGCAGCAAGTGAGTCCATTTATGCTAACCTGTTCCTGCTACCTGTTCCTGCTAACCTGCTACCTGTTCCTGCTAACCTGTTCCTGCTAACCTGCTACCTGTTCCTGCTAACCTGTTCCTGCTAAGCTGAAATACAGCACTTTGTTGTTTTTGTTAACAGGAATAACATTATCATCAAAATAATTATAAATAAATGCAATTTTATCTACAATAATAAAGAGGGTTTTCAGTTTCATCCCTGAAAGAACAAAGGTGTCCTTCATCTGGTCACCTGCCCCTGGATCGTTCAGGGAAAACAACGAAGCTTAAGCCAGGAGGCTTCAGTGTGGAGGGGATAAGTCAGACTGACAAGTATGACCAACTTTATTGTCACAGAGGGAACATTTGTCTTGGGCATCAGAGCTAGGGATGGACATTATAATATAATATTGATATCGGCCAGTATTTGTGTTTGTTTATGCAACGGTCTGATGATAAAAAAAAAATGCCTGATGTGTAGAGCCGATATTATATTCTGTCAACTAGTTTGTTTGTAGCTGTGACACCGTAGTGCACCTGAAAGCAGCAGCACTCCATTTCTGACATGGACACTTTGCCAACACAGAGCAAAGGCCTCTAAGTTCAATGCTGGAGCCATTGGTTTGCCTGCTGCCTTGCCTAATTTAATAGCTTATTTTAAAACAACAAGCTAACGTTAGCAAGAGGCGATTCCTAACACAAGAAGCAAGCACTGCTAAATGGAGCACCTGGAACAAAGAAAAAAATTCAGCAGAGATTCTATGAAAGCCACATCTATAACCAAGAAGAGAATGGAAATAATACAGGTACAATGTGATTGCACAGTTTAAGGGCAAATGTGCATTTTCAATAAATAAATAAATAAGATTATTTTTATTCAGTCACTCAGCAATGGCTATCAATATTTATGCATAAATTCATGCAAAAATCTATGAATTCATACATGACTCATGCACGAGTATATGCATAGGGTTAAGGTTAGGGGTTTTCAGTTAGGGTTAGGATTAAAATATGATGAAAACATGATCATTCCTTGTGATTCATTAGAATTTAATGCATGTACTAATGCATGAGTCTTGCATGAAATAATGCATGAATTCATGATAAAATGTGCCACCTACTCTAAAGTGTTACCAAATGTAAAATAAGAACAGTCAAAGATAAAGTTACTGAAATAAAGTTTGTACCTCTTGCTTTTGTGTTGTTATGCTCCATCACCAAGTCATGTCAAATCTGATCAAACTCTCTATTAACCAGCATTGTTTAATTTGGCCTTTATTATTGTGTACAAATGTTTGTTTGTTTGTACTTGTGACACTGTAGTGCACCTGTGGCCTTTATTCTGGAGTTGATGAGGAGACAAATTTCATGTTAACGCTCTCCCACCAGTCCTTTCTCCGAACGCACATTCAGCAAGTACGACTTTTAGGAAAGTGTGGGGGGCCAGTTGCCGTTTTTTCCTCGTGTGATATAAAGAAAGAACAGCAGCAGCTGTTTTGCAGATCTATAAGCTCCTACATTAGGACAAGTAAAGCTAAGACCGTAGCTGTCACAATGTTCAACAAGACAAGACCAAAAGGTTATTTTAAAGTTTAAAGAGACTCACATCACTACATACGTACGTACACCAAAAGAAATCCAATAATGGACTGAAACATGTAAACAGGGTTCTGATCAGTGGTGGACAGTAACGAAGTAAATGTAATTCGTTACTGTACTTAAGTAGTTTTTTCCAGTATCTGTACTTTACTAAGTATTTCCATTAAGGGATACTTTTTACTTTAACTTCACTACATTTCAAAGTCAAATATCTTACTTTTTACTCAATTACATTTTGCAAAATTAGTCGTTCCTTGTGTTGCCATTAAATATTTTTGTAGAAGACCTCAAAGGCGTCTCAGTGGGAGTGTCAGGACCGGCTCAATAGAAGCCTCATTCTCTACACGCGAGCTGATAAACATGAAAATAACAAATAAAAAATACACCTGTGATGAAGTTTTGGTATTAGTAATGGCTGACTCTGATTCTGAGGGAGAACATCTACCTTTAGAGTCTTTTCAGACGAGTGAAAGTGAGAATGAGCGAGAGTGAGTGCATGTGTAACTTGGACAGCGGCGCCGCTGCTCGTGCCTTTCTCAGTGTCTCTCATAAAGCACACACTGTTTTTCCCACATTTTACCAAACATCAGTGAAAGAAACGGGAGGAAAACTAGTCGCTCTGGCCGCGGTAGTGAAGGGGATGTTGAGGAAGCCGTGAGCGCGTAGCACCTGCAGCTTAGCACCTGCAGCTTTACCTGACAGGTGATAGAAGCCGGGGCGTGTACTTGCCGTGGCCGCGGTAGTGACAGGGAGTTTGGGAATAATGCGGCTTCTATTGACAGTTGTTTGGGACAAATACGTGTTATTCATCCTGACACTTTACCCAGTCGAGGAGGGAGAGGCAGGGGTAAACATAGTCAGCGAGAATGCGCTAATCAAAGCAGCGATCGTAATAAAGTGATGGCTGTGTGCTGTGCTTTATGAGAGGTCCCACACTCTAAAAAACTACTAACTATGCCTCATGGATGGATAAGAAATGATAAAGCAAATGCAACCACACACATACAGTACATGTGTATATTTCTCATAACTATTTGCATACGTTTTACTAGTTATGGTATATTAGAAGTTGTAGTTATTCTTTATTTTGGTAATGTTGCTTTTACAAATTACTGTTATAACTTTTTTTTTTCAGAATAAGAAAAAAAAACTATTATAATATGTTCATTAGTGTGTATGTACTGTAAATAACACAACTGCCAATATATAATGTCATGGTATGCAAATTAGATGCAAATTAGATGCTTAAAATGAATTTACTTAAATACTTTGGGTCATACCTGACATTTTTCTAGTTTAGAGTAGGACTCTATCTCTTATCATTTTCAAACCACAGCCTTTTGAAATTTGGATCTCAAAAATCTGTATTTTTTTTAATAAACCCTGGCGCCTAAAGGGGACAAGAGACTGACAAAAACTATAAGGGCATTATAGCCATAATAAATGATAGTACTTGGATACTTAAGTACATTTGAAGGCAAATACTTTTGTACTTTTACTCAAGTGAAAGTTAAAAGGGAGTACTTTTACTTTTACTGAAGTAATATTTTACCTAGTGTATCTGTACTTTAACTCAAGTACTTGATTTGTGTACTTCGTCCACCACTGGTTCTGATTGTCAAATCGATTATTGCATTATTCTCCCAGTTATTGGATTATTATGGGCATGTAAACGGGCACACTGTCAGATTTGAAAAGACTGACTGAGTATAAGGACAAACAGGGAACTTTAGCATTAGTTCTTTCAGAACTGTCCAGATGTTTCCGGGGGATGTTGTGGTGTTGTTCAAATATTGGTAATGTGATACTCAAGACAGGTACTGAACTAAACTCAAAATGTTGGTATTGTGACAGCTCTGTGGACTGTATTTTTATACAGTAAGTCTGTAATCTGTAATCTTTACAGTGTATATTATTAACCAAAGTCTGTGAACGGCTCAGACTGAGGCTTAGCCTTTGTTGGCGGCTCATAAAAGTCCTGAGCTCTGCACTGAACAGATCTGTTTGTATCCTCAGTGTCAAAAAAAATGAATTCCAATTTTATTTTGTACAATAACATCTGTGCTCAGAATAATGATAATAGCACATGCTTTTGTTAGTGGCAGAATAAGTACGGTAATCAACAAAGAATACCCACTTTTTGTTGATTTGGCCTACAGAATATTACATTTTACAGACGTGAGAAATTTCTGCAGACAGAATAGTTATTACATTTGTGGATTAAACTGAAAAGAGTAGTCAACACTGTACCTATCTTTAACCTGTTTTCTAACATAAAATCTAAATCTAAATCTAAAATATCTTTAGTGTGTTGTTGTTGTTCATGTTTTACAGGCTCCTGATAATGCATACTGAAATTATAACTAGGCTAAACCAGAACAAACCCCAGAACTACGCGAGGAACAAACCTGGGACTAAACAAAAGACAGAAGAAGAAATAAACTTAGCCTACAAAACCAGGTCAAAAGAAAAGCTAAACTGGTTTAAATCCTGAACTAAACAAGCAAAACTAAACCAGAGTAAACCCCAAAATCATGACTTAACAGGACTAAAGCGTGACCAGCTCAGCATTACATCAGCACCATCAGGTAAAACAGAACCAAGACTAAAGCCAGGACATTTTGAGGTAAACATTTGAAGAACACAACCAGGAGGCAGACTGTTTATCTGAAAAAGATGCCACATCTCAAGTCTCTCATAACGCAGTGCTTGAGCCCAGCCCGTTCTTTATTTCACGCCACATACACATCTTTATCCTAGATCCTGTTGTCAATGCGTCAATCAAACCCTTATCTCGTTCTTATATTTTAAAATCCAGTCATTTTAATCCAAGGCGCGCAGAGAGGAGACAAAGAGGATGCGAGCGAACAGACAGAGCTGGAGACACCTACCAGCAGCCTCGTCTCCCGGGCATCGTGTGCAGCTCCGGGGCTCCCAGCGGTTACCATCCACGACTAAAATCCGGGGGAAGCAAGGCCAGTGACGAGCACGACTCTGCTGGCGCGAAGGACACTCGCAAATTGAAAGTGGATGAGAAGAAAAAGCGGACAGATTGAGTGGAGCAGAGTGAGCAGCGCGAGAGAGAGCGACGTAAAGGCGACGTACGTCCGCGCGCACGCACAGCGTATATCGTGCACCATCGCGTGAGAGCAGCCCAGCCCTCAGGATGCCAATAGTTGCAATGGGCACAAAATGTTTATTAATGCCAGTCATCTGATTGAATACCCAAGTATCTGTGCATTTGTTTTGACAACATTTATGTTTTAATTTTTTAGTGTGAGATGCACAGGAAAGAAATGCATATACAAATAGAAAATGTACATTTAGATTAACTAAATGTCTTTTGTTATGATTTTATTAAAATGTGAGTAGTGGGCACCAACATTTTGTAAAAGCTAACTGTTAATGTTCTGGCAAAACAAAAGCACAAGTAGCTCTCTGCACTGGTTCTTACAGATGGCTTTTTTATTGTTTGCTTAAGTTGTATCTTTACATGCTCACTATCAAACAAATATAAACAATAATCAACATTACTGGCAGACTCTAAAATATATAAAAAATAGAAACTCAACAGAAACTGCCCAGGAGAGGAAATAATTTTCTTTTAATGATGTGAAAGTGTTCTGTCTTTAATGTCTTTACATTTATTTGACTTATGTGTCAGGTGTCACCTACAGAGGTATTATAAGCCAATTCTTGGTGTGTTTGACACACGTGCTTCACAACCGGTCACACAAAGAGTGATCCCCAAGGCGTACTTCTACTCAGCATCGAGTCTAGCTTTTGAAAAGGAACCTGTAGATGCTCAGCTAAAGGCATCATCTCTGTAAAGTCAGTGGAGAAATCCATTAATTGGGCCTGTAAAGATGGGCCTCTAGAACAACGTGTCAATGATGTCAATTTAATTGGAAGCGTTTACGTTTGTTTAAATGTAGGGAGTAGGTCACAGGTCACAGTAAAATTGGACATAGAGAATAGATGTCATGGATAATTCAATGCCAGAGTAAACAATGATGTAGCTACAGGCCAGATTTGTTTTTGACATCCATTTGTGTTCTACTATGGATGCAGTCCTTTAGGTACATCCTGAGTTGCTCTAAATCTAAGTTGGGATTATTTAGATGTTGTGGTGGAGACCTCACTTTTGTATCTCCTTAAACCCTTTTCAGATTTCATTTACTGAACTATAATTCGGTTTCATCATGAACTGATGTTGATAGTAGTATTTATTTTTTTTGGTTCTGTGTTGTAGGCAACTAGTGGTACTTTATACAGTATTTGTTTTATTAACTTACAACACATGTCAAAACAAACACAACAAATGATTATAATGGAATATGTTTTAAATCAAATGGGAACCCACAAAGTAATGCACTGATTCTTCAAAGTCAAATTCTTTAAAGTCCATAAATCATAAATGTCCATAAATCATAAATCAAAACACAGTGTCATTCCAAAATAAAGTAGAAATATATGCCAGAGGTTAAGCTGGTCGACCCATTGGACTCAAGATCTCTGGCCTGTCCCTGCCTGTCCATTTCTGTCCCTGTAACGAAAAGAAAAACACATGGAGTGAGACATATGCACATTCATAATGATTAAAATCAATTCTCTTCAGCATAATCAATTCAATGAACCATACGGCCCTTAGGTCTGTAGTATGATCCGTCCTGGAGCTGTTGTCCCGTTGGTGTACATGCAAACAATAACGTCCCTCAGATATCAAAGTGTTCATCTGAGGTCAAAGCCTTGACCTTAGTCGTTTGGCAGGTGCATGTCCAGGAATGTTGACCCAGCAATGGCCACATTCATCAATCTCACCAACAAGCTCCGGTACATGTAAAGCAACACAAACAAAGTTATTAGACATGGAAGTGCAACAACAAGTACATGTACTGTATCTCAATACAGATTCTAAAATCCCAGTAAATCTTCCAAATATGTTTTAAAACCAGGTCAAAATTAATTTCTCTATTCCAGAATATTCTAATTCCTCTGTTAGAGTTGGAAGTCCTTTCTTAAAGGCTTTAGTTCTGCTGTAACTAGTCCTGTGTTACTTTGGAGGAAATCCTTTTGTAGACCCCCCCTTTTCAGCTAAAAACATGCTCAGTGCTATTTTGTTCTGTCCAGTCCTTGGACCAGTTTTCTCTCATTTCCAGTTTTAATTAACAGTTACAGCATCTCTCATACAATTCATAAACCTTTGTTGTTTATAAATATTCTTAATTTAATCCACATTTTCATAAATTGTCTCAAATGGTAAAAATTCAAATCCTAATGCTAATTTAATTTTAGCCTTATATTCATTAAGGACACCTTGAAGGACACCTCTGTCGATGTAAATGGGGCTCTCAAATGAACCTGAGGAGCTGCTGTTTGGCTCCTAAAGTGTGAGTTTCCACTCACGATGTTCTCCGTCACATTGTATGTGAACACAAATAAAACGAGGATCCTTTAAGGACGCATGTTTCCGGTCAGCAGGCAACGCTGGTCTAATGGTCTTACTTTCACAAAACCTCCAGACTTCTGCTTTGCACTGCACCTGTCCCTGATCTCTACGTTTGTCAAGTTCAGAGTGATGTCACAGGAAGTCATGTGACCCCGTCACTAGCCCTGCTCACAGGTGTACTTCCCTTCACAGGTGTAAACCAAGATGATATAAGTTCAAAGAACTATGTTAATATTAGCTCTTACTGGTGGTGGCTATATTAATTGTCAAAACTCCTTTTCTGAACTGGTATACTTGTTGTAGTTGGCTTCCATCCAAATAAAGAACAAACAAACAAATCAAAACGTTCTCTGACATTATAGACCCATAGAAAGTGCCTCCTAGGTTTTCGTCAAACGAAACCATAAAAGCCCTTAAAAATGATCAAACCATAAAATTGAAACAGCAGATAAACCCTGTTTCCACAGATATGGTCTGCTGGAAATCTACTTTAATCTGAAAAGGTTTAATCAGACTAAACAGTGCTTCTCCAGAAAAGTCCTGTCAACTTTCTTTATTTCATTATTTGATTTAAACTTTTAACTGTATTAAACACTGTTGTTTCAGCCTCATGCTAACCATTAGGTTAACCAAGCATCCCTTCAGCACTTTAACACAGTTTGGTTTAAACCTTCATCTCCCCCCTTTTTGAGACGTGGGACAACCATGGCTCAAAATACCAAAAAAAGGAAACAAAATAAAATAAAAGATTAAAAATAAATAAAAAAATAAATAAAAAATCAAAACATAATGTTTTTTTTTCCAATTACCACATTAAATTGTTATTTCATTAATTAGCATTTCTAATTATTCCTCTTCTTTATGTTTTCCAAATAGCATCACTTTTGTTTGTTATATTTAAAACTTAACTTTGTTTAGTTCAGTTTTAATTTTAGTTACCATTAGTTGTAGGTCTTTACCTGTAACTGTAATTGGTATCATCCACAATTTGATACATTTTAACTCAGTCGATGCAAACATAAATAATTTATATAGATCAGAACTGGTTTCTCATGATCTATTGTCACAAACTTTTAAACCTTCACCTTCAATTCACAATTTATTTTATTTTTCCTTTTTAAAACATCTAATTAGATTATTCTCAGAATATTGTTCAATTTACCTCAAATTACATTCTGTTCTAATTACTTTTAAATTAAATTTCTTTATGATTGTGTTCAGTATAGATTTGTTCTATACTGTCTCTGTAAAACTCAGTTTTACCACCAGGTGCTAAATACAATAAACCAGGTTGTTTTTTTTGTTCTTTTTCCATATTACTTTAAACGTAACATAAAAACGTTTTATCAATTACTATTTTCATGTTCAGTGGGTTTCAGGATATTTTAATTTGTATATTAATCTAACTTTCATGGAGGAACCATTAGCTCTTTAGTTACTGCCTCAAATTCTATGCATGACACACTTTTAGTTATGACTTGTAAAACTATACTTAGGAAACTATACTTAGCACACTGTGTAGCAAATAGCTACATAGCAAATGTTCGTCTTTAACCTAAAGATTTGAAAATGCCGTTGGTTATTTACAGGGCCTAACGTTAAACCAACAGATGGAAATGATAACTGAACTTGTAACAGTTTTATTGCAAAGCACACTATTATAAATTAGATCTCGTGATTGAGTTGAAACCAAATTATTGTTGTATAAGCATAGCAAGCATCATTAGCAAAAAGGCTAACAAAGAGTTATACCCACCACCAATTAATATTAGCTCTTCATTCATGAAATGGATACTGTAATCATACAGAGAGAGAGAACATAGTTGCATAGCTTTTATCTTTTGCTTGTTTCTCCTCTTCTTCTTTTCTTTTTTTTCCAAATTGGGCACCTGATGGCTTTGACCTTTTCTTCTCCATCTCTGTTTATTTGGCACTCGACAATCAACAGATTTCCCATCCCCCCCAACTGTCACTCACGACCAGAAGTCAAGACTAAACCAATTCACCTTGATGACCGCATAATTGTTTTGTATTACCTAGTTTCATTTGCAGGAACTATAGGCCTGTATTATAACATTATGAATGAAATGTGCGTTATTTGGAAGAAAGTTGAGGTGTGTGACTGACTTTAGTCTATTATTAATTATATTACTAGTGTGGATCCCCCGTCCCCGTCCAGTGCGTCCACCCCCGCCCTGTCCGTTCCATTTGAGAGAGACCCAGAGGTGAAATGTCGCCCGCGCCTCTCGCCCCACCCCCTTTTACACTTCTCTCACAACCAAGCCTCTCCCATGGAACCTCTCAAATGGTCCTCGTGTAAGGGCGCCGCCATACGGCGATTTTACAGCAAAATACAGCAATATACCTCCGTCCACCAGAGGGCAGGCTCCAAAAGCGGAAATATAAGGAGAAACCCAATGGCGACTTTACAAGTGTAAAACTCATGTTTACAGCCTGGTACAAAAGATGGCTCCGGTCTCTAGAGCTAAGTTTTTACTACGTGACAACTCTGGGGGGGTGAATTTTTGATTATTACGTTGGTTTATGCTATCTAAAAACTATTGTTTTACTATGGAGTAAAAGCCGAAAAGCCTGGATGTAACGGCCATTTTACTGCCCTGTCGTAACGGAAATATCGGTGAACAGGGGACCAATGGGCGGATAACATCCATATTTTTACAATCTATGCTCACAACACACCAACGCGCCAATTTGACTATTCCACACACAGTGAAATGATTTAAATTATGAAAAACCGCTTCGCGACGCAGAGGATTTTTTATTTCTTTTTATTAATCTGCTCGTGCTGCCGCCCCCGATGTGTCATGAAAAAATTACGCCCCGGGCGGCTGCCCGGTTCGCCCGTGCCGAAAACCGCTATTGTTCATGTTTCCACTAATTTGGCATTCAGATGCCACATAAAGAATTTACCTCACTCAATGTTAAACAGAAACTTTCAAGTTTAAAATCAAAATAATGTGTCTCTCTTTATTTATTCAAATTCACCAAATGCAATCAGTAATTATCATTACTATTCATTCAATAAAATGCAACATCTCAACCCTTTTTTTTCTTCTTTTTCTTTAGGTTACAAAGACCCAAAGTTTGGTCAAAACCAAAACAAAAAAAATTCAATTCTGTTCAAAAGGACCTTGTGTTCGTCCCAGTACTCAAATAATAATAATAAACAATTCTTAAATCACTTCAAACAGTTATTAAACCCAGCGAGCCATTGGAAAATGCTCTTAAACTTTAACAATTCACCTTGTTAGTTTAACAAATTTCTTTTTATTTACACACACATTATCATTAACTTAAAATTTTTCAAATAAAACCTTTAAGATTGTTTTAACAGTTTGAACTGTTTTAAGATATAAATATGTTTTAATCATCAAAACCAGATTACCAATTTAAATTACAGTTTAAATCTTTATTGTATAGATGACACTTATTTATCAATAGATACACAAAATTGTTACGCAAAATATCAATCACTAATCTCATTTTGGATCCAAGTGTTGGATCTTTAACTTCTTCAAACCTTTAATGTTCCCACACTGTGTCACATAAAATACAATATCAACTCTGTTCTTTAACAGAATACTTATTATTTTCTTCTCATAAACCAAAAGCACATCCTCTTCTGTAGATGTGTGTCTCATGTGTCCGTGTTTGTGTCTGTGTCTTTATGTGTGTGTATTTACATGTGTGTTTATGTGTGTAATTACATGTGTGTTTATGTGTGTGTATTTACATGTGTGTTTATGTGTGTGTATTTACATGTGTGTTTATGTGTGTGTATTTACATGTGTTTATGTGTGTATTTACATGTGTTTATGTGTGTGTATTTACATGTGTGTTTATGTGTGTGTATTTACATGTGTTTATGTGTGTATTTACATGTGTTTATGTGTGTGTATTTACATGTGTGTTTATGTGTGTGTGTATTTACATGTGTTTATGTGTGTAATTACATGTGTGTTTATGTGTGTGTATTTACATGTGTGTTTATGTGTGTGTATTTACATGTGTTTATGTGTGTAATTACATGTGTGTTTATGTGTGTGTATTTACATGTGTTTATGTGTGTGTATTTACATGTGTGTTTATGTGTGTGTATTTACATGTGTGTTTATGTGTGTGTATTTACATGTGTTTATGTGTGTGTATTTACATGTGTGTTTATGTGTGTGTATTTACATGTGTGTTTATGTGTGTGTATTTACATGTGTTTATGTGTGTGTATTTACATGTGTGTTTATGTGTGTATTTACATGTGTGTTTATGTGTGTGTATTTACATGTGTGTTTATGTGTGTGTATTTACATGTGTTTATGTGTGTGTATTTACATGTGTTTATGTGTGTGTGTATTTACATGTGTTTATGTGTGTGTATTTACATGTGTGTTTATGTGTGTGTGTATTTACATGTGTGTTTATGTGTGTGTATTTACATGTGTTTATGTGTGTGTATTTACATGTGTGTTTATGTGTGTGTGTATTTACATGTGTGTTTATGTGTGTGTGTATTTACATGTGTTTATGTGTGTGTATTTACATGTGTGTTTATGTGTGTGTATTTACATGTGTTTATGTGTGTGTGTATTTACATGTGTGTTTATGTGTGTGTGTATTTACATGTGTGTTTATGTGTGTGTATTTACATGTGTTTATGTGTGTGTATTTACATGTGTGTTTATGTGTGTGTGTATTTACATGTGTTTATGTGTGTAATTACATGTGTGTTTATGTGTGTGTATTTACATGTGTGTTTATGTGTGTATTTACATGTGTGTTTATGTGTGTGTATTTACATGTGTGTTTATGTGTGTGTATTTACATGTGTGTTTATGTGTGTAATTTACATGTGTGTTTATGTGTGTGTATTTACATGTGTGTTTATGTGTGTAATTACATGTGTTTATGTGTGTGTATTTACATGTGTGTTTATGTGTGTGTATTTACATGTGTTTATGTGTGTGTATTTACATGTGTGTTTATGTGTGTGTATTTACATGTGTGTTTATATGTGTGTATTTACATGTGTGTTTATGTGTGTGTGTATTTACATGTGTTTATGTGTGTAATTACATGTGTGTTTATGTGTGTGTATTTACATGTGTGTTTATGTGTGTAATTACATGTGTGTTTATGTGTGTGTATTTACATGTGTGTTTATATGTGTGTGTATTTACATGTGTGTTTATGTGTGTAATTACATGTGTGTTTATGTGTGTGTATTTACATGTGTGTTTATGTGTGTGTAATTACATGTGTGTTTATGTGTGTGTATTTACATGTGTGTGTGTATTTACATGTGTGTTTATGTGTGTGTATTTACATGTGTGTTTATGTGTGTATTTACATGTGTGTTTATGTGTGTGTATTTACATGTGTGTTTATGTGTGTAATTTACATGTGTGTTTATGTGTGTGTGTATTTACATGTGTGTTTATGTGTGTGTATTTACATGTGTGTTTATGTGTGTGTATTTACATGTGTGTTTATGTGTGTGTGTATTTACATGTGTGTTTATGTGTGTGTATTTACATGTGTGTTTATGTGTGTTATGTGTATTTACATGTGTTTATGTGTGTGTATTTACATGTGTGTTTATGTGTGTGTATTTACATGTGTGTTTATGTGTGTGTATTTACATGTGTTTATGTGTGTGTATTTACATGTGTGTTTATGTGTGTATTTACATGTGTGTTTATGTGTGTGTATTTACATGTGTTTATGTGTGTATTACATGTGTGTTTATGTGTGTGTATTTACATGTGTGTTTATGTGTGTATTTACATGTGTTTATGTGTGTGTATTTACATGTGTGTTTATGTGTGTGTGTATTTACATGTGTTTATGTGTGTATTTACATGTGTGTTTATGTGTGTGTATTTACATGTGTGTTTATGTGTGTATTTACATGTGTTGTTTATGTGTGTGTGTATTTACATGTGTTTATGTGTGTATTTACATGTGTGTTTATGTGTGTGTGTATTTACATGTGTGTTTATGTGTGTGTGTATTTACATGTGTGTTTATGTGTGTGTATTTACATGTGTTTATGTGTGTATTTACACGTGTGTTTATGTGTGTGTGTATTTACATGTGTGTTTATGTGTGTGTATTTACATGTGTGTTTATGTGTGTGTATTTACATGTGTTTATATGTGTGTATTTACATGTGTGTTTATGTGTGTGTATTTACATGTGTGTTTATGTGTGTATTTACATGTGTGTTTATGTGTGTGTATTTACATGTGTTTATGTGTGTGTATTTACATGTGTGTTATGTGTGTGTATTTACATGTGTGTTTATGTGTGTGTGTGTATTTACATGTGTTTATGTGTGTGTATTTACATGTGTGTTTATGTGTGTATTTACATGTGTGTTTATGTGTGTGTATTTACATGTGTGTTTATGTGTGTGTGTATTGTGTTTATGTGTGTGTATTTACATGTGTGTTTATGTGTGTATTTACATGTGTGTTTATGTGTGTGTATTTACATGTGTTTATGTGTGTGTATTTATTTACATGTGTGTTTATGTGTGTGTATTTACATGTGTGTTTATGTGTGTGTATTTACATGTGTGTTTATGTGTGTATTTACATGTGTTTATGTGTGTGTATTTACATGTGTGTTTATGTGTGTGTATTTACATGTGTGTTTATGTGTGTGTATTTACATGTGTGTTTATGTGTGTAATTACATGTGTGTTTATGTGTGTGTATTTACATGTGTGTTTATGTGTGTATTTACATGTGGTGTGTTTATGTGTGTAATTACATGTGTGTTTATGTGTGTGTATTTACATGTGTGTTTATGTGTGTAATTACATGTGTGTTTATGTGTGTGTATTTACATGTGTCATGTGTGTTTATGTGTGTATTTACATGTGTGTTTATGTGTGTGTATTTACATGTGTGTTTATGTGTGTAATTACATGTGTGTTTATGTGTGTGTATTTACATGTGTGTTTATGTGTGTGTAATTACATGTGTGTTTATGTGTGTGTATTTACATGTGTGTTTATGTGTGTAATTACATGTGTGTTTATGTGTGTGTATTTACATGTGTGTTTATGTGTGTAATTTACATGTGTGTTTATGTGTGTATTTACATGTGTGTTTATGTGTGTGTAATTTACATGTGTGTTTATGTGTGTGTATTTACGTGTGTTTATGTGTGTAATTACATGTGTGTTTATGTGTGTGTATTTACATGTGTGTTTATGTGTGTAATTACATGTGTGTTTATGTGTGTGTATTTACATGTGTGTTTATATGTGTGTATGTACATGTGTGTTTATGTGTGTGTGTATTTACATGTGTGTTTATGTGTGTGTATTTACATGTGTGTTTATGTGTGTGTATTTACATGTGTGTTTATCTGTGTGTATTTACATGTGTCTTTATGTGTGTGTATTTACATGTGTGTTTATGTGTGTGTGTATTTACATGTGTCTTTATGTGTGTGTATTTACATGTGTCTTTATGTGTGTGTATTTACATGTGTTTATGTGTGTATTTACATGTGTGTTTACATGTGTGTTTATGTGTGTAATTACATGTGTGTTTATGTGTGTATTTACATGTGTGTTTATGTGTGTGTATTTACATGTGTGTTTATGTGTGTGTGTATTTACATGTGTGTTTATCTGTGTGTATTTACATGTGTCTTTATGTGTGTGTATTTACATGTGTGTTTATCTGTGTGTATTTACATGTGTGTTTATGTGTGTGTATTTACATGTGTGTTTATCTGTGTGTATTTACATGTGTCTTTATGTGTGTGTATTTACATGTGTGTTTATCTAAATTAAAAACGTTTAAAGCTTATTGATAAAGTCAACAGATTAACGTGAATCATTTATGTTACATTTCTGTGTATGGTAACAGCAGCAGCATTTACCATACCAGATGTGTTACATTGTTTATGTGTGTGTATTTAACAATGTGTGTGTCCCATTTAAAACTGGGAGAGCAGCAAAAATTCTCAAACAGACCATAGCCAAAAGCCAGCAGAGATCAAAATGAGCGTTTAAAGAAGCCAAATTTAAAGATAAAGCCAACAGATTAACGTGAATCAATCATATGAAGGGAGATGAGCTAACATGTGTGTTATTAAATAGCCCATTTAATATTTATTTCACTATATATCATAAGCATCACTTGCTGGCTTTTGAGCATCATGGCTCGTGTATCTGTGAGTTCATAAGCTGCAAGACCATCTTCCATATAAGGGTAGAAACAGGAGTAGAAGAAGCTGCAGTTGTAGCAGCCTGAATGTGAATAATACTGCCCGCATGTGTGTTGACAAACGTGTGAGACGGAATGCAAACCAGGCTCTGGACATAGGATTTCCTCCCGTTATAAATAAGTGGGTCCTCACGAGCTTGTGGATGTCAGATTTACAGTGTGTTTATGCAGAGACAAAAGCAGAGTGAAATGTATACAACATAACCTTCCCTGTCCTGTCAGTTTTAAGTGCTTTAGGAATATGGTGAAGTGGTGAGAAAAATTAAAACGTCTGATAGGGTTAAGTCATGTGACCCATGTTTGCTCCACAGAATACAGCTATCACTATGGGATATATTTCCAACAGAGCGGTGGACATGTTATCAGACACAGATAGCAGCTCCTTTGGCCATTTACTAGCAAACCACTGACCATTAAAACCGTCAGAAGGCGCAGCTTCTGTATACAAATTAAGCTGCAGAAAACCATATCATCATAGTGAAAAGGAAATGCCATTCCAATTTTTCAATGAGCAAAACACCGTGGACTTGAGATCTGATCTGCAGCCTGGATCTAAGGCAACCATGTCCTTAAGATCTTTAACTTTGGGTGATTGAGAGTGTGAGAATGAGAGCCACAGATCAAGCATACAGAGCTTGATGACCAGTGAAAAGTCTTCTTATGAGGGTCAAGTCAACAACTGACCAGTCCAATCTCTGATTGAACGTGTTGAACATAGCAGCTTTGCAGAGAATGACTTATGATAGTCATAAAAGAGAGTTCCTCCCAAGTCATAGCCAAGTCAGAAATAATTGCTAAATAGGTGTCCAGCCTCGGCTCTACGAGACGGAAAGATTTCGCATATAACATCTCTGAAAACACCAAATGCCGTATTACGTGAGCTAGTGTTAACATTTTTGGACAGCCGGGATCGCTGTCTTTAAGCATACAGTGTGCCGCAGTCAACACACGCTTCACTCATTTCGAGCGCAATATTTTACAAGATTAACCATCATCACCTGCAGCGATTTGGCACTCAACGATGTGAGATGCGCAGCGCACACTATAGCAGCTCTGTTTAGCAGCAGCATGTGTGAGCAGTAGCAGCACCATGCGCAGTTTATGTGTGCATAGTGCGTGTGCGCAGCATTTACAGCGTATGCGTGCAGTAGCAGCAGCAGTGCGTGCACCAGCAGCGGCAGCAGCAGTAGCAGTGTAGCGCAGTACCAGCAGCGCAGCAGCAAAGTGCTGTGCAGCAGCATACCACACGTGCGGCAGTAGCAGCGTGTAGTGCGGAGCGCACCAGCAGCGTTGAGCGCACCACAGCGCGCATGGCAGCAGCGTGCTGACCAGCGTGTATTTAGCAGCAGTGCGTGCAGCAGCAGCAGCACCAGCAGTGCGGCACCAGCAGCGTGCACCACAGGTGCAGCAACAGTACAGCAGCAATAGTATGTAGCAGCAGCAGCAACAGCAACTCTACATACAAAATTATATACAGCATATATAACGCGCAGTGAAATGTGAGTCAGGTCCGTGTATTTACATGTGCAATTTATTAAGGAAAACACACAGATGAAAAATATGCATGAATATAGCTATGTAAGAATGAAATAAAAAGTAAACAATAAAAAAATATAAGAATAGAATATAAAAATGTGTATTGTGTGATTAAATCTAGATCGCAATATAATGTTTACATGAATGTAAACTGTAGACTTAAATATTAAATGTACAGTGATGTATGTGTGCATATATGCATTTTGCTGTGGTCTTGAATATTAAGATACACAGGAAGGTGGAAGAAGCAAATGTGCAAAACAGGTGACACTGTCAGTGTGTCAATGTGAGTTAGTGTATAGAGTAGAGATAAGGTGAACATAAAGTAGAGGCATGAGATGTTAAGAAGCTGGTTTAGAGATCCAACTAAAACCTGATCAAATCCAACTCTTACCTATCATCCAACTCTACCTGTTCCAAATCCAACTCTTACCTGTTCATGTGAGCAGTGAGTGGTAGCAGCACAGTAGCAGCAGCAGTGCAGCAGCACAGTAGAAGCGCAGCAGCAGCAGCAACAGTAGTAGCAGCAAGCAGTGCAGCAGCGTGCAGTAGCAGCAACAGTGCAGCAACAGCAGTGCGCAGTGCATGCAGCAGTAGCATGTACAGCAGTAGGCAGCAGTAACAGTGGCAACAGTGCAGCAACAGTAGTAGTAGCAGTAGTAACAGTAGCAGCAACAGTGCAGCAGTAGTAGTAGCGCAGTACAGCAGGTAGTAGTAGCAGTAGCAGTAGCAGCAACGTAGCAGTAGCAGTAGCAACAGTAGTAGTACTTACTTTTATGTGCTGTGTTTAAATGTGTGTGTTTTCTACACCTGGCTCTTAAATGTGTTTAAATTACGTGTGTTTATCACGCTGTGTGCGTTTCATGTGTTTATGTGTGTATTTACATGTGTGTTTATGTGTGTGTGTTTATCACTGTGTGTTTATGTGAACATGTGTGTTTATGTGTGAACATGTGTGTTTATGTGTGTGATTTCATTACAGCTGTTGTGTTATGTGTGTGTCTCTCAGTGTGTAGCACTTACAGAAACATGGATCAAACCAGAGGACTCTGCCACATGTGCCCTCTCCCATAATCACACTTTCTCCCACAGTCCTCGCTCACTGGAAGGGGCGGAGGGACCGGACTACTTATTCCTACTGACTGGAAGTTCAAACAGCTATCACCCTTGTGTGACAACAGCTCCTTCGAGTTCCATGCTGTTACCATCACCCACCCTGTTAAAAGTCATTTTGTAGTTATCTATCGCCCCCAGGTCAGCTTGGACATTTCTTGGAGGAGTTGGATGCGCTTTTTCATCCTTCCCTGTGACGATGGTACCCTCTGGTGGTATTAGGAGACTTCAACATCCACCTTGAAAAGCCACAGGCTGCTAACTTCATTAACCTAATTGCATCATTTGACCTCAAGCAGGTTTCCACATCAACCCACAAGTCTGTATGATCTTATCTACATAAGATACTGCTCCACCCTCCACACTCAGGTCACGCCACTGCACACTTCCGATCATTTCTTCATTACTCGACCTTGACCTAAATTCCCAGACACTGCAATTGTTTTACCGCTGGTCACTTTGTTTCATGTGTGCGTACACTCAGTCCCTCCGTTTTCCTCTGCTGTCTTCCTGCGATGCTCTCTTTTAAACACTAACACTGCCACCGACACCTGTGCTCCACGCTTACATCCTGCTTGGACAACTATGCCCCTTACATCTAGACCAGCTACATCCTCGTGCCCCTGGTTATCCGATGTTCTACGCGAGCACGCGCCAGCCTCCGGTCAGCTGAGAGAAAATGGCGCAAGTCTAAAGATCCTGCTAACCTCTCTATCTACCAGTCTCTCCTCTCTACTTTCTCCGCTGATGTCACCTCTGCAAAAACTGTCTACTACCATTCTAGGTTAATCAACTCACCTGACTGTGACTCTCTTTAGAACCTTTTCCGTCCTTTGTCCGCCTGCTCCCCACCTTCATCGGATCTAACAGCTGATGATTTCGCGGTTTTCTTTGTAAAGAAAACGACCGCCATCAGCAGTCTCACGCCACCACCTGTCGAGCTATTGTCAGACCCCTGATATGTGTTTGCTCACTCTTCTCTCCTCTAACTGAAGCAGACGTTTCCAAGGTCTTTACTACTGTGCTGGATCCCATCCCCACATCTCCTTCAGGCCATCTCTCCATCTGTCGTGCCTGCTCTCACCCACATCATCAACTCATCTCTTTCCACTGGGTCCTTCCCACAGCTTTCAAAGAGGCCCGCACCACCACTACTGAAGAAACCCACTCTTAACCCTACTCTGCTTGAAAACTACAGACCGGTTTCCCTCCTTCCCTTCATTGCCAAAGCTCTGGAGCGGGTTGTGTTTACTCAGCTCTCATCCTTTCTCACACGGAACAACCTCCTGGACCAGAACCAGTCTGGGTTCAAGAGCGGCAATGCGCATTCCAAACGTAAACTGCCCTGCATCAAGCTCTGAGACTGGCAAAGGCAACATCCAAGTCATCTGTACTCATCTTACTGGATCTGTCTGCTGCTTTTGACACTGTTAATCATCACATCCTCCTGTCCTCCTCAGGCGATGGGTGTCTCTGGAATGGTTGCAATGGCCTCACCGATAGGTCATTCAGAGTGTCCTGGAGAGTATCCTGAGTCCCAACATCTAAACATCAGGTGCCACATGTTAGGCCATGGCTCACCATGTTTTCCATATACATGACATCCCTTGGCTCTGTCATCCAGAAGCATGGCTTTTCCTATATGCAGATGACACTCAACTCCACCTGTCATTTCATCCTGACGATCCGACGTCTCTGCTCGCGCTCGGCATGTCTGAGCGACATCTCACTTTGTGATGAAGGAGCATCACCTGCAGCTGAACCTTGCAAAAACAGAACTGCTTGTGATTCCATGCCCATCCAAACAACCTCTCCATTCAACTAGGCCCATCAACCATTACACCGTCCAGCACTGCCAGAAATCTGGGAGTGGTAATTGATGATCAGCTAGACTTCACAAGTCATGTCACCACCACCCGGTCCTGTAGATTCATCCTCTACAACATTAGAAAATTAGACCTTTCCTATCAGAGCACTCCACGCAAATTCTAGTCCAGGCTCTTGTCTTGTCCAAACTGGACTATTGCAATGCCCTACTGGCTGGACTCCGCCTGCACAACCAAACCTCTGCAGCTGATCCAGAATGCAGCAGCAAGAGTGGTCTTTAATGAACCAAAGAGAGCGCATGCTCTATTCATTAGGTTACACTGGCTCCCGGTTGACGTGTCATCAAGTTCAAAGCTATGCTCTTGGCCTACAAAACCACCTCTGGTTCTGCACCCCATACCTCCACTCACTAATACAGACCTACATTCCTACCAGATCCCTGCGCCTGCAAATGAACAACGCCTGGTGGTAGTCCCAAAAAGGTACAAAATCACTCTCACGTACCTTCTCTGGATCTGTTCCACATTGGTGGAATGATCTACCCGCTGCTAAGATCAGCAGACTCTGTAGCCATCTTTAAAAAAACACCTGAAAACACATCTCTTCCGTCAACACCTGACTGACAAACACTGAGCCCTACTTCCTTTCTATCGATTCCTTTCACAAAAAAAAAAAAAAAAAAAAATTTCTTTTATCCTGTAGCATGTACTGCGCTGGGTTTAAACCGACTAGTTTTTGTGCACTTATGTGTCCTTGTGTTGCTAAAGTTGCTTCCATTGTTATCCTCACTTGTAAGTCGCTTTGGATAAAAGCGTCTAAATGACTAAATGTAAATGTAAATGTGTAGTAGTTATGTGCAGGAACAGCAGCAGTAGCAGTAGTAGCAACAGTGCAGCAACAGTAGCAGCAACAGTAGCAGTGTAGCAGCATTTAGCAGTGAGTGCAGTGCAGCAGTGTGATGTGTGTGTATTTACAGCAGGTAGCAGTAGCAGCAGTGGCAACAGTGGTAGTAGTGCATGCGTACATGTAGTAGTAGCAGCAGTGGCGGTCAGCAGTGTGCAACAGTAGTAGTAGCAGCAACAGTGCAGTAGCAGTAGTAGCAATAGTACAGCAGTGGCATAAGTAGTGTAGCATAGTGGAACAGCACAGCAGTAGCAGGAACAGCACTGTGTAGCAGTAGTAGCACAGTAACAGGTAGTAGTAGCAGTAGCAGCAACAGTAGCAGCAACAGTAGTAGTAGCAGTAGCAGGCAGTAGCAGCAACAGCCTACTGCAAGTGCAGCAAGCAGCACAGACTGTGTAAATGCCTGTTTGAACGGACCAATTGAGTATAGCAATCAGATCAGCTGATCTGGGTGTCAGCTGCAGAGCTTGACTACGTGGCCTGCCTGAACTGACGTGAATTTATATTTATGTATGTATATGTGTGTATTTACATGTGTGTTTATGTGTGTGTATTTACATGTGTGTTTATGTGTGTGTATTTATACTGTGTGTATGTGTGTTATGTGTATTTACATGTGTGTGTATGTGTGTGTATTTACATGTGTTTATGTGTGTGTATTTACATGTGTTTATGTGTGTGTATTTATGTGTGTTTATGTGTGTATTTACATGTGTGTGTGTTTTACATGTGTGTATGTTGTGTACAGTGTGTGTTATGTGTGTATGTGTACATGTGTGTGTATTTACATGTGTGTTTATGTGTGTGTATTTACTGTGTGTTTATGTGTGTGTATTTACATGTGTGTTTATGTGTGTGTATTTACATGTGTTTATGTGTGTGTGTATTTATGTGTTTATGTGTGTATTTATGTGTGTGTATTTACATGTGTTTATGTGTGTTTACATGTGTGTGTGTGTGTATTTATGTGTGTGTGTTTATGTGTGTATTTACATGTGTGTTTATGTGTGTGTGTGTATTTACATGTGTGTTTATGTGTGTGTGTGTGTATTTACATGTGTGTGTTTATGTGTGTGTGTGTGTGTATTTATGTGTGATGTTTATGTGTGTATTTACATGTGTGTTTATGTGTGTGTGTATGTGTGTTTATGTGTTACATGTGTGTTTATGTGTGTATTTACATGTGTGTGTTTACATGTTTATGTGTGTGTATGTGTGTTTATTGTGTTTGTGTTTACACATGTGTGTTTATGTGTGTGTATTTACGTGTGTGTTTATGTGTGTATTTACATGTGTGTTTATGTGTATTTACATGTGTTGTTTATGTGTGTATTTACATGTGTTTATGTGTGTGTGTATTTACGTGTGTTTATGTGTGTATGTGTGTTTATGTGTGTATTTACATGTGTGTTTATGTGTGTGTATTTTGTGTTTATGTGTGTGTATTTACATGTGTTTATGTGTGTGTGTATTTACATGTGTTGTATGTGTGTGTGTATGTATGTGTGTATGTGTGTGTATTTACATGTGTTTATGTGTGTGTATTTACATGTGTTTATGTGTGTGTTTATGTGTGTTTATGTGTGTATTTACATGTGTGTTTATGTGTATTTACATGTGTTTATGTGTGTTTATGTGTGTGTATTTACATGTGTGTTTATGTGTGTGTATTTACATGTGTGTTTATGTGTGTGTATTTACATGTGTGTTTATGTGTGTGTATTTACATGTGTGTTTATGTGTGTGTATTTACATGTGTTTATGTGTGTGTATTTACATGTGTGTTTATGTGTGTATGTGCATGTGTGTTTATGTGTGTTTATGTGTGTGTATTTACTGTGTGTTTATGTGTGTATTTACATGTGTGTTTATGTGTGTGTGTATTTACATGTGTGTTTATGTGTGTGTATTTACATGTGTGTTTATGTGTGTGTATTTACATGTGTGTTTATGTGTGTGTATTTACATGTGTGTTTATGTGTGTGTATTTACATGTGTGTTTATGTGTGTATTTACATGTGTTTATGTGTGTTTACATGTGTGTTTATGTGTGTGTATTTACATGTGTGTTTATGTGTGTGTATTTACATGTGTGTTTATGTGTGTGTATTTACATGTGTGTTTATGTGTGTGTATTTACATGTGTGTTATGTGTGTGTATTTACATGTGTGTTTATGTGTGTGTGTATTTACATGTGTGTTTATGTGTGTATTTACATGTGTGTTTATGTGTGTGTATTTACATGTGTGTTTATGTGTGTGTATTTACATGTGTTTATGTGTGTGTATTTACATGTGTGTTTATGTGTGTGTATTTACATGTGTGTTTATGTGTGTGTATTTACATGTGTGTTTATGTGTGTGTATTTACATGTGTGTTTATGTGTGTGTATTTACATGTGTGTTTATGTGTGTATTTACATGTGTGTTTATGTGTGTATTTACATGTGTTTATGTGTGTGTATTTACATGTGTTTATGTGTGTGTATTTACATGTGTGTTTATGTGTGTGTATTTACATGTGTGTTTATGTGTGTATTTACACGTGTGTTTATGTGTGTATTTACATGTGTGTTTATGTGTGTGTATTTACATGTGTGTTTATGTGTGTGTATTTACATGTGTGTTTATGTGTGTGTATTTACATGTGTGTTTATGTGTGTATTTACATGTGTGTTTATGTGTGTGTATTTACATGTGTGTTTATGTGTGTGTATTTACATGTGTTTATGTGTGTGTATTTACATGTGTGTTTATGTGTGTATTTACATGTGTTATGTGTGTATTTACATGTGTGTTATGTGTGTGTATTTACATGTGTTTATATGTGTGTGTATTTACATGTGTTTATGTGTGTGTATTTACATGTGTGTTTATGTGTGTGTATTTACATGTGTGTTTATGTGTGTGTATTTACATGTGTGTTTATGTGTGTGTATTTACATGTGTGTTTATGTGTGTGTATTTACATGTGTGTTTATGTGTGTGTATTTACATGTGTTTTGTGTGTATTTACATGTGTGTTTATGTGTGTGTATTTACATTAGTGTGTTTATGAGTGTGTATGTACATGTTTTTTATGTGTGTTTATTTAAATGTGTCTTTATGTGTGTGTGTGTATTTACATGTGTGTTTACGTGTGTGTATTTACATGTGTGTTTATGTGTGTGTATTTACATGTGTGTTTATGTGTGTGTATTTACATGTGTGTTTATGTGTGTGTATTTACATGTGTGTTTATGTGTGTGTATTTACATGTGTTTATGTGTGTGTATTTACATGTGTGTTTATGTGTGTATTTAAATGTGTGTTTATGTGTGTGTATTTACATGTGTGTTTATGTGTGTGTATTTACATGTGTTTATGTGTGTGTATTTACATGTGTGTTTATGTGTGTGTATTTACATGTGTGTTTATGTGTGTGTATTTACATGTGTGTTTATGTGTGTGTATTTACATGTGTGTTTATGTGTGTGTATTTACATGTGTGTTTATGTGTGTGTATTTACATGTGTTTATGTGTGTGTATTTACATGTGTGTTTATGTGTGTGTATTACATGTGTGTTTATGTGTGTGTATTTACATGTGTGTTTATGTGTGTGTATTTACATGTGTTTATGTGTGTGTATTTACATGTGTGTTTATGTGTGTGTGTATTTACATGTGTGTTTATGTGTGTGTATTTACATGTGTGTTTATGTGTGTGTATTTACATGTGTTTATGTGTGTGTATTTACATGTGTGTTTATGTGTGTGTGTGTATTTACATGTGTGTTTATGTGTGTGTATTTACATGTGTGTTTATGTGTGTTTATTTACATGTGTGTTTATGTGTGTGTATTTACATGTGTGTTTATGTGTGTGTATTTACATGTGTGTTTATGTGTGTGTATTTACATGTGTGTTTATGTGTGTGTATTTACATGTGTGTTTATGTGTGTGTGTATTTACATGTGTGTTTATGTGTGTGTATTTACATGTGTGTTTATGTGTGTGTATTTACATGTGTGTTTATGTGTGTATATTTGCATGTGTGTTTATGTGTGTGTATTTACATGTGTGTTTATGTGTGTAATTACATGTGTGTTTATGTGTGTGTATTTACATGTGTGTTTATGTGTGTAATTACATGTGTGTTTATGTGTGTATGTGCATGTGTGTTTATGTGTGTATTTACATGTGTTTATGTGTGTGTATTTACATGTGTGTTTATATGTGTGTATTTACATGTGTGTTTATGTGTGTACTTACATGTGTGTTTATGTGTGTAATTACATGTGTGTTTATGTGTGTATGTGCATGTGTGTTTATGTGTGAGTGTAGTTACATGTGTGTTTATCTGTGTATTTACATGTGTGTTAATCTGTGTGTATTTACATGTGTGTTTATCGGTGTGTATTTACATGTGTTTATGTGTGTGTATTTACATGTGTGTTTATGTGTGTGTATTTACATGTGTGTTTATGTGTGTGTATTTACATGTGTGTTTATGTGTGTGTATTTACATGTGTGTTTATGTGTGTATTTACATGTGTGTTTATGTGTGTGTATTTACATGTGTGTTTATGTGTGTGTATTTACATGTGTGTTTATGTGTGTGTATTTACATGTGTGTTTATGTGTGTGTATTTACATGTGTGTTTATGTGTATTTATACGTGTGTTTATGTGTGTGTATGTACATGTGTGTTTATGTGTGTATTTACATGTGTTTATGTGTGTGTCTTTACATGTGTGTTTATGTGTGTGTATTTACATGTGTGTTTATGTGTGTGTATTTACATGTGTGTTTATGTGTGTATATTTACATGTGTGTTTATGTGTGTGTATTTACATGTGTGTTTATGTGTGTAGACACCAGCTGGACTAGATGGGAAGTGGAGGCTGTCCTGGGGCCTGTTTCAATAAGGAGGTTCAACCAACTCTGAGTTAAAACTTGAACTCTGAGTTGACTTACCTTGAGATGGGAAACTCTGAGTTTTCGGTTACAGATCTTCAATCAACTCTAAGTTGATTGACTCTGATGCACCACAACTATAAAAAGCCATTATCAATGGAGCGCAGATATTATGAGTCACCACGCCAGACAAAAAGAGGTCTTCATATTTTTCACCAGCAGAACTGGATGTGCTTATGCAAGCATATGGCATATATTTTAAAACTGCAGCGTAAGGACAGAGGTTAGCGTGGGAGAAAATAGCTGCTCGAGTCAATGCGTAAGTTTACATTTGAATTACTGTTATACAGTGTTGTGTGTAATTAATTACTAAGTAATCTAAAAAACTTTTAGTTCTAACTAACTAAAGTTAACTAAAGTTTTTAGTTACAGTTCTGTAATATAATTAAAGGGATTACTCCGTAATTTAAAGTAAAATCTGATGTAATTGCATTAAATGCTGCATAGACTATAAAGCAATTCTGTATAAAATAATAGTGGATTTAACATCAAATTTTAAAAGATATATTTTTTCAGGATTAATTCATGCAATTGTATGTTTATTTGAAAGCATTAAAAGTGCAGTTTCTTGTCTCTCCTTGTATTGTTCAAGTGGTTGATGTTGATATGGGATTTAGAAAGTAATTAGTAACAAGTAGACCAATACTTTATAGAGATAGTAATTATTACATTAATTCAACCTTATTTTAATTTTCATGTAGGTGCAATCCTGCAGGTGTTAAAAGAACATGGCAGCAGCTGAAAATGAAATATAAAAACGTAATTCAATCAGGTAAGGCTTGAGCATATAATGGTTGTAGTCTACCTGACTTTACTAACATTTGACATATTAAATAACTGAATAGCATCCAGTGTCTAGCAGTGCCCAGGAAACAACACATTCTGAAAAAGCGCTAAGAGCGAGGCACACTTTCTTACAACTCTGCAAACAGTAGCCTTACTAATATGTTCTGCATCCCGATGTTATACAGAAAACTACCATTTGCAAAGAAACGTAATGCAACGCAAAGCATCTGCTCGGATGTAAGAGCACGGCCGCGATGGCTGATATTTCTGATGTAAGGATGGATGAGATTATGGATGTATCTTATTGACTGTAAAGAAAAACGGTACCGCTCAAATAAAATGAATATGGATATGACAAAAATCCACTCTGGGCCTCAAAATCCTCTCCCGACGTAAATGTAACTCCCTACGGATTAATGCAGCCTTCATCCACAGGATCGTCCATAAAAGGACATGCCATTTCATTCACTTTAATTTGATCCGCTCATGCGTGACTGAAATGTGCAATGAATGAATGTATCGAAGAATGAATGAGGTGTTTAAATACCACTTCCTCTTTAAAAAGGGGGAGGAGACCGAAATAAACTCTGGGTTTACTGAAGAAAACCTGCTCCCGACCAGGTTAGGTTCACAGAGTAAGTTACCATGGTAACTGACTCTGAGTATAAGTTACCTCTCTTTCAGAAACGGGCTTGACTTACTCTGCTTTCTTGGGGTTGATTTACCTCCCATTCTGAAACGGAAAACCCAGAGTTTCCCTCATTTCAGGGTTAACATACTCAGAGTTTTCACTTAACCTCCTTTCTGAAACAGGCCCCTGAAGTCCCCGTAGCCACGCACCAAGAAAGAGGTGCGGTCCTTTCTCGGGTTGGCTGGATGGTACCGACGGTTCGTGCCACAGTTTGCCACCATTGCCGCACCCCTTACTGCGCTTACAGCCAAAGACCAGCGAAACCCAGTCACATGGACAGAGAACTGTGGAAAAGGCTTTCACCACTCTCAAAGCCCACCTGTGCTCATCTCCGGTGCTGAAGAGTCCAGACTTCACCAAGCGGTTCCTGGTTCAGGTTGATGCTTCCATGGTTGGCCTCGGAGCAGTCCTGGCCCAGGGAGAACCAGGTGAAGAGCGTCCAATACTCTACCTGAGTCGCAAACTCCAGCCACGAGACAAGGTATTCTGCTGTTGAAAAAGAGGGCCTCGCCATCAAATGGGCATTGGAGAGCTTGCGATACTATCTGCTGGGACGGGAGTTTGATCTTGAAACGGATCATCGTGCCCTGACATGGATTAACACCATGAAGGATCACAACAGCCGCTTAACCCGATGGTACCTGGCCCTTCAGCCATTCAGATTCACCATCCGACACCGTGCAGGCAAGATGAATGTGGTGGCCGATTACCTATCCAGGTTGCCCCACAGTGTCAACCTCCCAGAGGGGAGGGGTGATGTGACGGAGCACGTCCGTCTCTGATTGCGGGCAGTGCGACGCGTCTTACACATACACACGCCACTCATTCGCCGTTAACCCCGGTTCATTCCTGTATTAAGTAACGTTGCAATTAACGCCTTTTTCTTTATCCTCCTCCGCCGTTATGTAAGGTGCCAAAGGTGCACACTTGGGAGTGTTTACTTATCGTTTAACCATACACGCAAACATACAGAACACACAGAGACTCTCTTACCTTTTTCTCCTCCTCTCTTCCGTGTGGGGCAGCGTGGTCAAACCGGGCCATAACTTCCCAGTGCGTTAAATGTATTGTGTTTGCGTGGTTGCGCTCATCACATGACATGAGAGATTAAGTACCTTTTCTATGTACATTTTCCTTGTGTCTTATTGTGTTTGTAATATTTATTATGTGTATAGAGTGGATACACTGTGGATAGGTTAATGTCAGAGGGAAATCAGTGTCTTCTTTCTTTATTTTGTATTTTCAAATTACTAAAGCCCAGTGGGAGGGGCAATGGGGGATAAATGAGGGACAAGACCAGACCTTGGGGGAGTTGACAGCCAGTTGCACAGAAGGTAACATGGCTGATGTGGGTCCTGCTGAGACCATTTAAAGGTACTCTAAGTTATATTTTTGAGTTTGGAATTTTTTTTGCTATTTTTGCTTATTGTGTAAATCTTTGGAGGTATTGGACTACACACTGTAAATATTGTCACATTTTGGATTTTTGAACTTTTTGTTGCACTTTGGAACTGGCACAATAAACACCCTGGACACACAATTCCTGACTACGCCTGTATATTGAAAGAACTCCATAACAGTGTTTATGTGTGTGTATGTACATGTGTGTTTATGTGTGGTTATTTACATGTGTTTATGTGTGTGTATTTACATGTGTCTTTATGTTTGTGTATTTACATGTGTGTTTATGTGTGTGTATTTAAATGTGTGTTTATGTGTGTGTGTGTGTGTGTGTGTGTGTGTGTGTGTATTTAAATGTGTGTTTATGTGTGTATTTACATGTGTCTTTATGTGTGTGTATTTAAATGTGTGTTTATGTGTGTGTATTTATATGTGTGTTTATGTGTGTGTATTTACATGTGTGTTTATGTGTGTGTGTATTTAAATGTGTGTTTATGTGTGTGTATATACATGTGTCTTTATGTGTGTATTTAAATGTGTCTTTATGTGTGTGTATTTACATGCGTGTTTATGTGTGTGTATTTAAATGTTTGTTTATGTGTGTGTATTTAAATGTTTGTTTATGTGTGTGTATTTACATGTGTGTTTAT
The DNA here is from genome assembly GCA_024416835.2 of Perccottus glenii. Classification (NCBI taxonomy): domain Eukaryota; kingdom Metazoa; phylum Chordata; class Actinopteri; order Gobiiformes; family Odontobutidae; genus Perccottus; species Perccottus glenii. Next base: position 5,788,722 of record CM044557.2, read on the forward strand.
GTGTGTGTATTTACATGCGTGTTTATGTGTGTGTATTTAAATGTGTCTTTATGTGTGTGTATTTACATGCGTGTTTATGTGTGTGTATTTAAATGTTTGTTTATGTGTGTGTATTTACATGTGTGTTTATGTGTGTGTATTTACATGCGTGTTTATGTGTGTGTATTTAAATGTGTCTTTATGTGTGTATTTACATGTGTCTTTATGTGTGTGTATTTAAATGTGTTTTTATGTGTGTGTATTTACATGTGTGTTTATGTGTGTGTATTTAAATGTGTTTTTATGTGTGTGTATTTACATGCGTGTTTATGTGTGTGTATTTAAATGTTTGTTTATGTGTGTGTATTTACATGTGTGTTTATGTGTGTGTATTTACATGCGTGTTTATGTGTGTGTATTTAAATGTGTCTTTATGTGTGTATTTACATGTGTCTTTATGTGTGTGTATTTACATGTTTGTTTATGTGTGTGTATTTACATGCGTGTTTATGTGTGTGTATTTAAATGTGTCTTTATGTGTGTGTATTTACATGCGTGTTTATGTGTGTGTATTTAAATGTTTGTTTATGTGTGTGTATTTACATGTGTGTTTATGTGTGTGTATTTACATGTGTGTTTATGTGTGTGTATTTAAATGTGTCTTTATGTGTGTGTATTTACATGCGTGTTTATGTGTGTGTATTTAAATGTTTGTTTATGTGTGTGTATTTGCATACGTGTTTATGTGTGTGTATTTAAATGTGTTTTTATGTGTGTGTATTTACATGCGTGTTTATGTGTGTGTATTTAAATGTTTGTTTATGTGTGTGTATTTAAATGTGTCTTTATGTGTGTATTTACATGTGTCTTTATGTGTGTATTTAAATGTGTCTTTATGTGTGTGTATTTGCATACGTGTTTATGTGTGTGTATTTAAATGTGTTTTTATGTGTGTGTATTTACATGCGTGTTTATGTGTGTGTATTTAAATGTTTGTTTATGTGTGTGTATTTACATGTGTGTTTATGTGTGTGTATTTACATGTTTTATGTGTGTGTATTTAAATGTGTCTTTATGTGTGTGTATTTACATGTTTGTTTATGTGTGTGTATTTACATGTGTTTTATGTGTGTGTATTTAAATGTGTCTTTATGTGTGTATTTACATGTGTGTTTATGTGTGTGTATTTAAATGTGTCTTTATGTGTGTGTATTTACATGTGTGTTTATGTGTGTGTATTTACATGTGTGTTTATGTGTGTGTATTTAAATGTGTGTTTATGTGTGTGTATTTACATGTGTGTTTATGTGTGTGTATTTACATGTGTCTTTATGTGTGTGTGTTTACATGTGTGTTTATGTGTGTGTATTTACATGTGTGTTTATGTGTGTGTATGTACATGTGTGTTTATGTGTGTGTATTTACATGTGTCTTTATGTGTCTGTTTACATTTGTCTTTGTGTGTGTTTATTTACATGTGTGTTTATGTGTGTGTGTATATACATTTGTGTTTATGTGTGTGTATGTACGTATGTGTTTATGTGTGTGTATTTACATGTGTGTTTATGTGTGTGTATGTACATGTGTGTTTATCTGTGTGTATTTACATGTGTCTTTATGTGTGTCTGTTTACATTTGTCTTTGTGTGTGTTTATTTACATGTGTGTTTATGTGTGTGTATATACATTTGTGTTTATGTGTGTGTATGTACGTATGTGTTTATGTGTGTGTATTTACATGTGTGTTTATGTGTGTGTATGTACATGTGTGTTTATGTGTGTGTATTTACATGTGTCTTTATGTGTGTGTGTGTGTGTGTGTGTGTGTGTATATATATTTGTGTTTATGTGTGTGTATTTACATGTGTGTTTATGTGTGTTTATGTGTGTGTATTTACATGTGTGTTTATGTGTGCGTATGTACATGTGTGTTTATGTGTGTGTATTTAAATGTGTGTTTATGTCTGTGTGTATGTACATTTGTGTTTATGTATGTGTATTTACATGTGTGTTTATGTGTGTGTGTTTACATGTGTGTTTATGTGTGCATATGTACATTTGTGTTTATGTATGTGTATTTACATGTGTGTTTATGTGTGTGTGTTTACATGTGTGTTTATGTGTGCATATGTACATTTGTGTTGTATGTGTATTTACATGTGTGTTTATGTGTGTGTGTTTACATGTGTGTTTATGTGTGTGTATGTACATTTGTGTTTATGTATGTGTATTTACATGTGTGTTTATGTGTGTGTATTTACATTTGTGTTTATGTGTGTGTATTTACATGTGTGTTTATGTGTGTGTATTTACATGTGTGTTTATGTGTGTATATACATTTGTGTTTATGTGTGTGTATGTACGTATGTGTTTATGTGTGTGTATTTAAATGTGTGTTTATGTGTGTGTATGTACATGTGTGTTTATGTGTGTGTATTTAAATGTGTGTTTATGTCTGTGTGTTTACAAGTGTCTTTATATGTGTGTATATACATTTGTGTTTATGTGTGTGTATTTAAATGTGTGTTTATGTGTGTGTATGTACATTTGTGTTTATGTATGTGTATTTACATGTGTGTTTATGTGTGTGTGTTTACATGTGTGTTTATGTGTGCATATGTACATTTGTGTTTATGTATGTGTATTTACATGTGTGTTTATGTGTGTGTGTTTACATGTGTGTTTATGTGTGTGTATGTACATTTGTGTTTATGTATGTGTATTTACATGTGTGTTTATGTGTGTGTATTTACATTTGTGTTTATGTGTGTGTATTTACATGTGTGTTTATGTGTGTGTATTTACATGTGTGTTTATGTGTGTATATACATTTGTGTTTATGTGTGTGTATGTTCGTATGTGTTTATGTGTGTGTATTTAAATGTGTGTTTCTGTGTGTGTATGTACATGTGTGTTTATGTGTGTGTATTTATATGTTTATATGTGTGTATTTACATGTGTGTTTATGTGTGTGTACTTACATGTGTGTTTATGTGTGTGTATGTACATTTGTGTTTATGTGTGTGTACTGTATTTACATGTGTGTTTATGTGTGTGTATATACATTTGTGTTTATGTGTTTGTATTTACATGTGTGTTTATGTGTGTGTATTTACATGTGTGTTTATGTGTGTGTACTGTATTTACATGTGTGTTTATGTGTGTGTATATACATTTGTGTTTATGTGTGTGTATTTACATGTGTGTTTATGTGTGTGTATGTACATGTGTGTTTAAGTGTGTGTATTTACATGTGTGTTTATGTGTGTTTATTTACATGTGTGTTTATGTTTGTGTATTTAAATGTGTGTTTATGTGTGTGTATTTAAATATGTGTTTGTGTGTGTATTTACATGTGTGTTTATGTGTGTGTATTTACATGTGTATTTATGTGTGTGTATTTACATGTGTGTTTAAGTGTGTATATTTAAATGTGTGTTTATGTGTGTGTATTTAAATATGTGTTTGTGTGTGTATTTACATGTGTGTTTATGTGTGTTTATTTACATGTGTGTTTATGTTTGTGTATTTAAATATGTGTTTGTGTGTGTATTTACATGTGTGTATTTATGTGTGTGTATTTACATGTGTGTTTATGTGTGTATTTAAATGTGTGTTTATGTGTGTGTATTTAAATGTGTGTTTATGTGTGTGTATTTACATGTGTGTTTAAGTGTGTGTATTTACATGTGTGTTTATGTGTGTGTATTTACATGTGTGTTTATGTGTTGTGTATTTAAATGTGTGTTTATGTGTGTATTTAAATATGTGTTTATGTGTGTGTATTTACATGTGTGTTTATGTGTGTGTATTTACATGTGTATTTATGTGTGTATTTACATGTGTTTAAGTGTGTATATTTAAATGTGTGTTTATGTGTGTGTATTTAAATATGTGTTTGTGTGTGTATTTACATGTGTGTTTATGTGTGTGTATTTACATGTGTGTTTATGTGTGTATTTACATGTGTTTGTGTGTGTATTTACATGTGTGTATTTACATGTGTATTTATGTGTGTGTATTTACATGTGTGTTTAAGTGTGTATATTTAAATGTGTGTTTATGTGTGTGTATTTAAATATGTGTTTGTGTGTGTATTTACATGTGTATTTATGTGTTTGTATTTACATGTGTGTTTATGTGTGTGTATTTAAATGTGTGTTTATGTGTGTGTATTTACATGTGTCTTTATGTGTGTGTGTGTGTGTGTGTGTGTATTTACATGTGTACTTACATGTGTGTTTATGTGTGTGTATGTACATGTGTGTTTAAGTGTGTGTATTTACATGTGTGTTTATGTGTGTTTATTTACATGTGTGTTTATGTTTGTGTATTTAAATGTGTGTTTATGTGTGTGTATTTAAATATGTGTTTGTGTGTGTATTTACATGTGTGTTTATGTGTGTGTATTTACATGTGTATTTATGTGTGTGTATTTACATGTGTGTTTATGTGTGTATTTAAATGTGTGTTTATGTGTGTGTATTTAAATATGTGTTTATGTGTGTGTATTTACATGTGTGTTTATGTGTGTTTATTTACATGTGTGTTTATGTTTGTGTATTTAAATATGTGTTTGTGTGTGTATTTACATGTGTGTATTTACATGTGTATTTATGTGTGTGTATTTACATGTGTGTTTAAGTGTGTATATTTAAATGTGTGTTTATGTGTGTGTATTTAAATATGTGTTTGTGTGTGTATTTACATGTGTATTTATGTGTTTGTATTTACATGTGTGTTTATGTGTGTGTATTTAAATGTGTGTTTATGTGTGTGTATTTACATGTGTCTTTATGTGTGCTTATGCAAGCATATGGAGAGTACGAACATATATTTAAAAAAAAGCAACACGCTGCAGCGCGAAGGACAGAGAGTTAGCGTGGGAGAAAATAGCTGCTCGAGTCAATGCGTAAGTTTACATTTGAATTACTGTTATACAGTGTTGTGTGTAATTAATTACTAAGTAATCTAAAAAAACTTTTTAGTTCTAACTAACTAAAGTTAACTAAAGTTTTTAGTTACAGTTCTGTAATATAATTAAAGGGATTACTCCATAATTTAAAGTAAAATCTGATGTAATTGCATTAAATGCTGCATAGACTATAAAGCAATTCTGTATAAAATAATAGTGGATTTAACATCAAATTTTAAAAGATATATTTTTTCAAGATTAATTCATGCAATTGTATGTTTATTTGAAAGCATTAAAAGTGCAGTTTCTTGTCTCTCCTTGTATTGTTCAAGTGGTTGATGTTGATATGGGATTTAGAAAGTAATTAGTAACAAGTAGACCAATACTTTATAGAGATAGTAATTATTACATTAATTCAACCTTATTTTAATTTTCATGTAGGTGCAATCCTGCAGGTGTTAAAAGAACATGGCAGCAGCTGAAAATGAAATATAAAAACGTAATTCAATCAGGTAAGGCTTGAGCATATCATGGTTGTAGTCTACCTGACTTTACTAACATTTGACATATTAAATAACTGAATAGCATCCAGTGTCTAGCAGTGCAGCAGCATTTTTGACATATGTCTAAATGTTCATTCTCAATTGACAGCCAACAGAAAGAAGGCAGAGGCTCGCAAAACGGGGGGAGGACCTGCACCACCACCTCTGACAAATGCAGAGGAGATGGCCCTGAGCCTGAATGCTGGAAGGCCAATGGCTCAGGGAATTCCTGGAGGGACTTCATCAGAGACAGTCACTCCTGAAGATTCAAGTGCCTTCATAAAATGTATGAGGTCTACCTATGTGTTTTTTTTTATAGGCTATTTGTGATCTTTCCATTTATTTTACTTTGGGATGGGTTTTTCGTTGGTCCCAATAGATTCTGATGGTAAAATCTGTCTTTTGGAGCCTCCTGTCCCAACAGAACCCCAGGCAGTTGTAAGTAGCCGACTCAATACAACACAAATTATGACAAATAGTGTTATAAAGTGTACTCAAACGCTCATCTTCACAGGATGATGGGGATGAAGAAACCGTTTCTGCTGCCACAGAGAGGCCTACAGAGGTAATGTTAATATTATGTGTCTATCAAACAATCTACACATTCACATTTCTTCACCTTTTTTATGTGGAGTAGCCTATACAATCTAAGTTTATATCCAAGTATAAATGGACATTCTTATCTCTCACCCCAGAGTGTGGAGGAACAGCAGGAGGACGGTCCATCAACTTCTGGTGCACAGATGAACACAGTTCAGTGATTTTCAGTAAATGCGACAGTTTAATTCTGTAGAATTTTAGAACTACATGATGTAACTGTAATGTACTGTATTTTCAGCTGCCAGTTAAGGAGTTATATAAACTTCTTCTTATAAAAAAAATAGAAAGAAACAGCAAAGAACTTGTTTACTTGGACCGCCAGATCCAAAAGGCAGATCTAGAAATCGAGATTCTGAAACTAAAGCTAGAGGTGAGTGCATGGTCACAGGTGAATTCTAAGAAGTATTGGAAATATATTAAAAACTTTTTCTTTTCTTTTTGAATGTGTAGGAAATAAAGAACACCATATAAATTGCTGTGATTTTGTGTTTATTCATTTTTATTTTATTTTGTGGTTGGTTGTGGTGGTGGTGGATATAATGTGTATTAATCTGAGAAGACATTGCATATCATATCCCGGACTGCCCTTCCATTCTGGAAATCTGCCGGGTTGATGGGTCTTCCTCTGGGTCTTGTATTTGTAGGGCAGGGTGTTGCTCTAATTATTGCAATATTATGGAGAACAACACATGCCACAATAATGTCGCAGGCCCTTTCAGGGGTTACCCTGAGGTGACGAGACACTGGAAACGTGCTTCAACAGGCCTATGGTCATCTCCACCCGGCTCTCGCCCTGCAGTGTGCCACATTGAAGCGGCGCTGGGGCCTGGTTCAGGTTCTGGGTAAGGGGTAACTAGTTTTGCTGGCATGGGTAACCCCTATCTCCCAGCAGAAAGCCATCAATCTCTTCTGTAAGAAAGTTCACATTGCTTTAGAGCTGCATAGAAGTTCCCTGTAAGTGTGTAGTGCATACATTGAAATACGTGCATTTACTTACCCCTTTCCAGTCTGTTGCTCAGGGTTGACTCACGATACATTCGTGAGTCATGAACAGAACCGGGCCACTTGGCCTCCACATTTGTAATGAGATGTGCAGCATCACATATGATCTTGACAGTGCAAAGAATGAGACATGTTATAGTATTGTGATGTAGTCTTTCACCATTAGAAATAGTAGGCTGTCAGTGTACCTGCACATTAATACTGTGGATGGACCTCCTGTTGACATAGTCAGCTTCATTTTCGGAAGGTGCAATGATGGGAATGTGTATGCCATCAATGCATCCAACTAGAGATCGACCGATATGGGTTTTTCTATAGCCGATGCCGATGTTTAGAGGTCAGGGTCAGCCGATGGCCGATATGTGCTGCCGATTTTTAGGGCCGATATCTTGGAAGTTTTCCCCTTCATTTGCATGCTAAACACTAATAATAAGTCGATCCACAACATTTCTAAACTTAACATTCATTTATTGAACACTGACTTGAACCATCATAAAACTGTCAATCATTTACATTAAAGTTTTAGTGCAATCATCAAGCAGAATTTTGTTGGACGTAATTGTAAACTTAAATATACATTTAAATAAAATAAATACAACTTTATAAATAAAAATAAATTAAACTGAAAAATATAAAATAATTAAATGCGTAAAAAATAAATTGTAGTGCTGCACACTAGCAACCAGCAACATTTGTGTTGAATGAATTAAATTGTGTTAAATGACACAGAACATTTTTACCTTTTTCAGCTCCCAAGCTCACCAATCCATTGCAGATATTGCACCTGGCTTTCCCTGGAGTTGGCTCTGTGAAATGCTGCCACACTGGATTTGATTTTTGTTCAGCCTTCAGACAGCAATTACTAACAAAAGAAATATTCATGGTTAGCATTTAAGTAGTGTCTTCATTTTCAATTCAGTCTATAATGCCAATACACATTAAAACAATTACACTCTAATTGATAAAGTTTAAAATAACCAAAACAATTCACTAATGTGTTGTTTTTGTTGTTAACAGATTGCTTACAAGTTACAAACCAAATTACCATAATCTAGTTATCACACACACAAAAAAAAAAAAAAAAAAACGGCGCTAAACCCTTAGTGGTTTCTGACATTCTTGACGGTTACGTTAGACAGGTTTAATGAGGTTAATAACTGTGTGACGTGTATATTGGTCGTAACACGTCTCTTTTATTATGCTGCTGTTAATTTTTATTCGCATTACACAGTTAAACACGCAGATACGCATATAATTCAGCTGAATATTTATTGATGCAAATAGGGATGTCAACGTTTATTCTATGAGGCTTTTTTTCCAAGTGGCGTTTGCACATATAATAATATTGCTGCAGATGCATTTTACAGCATTAAGGTAACGTTAATGGATCGTTAATTTAAACGACGATCGATCGTGGAAATTATCAAAAATTGACATCCATAAATGTAAATGAGTTGGATGGAAACCTGGCTATTGTCTGCATCAATCCATGCTTCCGAGCAAATGTCACCGTTCTGCGCAGCTTGAGGACAGCTGTCTCCCCGAGCACGCTGCTGTTTGTGAGCGGGGCGGAGTAACGTAACACGCTGCAGTGTTTGTGAGAGCTCTGCCAACTTCTCCACGCCACACACAGAGTGAAATTCTCCGACTCCAACACAGGAAAAATAAAACTGAACTTATAACATTGGGGCTAATATGTTAGAAAGCAAGTTGCTGATAGTTTTGGACTAACTTATAGTCCTTAAAGCAAACCTTAAACCAGCTGTAGCATTATGCTAGTTCCCGACGCTTCTATGCTATTAGTTTTTTTCTTTCACTAAGTAAAGCAACACTTCATAGTTTAGTAATATATAGTAAATATATGTCCATAAGGAAATATCAGAATTTAAGCCTTACCTTTATCTCCAAGGACAGTTGTAGAGTCGTCCAAAAGTTTTGGCATGGGGTCCTTCAGATGCAGCAGCAGCACTTTCGGGGCTGCCCGCGGACATGCCTGACTTTAAATCGGCGCTACTAAACACGGATATCGGCCGATGCCGATATATAAAAAAATGACAAATATCGGCCCGATACATCGGCCGACCGATACATCGGTCGACCTCTACATCCAACCACATTCGGAAATCCTAAAAGGAATTCTAATTATTAGTTTACTTCCAGGGGTTGCAGCAAGATGCTCTTAATCATTTATCAGGTTAGCTCATTTAAACCGATTTATACATCACTGACCTGCAATCCTGTGAAACTCCTCTTTGATGGCCCTGACAGGTTTGTGCCCAGGAAACAACACAAAAATTCTCTCACAAAAAGCGCTTAAGAGCGAGGCACACTTTCCTTACACCTCTGCAAACAGTAGCCTTACTAATATGTTCTGCATCCCCGATGTTATACAGAAAACTACCATTTGCAAAGAAACGTAATGCGCAAAGCATCTGCTCGGATGTAAGAGCACGCCGCGATGGCTGATATTTCTGATGTAAGGATGGATGAGATTATGGATGTATCTTATTGACTGTAAAGAAAAACGGTACCGCTCAAATAAAAATGAATATGGATATGACAAAAAATCCACTCTGGGCCTCAAAATCCTCTCCCGACGTAAATGTAACTCCCTACGGATTAACGCAGCCTCTTCATCCACAGGATCGTCCATAAAAGGACATGCCATTTCATTCACTTTAATTTGATCCGCTCTGCGTGACTGAAATGTGCGCAATGAATGAATGTATCGAAAGAATGAATGAGGTGTTTAAATACCACTTCCTCTTTAAAAAGGGGGAGGACACCGAAATAAACTCTGGGTTTACTGAAGAAAACCTGCTCCCGACCAGGTTAGGTTCACAGAGTAAGTTACCATGGTAACTGACTCTGAGTATAAGTTACCTCTCTTTCAGAAACGGGCTTGACTTACTCTGCTTTCTTGGGGTTGATTTACCTCCCATTCTGAAACGGAAAACCCAGAGTTTCCCTCATTTCAGGGTTAACATACTCAGAGTTTTCACTTAACCTCCTTTCTGAAACAGGCCCCTGGTGTCTTTATGTGTGTGTATTTACATGTGTGTTTATGTGTGTGTACTGTATTTACATGTGTGTGTATATACATTTGTGTTTATGTGTTTGTATTTACATGTGTGTTTATGAGTGTGTGTTTAAATGTGTGTTTATGTGTGTGTATGTACATGTGTGTTTATGTGTGTTTATTTACATGTGTGTTTATGTTTGTGTATTTAAATATGTGTTTGTGTGTGTATTTACATGTGTCTTTATGTGTGTGTGTGTGTGTATTTACATGTGTGTTTATGTGTGTGTATTTACATGTGTGTTTATGTGTGTGTGTTTAAATGTGTGTTTATGTGTGTGTATGTACATGTGTGTTTATGTGTGTTTATTTACATGTGTGTTTATGTGTGTGTATTTAAATGTGTGTTTATGTGTGTGTATTTACATGTGTCTTTATGTGTGTGTGTGTGTGTGTGTGTGTATTTACATGTGTTTATGTGTGTGTATTTACATGTGTATTTATGAGTGTGTGTTTAAATGTGTGTTTATGTGTGTGTATGTACATGTGTGTTTATGTGTGTGTGTATTTAAATGTGTGTTTATGTGTGCGTATTTAAATGTGTGTTTATGTGTGCGTATGTACTTATGTGTTTATGTGTGTGTATTTAAATGTGTGTTTATGTGTGTGTATTTACATGTGTGTTTATGTGTGTGTATTTACATGTGTGTTTATGTGTGTGTATTTACATGTGTTTATGTGTGTGTATATACATTTGTGTTTATGTGTGTGTATTTACATGTGTGTTTATGTGTGTGTGTTTACATGTGTGTTTATGTGTGTGTGTTTACATGTGTGTGTATGTGTGTGTGTATTTAAATGTGTGTTTATGTGTGCGTATGTATGTGTGTTTATGTGTGTGTATTTAAATGTGTGTTTATGTGTGTGTGTTTACATGTGTGTTTATGTGTGTATTTACATGTGTGTTTATGTGTGTATTTACATGTGTGTTTATGTGTGTGTATTTACATGTGTGTTTATGTGTGTGTATTTACATGTGTGTTTATGTGTGTGTGTATTTAAATGTGTGTTTATGTGTGTGTATTTACATGTGTTTTATGTGTGTGTATTTAAATGTGTGTTTATGTGTGTGTATTTACATGTGTGTTTATGTGTGTGTATTTACATGTGTGTTTATGTGTGTGTATTTAAATGTGTGTTTATGTGTGTGTGTACTTATGTGTTTATGTGTGTGTATTTAAATGTGTGTTTATGTGTGTATTTACATGTGTGTTTATGTGTGTGTATTTAAATGTGTGTTTATGTGTGTGTATTTACATGTGTGTTTATGTGTGTGTATTTACATGTGTGTTTATGTGTGTGTATTTACATGTGTGTTTATGTGTGTGTATTTACATGTGTGTTTATGTGTGTGTATTTAAATGTGTGTTTATGTGTGTATTGTACTTATGTGTTTATGTGTTTGTAATTACATGTGTGTTTATGTGTGTGTATTTACATGTGTGTTTATGTGTGTGTATTTACATGTGTGTTTATGTGTGTATTTACATGTGTGTTTATGTGTGTGTATTTACATGTGTGTTTATGTGTGTGTGTTTACATGTGTGTTTATGTGTGTGTATTTACATGTGTGTTTATGTGTGTATGTATTTACATGTGTGTTTATGTGTGTGTATTTACATGTGTGTTTATGTGTGTGTATTTACATGTGTGTTTATGTGTGTGTATTTAAATGTGTGTTTATGTGTGTGTATTTACATGTGTGTTTATGTGTGTGTATTTACATGTGTGTTTATGTGTGTGTATTTAAATGTGTGTTTATGTGTGTGTGTATTTACATGTGTGTTTATGTGTGTGTATTTACATGTGTGTTTATGTGTGTGTATTTACATGTGTGTTTATGTGTGTGTATTTACATGTGTATTTATGTGTGTGTATTTACATGTTTGTTTATGTGTGTATTTACATGTGTGTTTATGTGTGTGTATTTACATGTGTTTATGTGTGTGTATTTACATGTGTGTTTATGTGTGTATTTACATGTGTGTTTATGTGTGTGTATTTACATGTGTGTTTATGTGTGTGTATTTACATGTGTGTTTATGTGTGTGTATTTACATGTGTGTTTATGTGTGTGTATTTACATGTGTGTTTATGTGTGTATTTACATGTGTGTTTATGTGTGTGTATTTACATGTGTGTGTGTGTATTTACATGTGTGTTTATGTGTGTGTATTTACATGTGTGTTTATGTGTGTGTATTTAAATGTGTGTTTATGTGTGTGTATTTACATGTGTGTTTATGTGTGTGTATTTACATGTGTGTTTATGTGTGTGTATTTAAATGTGTGTTTATGTGTGTGTATTTACATGTGTGTTTATGTGTGTGTATTTACATGTGTGTTTATGTGTGTGTATTTACATGTGTGTTTATGTGTGTGTATTTACATGTGTGTTTATGTGTGTGTATTTACATGTGTGTTTATGTGTGTGTATTTAAATGTGTGTTTATGTGTGTGTATTTACATGTGTGTTTATGTGTGTGTATTTACATGTGTGTTTATGTGTGTGTATTTACATGTGTGTTTATGTGTGTGTATTTACATGTGTGTTTATGTGTGTGTATTTAAATGTGTGTTTATGTGTGTGTATTTACATGTGTGTTTATGTGTGTGTATTTACATGTGTGTTTATGTGTGTGTATTTAAACGTGTGTTTATGTGTGTGTATTTACATGTGTGTTTATGTGTGTGTATTTACATGTGTGTTTATGTGTGTGTATTTACATGTGTGTTTATGTGTGTGTATTTACATGTGTGTTTATGTGTGTGTATTTACATGTGTGTTTATGTGTGTATTTACAAGTGTGTTTATGTGTGTGTATTTACAAGTGTGTTTATGTGTGTGTATGTACGTATGTGTTTATGTGTGTGTATTTACATGTGTGTTTATGTGTGTGTATTTACATGTGTGTTTATGTGTGTGTATTTACAAGTGTGTTTATGTGTGTGTATTTAAATGTGTGTTTATGTGTGCGTATGTACATATGTGTTTATGTGTGTGTATTTACATGTGTGTTTATGTGTGTATTTAAATGTGTGTTTATGTGTGTGTATTTACATGTGTGTTTATGTGTGTGTATTTACATGTGTGTTTATGTGTGTGTGTATTTACATGTTTGTTTATGTGTGTGTATTTACATGTGTGTTTATGTGTGTGTATTTACATGTGTGTTTATGTGTGTGTATTTACATGTGTGTTTATGTGTGTATTTACATGTGTGTTTATGTGTGTGTATTTACATGTGTTTATGTGTGTGTATTTACATGTGTGTTTATGTGTGTATTTACATGTGTGTTTATGTGTGTGTATTTACAAGTGTGTTTATGTGTGTGTATTTACAAGTGTGTTTATGTGTGTGTATTTACATGTGTTTATGTGTGTGTATTTACATGTGTGTTTATGTGTGTGTATTTACATGTGTGTTTATGTGTGTGTATTTACATGTGTGTTTATGTGTGTGTATTTAAATGTGTGTTTATGTGTGCGTATGTACTTATGTGTTTATGTGTGTGTATTTACATGTGTGTTTATGTGTGTGTATTTACATGTGTGTTTATGTGTGTGTATTTACATGTGTGTTTATGTGTGTATTTACATGTGTGTTTATGTGTGTGTATTTAAATGTGTGTTTATGTGTGCGTATGTACATATGTGTTTATGTGTGTGTATTTACATGTGTGTTTATGTGTGTGTATTTACATGTGTGTTTATGTGTGTGTATTTAAATGTGTGTTTATGTGTGTGTATTTACAAGTGTGTTTATGTGTGTGTATTTACAAGTGTGTTTATGTGTGTGTATTTACATGTGTGTTTATGTGTGTGTATTTACATGTGTGTTTATGTGTGTGTATTTACAAGTGTGTTTATGTGTGTGTATTTAAATGTGTGTTTATGTGTGCGTATTTAAATGTGTGTTTATGTGTGCGTATGTACGTATGTGTTTATGTGTGTGTATTTAAATGTTTGTTTATGTGTGTGTATTTACATGTGTGTTTATGTGTGTGTATTTACATGTGTGTTTATGTGTGTGTATTTACATGTGTGTTTATGTGTGTGTATTTACATGTTTGTTTATGTGTGTGTATTTACATGTGTGTTTATGTGTGTGTATTTACATGTGTGTTTATGTGTGTGTATTTACATGTGTGTTTATGTGTGTGTATGTACATGTGTGTTTATGTGTGTGTATTTACATGTGTGTTTATGTGTGTGTATTTACATGTGTGTTTATGTGTGTGTGTGTATTTACATGTGTGTTTATGTGTTTATGTACCTGACCTGTTAGTTGAAGCGGTCAGTCATGAGATCATTCTCCTATCGTCTCTCGTCTGGACCCAGTTTCGGCCTCCTCCCTCTCCTGCTCTCCTTTCTCAGTCTCCTCTCATCACCACGCTTCACACACACAGAGTGGAGGTCTGGCCCGTACTGCTTTAACAGCGCAGCTTGGGACTTACAAGAAATGCTTTTTTGTGCATTTCTTCTGTGCACGTCAGCTCACCTCTTTGTATGAGAAACAACAAATATTGAGATCCGGCTCGAAGGACCAAATGTTATAAGAATTCTATATCCTTATATTATCCAGAGAGACACGGAGACAGATTGTATTATAAGAAGCGAAAGGCCAGGTTTTATTCTTGCAAGGATGAAGCAAAGCAGACACGTATCAAAGGTACAGAGTGAGTTTTGCTTAAAGAAGTAAACAAAACATGAGATTTTATATTACTGCAGTGGGGGCTGTCAGTGGGAGGTGTATCTCTCATACACACTCCTCAAGGCCCCAGCTCCAGGTGCAGAAGTCCTGTGGCAAGCCATGTCTGCAGTTATGTCTACTCCATGCTTGGACTAACATGGAGGACATGACATGATTTGACATGACCTGTAGAGAACTATGAGCACCCAGTAACTATAAACAATATAAACAATTATAATAATACAAATTATTATAACAGGTTTGTCCAGAGTAGGTTGTGTCTACACAAGCAATAAAAAAAGATTTTACAGTAAAA
The DNA here is from genome assembly GCA_024416835.2 of Perccottus glenii. Classification (NCBI taxonomy): domain Eukaryota; kingdom Metazoa; phylum Chordata; class Actinopteri; order Gobiiformes; family Odontobutidae; genus Perccottus; species Perccottus glenii. The sequence continues at coordinate 5,803,847 of CM044557.2, forward strand.
ATAGTATGTGTATGTGGTGTCTGTATTTAACCATTGTTATTGAGGATTCTACTATTAATCTGATAAACAAAATGGCAAAATGAGTGTGTAATTTAAACGCCAGTTCTACTGACTTATGGAGCCCTTGTGTGACTCTGATTGAACCAAAAGGAGGTTTTACTAATTGCTCCTTTATAGGAAATAACTATAACACTGATCAGTTTTGTGGCTTATCAATAAACTACATTTCCTTTAAAACAAATCTAGTTTTACCTTTTAAATTTTGCATTTTAGATAAAAATCTGACCTGACTCTGATTAGCTCTTTTGTTTCTTGTAGGATCCTAGCCTGGTGTGTAAAAGTTTATTACTTTAATTATAATTATAAAATTCTGCCATAAACAATTTGTCCCATGTTTTGTATCTTCTTCCATTCATTTTAACATTTTTTTGGTGTTAGCATGACAGCACGTTCAAAGATTAGATGGGTTTCCAATATTCTTTTCTGTTTAGAGTTGTCCGATTTCCGATTTTTGGAATTTGGAATTGTATTGAAAATTGTGCATGGGTCCAATCGATTTTTTGATTAGTGTGACCGATCAGACATATGTGCCAATTTTTTTTCCATTTATAATGGAAACGTAACCAGGAGGGAATATACCTAAACAGAATTGTTCATGTATTTTTACACTAAATTACTTTATACTTTCACGAGATATCTTTAATGCGACTAACAGCAAAAACAGGACACAGACTATGAAATGGCTGTAATGAAAACATTGTTTAGTTCATTTTTATCTCATCCCATGTTCACTGTTCAAACCATCACCACCAACAGAGTTACAGTATGTTTAAGGCATTCCATTTATTATTCAGTTTTATTTCTATTGCCCAATAACACAATGGCATCAAAGGGCTTCACAGAAATAAATGAACAGACTGTACCAGACAACATTCCTGTCCTTAGAGCCACCATCAGTATAAGAAATTGAATTATAAATGGAAAGACTTCATTAACTACATTTAACACTCCATTTAACCCCATTACCGAGGCTCAGTTACAGCCTCAGATTGAGATGTGTTTCTCTGTTACAAATTTGTTTGAACCATATAAAAGAGGAAACAATGTACAATACTCACCTGTAAACCTTTGCAAAGTGCACACATATGAAAGTTGGTGCATTCTAAACCATAACAAGAAAAGCAAGACAATGCAAGTTTATTTGTATAGCACATTTCATACATACAACAATTCAAAGTGCTTTACAGAAAGAAGAGAGATAGGTTAAAAGCACAAATACAATTTAAAAAAGTGGGGTGCACATGACAGATTGGTTAGCGCTCCTGCCTCACAGCAGGAAGGTCGTGAGTTCAAACCCCAACCGACTCTGAAGAGTCTACATGTCCTCCACGTGTTACCATGGGTTCTCTCTGGGTACTCCAGCTTCCTCCCACCGGCCAAACACATGCATGTGTACCCAGCCCAAAGCTACTGGGATAGGCACCAGTCACCCGCGACCCCTAACGGGTCCTCGACCCCTAACGGGTCAGACTGCACTAGACAACATCCCCTGTCCTTAGACCCTCCATCAGGGTCAGAGGAAAAACTCCAAAAAAACCCAGACGGGAAAAAAGAGAAACCTCAGGGAGAACCACAGAAGGAGGGATCCACTCCCAGGACAGACAGGCCGTGCAGGAATGTGTCCAGGACAGTTGAAAAATACATAGAAATACACAAACATTTTCACAAATAAAAACATTTATATTGGCAGTGTCCAGCATAGACATACATAATAAAGGCTAGATGTCTTACGGCGGAGTCTCTAACGTCATCACCGGCGGCCATCTTGTCACAGGCAAGCTTTCTGCCGGGCTCTGTGGTACCTGATGTAAGGTGAGTGATCTGCATGAACACAAATACTCTTATCTCGCTGAAATCTTGACGGATTTACAAAATGTTTGATTTCTTACAAACGTTAATAACGTGGCTATAATTCTGGATGCGTGAACATGTTGAAATTGCAGCTTTTCTTTTGAAAGACGACTTAATCGTGCAGCATAGTTGTGTATCACGGCTAACGTTACTTGTGCAAGTTATCAAGGCTGAGACCACAATCGAGCTGTTCAGTTATAGTTTTACTGACAACGATTTTATGACAACCAATTTTTTGTCGAAATTAGTCTTTGTGAATGTGGTTGTAGTTATTAGCTGGCTTTGAGTGAGACCTAACGTTAGTAGTTACAGTTTAGCTGCTACCCAGCAATTTTACATCAGTGGGAGAGGCAGAATTGCTCTTTCTTTTCAATATAACTTAAGTTGCACATGATTTCCAATCGGTTTGGTTTGTTAAAAACATCTTACATTATGATACAGGAAATTGCTGGCTTTATTGGAGAAGATGCCAGACTTTTGTGCAGCCTACGGATGCTCCAATCATAAGATGCTCTGTCCTGTAAGATGTTCGGTCCTGTCTGCATCAAGTTCAGAAGATGCTCTATTCTGTCTGCGTCAAGTTCATAAAGTGGTACGTATTATTAATATGATACTATCTTGCTCCAATGTGTTTGTTGTCTGCAAATTTGTTTCAGTTCCAATTCTCTTGTATTCAGTTTTTTTCTCCCCAGATGCCGGTGTTAAAATGGTATGTATTGGATGGTCTGCATGTTATGTTGTGAATTGATTCCAGAAGATTTAGTGTCCTAAAAGTAATTTTAAGAATCCTAAACCTCACACTGATTATACTTTTAAGGTCAGGGATGCAAACTAGTCAGCTTTACACCCAATTATGGCAATTACGTTAATTGTGTGAAATATGGATTTTTGTCTGTTTTCACCATTTTCTCCCTGTACCGTTAGTTTGCATCCCTGCTTTCTTGTGTCCTTTTTTGGGAAGATCATCATAGTAATACAGTATTTGCTTTTGAAGATTCCTTTCTGTCCTGGGCTTCATCATAAACATTGACACATTGATGTCGATGGTTCCTGTGCTGCTTGAAGGACAGCGATATGTCCTGACCTACAGGTTCAGCCAGGACCACTTGGAGCTTCTCTTCAACTCCATCAGAGCATCCGGTAGGGTTATCATTAATATTTACCAGCCGCTACACTAAGTGACACAAAGTGTCAGCAAACGCTTGTATTGTTTTCAGTTTGTCGGTCCATATGTTTTTATTTTTTGTAAAATGTGTTTTCTGAAGACATGCACATTAACCCTAACCCTAAGACATACACAGTGCCTGGAAGTGTCACAAACCATTTTGAGTATTTAGAAAAATGCCTGTATTTGTATCTGTTTGCCGAATTTATCACCACTGATTTGAATTGTATGATAATGTCATTCAACTTAATTTATATGGAAAGATCATTCAGGGGTGGCTAGTTCTAGTTTTTTTTTTTTTTTTAAGCATAAAACATTTTTAAAGCATGTATTGAATATCTGTGTACTATACTCCATATATATATATATATATATATATATATATATTTTTTTTAATGTGGCTGGAATAACAACCCTAATGCCAGCCAGTTCAAGTACATCTTTAGGAAGCTGATGGCCCGGTGTGGGGTTGTTAAACCATGCAGAGGCAATGTGACGGCACAGGATGACACAGAGTCCCTACCAGCTGTCATTGACACCTCTACAACCTGTCAGCTGTAGATATGTCCTCTGCAGCAGGAGGAGAAGATCTTCCATCCCCATTTGCTGACATTCCTGCCCTAGTACATGACCACAGCTAGCTTCCCATCCGCTTTGATGGTCTTGTGGACAACGCTCTTGTGTACATTTCAGGTAAAGGCTGACTGAAAGTTGATTTTGCCTGTAACCGATAGTGCCAATAGTCAAATTCTGGGGGAAAACAATCTCGCGATAGTCCATAAAGAGAAATCTTCCCTTAATTTCCACATCCTTATAATTGATTATTATTATAAGTAATGATATTATTATACTAACTCAAATTTCAGGATTTGTTGTGCGACGGGCTCTGAAGAAGCTGTTGTGTGATGTCTGCCGTGCCAGCCTAGTGACAGACGCTGCATCTGCCATCAAGGACCAGAGCTACCACCTGCTGACCTTAAAAAACAATGGAGGTCTGGTGATTCCATCAGAAGGCTCAGTAAGGGTCGTCAGGGCAGCAGAGTGGGTCATTCGTTAGGCATCAGCAAGTACCAGACGATCACAGCCCATCAAACTGCTAGAGGTCGTGTACATTGTACGGAAGAGGATAGGGTCAGAGGATGTGTTTGTGCTCGGGGAGCACATTGGCGAAACGCAGTATGGCATAGACAGCCACCACCATACGCTGTTAACAGTAGTTGTGTCCCTGTTTTTTAAGCTAAGGCTGCACCACATCGCTAAAATGACTAACCTTACCTTACAGAGCAACAACATAATAATAATAATGGATTGGATTTATATTGAGCTTTTCTCCCGAGGGACCAAGGGACTCAAAGCGCTTACAGTCTATCCATTATTCATTCATACACAGTCACACTGGTGATGGTAAGCTACAACTGTAGCCACAGATGCCCTGGGGCAGACTGACAGAGACGTGGCAGCCATTTTGCGCCTACTGCCTCTCCGACCATCACCACATACATTCACTCAACATTCTTACACATTCATACGAGGCAAGGTGGGTTAAGTGTCTTGCCCAAGGACACAACGACAGTATGAATTGTGGGGAGAGCGGGAATCGAACCCACTACCTTCCGGTTGAAAGCCGACTGCTCTACCACTGAGCCACTGCCGCCCTAATGCGACAGAAGCTCAATAAAACTGTCCTTTTCAAAGGGCATTAGCCCAAGCTCTGTTATTTTGGGTCATTTTTTTTTCTTCTCTGTCCTCCACAGTAGTGTAGTTCTCTCTACAGGGTGGGGATTTCAACATGCAGCATTTTTTTTATGTATATTTGTAAAGGGGAATCTTGTATCTATCTATTTTTTTTTCTTTTACTTTCACTTTTATAATAGTTAAAAAAAAAATATAGACTTTTGTGTAATTATTCCATATTTTGTGTAGTAATTCTATATAAGAACCCCTGACATGCAATCCAAATAGTCTACAAGAAACTTCAGAGTGTTACCTTTCATTTGAGACCAGGAATATGCTTCTACACCAAGAGGTTACCACACAGAAAATTAGAAGTAGTAGAAAATTTTGCAAGTTATGGTTATTTAAAAAGTACATGCACCGTTAAAACAATGTTACGAGTGAGCAAGCTGACTGTGACAAGATGGCCGCCAGGTGCGGACGTCGACCTCCATTGGCCAGCAGCGTCGACGAGACATCTAGCTTTTATTATGTATGTCTATGGTGTCCAGTGTCCACTCTTGTGTGCAATAGTGGATGGGGCCACAGCCAACATCAAGGTAGATGACAGATGGGGTGAGGGCCCTCACACTGGAGCACAGGAGGGAAGGGGGGGGGACACATCGGGTACACATCACCCAGCAGGTCAGAGGTTTGCGTCCAACCTAGGACGAGGGAGAAAAGAAAAAAAAAACTGTAATAGGTAGATGTGATAATAATATGAGTGGTTTAGTGTGTATCTACAGCTACTGCCTGTGTAAACGTGTACCTACAGCTACAACCAGTGTAAATGTGTACCTACAGCTACAGCCAGTGTAAACGTGTATCTACAGCTACAACCAGTGTAAACGTGTATCTACAGCTATAACCAGTGTAAACGTGTATCTACAGCTACAACCAGTGTAAACGTGTATCTACAGCTAAAACCAGTGTAAACGTGTATCTACAGCTACAACCAGTGTAAACGTGTATCTACAGCTACAACCAGTGTAAACGTATACCTACAGCTACAACCAGTGTAAACTTGTACCTACAGCTACAACCAGTGTAAACGTGTACATACAGCTACAACCAGTGTAAACGTGTACCTACGGCTATAAACAGTGTAAACGTGTATCTACAGCTACAACCAGTGTAAACGTGTACCTACAGCTACAACCAGTGGAAACGTGTACCTACAGCTATAACCAGTGTAAACGTGTATCTACAGCTACAACCAGTGTAAACGTGTACCTACAGCTACAACCAGTGTAAACGTGTATCTACAGCTATAACCAGTGTAAACGTATACCTACAGCTACAACCAGTGTAAACGTGTACCAACAGCTACAGCCAGTGTAAACGTGTACCTACAGCTATAACCAGTGTAAACGTGTATCTACAGCTACAACCAGTGTAAATGTGTATCTACAGCTACAGCCAGTGTAAACGTGTATCTACAGCTATAACCAGTGTAAACGTGTACCTACAGCTACAACCAGTGTAAACGTGTATCTACAGCTATAACCAGTGTAAACGTATACCTACAGCTACAACCAGTGTAAACGTGTACCTACAGCTACAACCAGTGTAAACGTGTACCTACAGCTACAACCAGTGTAAACGTGTACCTACAGCTATAACCAGTGTAAACGTGTATCTACAGCTATAACCAGTGTAAACGTGTACCTACAGCTACAACTAGTGTAAATGTGTACCTACAGCCACAGCCAGTGTAAATGTGTACCTACAGCTATAACCAGTGTAAACGTGTACCTACAGCTACAACCAGTTTAAACGTGTACCTACAGCTACAACCAGTGTAAACGTGTATCTACAGCTATAACCAGTGTAAACGTGTATCTACAGCTATAGCCAGTGTAAACGTGTATCTACAGCTATAACCAGTGTAAACGTGTATCTACAGCTACAACCAGTGTAAACGTGTATCTACAGCTATAACCAGTGTAAACGTGTATCTACAGCTACAACCAGTGTAAACGTGTATCTACAGCTACAACCAGTGTAAACGTATACCTACAGCTACAACCAGTGTAAATGTGTACCTACAGCTACAACCAGTGTAAACGTGTACCTACAGCTATAACCAGTGTAAACGTGTATCTACAGCTACAACCAGTGTAAAGTGTACCAACAGCTATAGCCAGTGTAAACGTGTACCTACAGCTACAACCAGTGTAAACGTGTACCTACAGCTACAACCAGTGTAAACGTGTATCTACAGCTACAACCAGTGTAAACGTGTACCTACAGCTACAACCAGTAAAAACGTGTACCTACAGCTATAACCAGTGTAAACGTGTACCTACAGCTACAACCAGTGTAAACGTGTACCTACAGCTATAACCAGTGTAAACGTGTATCTACAGCTACAACCAGTGTAAACGTGTATCTACAGCTACAACCAGTGTAAACGTGTACCTACAGCTATAACCAGTGTAAACGTGTATCTACAGCTACAACCAGTGTAAACGTGTATCTACAGCTACAACCAGTGTAAACGTGTACCTACAGCTACAACCAGTAAAAACGTGTACCTACAGCTATAACCAGTGTAAACGTGTACCTACAGCTATAACCAGTGTAAACGTGTATCTACAGCTATAACCAGTGTTAACGTGTATCTACAGCTACAACCAGTGTAAACGTGTATCTACAGCTACAACCAGTGTAAACGTGTACCTACAGCTACAACCAGTAAAAACGTGTACCTACAGCTACAACCAGTGTAAACGTGTATCTACAGCTACAACCAGTGTAAACGTGTACCTACAGCTACAACCAGTGTAAACGGTTACCTACAGCTATAACCAGTGTAAACGTGTACCTACAGCTATAACCAGTGTAAACGTGTATCTACAGCTACAACCAGTGTAAACGTGTATCTACAGCTACAGCCAGTGTAAACGTGTACCTACAGCTACAACCAGTGTAAATGTGTATCTACAGCTACAGCCAGTGTAAACGTGTACCTACAGCTACAACCAGTGTAAACATGTACCTACAGCTACAACCAGTGTAAATGTGTACCTACAGCTACAGCCAGTGTAAACGTTTATTTACAGCTACAACCAGTGTAAACGTGTATCTACAGCTACAGCCAGTGTAAACGTGTACCTACAGCTACAACCAGTGTAAATGTGTATCTACAGCTAGAGCCAGTGTAAACGTGTACCTACAGCTACAACCAGTGTAAACGTGTATCTACAGCTACAACCAGTGTAAATGTGTACCTACAGCTACAGCCAGTGTAAACGTTTATTTACAGCTACAACCAGTGTAAACGTGTACCTACAGCTAGAGCCAGTGTAAACGTGTACCTACAGCTACAACCAGTGTAAACGTGTGCCTACAGCTACAACTAGTGTAAACGTGTACCTACAGCTGCAACCAGTGTAAACGTGTACCTACAGCTACAACCAGTGTAAACGTGTACCTACAGCTACAACCAGTGTAAACGTGTACCTACAGCTACAGCCAATGTAAACGTGTACCTACAGCTACAACCAGTGTAAACGTGTACCTACAGCTACAGCCAGTGTAAACGTGTACCCACAGCTACAACTAGTGTAAATGTGTACCTACAGCTACAACTAGTGTAAACGTGTACCTACAGCTACAACCAGTGTAAACGTGTACCTACAGCTACAACCAGTGTAAACGTGTACCTACAGCTACAACCAGTGTAAACGTGTACCTACAGCTACAACCAGTGTAAACGTGTATCTACAGCTATAACCAGTGTTAACGTGTATCTACAGCTACAACCAGTGTAAACGTGTATCTACAGCTACAACCAGTGTAAACGTGTACCTACAGCTACAACCAGTAAAAACGTGTACCTACAGCTACAACCAGTGTAAACGTGTATCTACAGCTACAACCAGTGTAAACGTGTACCTACAGCTACAACCAGTGTAAACGTGTTACCTACAGCTACAACCAGTGTAAACGGGCGATGTGCCTACAGCTACAACCAGTGTAAATGTGTATCTACAGCTAGAGCCAGTGTAAACGTGTACCTACAGCTACAACCAGTGTAAACGTGTATCTACAGCTACAACCAGTGTAAATGTGTACCTACAGCTACAGCCAGTGTAAACGTTTATTTACAGCTACAACCAGTGTAAACGTGTACCTACAGCTAGAGCCAGTGTAAACGTGTACCTACAGCTACAACCAGTGTAAACGTGTGCCTACAGCTACAACTAGTGTAAACGTGTACCTACAGCTGCAACCAGTGTAGCGTGTACCTACAGCTACAACCAGTGTAAACGTGTACCTACAGCTACAACCAGTGTAAACGTGTACCTACAGCTACAGCCAATGTAAATGTGTACCTACAGCTACAACCAGTGTAAACGTGTACCTACAGCTACAGCCAGTGTAAACGTGTACCCACAGCTACAACTAGTGTAAATGTGTACCTACAGCTACAACTAGTGTAAACGTGTACCTACAGCTACAACCAGTGTAAACGTGTACCTACAGCTACAACCAGTGTAAACGTGTACCTACAGCTACAACCAGTGTAAACGTGTACCTACAGCTACAACCAGTGTAAACGTGTACCTACAGCTACAACCAGTGTAAATGTGTACCCACAGCTACAACCGGTGTAAATGTGTATCACCAGCTACAACCAGTGTAAATGTGTATCGACAGCTACAACTAGTTTAAATGTGTATCAACATCTACAACTAGTGTAAATGTGTATCAACAGCTACAACCAGTGTAAATGTGTATCAACAGCTACAACTAGTGTAAATGTGTACCTACAGCTACAACCAGTGTAAACATGTACCTACAGCTACAACCAGTGTAAACGTGTACCTACAGCTACAACCAGTGTAAACGTGTACCTACAGCTTCAACTAGTGTAGACGTGTACCTACAGCTACAACCAGTGTAAACGTGTACCTACAGCTACAACTAGTGTAAACGTGTACCTACAGCTACAACCAGTGTAAATGTGTATCAACAGCTACAACCAGTGTAAATGTGTATCAACAGCTACAACCAGTGTAAACGTGTACCTACAGCTACAACCAGTGTAAACGTGTACCTACAGCTTCAACTAGTGTAGACGTGTACCTACATCTACAACTAGTGTAAATGTGTATCAACAACTACAACTAGTGTAAATGTGTATCAACAGCTTCAACTAGTGTAGAAGTGTACCTACAGCTACAACCAGTGTAAACGTGTACCTACAGCTACAACCAGTGTAAATGTGTATCAACAGCTACAACCAGTGTAAATGTGTATCAACAGCTACAACCAGTGTAAACGTGTACCTACAGCTTCAACTAGTGTAGACGTGTACCTACAGCTACAACCAGTGTAAACGTGTACCTACAGCTTCAACTAGTGTAGACGTGTACCTACAGCTACAACCAGTGTAAACGTGTATCAACAGCTACAACTAGTGTAAATGTGTATCAACAGCTACAACCAGTGTAAACGTGTACCTACAGCTACAACCAGTGTAAACGTGTACCTACAGCTACAACCAGTGTAAACGTGTACCTACAGCTACAACCAGTGTAAACGTGTACCTACAGCTACAACCAGTGTAAACGTGTACCTACAGCTACAACCAGTGTAAATGTGTATCTATGGTCAATCAGTCTCCATACATTTGGTGAAATAAGTATGTTTTGAGTTTGCTTTTGAAAACCTCAACAGAGTCAGCTCGCCGCACTTCCGCAGGGAGCCCATTCCATAAAAATGGGGCTTTATAAGAAAAGACTCTGTAGCCAGCAGACTTCTTCTTTACTCGAGGAAGTTGAAGGAGGCCAGCGTCCTGAGAGCGAAGGGTACGAGCTGGAGTATACCGGGTGATGAGGTCAGATAGGTCAGAGGGCACGAGTCCACAAAGGATTTTATATGTTAACAGGAGAACTTTGAAATCTGCTCTAACATGAATAGGAAGCCAATGTAATGAAGCCAGGACCGGAGTAATGTGATCAAACTTTCTGGTCTTTTTTAAAAGTCTGGCGGCTGTATTTTGGACCATTTGTAGTCTGTGAGTACTTTTCCTCGACAGTCCAGAGAATAACGCATTGCAGTAGTCCAGCCTGGATGTGACAAATGCATGAATGAGAATTTCAGCATCAGCTAAAGAGAGGCAGGAGCGAATTTTTGAGATATTCCTCAAGTGAAAAAAGCCTAGTTTAGTGACCTCACTAATGTGCTGCTGCAGAGATAGTGTGGAGTCAAAAATGACACCAAGGTTCCTCACAGTGTTGCTGTGCTCCAACACACAATTGTTGATCGAGACAGTAAGATTGTTGAACTTGTGCCGATTGGTAGATACAGCTGTGTATCATCGGAATCAGGATTTATTAAAAGAGACAAAATGAGATCTATCACACAGATAGGATCCTAAGCAAGCAAGAGCAGTGCCAGAGATGCCAAATCTCTGCCAGTAGATAGTGACATGTTAATAATGTTTAATAGAAAAACATAGTTATGCATGTCTTCACATTATGTGCTTTATGGTTTATGCTTTTGTATGTTTTATAATCAAGTATGGGATGTTATATTAACATATAGCAACTTTATAGTTATAGTTTTAAATAATACATACACACATACAAGGGAAGATCTGGTCAAGACAATAACAGAGGTGCTTGGCACGAGGAGGTACTGAGGAACTAGGACAAAGGTCATCCTGTGGAATGTTCAGTCTCCAGTAGAAGCTCTCATAAATCTGTGACATGTCAGTTCCAACATTTAAGCTGCATAAAACTGAAACACTCCTTCACTGTGTTTAGTCCTGACCCTGGGCACCAGGAGAACTGTCCTTGAGGTCCTCAGAGTCCCAGATGATTCCCAGTCAAGGGACTAACATGTCAAAGATGTACTCAGAGGTTGCACTAGACTTTCTCACTCTGTCATTTTGACGGACAGAGTCGTAAAATTTCTGTCCTACTCTATTATTACCTGACATTTAATTTTCATACTTTAATAGTACTTAATAATTGCTTTTCGTTTTATTCACATTTCAAGAAATTTCAAGAGAAGCATAAGGGACAGATTATTCATTATATTTATGAACAACAGAAACACAAAAAGTATAAGGATCTCTAGGAACTCTAGAGAACGCAGTATATTACATATTACACAGTATATGATTCCGACAAAAGGAAATAACAAAAATGAACTGAACTTCAATTGCTGCAGTTATGCACCCCCTGACAAGTCCGTTACTTGTGTTAGCTTTTCTACAGATGTCGCAGAACATTTTTCCTCCTCCTCACCTCAGCCACGTAAACTCCTGTTCCCCCTGAACACGATACTCCCTCTTCTCCACCTCCTTTTTGCTGCTTCATTGTCGGTGACTGCTCAGTGTTTCCCTTTTGTCTTCATCCTCCATTGCATTATGTCTTCTTTTTTCACCTTTATTAACAAACTATTTGGCAGTTTAAAAAAACTACTCGCCCTCAGCTGCCGTGACATTTTTGCAACTGAATGCAGTGTGACAAAGATAATTGCTGATTGTAATGCGACCTCTGAATGTACAACATGGTGCTGAGCCATGGAAAGCCTTATACACCAGCAATACTGCTTTAAACCCTATCTTCTGAGAGACAGGAAGCCAGTGTAGAAACTTGAGAACAGGACTAATATGGTTAGCATTCTATATTTACTACAGCTGTCTTACAGCTCGCTTGGTGAGTCCAGTGAGCAGACCATTGCAGTAGTCTAACCTGCTTGAGATAAATGCATGGATAACATTTCCATTTCCATTTAGTTATTTACAGAAGTTTTTATCCAAAGCGACTTACATGTGAGGAAAACAATGGAAGCAATTTTAACAACACAAGGTACAAAAAGCACAAGTGCACAAAAAACTAGTCAGTTTAAACCCAGCACAGTATACAAAGCTAAGATAATTTTTTATTTTTTTTTATTTATTTTTTTGAAGAAATGTATCAATAGAAAGGAAGTAGAACTCAGTGTTTGTCATTCAGGTGTTGATTGAAGAGATGTGTTTTCAGGCATTTTTAAAGATGGCTACAGAATCCGCTGATCTTGTAGCAGCAGTAGATCATTCCACCAATGTGGAACAGATCCAGAGAAGGTACGTGAGAGTGATTTTTTACCTTAAGACTGCATAAAACTAACATTACAGCCCCACTGGCTGACTGACCAGACAAACAATGTCCCGTGCATAATAGACCACACGCATTACAACAATGCAAGGGCTTTAGAGAACCTCTTCAGGATCGAAAGACAATACTAAAGCAACACAATATCTGTTATAAGTGCTGTGCATCCAACAAACACGCGGCCAGAAACTGCGAAGCAGCAGCAAGTGCTCTGAATGTGGCAGTGACAAGCACCTAACTGCTTTACACCCAGAGGCACCTCGCTCCCCTAAATCTCCCCCACCTCCTGCAGTTCATGGCGGGGAGAGACAAGAAGAACTGGAGGCAGCATTCGTTAACAGTTGTACAGAGGTATGTGGGGAGGAATTTTCAGGAAAATCCTGCTCCAAAATTTGTCTGGTCAACGTCTATCCTACTAACGATCACAATAACAGCAAACATATGTATGCCATGCTGGATGACCAGAGCAATGTATCGCTCGCACGCTCTGAGTTTTTTGACATGTTTAAAATTAACAGTAATGCACCATCATACACCCTCCAGACCTGCAGCGGTATAGGCCTTGCTGCTGGCAGAAGAGCCTTTGGATATGTGATAGAGTCCATAGATGGTTCTCATACAATAAACCTACCCACATTGATCGAATGCAATATGATACCAAATAAAAGAGAGAAATTTCCCACTCCAGATGCTGCACGTGGTCATGGTCATCTTGAACACATGATGCACCATATGCTCAAAGACTGGACCTTGGCTGGGCGATAGTTGGGGATGTATGCTTAGGCAGCACTCACAAAACGTCTCAAGTCACTGCTCTTAAGACTCACATTCTCACAAATGGGAGACCAACTCATTTCCCCCCCTGTGATAACCCCTTTACAGTGAGACCAGACAATAGTCTTGCGAATGGGAAGGTGTTAGTTAAAGACTCAAACACAAAGTACAGTGCACAAAATTATAGTTTTGGGAACAATGTCTTCTATCAGACCAAAAATGACAACAAGCTTGCACCCTCAATGGAGGATCGGTTATTCCTCAAGATTATGAACAAGGGGTTTTCTCAGGAGAAGTCTCGGAGCTTGGTGGCCCCACTACCATTTCGCCAGCCAAGAGTACAGTTGCCAAACAATCGCCAATACGCGATCAGTCACCTCAAGTCATTAGAGCGTACTCTCAACAAGAACCCTGCAATGAAGGCCCATCTCATAAACTTTAAGCAGAAAATGTTAGACAATGGACACGCAGAGCTCGCCCCTAAAGCACAGGCTCTCAAAGCTGCGCAGAGCAGAAAGCCTACGGTTGCGTCGGAAGAAGAAAGAAAAAGCCAGAACCGATTTTTACAAAGACCCTTTTAAGTTTGTGAAAGGCATATTCACCAGTGTTGGGAAAGTTCACTTTCTACAAGAACTAGTTCAAAGTTCAGTTCACAAATTTTAAAATGAACTAGTTCAGTTCATAGTTCAAACTTCAAAATTTTGAACTAAGTTCACAGTTCCAAAAATGAACTAGTTCATAGTTCTTTTTTCCATGTTGCTGCGAGCTATTATTTTTCAAAATTATTGCCACAGCCCATATACAGTAGAATCACAGACAGCAATTATTTTATCAGTTTTAACAATGAAGCTATGCGTCAGATTTCATTTTCATATCCAATTTTCAATCCTTATCCAACCAGGGTTTACATTAGCATTGAGGGGACATTGTTGCTTTAATGCTTTGTTGCTGTCCATTCACTCCACACTAGTAGCAGCTGCAGCTTTCAACCCTACAGTACATTCTCAAGAACATCAGGACAAACGTGCTGCTTGAATGGTCTTTTTTAATGAGGAATTATTCAAAGAAAAACTGGACAGTAATCATTAAGGTGAAAACGTTTTTAAATTTTAATAATTTTCCATTGTCCACATGCTAAAACAGAATATTGGAATCCTGGAAAAATAGACCAGGCAGGTTCAACAAACAAGTTACATGAATGAATTTAAATGATCATACGCCTTACTATAGCTGCTGTCGCCTCCGTGCTTTATTGTTTTGTTTTTTTTTGATGACGCGTCACGCATGCGGCGGACGGCGGTGCGACACTTGTGGCTGGTGTTGCCAGGTTTGGTGTTTTTCCGCTACATATTAAGACCCGTTTGCGGCTGGTTTGCGGTGTGTTTTAGCCGGGTTTTCGCCTGGAAGGCTCTATAGAAATCTGGCACCCTATTGAACGAAGTTAACCTGAGAGAGCGTGCCGTTCACAGACACCAGAATGAACGAGTTCACAGTAACGTTCATCAGGCAGTAATACAGCACGTTCAGTTCACGTTCACCCAAAATATGAACGAGTTCATGAACTATCGTTCAATGAACGCGTTCAGGCACAACACTGATATTCACAAAGGAGAAGAGTGGATCCCTGAAAACATCAAAAGATCAGGTTGAAGAGCATTTAAGAACCATCTATACTGATAAAAAAAAAAGATGAATCGATCGTTGTTCCCACTGACATCCCTCCAATATCACCACCACAATATCAGTTTGATATCAGCCCTCCTAAGCTGAGCGAGGTGAAGCAGGCAGTGAAAAAGGCAAGATCGGCATCTGCACCAGGCCCTAACGGCGTACCTTATAGTGTCTATAAGAACACTCCAGATGTTTTGAAAATTCTGTGGAAAAACATGAAAGTGGCATGGGACAAGCAAATCATCCCAAAAGCCTGGCGAAGAACGGGAGGGGTGTTCATCCCAAAGGAAAAGAACTCAACCACCATTGAACAGCTTCGCCAAATAAACCTGCTGAACATTGAAGGCAAGATATTTTTCAGTGTGTTGGCACAACGACTAACACAGTATTTAAAACAAAACCATTTCATTGACACATCAATCCAAAAGGCTGGTATTGCAGGATTCCCGGGATGCCTTGAACATAATAGCATCATATAGCATCAAATCCAGACTGCAAAGAAAGAAGGAAAAGATCTTCATGTCTTGTTCCTCGATCTGGCCAATGCCTATATGTCAGTCCATCATTCGGTTTTGTGGGCTGCTTTTGATTTCTTCCAGGTGCCGACTATAATCACAAATCTAGTGAAACACTACTTCCAGGATATACAGTTTTGCCTTACAACATCAGGCTTCACCACAAGTTGGCAACCACTGGAAATAGGCATCATGAAGGGGTGCACATCTCCCCATTAGCCTTCACGATGGTAATGGAGATCATTAGTAGAGCCTCAGCGTTGTAGGAGGATAACGACTACAATGTAATCAGAAATTACCACCAATTCGAGCCTATATGGATGATCTAACAACACTCACAACAACTGTCCCCTGCACCAAGAGACTGCTGGAGAAACTTCATCAAAATATAACATGGGCAAGGATGAAGTTAAAGCCCAGTAAGTGCAGAAGCATCTCCATCGTGAAAGGACAAGTCACAGACCAAAGATTTCATGTCGGTGGAACACCTGTACCAACAGTCTTAGAAATGCCAGTAAAGAGCTTGGGGAGATGGTATGATACGAAACTCAGAGACACCGAGCAGTTTGGACATCTAAAAGATGATATCAACATGTATATGGAGCGCATTAACAAGACATTGTTACCAGGAAAACTTAAGGTGTGGTGCTTTCAGTTCGGCATTCTCCCAAGACTCTTGTGGCCATTAACTGTGTATGAGCTCCCCATCACAAAAGTTGAAAAGTTGGAACGGCTGATAAGCACACAGTTGAAGCAGTGGCTGGGAATTCCAAGTTGTTTAAGTTCTGTCAGACTTTATGGACATGGCAAACTGGAATTACCAATCACAGGGCTTGTAGAAGAGTTCAAATGCACCAAGGCAAGGCTCGTCATGACCCTGACGGAAACCGAGGATGCAGTCATTTGAGCAGCGCCCCCCTGAGTGGTAGCGGGAAGGAAGTGGACTCCATCAGAAGCTGTTCAAAGTGCAAAGTCTGCGCTTCACTTCAGAGATGTAGTTGGACAAGTACAGCATGGGAGGGCAGGGTTCGGACTCATCCCAAAAACTACTCTGTGGCACAAAGCAACATCAGTGCAGAAGAGACAGCTAGTGGTAGAAGAAGTTAGGAGACAGGAGGAGGGTGAGCGACATGCCAAAGCTGTCTCAATGGCCAAGCAGGGGAAATGGACCAGCTGGGAGGGCCTGGGGAAGAAAAAGCTCAGTTGGCGTGACATCTGGCAAATGGATGGAGCACGGCTGAGTTTTGTCATCAGAGCCACATACGACCTGCTACCATCCCCTCAAAATATGAAACAGTGGTATGGAGAAGATCCCGCCTGTTCCCTGTGTCAAGTACCCACATCCCTAAGGCACGTTCTATCAGGGTGCACTACAAGTCTCACCCAAGGGCGCTATACTTGGCGGCATAACCAAGTACTTAGAGAACTGGCATCAATACTAGAACAGAGACGAACCACCACAAACAACCTACCACAAATATTGGCAGGACAGGTCAACTTTACAAATTTTGTACCAGCTGGCCAACATCCAGAGCATCCTATAACACCAAAAGTTGCAAGCTTCCTGCAATCAGCGCGGGATTGGAAATTGGAAGTGGACCTTGATAAGAAGCTTGTGTTTCTCCCAGAAATAGTGGCTACAACACTCCAGCCAGACATGGTATATGTTGTCGAATTAACAGTACCATGGGAAGAGGGCGTCTAAGAGGCTTATGAGAGGAAAAAGAACAAATATACTGACCTGGCAGCTGAAGCATCCCAGAACGGCTGGAAGACTAGCATCTTTCCAGTAGAGGTGGGATGCAGGGGATTTGTTGCAACATCTACCACCAGTTTGCTAAAAAAAATAGGGGTGAAGGGTCGTTCTCTCCAACAGGCCATCAAGTCCATATCAAGTGCTGCGGAAAAAAGCAGTAACTGGCTCTGGATCAAGCGCAAGGATCCCATCTGGACAGTAAGGTAGAGACAGATGGTATGCGGTCAGGCTTAGGCCCGACTCAGGGAGAAGGAGAGCAGAGCCCATCAGGGACATAGAGGGTATGGCATGGAGGGGGGTGTACCTGGGACGCTGGGTACACTGTTGAGCCTTCTGGAGAAGTTGTGGGCTTAAATCAATGAAACGTCAATGAAGCAGGGTTCCCACCTGATGACCCCAATGACATACCTTACCCTCCTTTTTTTTTTTTTTTTTTTACCACTCAACACCGATTGCTACTATCAAGAGTTTCCTTCTAAAGGGACTGAAACATCTAGTTCTATTAGCTTTACAGGAAAACAAAGAGTACTGGTACCTGCCCTATTTTGCAGTATACCACCCGCAAAAGCAATCACAAATTCGGGTAGTATTTGACTCTAGTGCGCAGTTCAAAGGTGCTTCACTCAATGCTGTGCTCCTTTCAGGGCCTAACCTAAACAATAGTCTGATTGGCGTTCTTGTCAGGTTCAGTAAGCACTCAGTCGCAGACACTGCAGACATTCAACAGATGTTTTATTGTTTCCTGGTGCATGAGGATTGCAGAGATGTACTCAGATTTGTCTGGCACAAAGACAATAATCCAGAGAATGAGCTTGTGGACTATAGAATGCGTGTGCATGTTTTTGGCAACAGCCCCTCTCCTGCTGTAGCTACTTATGGACTAAGAAGAGCTGTACAACAAGGAGAAGAAAAATATGGGCCAGATGTCCGTCAGTTTATTGAACGTGAATTCTATGTCGATGACTGTGACGGAGCACGTCCGTCTCTGATTGCGGGCAGTGCGACGTCTTACACATACACACGCTTTCACTCATTCGCTCGTTAACCCCGGTTCATTCATGTATTAAGTAACGTTGCAATTAACGCCTTTTCTTTATCCTCCTCCCTGCCGTTGTAACGCGACCAAGGGTGCACACTTGGGAGTGTTTACTTACTACTTACGCAAACATACAGAACACACAGAGACTCTCTTACCTTTTTCTCTTCCTCTCTTTCCGTGTGGGGGCAGCGTGGTCAAACCGGGCCATAACTTCCCGGTGCGTTAAATGTATTGTGTTCGCGCGGTTGCGCTCATCACATGACTAGAGAGATTAAGTACCTTTCTATGAACATTTTCCTTGTGTCTTATTGTGTTTGTAATATTTATTATGTGTATAGAGTTGATACACTGTGGATAGGTTAATGTCAGAGGGCAATCAGTGTCTTCTTTCTTTATTTTGTATTTACAAATTACTAAAGCCCAGTGGGAGGGGCAATGGGGGATAAAAGAGGGACAAGACCAGACCTTGAGAGAGTTGACAGCCAGTTGCACAGAAGGTAACATGGCTGATGTGGGTCCTGCTGAGACCATTTAAAGGTACTCTAAGTTATATTTTTGAGTTTGGAATTTTTTTTAGCTATTTTTGCTTATTGTGTAAATCTTTGGAGGTATTGGACTACACACTGTAAATATTGTCACATTTTGGATTTTTGGACTTTTTGTTGCACTTTGGAACTGGCACAATAAACACCCTGGACACACAATTCCTGACTACGCCTGTATATTTAAAGAACTCCGTAACAGATGGTGCCAGAAGTGGGATGGCTAGTCGGAAAAAGAGTGTACGCCTTCCAAAGCGCATGGGCCTGAGGTCACAACGTCTGGCAAAGCTGGAAGAGGAACCAGCTACAGAGAAGGCATGGGAGACGGCCTCAGAAGAGGAGGAGGGGGAAGACGCAGAAGCGGTGTTTCAGCCTGGAGGAGAAATGCTGGCCCTGATGAGGGAATTTCTCGCAGGTCAGCAGAGAAGGGAGGAGGTCCTGTTGGGGGAACTACAGGGACTGAGGGCTTCCCTTCCAGGAACAGAGCAACAGTGGTCTCAACCTCCATCCCCGCAACCTGCATCCCCTTTACCCAGCGCACCACCTGCACCACATGTATCTGACCCTCTAGCAACGCCAAGCACAGAGGCAGGCAGCAGCCCCAGAATAGGACTGCCAACCCCTGGAGGCCAAAGGACTGTGTTCCACGAGAGACATATGGGGGCCGAGGCAAATAGGATGTCCTTCAACAGTGTGACGGACCCCGATAGCAGACCCAGACCAGAATGGAGACATTACAGTGAGCCCAAAATTCCACAGTACCAAATTGGGGAAGATATTGAGAACTACTTACTGCGCTTTGAGCGGATAGCAAAAACCTGGCGGTGGCCAGAGAGCGAGTGGGCCTGTCGGCTTGTGCCCCTGCTAATGGGCAAAGCGCTAGAGGCCTACACAGCTATGGATGAGGAGAGAGCCCATCGTTATATGGACTTGAAGGCAGCTCTGTTGGCAAAATTTGATATCTCCCCTGCAACCTACCGCCAACAGTTCCGGTTTTCATCAGTTCCATCAGGCGAAAACCCTACGGAGACCTACCACCGCCTCAAGGGTCTCTATCGTCGCTGGGTGAGGCCAGAGGAGCACACCAAGGAAGAAATCGGGCGAGGCTATCATCTTGGAGCAGCTCCTGCGGTGTTTCCTGCTGAGGTGAGGACCTGGGTCAAGGAACATGAACCCGCTGATGGTCACACGGCAGCCAAGCTTGCTCTCCAGTACCTCAACGCTCGCAAAGGATGACCTGTTGTCCGGCCTGCCATCACCTCTTATCGAGTACCAGCCCAACTTCTTCCGTCACGACCTGCCATGTGAGAGGCAAGCCGCGAACAACCAGGGGGCACCACCAACACCGTCCCTAACCAACGAGGACCGGGTAAGGATCTGATTTGTTTTTATTGCCAGCAGCCAGGGCACAAGGCCTCGGTCTGTCCTGTTCGAAAAACTAAAATTAATGGTGCGTGTTATCCGCCTCGAGCAGAGTCGGGTGTTTATGACCGACATGAGGGTGGAGTGCAGCAATTCAAAACAATTTATGTCAATGGACAAAAGGTTACAGCATTGTTGGACACTGGTAGTTTTGTTTCACTGGTTAAGCAAAGCATTGTGCCAGTAGGCAGTGTGGACTATAGTAAACCTGTGGACATTTTGTGTGTACATGGGGATAAGCATCCCTACCCCACAGTAGAGGTTACTGTAAACATTGCGGAACAACCCTACCTATTGACTGTTGGAGTGGTAGAGAATCTACCAGTGGACGCTATTATTGGATGGGACTTTCCAGCGCTAATAGACTTGAACCTCTGAAGGGAACTGATCCCCGGGGGAATGGAGACTCTGTGTGGAATGTTTCCTGTCCTGTCATTACACGTGCACAGGCAAAGGGCGTCCAACCTCTCCCAGACTTGGATGGTAGTCTGTGTGAGGGGGGCACCAAAGGCCCAAGAAAGTCTCGCCATCAACGGAGATTTGAGAAACAGTTGTGGTCTGATAAACCAGAAAAAGAGAACTTGTTGTTAACCAAAATGTGGGATGTGCCTGAAAATATTTCTGTGTTACAATACAAAGATGAAACTCTAAAACCTCTGTTTGCTAAAGTGGGAACTGAAACCAAAAGTTGTGTGGGGAAAGAGATGTTTGTTGTTGACAATGGGGTATTGTACAGTGTTGATAATGAGGCCAAACGGCTTGTGGTACCTGTAAACTGTAGAACCCTTGTAATGCAACTAGCACACACACTCCCTTGGGCTGGGCACCTTGGTCGGCATAAAACATTTTTACGCATTAGCTCACGGTTTTATTGGCCTTCAATGTATAGAGATGTCCAAAATTATTGCCACATGTCCCACATGCCAGAAAACATACACTCCACGCAAGTCTGAACGTGCTTTCTTGCAGCCTCTCCCTGTGATCTCCACTCCCTTCCAGAGAATAGCCATGGACATTGTTGGGCCCCTGGTGAAAAGCAGCGGTGGTCACCAGTACATCTTAGTCATCTGTGACTACGCCACCAGGTTTCCAGAGGCCTTCCCGCTAAGGACCATCACTGCGCCGGCTGTCCTGCGAGCCCTGGTCCAGTTGTTCTCCCGGGTAGGAATACCTGATGAGATCCTGACTGACCAGGGCACCAACTTTACATCCAGACTGATGCACCTCTTCCAGCAACAACTTGGCATCACCTCCATCAAAACCACTCCGTACCATCCACAAACTGATGGACTAGTGGAGAGGTTTAATCAGACACTGAAACGGATGTTACGGAAGTTTGTGGATGATACTGGCAAGGACTGGGACCGTTGGCTGCCGTTTGTGCTATTCGCCTATCGAGAGGTCCCACAGGCGTCAACAGGATTTTCCCCCTTTGAACTATTGTATGGCTGGGACGTTCAGGGCCCATTAGATCTACTCCGCAAAGAATGGGAGGGTAATTCCACAGTACGAAATGACAGGAGCATTGTCCGGTTTGTCCTGGAGATGAGAGAGAGACTGGCAAACTATTTGGAGGAGGCTGAGGAGAACTTACGGGAAGCTCAGAAGTCCCAAAAGACCTGGTACGACCGCCAAGCCCGGAGCCGTCAGCTGCAGCCAGGCCAGAAAGTGTTGCTGCTCTTGCCATCCTCCACCCACAAACTGTTGGCCAAGTGGCAGGGCCCTTACACTGTGACCCGCAAAATGGGACCAGTCACCTACGAGGTGCTGCACCCAGATAGGAAGAAGCCTAAACAGACGTACGAGTGGAGGGAACGCTCAATCCAGGCCCCGGCGAAAGTCCTCTTTATTCAGAAAATTGAACCGGAGGAGGAAGGGGAGGAGCTGGAGACCGGACTGGAGGACCTGACCACACCGGCTTCCCCAATCCTGGGCCATCTCACCCCAAAGCAAGCCACACAGCTACTGCAGACCTTCAAGAAGGTATCCTCACTTTTCAGTGCAAGTCCTGGCAAGACTACAGTGGTGGAGCATGTCATCCGCTTGAAGGATGTCAGGCCAAGCCGCCAGAGGCCTTACCGAGTTCCACAGCAGCTGGTGGGAAAGCTCCAGGACGAAATCATGGAGATGTTGCGGCTCGGAGTCATTGAACCGTCCCACTCTGAGTGGTGTAGCCCTGTTGTCATTGTTTTAAAAAAAGATGGATCACTGCGAATTTGCATTGACTTCAGAAAGCTGAACTCCATGTCCGAATTTGGCGCATATCCGATGCCAAGGATCGATGATCTGTTGGAGAGAATTGGGCGCCAAATACATTACCACCTTGGACCTCTGTAAAGGATACTGGCAAGTGCCCCTTGAGGAATCATCACGGCCCTACACAGCATTCCAGACACCAGCTGGACTGTATCAGTTTACCGTGATGCCATTTGGACTACACGGAGCCCCTGCCACGTTCCAGCGCCTGATGGACAGAGTACTCCAAGGCTGTGAGCATTGCAGTGCGGCTTACCTTGATGATGTGGTTATATTCAGCGAGACCTGGGAGGACCACGTTCAGCACCTCTCCCTGGTCCTGAAGAAAATCCAGCAGGCTGGTCTCACGCTGAACCCGTCAAAGTGTGAGTGGGCCCGGCAGGAGACCCGCTACCTCGGCTACCAGATGGGTCGTGGGGAGGTGAGGCCTCAAGTCGACAAAGTGGAGGCTGTCCTGAAGTCCCCGCAGCCACGCACCAAGAAAGAGGTGCGGTCCTTTCTCGGGTTGGCTGGATGGTACCGACGGTTCGTGCCACAGTTTGCCACCATTGCCGCACCCCTTACTGCGCTTACAGCCAAAGACCAGCAAAACCCAGTCACATGGACAGAGAACTGTGAAAAGGCTTTCACCACTCTCAAAGCCCACCTGTGCTCATCTCCGGTGCTGAAGAGTCCAGACTTCACCAAGCGGTTCCTGGTTCAGGTTGATGCTTCCATGGTTGGCCTCGGAGCAGTCCTGGCCCAGGGAGAACCAGGTGAAGAGCGTCCAATACTCTACCTGAGTCGCAAACTCCAGCCACGAGAGACAAGGTATTCTGCTGTTGAAAAGAGGGCCTCGCCATCAAATGGGCATTGGAGAGCTTGCGGTACTACCTGCTGGGACGGGAGTTTGATCTTGAAACGGATCATCGTGCCCTGACATGGATTAACACCATGAAGGATCACAACAGCCGCTTAACCCGATGGTACCTGGCCCTTCAGCCATTCAGATTCACCATCCGACACCGTGCAGGCAAGATGAATGTGGTGGCCGATTACCTATCCAGGTTGCCCCACAGTGTCAACCTCCCAGAGGGGAGGGGTGATGTGACGGAGCACGTCCGTCTCTGATTGCGGGCAGTGCGACGTCTTACACATACACACACTTTCACTCATTCGCTCGTTAACCCCGGTTCATTCCTGTATTAAGTAAAGTTTCAATTAACGCCTTTTCTTTATCCTCCTCCCTGCCGTTGTAACGCGACCAAGGGTGCACACTTGGGAGTGTTTACTTATCGTTTTAACCATACACGCAAACATACAGAACACACAGAGACTCTCTTACCTTTTTCTCTTCCTCTCTTTCCGTGTGGGGGCAGCGTGGTCAAACCGGGCCATAACTTCCCGGTGCGTTAAATGTATTGTGTTTGCGCGGTTGCGCTCATCACATGACTAGAGAGATTATTTACCTTTCTATGTACATTTTCCTTGTGTCTTATTGTGTTTGTAATATTTATTATGTGTATAGAGTTGATACACTGTGGATAGGTTAATGTCAGAGGGCAATCAGTGTCTTCTTTCTTTATTTTGTATTTACAAATTACTAAAGCCCAGTGGGAGGGGCAATGGGGGATAAATGAGGGACAAGACCAGACCTTGGGGGAGTTGACAGCCAGTTGCACAGAAGGTAACATGGCTGATGTGGGTCCTGCTGAGACCATTTAAAGGTACTCTAAGTTATATTTTTGAGTTTGGAATTTTTTTTTAGCTATTTTTGCTTATTGTGTAAATCTTTGGAGGTATTGGACTACACACTGTAAATATTGTCACATTTTGGATTTTTGGACTTTTTGTTGCACTTTGGAACTGGCACAATAAACACCCTGGACACACAATTCCTGACTACGCCTGTATATTTAAAGAACTCCGTAACAATGACGCCTTGAAATCTGTTCCCACCATACAGGAAGCTATCGATCTCCTGAAAAGAAAAATAGCATCAAATAAAGTTGAGGTCATTGATGCATTTCCAGTTGAGGACCGTGCCAGATCTTCAAGAGATGATCTCCTAGATCAACGCAGCCTTGGCATAAAGTGGAATATAATGGTAGACTATTTTACCTTTCGCGTACCTCACAATGAAAAACCATACACGAGAAGAGGGGTGCTTTCAACGGTCAACAGTGTATTTGACCCGCTTGGGTTTTTGTCCCCAATTATCATTCAAGAACAATTCCTCTAGAGAGAACTATCACTACAGACCCCAGAGTGGGACTCGCCCCTGCCAGAGGACTTGAAAGGAGGGAGGATAGAATGGCAACAATCCCTTTAATGTCTCAGCAATGTGCATTTTCTCAGCCGCATCTATGGAAGCAATATGTGCAGTTTCATACCTCAAAGTTACCGCTTATGATGGCACAATAGAAGTTGGTTTCATCCTAGGCAAGGCACAGCTCACTCCACTACCAGAGCTCACAGTCCCTAGGCTCAAACTCTCACGGTCAGTTCCAGCCGCAGAATTACAAAACACAACTCGGTTCACAGGACCGCCCTTCCTTCACAGCTCTCCAGACATCCAGCCAGAGCAGCATGAACTACTGGACCCAGGTTATGATGCAGAGGTGCGCCCAGAGGTAAAAATACTTTGTACAAACATTACAAAAAATACCTTGGGCTTATGACGTTGGGAACGTTTTTCCACATGGAGGTCATTAAGCAGAACTGTGTCAAACCTCGTTCATGTTGCACAATGTTTCTCTCATACCAAAAGGAACATGGACTGTACTGGATGGCACATTTGTAAAACAGCCATCACCCCTGAACTGTTGAAACAAGCACGCCGAAACTCAGTAACATGCTGCTGCAAGCCGGTCGAGTTCAGCTCACCCATGAGATTCTAACTACTTTCTTGGCGGAGGTCACGTCCATAATAAATGCTCAACCGCTACTACCAGAGTCATCAGATCCAGAGCATCCCCGCATCTTGTCACCTGCGCACCTGTCACAAAAAACACATGCAGTGTCCCTTCTGTGTCAAAATCAATCCCAAGGAGATGCTCAAGAGCCACTCGAAGCGTGTTCAGTTCCTTGCGGACAATTTTTGGAGCTGGTGGCGTAAGGAGTATCTCAACACCCTTCAATCTTGACAGAAATGGAATCACAAAAGAACTGACATTAAAAGTTAGAGTTGCATCCCAAGGCACTGTTAAGACATATGACATGGTTTTCCTGTTATCTAGTGATGTCTAAGTTCTCTGTAATTGTGGTATTCATAAGATACCAGACGGGTATCTTATGACGAGTGTTTTGTTTGGTATATTTCCTAAGATTTGTTAGGTGCGCTGGCTCTTTAATTGAGACAGTAAGTGAGCCTATAGGGCACGCAGCAGAAAGAAAACAGTAAGAATCTGCAGTGGTTATGTTCAGTTGACACTCTCTAGCGAGTTTACAAAGGGTATTCCCTGTAAGTATTATAAAAGTAACACATAAAAATGAACACTGGATATAGAAATGATTATCTATTTAATCTATTTAATCTATAAATTTGTTATTTACAAAGGATTTAGCATATCTATGCATGTTCACTTCGCTACAATGTTGCTAGGGGCATTTGATTAGCGTTAACGGTTAAATACTGTATTTCTGTATTTCCTTTCAGTTTTTGCTTATACTACTGTACTGTATTTGTTGTTACAGTTTCACACCTGCCATATAAAGAACGGTCTAAACCCATCCTGGCAAAAACCGTCATAACCCCAGGTTTCTATTTGGGACAGTCGCTAAACTAATCCAACCAAGAACAACTGAAGACTCCTCTCCCTTTAGTGCACAAGACTTTTTAGATTTCTTTAAACATAAAATTGAAGATATCAGGGATAATATTTTGGTTTTGTCTTCCTCAGCTCCGGGTCTCATTCACTTGGATCCACTGACCTCTCGTCTCTCAGTCCTAGATCCTGTATCCCTTGATGAGCTGACAAAGGTGGTTTCTTCATGTAAAGCAACTACGTGCCTTCTGGATATCCTGCCAGCAAAACAGCTTTAAGAACTGTGGCCCTATGTAGGGCAAATTATGTTAAACATTATTAACTTGTCCCTGTCTACTGGCACCTTTCCTTCCCTCTTCAATCAGGCCGTGGTCAAACCCCTACTCAAAAAACCTACTCTGGATCCTGGATGCCTAAATAATTTCCGTCCTGTCTCCAATTTACCTTTTCTATCTAAAGTCCCCCTAACCCTGCTCCAGTCAACATGGAAGCAGTGCAGTTGGCAGACTCGCATTTTCATGTACTTCCTTGTTCATATATTTTCAGATAATAAATTACACTGAAAAACTACCCTCAGCGTCCTGTCCATACTTCAAGAGTGAAACAATTATATCTGCATAAACCACAGTTTATAAAAGACACTGCTCTCATAGCCTTGCAAGCTCAATGAAAGCTCAATACCAGTTCGTTTTCCTCAAGGCGGGCCCTGGCGAGGCCTGGGGGGGCAAAGTGACTTGGGGCCAACCATTTGGAATTGCAACGGACATTACATTAGCTTGGCAACAATCTACAAAGAAGTAAACCAACAAACATGGCGTGCAAAAACATCTTCTTTAAAAAGGATTGCTCTTTTAAACACGTAATATTGTCTTGATTATTGAAAACTGATTAAAGATCAGAGGCGAACAAACTCTGGACTGTTTTGAGGAAGGGACTTGGGTCGCCTAAGTTTGACACAAGGCAACACTCCAGCAGAATTTGAATGTGATTGGTCGGTCCGGCACATATCTGAGGAACTGACTGGCTTATGGAGCTTTGCCAGACTTATATATGTATACTTATATCTGAATATAGAATATACAGAGAGCTCACGTCATGCTGTGCGAGGCTAGTGCTGTGCTCTAGAGCCACAGTGTCTTATACCATTCTGATTCGCTCAAGGACAGTGCAAATAAGTATTAAACAAGGTTGTTAAGAGAAATAGATCATTTTCCCATTACACTAGCGAGAAGAACTTAAACACTCTTTTGTGTTGCTCTCTAATCCAAACAGAGACTGGGCACTTGGTTAATTTTGAATAACTTTTAGGCGACCTATAACTTATCGAGCATAATGTGACATGAGCCAATAAAGAAGAATAGTTTTTGATTGCTGTGCTTGACTATTCTTTCTCTGTCCACATCTGATCTGTATCATTTTTAAAGACAAAACTATGTGAAAGAATATAAATATTATGTTTCAAAAGGTTTCTGTCCGCGTGGGCGGCAGTAGCTCAGTGGTAGAGCGGCCATCCTTCAACCGGAAGGTAGTAGGTTCGATTCCCGCTCTCCCCACAGTTCATACTGTCGTTGTGTCCTTGGGCAAGACACATAACCCACCTTGCCTCGTATGAATGTGTAAGAATGTTGAAGGTGTTGGTCGGAGAGTCCGTAGGCGCGGAATGGCTGCCACGTCTCTGTCAGTCTGCCCCAGGGCATCTGTGGCTACAGATGTAGCTTACTACCACCAGTGTGTGACTGTGGAGTGAATGAATAATTGATATGTAAAGCGTCCTTGAGCTCTGGAAAGGCGCTATATAAATATAACAATTATTAGGCCCGAGCCGGTGATGACCGGGAGGGCCTATTGTTTTTGCTCGGATTTTTTTTTTTCTTCCGACCCAATGATCCTAAATTTGACCCAGTGAACATGCACGAAAAGTCATTTTTATTGGTCCCAGTGAACATGCACGAAAAGTCATTTTTATTGGTCCCAGACTTCAAGCTCGGCGAAAAATTTATGTATTTGAAGTCGCCGGAAAAAAAATACGAAAAATGACTCAGTGGCGACCCCTACAAAATCAAAATACATTGGGCCTACGGAAAGTGAAAGTAACTTTTTTCCAACGTAGAAAAATGAAACTTGGTACATCCATAGGAGACCTCAGGGCAAACAGAAAAGTCAATGACAGTCACACCCTAAACTTAACAGGAAGTCCGCCATGTGGGGTGAAAGCAGCGGCCACTAAATTCGCACTTGCGCAGAAAGATGCAAATCATTGTGTTTTAATCTAAATGGCCCCAAATTTGGTGAGTATCATCTAGACACATGTGCCAACCAAAGTTGTGACTTTGTTGTTGATATCTTATCGGGTATGGGTGTGGCAAGCCTGTAACGAGGTGGCCATTTTGTGAAAATAAAACGTCTCTTAACTCTCAAACGCCTTCTCGGATCGAGTTGGACCCAAAAGGCGTTTGTGCACATTCATGACCTGAACACAAAAATATGTAAATAAAAGGGTTATCTTTAGAAATGGCTCTCCAGCGCCCCCTACAAACTTATAATGGACCCAAGAATTTAGTTTGTCATAGAGACATAAAATTTTGTACACACATCTCTTATGTCATGACGAGCATAAAAGCCAATGACAACCACCCCTATCTATAAATGTGTTGCCATAGCAACGTCCCAAAAATGTGAAAAAGTCAATGGGAAGTGAAATTTTTAGTTTGTTGTAGGCAAATAAAACTTGGTACACACATCCACCATGGGCTTATGAACAAAAAAGCCAATTGGGACCACACCCTATCACACACGGGAAGGTGGCCATTTTGAATTGAAAATGTGAACCGACTTAAAATACACCTCTTTTTAAAAGTACACAGAAAAAGCTGCTTCATTCCACAGACACCAAACTTGGGCAAAATGAGCTAAACACATGTATGTAAAATAGACAAGCGTTTTTCTAGACTTTTTTGCTCGAGTTATATTTTTTTTTATTATAATTCGGTATATATTTTTTTATCATATTTTTTCTGCAAAATGATCCTCAATTTAACCCAGGAAACGTACAACTAAAAGTCATTTTTATTGGTCCCAGATTTGAAGCCCAGCGAAAAATTTATGTATTTGAAGTCCCCGAAAAAAAAATACAAAAAATGACTCAGTGGCGACCCCTAGAAAAGTCAAAATAAATTGGGCCTATGGAAAGTGAAAGTAACTTTTTTCCAACGTAGAAAAATGAAACTTGGTACATCCATAGGACACGTCAGGAGAAACAGAAAAGTCTATGACAGCCACACCCTAAACTCAAAAGGAGGTCCGCCATGTGGGGTGAAACACGCGGCCACTAAAATCGCACCCCTTGCGCAGAAAGATGCAAATCATTGTGTTTTAATCTAAATGGCCCCAAATTTGGTGAGTATCATCTAGACACATGTGCCAACCAAAGTTGTGACTTTTTTTCTGATATCTTATCCGGTGTGGGTGTGGCAAGCCTGTAACGAGGTGGCCATTTCTGTGAAAATAAAATGTCTCTTAACTCTCAAACGCCTTCTCGGATCGAGTTGGACCCAAAAAGGCGTTTGTGCACATTCATGACCTGAACACAAAGATATGTAAATAAAAGGGTTATCTTTAGAAATGGCTCTCCAGCGCCCCCTACAAACTTATAATGGGACCCAAAAATTTAGTTTGTCATAGAGACATGAAATTTGGTACACACATCTCTTATGTCATGAGGAGCATAAAAGCCAATGACAACCACCCCCTATCTATAAATGTGTTGCCATAGTCAATGGGAAGTGAAAATTTTAGTTTGTCGTAGGCAAATGAAACTTGGTACACACATCCACCATGGGCTTATGAACAAAAAAGCCAATGGGGACCACACCCTATCACACACGGGAAGGCGGCCATTTTGAATTGAAAATGTGAACCGACTTAAAATACACCTCTTTTTTAAAAGTACACAGAAAAAAGCTGCTTCATTCCACAGACACCAAACTTGGGCAAAATGAGCTAAACACATGTATGTAAAAGAGACAAGCGTTTTTCTAGACTTTTTTGCTCGAGTTATATTTTTTTTTATTATAATTTACTATATATTTTTTTATTATAATTTTTCTGCTAAATGATCCTAAATTTGACCCAGTAAACCAACAATTAAAAGTCATTTTTATTGGTCCCAGACTTCAAGCCCGGCGAAAAATTTATGTATTTGAAGTCCCCGAAAAAAAAATATGAAAAATGACTCAGTGGCGACCCCTAGAAAAGTCAAAATACATTGGGCCTATGGAAAATGAAAGTAAATTTTTCCAATGTAGAAATACAAAACTTGGTACATCCATAGGACACCTCAGGGCAAACAGAAAAGTTTATTACAGCCATACCGTAAACTCAACAGAAAATCTATGTTGGGTGGAATATATGACCACCTAAATCGTACACTTTGTGCTAAAGGGTTTTCATCTAAACAGCTCCAAATTTGCTTTAAAGCACGACATGCAATCCTTCGAATATATGTGTCCCCGCGGTCTCAAGGGAGGCGAGGGCCTTTATCGCCGCTTGCGGCTTTAATTATTATTATTATTATTATAACTCCATTGGCATGAGTGTCAAGAACAATGTGGAGACATGCGCTTTCTATTTGTGGGATAGCTTTGCTTTGTTTTTAAAATGAGAAGTTTACCTTTGGCTGAAGGCGGGGGCGGGTCTCATTCTCTGTAAATGACTGGGCTTATTTTGTTCTAGTAAAACCAGAATTGGCTCCAAACCTGTTTATCTTAAGGATTGGTGTTTAATCAGAGTAGGTTTTAGGTCAAACCCCTCCCTCTAAAGATTATTACCTGTAATAGTTGAACTTAGAATAAAATAAGTCTCTTGGAATACAGATGAAATGTCTTCACCTTAAAAACTCCAGATGAACGTCCAGATGCCTTTGCTTTAACCTTTTTTTCAGGTAGTTGTTTCTTATGATTTGAAATCAAAGAAATTGTACAGACTTCTCTGTTCAGACCTCATCTCTGTCCCTCCCCCGACCGGCTGGATAGAGCCAGGGGTATGACTCACGCTAGGCTAGTTTGACTCCAGCAGCAGCAGCAGAAGCAGAAGTAGAAGAAGCAGAAGCAGAAGCAGAAGCAGAAGCAGCAGAAGCAGAAGCAGCAGCAGCAGAAGCAGAAGCAGCAGCAGCAGCAGAAGCAGAAGCAGCAGCAGCAGAAGCAGAAGCAGCAGAAGCAGAAGCAGAAGCAGCAGCAGAAGCAGAAGCAGCAGAAGCAGAAGCAGCAGCAGAAGCAGAAGCAGAAGCAGAAGCAGCAGCAGCAGCAGCAGAAGCAGCAGCAGCAGCAGCAGAAGCAGAAGCAGCAGCAGAAGCAGAAGCAGCAGCAGCAGCAACGAAGCAAACAGCAGCAGCAGCAAAGCAGAAGCAGAAGCAGCAGCAGCAGAAGCAGAAGCAGCAGCAGAAGCAGAAGCAGCAGCAGAAGCAGAAGCAGCAGCAGAAGCAGAAGCAGAAGCAGAAGCAGCAGCAAGCAGCAGCAGCAGCAGCAGCAGAAGCAGAAGCAGCAGCAGCAGAAGCAGAAGCAGCAGCAGCAGCAGCAGAAGCAGAAGCAGAAGCAACAGAAGCAGAAGCAGCAGCAGCAGAAGCAGCAGCAGAAGCAGAAGCAGAAGCAGCAGAAGCAGAAGCAGCAGAAGCAGAAGCAGCAGAAGCAGAAGCAGCAGAAGCAGAAGCAGCAGCAGCAGCAGCAGCAAACAGCAAGCAGCAGCAGCAGCAGCAGAAGCAGAAGCAGAAGCAGCAGCAGCAGAAGCAGAAGCAGAAGCAGAAGCAGAAGCAGAAGCAGCAGCAGAAGCAGCAGCAGAAGCAGCAGAAGCAGAAGCAGAAGCAGCAGAAGCAGCAGCAGAAGCAGAAGCAGCAGCAGCAGAAGCAGCAGCAGAAGCAGAAAGCAGAAGCAAGCAGCAGAGCAGCAGCAGCAGAAGCAGAAACAGCAGCAGCAGCAGCAGCAGAAGCAGCAACAGCAGAAGCAGAAGCAGAAGCAGCAGCAGAAACAGAACAGCAGCAGCAGAAGCAAACAGAAGCAGAAACAGAAGCAGCAGCAGAAGCAGCAGCAGAAGCAGAAGCAGAAGCAGAAGCAGCAGAAGCAGAAGCAGAAGCAGCAGAAGCAGCAGCAGCAGCAGAAGCAGCAGCAGAAGCAGCAGCAGAAGCAGAAGCAGCAGCAGCAGAAGCAGCAAGCAGCAGCAAGCAGCAGAAACAGAAGCAGAAACAGCAGCAGAAGCAGAAGCAGCAGCAGGAAACAGAAGCAGCAGCAGCAGCAGAAGCAGCAGACAGCAGAAGCACAGCAAGAAGCAGCAGCAGAAGCAGCAGCAGCAGCAGCAGAAACAGCAGCAGCAGAAGCAGAAGCAGCAGCAAACAGCAACAGAAGCAGAAGCAGCAGCAGAAGCAGAAGCAGCAACAGCAACAGAAGCAGCAACAGAAGCAGAAGCAGAAGCAGCAGCAGCAGAAGCAGCAAACAGAAGCAGAAGCAGCAGCAGAAGCAGAAAGCAGAAGCAGCAGCAGCAACAGGAAGCAGAAGCAAACAGAAGCAACCAGCAGAAGCAGCAAGCAGAACAGAAGCAGCAGCAGCAGAAGCAGAAGCAGCAGCAGAAGCAGCAGCAGAAAGCAGCAGAAGCAGAAGCAGAAGCAGCAGAACAGCAGCAGAAGCAGAAGCAGCAGCAGAAGCAGAAGCAGAAACAGCAAGCAGCAAGCAGAAGCAGCAGCGGCAGCAACGCAGCAGCAGAAGCAGCAAACAGAAGCAGAAGCAGCAGCAGCAGCAGCAGCAACAGCAAACAGCAGCAGAAACAGCAGCAGAAGCAGCAGCAGAAGCAGCAACAGCAGAAACAGAAACAGCAGCAGAAGCAGCAAGCAACAGAAAGCAACAGCAGAAGCAGCAACAGAAGCAGCAGAAGCAGAAACAGAAGCAGCAGAAGCAAACAGAAGCAGAAGCAGAAGCAGAAGCAGAAGCAGAAGCAGCAGCAGCAGCAGCAGCAGCAGCAGCAGCAGCAGAAGCAGAAGCAGAAGCAGCAGCAGCAGCAGAAGCAGAAGCAGAAGCAGCAGCAGAAGCAGAAGCAGAAGCAGAAGCAGCAGCAGCAGCAGCAGAAGCAAGCAGCAGCAGAAGCAGAAGCAGAAGCAGAAGCAGCAGAAGCAGCAGAAGCAGAAGCAGAAGCAGCAGCAGCAGCAGAAGCAGAAGCAGAAGCAAACAGCAGAAGCAGCAGCAGCAACAGCAAACAGAAGCAGAAGCAGCAGCAGCAGAAGCAGAAGCAGAAGCAGAAGCAGCAGCAGAAGCAGAAGCAGAAGCAGCAGCAGAAGCAGAAGCAGAAGCAGAAGCAAGCAGCAGCAGAAGCAGAAGCAGCAGCAGCAGCAGAAGCAAACAGAAGCAGCAGCAGAAGCAGAACAGAAGCAGCAGCAGCAGCAGAAGCAGAAAGCAAACAGAAGCAGAAGCAGCAGCAGAAGCAGAAACAGCAGCAGAAGCAGAAGCAGCAGCAGCAGAGCAACGAAACAGAAGCAAGCAGAAGCAGCAGCAGCAGCAGCAGCAGCAGCAGAAGCAGAAGCAGAAGCAGAAGCAGCAGCAGAAGCAGCAGCAGAAGCAGAAGCAGAAGCAGCAGCAGCAGCAGAAGCAGAAGCAGAAGCAGCAGCAGAAGCAGAAGCAGAAGCAGCAGCAGCAGCAGCAGCAGCAGCAGCAGCAGCAGAAGCAGCAGCAGCAGCAGCAGCAGAAGCAGCAGCAGAAGCAGAAGCAGCAGCAGAAGCAGCAGCAGAAGCAGCAGCAGAAGCAGCAGCAGAAGCAGCAGCAGAAGCAGCAGCAGCAGCAGCAGCAAGCAGCAAGCAAGCAGAACAGCAGCAGCAGAAGCAGCAGCAGAAGCAGAAGCAGCAGCAGAAGCAGCAGCAGAAGCAGAAGCAGAAGCAGCAGCAGCAGAAGCAGCAGCAGAAGCAGCAGCAGCAGAAGCAGCAGCAGAAGCAGAAGCAGAAGCAGCAGCAGCAGAAGCAGAAGCAGCAGCAGAAGCAGAAGCAGAAGCAGAAGCAGCAGCAGCAGAAGCAGCAGCAGAAGCAGCAGCAGCAGCAGCAGAAGCAAGCAGAAGCAAACAGCAGCAGCAGAAGCAAGCAAGCAGCAGCAGCAGCAAACAGAAACAGCAGCAACAGCAAGCAGAGCAGCAGCAGCAGCAGCAGCAGAAGCAGAACAGCAGCAGAAGCAGGAAAGCAACAGCAAGCGAAGCAGCAGAAGCAGAAGCAGAAGCAGCAGCAGCAGCAGCAGAAGCAGCAGCAGAAGCAGAAGCAGCAGCAGCAGCAGAAGCAGCAGCAGAAGCAGAAGCAGAAGCAGCAGCAGCAGAAGCAGCAGCAGCAGAAGCAGAAGCAGCAGCAGCAGAAGCAGCAGCAGAAGCAGAAGCAGCAGCAGCAGCAGAAGCAGAAGCAGAAGCAGAAGCAGCAGCAGCAGCAAGCAGCAGCAGAAGCAGAAGCAGAAGCAGCAGCAGAAGCAGCAGCAGAAGCAGAAGCAGCAGCAGAAGCAGAAGCAGAAGCAGAAGCAGCAGCAGAAGCAAGCAGAAGCAGCAGAAGCAGAAGCAGAAGCAGCAGCAGAAGCAGAAGCAGCAGCAGCAGAAGCAGCAGCAGCAGAAGCAGAAGCAGAAGCAGCAGCAGCAGAAACAGCAGAAGCAGCAGCAGAAGCAGAAGCAGCAGCAGCAGAAGCAGCAGAAGCAGAAGCAGAAGCAGAAGCAGCAGCAGCAGAAGCAGCAGAAGCAGCAGCAGAAGCAGAAGCAGCAGCAGCAGCAGAAGCAGCAGAAGCAAGCAAGAAGCAGAAGCAAGCAGAAGCAGAAGCAGCAGCAACCAGCAGAAGCAACAGCAAACAGAAACAGAAGCAGAAGCAGCAGCAACAGCAGAAGCAGCAGAAGCAGCAGCAGAAACAGAAGCAAGCAACAGCAGCAGCAGCAGAAGCAGAAGCAGGCAACAGCAGCAGCAGCAGAAGCAGCAGCAGAAGCAGAAGCAGCAGCAGCAGCAGCAGACAGCAGCAGCAGAAGCAGAAGCAGCAGCAGCAGCAGCAGCAGCAGCAGCAGCAGCAGCAGCAGAAGCAGAAGCAGCAGCAGCAGCAGCAGAAGCAGCAGCAGCAGAAGCAGAAGCAGAAGCAGCAGCAGCAGCAGCAGAAGCAGCAGCAGAAGCAACAGAAACAGCAGAAGCAAACAGCAGCAGCAGAAGCAGAAGCAGCAGCAGCAGCAGCAGCAGCAGAAGCAGAAGCAGAAGCAGCAGCAGCAGCAGCAGCAGCAGCAGCAGAAGCAGCAGCAGAAGCAGCAGCAGAACAGCAGCAGAAGCAGCAGCAGCAGCAGCAGAAGCAGAAGCAGCAAACAGCAGCAGAAGCAGAAGCAGCAGCAGCAGAAGCAGCAGCAGCAGCAGCAGCAGAAGCAGAAGCAGAATCAGCAGCAGCAGCAGCAGCAGCAGAAGCAGAAGCAGAAGCAGAAGCAGCAGTTGAAGCAGCAGAAGCAGCAGCAGCAGCAGAAGCAGAAGCAGAAGCAGAAGCAGCAGCAGCAGCAGAAGCAGCAGAAGCAGAAGCAGAAGCAGAAGCAGAAGCAGCAGCAGAAGCAGCAGCAGAAGCAGCAGCAGAAGCAGAAGCAGAAGCAGCAGCAGCAGCAGCAGCAGCAGCAAGCAGAAGCAGCAGCAGAAGCAGAAGCAGAAGCAGCAGCAGCAGCAGCAGAAGCAGAAGCAGCAGCAGCAGCAGCAGCAGCAGCAGAAGCAGCAGAAGCAGCAGTGACATGGCTGGACTGAACCTGAGCAGAGACACACTCAGATGTCCTGTTTGTCTGGATCTACTCAAATGTCCAGTTACTATTCCTTGTGGACACAGCTATTGTATGTGTTGTATTGAGTTGTACTGGGACACTAACAAAGACCCTTGTTGTCCACAGTGTAGACAGACTTTAACACCACGGCCTGTCCTGGTAAAAAACACTCTGTTGGCAGTTTTATCAGACTCTTTGGAAGATGTAGAGGGATGCCGTGCTGGACCTGAAGATGTGGCCTGTGATGTGTGCACTGGGACTAAAGTGAAAGCGGTCAGGTTCTGTCTGCAGTGTTTGGTGTCCTACTGTGAAAGCCACCTCCAGCCTCATTACAAATCTGCTGCTTTTGGAAAACACAGACTAGTGGAGCCCAGCAAGACGCTTCAGGATAAAATCTGTACAGTGGATGGAAATATGGAAAAGCCTACAAGGAAATCTGGAGTTAAAAGGTGCTATACCCTTTCTACGCCAATATTTATTTTTTCCCTGTGCTAGGTTTATAATATTGAACCCGTGTCCCTCTAGACCAGTGGTGGGCAAACTAAGGCCCCGGGGCCACAGGCCACATGTTGGGCTGTTTATTCCGGCCTGCCAAGCATTTACTAATACCGTATTGATAATTAAACACTGCATATATTTTTCCTTCAATATTCTGTAGTGATAAGTTGATTTCACTATGACATGCTCCAAACTGGAATAACCTTTCCTTAAGATAGCATCTCTGTTCACAGCGAGTTTTCACTAGTTTTACAACAAATTGTAAAAAGTGGATCTAAAACTGAGGAGGTGCAGCTGTGACTGTGGTGTTGAATAGACAGTGTTTATTTTGATTTGCCTATTGTCCAAACTTTAAACTATAGGCAAAAGAAATGTGCTTTTATTGAGCATTAGTGAGTTCACCTCCACAAGAGTCCCATGTTCTAATGTGTGCCACCCTTTCTCTAGAACACTGGGACTGTGTTTGACTGTGACTATTGAGCAGTAAAACAGCCAGGTCTTTACTATCTGTTAAACTGGCTCCTCGCGAATGGGTTGAAAACACTATAGAGGTGTTTTTATTATTATTTATATGAACATTTATTTTGTTTTATCCTTAATGGAAAGGTCTCAAGAGTTGAATATTTCTGCCTTAGATGGCTCATTTATTCTCATTCACTTTGGTTAAACCTTTTTTTAGGAGTTTGTGGCTTTAATATTTCAACATATTAATTAATTAATATTTTATTATCTCTGGGCTTCAGTCTGGGCTTATTTTCCTACTGATGATTGTCCTTTGAATTTATTGCTGTAATATCATTATCGGTATCAAAGGCAACGATAGTGATTCCCAGTTCTACAATTGCTTTACAGTGCAGTGGTCCATAACTTTATCTCTACTTTAAGGTCCGAGGGGCTTGAAGCCAGTCCAAACCAACAAATATTCCAGCAAAACATCCAGGAGATGGAACAGGAACTGAAGCAGCTCTGTGAAAACATGACGTCTATCTGGGACTGTGCTGATAGAGCACTGGAGGAAAGTGAACAAATCTTTACTCGTTTGATTTCTCTCGTGGAAAAAAGACACTCTGACATGAATCACTGGATCAGATTTCAACAGCAAAATCAAGAAAATCGAGTCAAAAGGCTTCAGGAGAAACTAGAGAGAAAGATTTTTAAACTAAGACAGAGAGAGTTTGGAATAGACCACAATAGGTTTTTTGATCATTTTACAAATTGCAACAGACCAACAAACTCTCCAATCTCTAGTTTACGTCCTCTAAGCCCCGAATGGATCTCATTTCAGCCAGCAGACCTTTTACAGTCAACCGCAGAACCACAGACAAAGGCTCGAAGTGAACTCTTGAAATACTCATGCAAAATCACTCTAGATCCAAATACAGCTAACTCCAGATTGTTGTTGTCAAAAAACAACACAAATGCTAAGTTAACAAGGGAGGAGCAGATGTATTCTCAACATGTCAACAGGTTTAGTGACTGTGTCCAGGTCTTAAGTACAGAAAGTCTGAGCAGCCTTAGTTATTTTGAGGTGGACTGGGTGGGATGGGGCTTTTACTTGGCCCTTTCATACAAAAGTATTGAACGAAAAGGAGCTTCTGTTGAATGTAGATTTGGACACAATGAGAAGTCTTGGGTTTTGCATTGTGAAAAAAACAGCTATGAGTTCTGTCACAATGGTGTGAGTCAGGCGCTTTCAGGGCCACGCTCTTCTAAAGTAGGAGTCTACGTAGATCAGAAGGAAGGGCTTCTGGTGTTTTATAGCATTGGGGACAATATGGTGCTGCTTCATCAAGTCATGACCACTTTCACCCAGCCACTTTTTGCTGGACTTTTACTTTATTCTGTTGGAGACTTTGCAGAATTCTGTTAACTTCAGTCAGATGAAGCTGGGTGTTCTGTTTTTAGGTGGGGATTTATGAGGATCCAAAACAGGGAACACTCAGGTTCAGGTATGATAGTCTCACAGTAATCAAATCCTACAATAACAGGGTGGGGTCAGTACAGCGCAGGCCATTACAGCTGCTGTCTACACTGTGTTTAATCATATTTAAAAGGAATCTCAAACTTATTGCCATTCCATTCATTTGAATAAAGAGACATTTCTTTAGAGGCTGGAGGTGTAGGTGTTTACTGTTGAAATTAGGCTGTAGACACTTCCTGGACTCCAGAAAATAATGTTGACCCCAGTTCCCATGTTTTCACGTCCACAACAGGATGAGTGTTAAATTGTTGTAAAGTTACCACACTCTTCATATTAATGTCCAGTAGATTCCATAGTATCACACCATTTCTGTTAATACACATGTTCTTTAATGTAGTACGAACACACTGTACCCTTAAATTATGTTCTCCCCTTCTCTATTTTTGCAAAAATTTAATTTAATAATACTAAGATCAACTAAATCGTGGAATTTTAGAACCTTGCATTTTACAAACAATGGGTTTGAGGAAGCTCTATACCAACAATTACTAATAACTATTAGAGCTCTTTTTTGTAAAATAAATATTTAAGTAAGTTTTGTATGTCGACTTCCAAAATTCTACACAGTATGTTAAATATGGCACAATCATGTAATTGTACACAGTAAGTAATGCAAATGTATTTAAATAGTGCTTTACCTTATGTAATATGGCTGTTGTGTAATTTATATGAGATTTCCTTCTCTTCATCAATTTTAACTCCTAAAAATGTGGTTCCCTTTACCCTTTGAAGTTCCATCTATTTTTATTGCTATATCAAGATTTTTCTTTTTATTGAATAATATTAAGTTTGTGTTTTTGATATTGAGAGTTCATTTAATTATATCAAGTTACTGTCTAACTTTTACAAGCTCTTTGTTTACCTTCTTTGTTACTTCTTGTATATTCTCTCCAGAATAAAATAAAGTTTTTTCATCGGCAAAAAAAAATTCTCCCCAATGTTTTAGATGCAAAATTCATGTACAAAATAAATGATTTAGGCCCAAGTACTGAGCCTTGTGGTACTCCCCAATGGATGTCACACATATCTGATTTTATATTGTTTATCTGTACATATTGTTTTCTATTTTCCATGTAGCTTTTGAACCACTGATGGGCTGTTCCTCTGATTTCATTTCTATTGATTTTCTGAAGTAATCTTTCATGATTTATTGCATCAAACGCCTTTTTTAATTCAATAAAAATACTTACAAAATATTGTTTATTATCTATTTCTGTGGCTTTTCAATGTTAATTCCATGATTACCATTGT
Organism: Perccottus glenii; assembly: GCA_024416835.2. Taxonomy (NCBI): domain Eukaryota; kingdom Metazoa; phylum Chordata; class Actinopteri; order Gobiiformes; family Odontobutidae; genus Perccottus; species Perccottus glenii. The sequence goes on from CM044557.2 coordinate 5,843,969, forward strand.
TTTGGAGTGCTTTGTCCTAAACCCATATTGACTACTGTTTAAAATGTTTTACTTTTTCAAAGAATAAGTATCCAACAAAGACCTTCTTCAATATTTTTGAAAACTGTGGAAGCAACAAGACTGGCATGTAGTTTGAAAAGTCATGTTTCGTAGTCAAGCAGTGAGAATCCAAAAATTGAACTAGGCTGAGAGGTTGGTTCAATCAGGTTTATTCCGGTTCCGGGTTCAGACACTCACAAGCAGAGACTGACCATGAGTACAAAACGACAAGTCCTTAAGTACCTTCTAGCAAATAGCATTGTCATCACTATCCTATTGTAGAGAGGGGTCCTTGTCCCAGGAAACCATAATCATATTAGAGAGAGGCATCTTGATAGGTTTATAATTTCTCTCGTACGGTGTTTAGGAGCCTTGCGTCCTGTGGTCTTAAACATTGACTCCTAATCATCCACACAAGTCACAAGACGTGTTTTATAATAAGAAGCACTCTTATAACTTTCTGTTTGTTATTTGCACACTTTTTTCTTAGTTTTTATTCTCGTAGTCATAGCTCCAATACTCATACCTAAAGAGTCAGGAGAAAGTGGTGTTGGAAAGCAAAGGTTTTATTCTCTAAGTGTTCTCTGCACGACGGACAAGTTTATTCTTCACAGTTTGGTGGCCGCAAATAAAAAGGTGAGCAGAAAGCCTTGTTAACTAAAGTTTCTGCCTGTCCCTACGGGGACAGACCTTACTTTGGAGAAAAAAAAATATTCTTTTAAAAACTAGTAGCACACTCAGAAAAATGTATAAGAGGTTTTAAATGTTTTATGTGTTTTTACGACAACTGTCTTGTCTTAGTTAAAACGTTGTGTGTTGTTTAATATATGAAGAGAAAATAAACCAAAGGGTTTAATACTCTTTGGGACCAGTCTCAAAAAGAGAGTCGGGTTATGGTTAGGCTACCATATGGGCGCATAGCCAGAAAGTCAGAGGTACTAGGCTGGCATAACACTCAATATAGTTGTGTGTGATAAATTGTCATAAAAACGATGTGTATTGTGTTGCGCAAAATATAACTAAAATCACTTGAAAACCCACAAAGCAGCAGCAGCAGCAGAAGCAGCAAAAAGAACAAAGCCAATATAGCTAGCATCTAAAGACCACTGAAGGCCGCACCTAAAGATGGCGGACATGTAAAAAAAGAACAAAGGAAAAGGAGAGGCACCGCCCATTAGGCACTGTGGGCTGGGCTGTAAAATAAAACTCATAAAAATAGTGAAAAAAGATTATTAGGAAAATGGATTGTGCAGCTGCAGGAAGAGTGCATTCTTGGTAGAATTGGGGATCCCCTACCAAGAAAAGCCCAGCAACAACAATTTTTGAAATTATTAACTGTTAGATTAATGAATGTAAAAGCAAAAGTGGAAGCGGCTTCGAGCCTTCAGAGAAGGTCACTGACGAAAGAAAAGAATAAAATCGAGGATCTTAATCGTGTGACACTGAGATTTTTTAGAGAACCAATTTTTTAAACAGGACCTGAGCTGTATTTGGATACAGAAGAAGACAAGGCAGCCACTTTGGAAGTGACAAAGTCTATTCCCTCCCCCAACGCTCTCACTGGTAAAACAGACACACCCACTCAAACATTGCCTCCACCCTATACTTCAGTGCCACCCACACCATAAACAGTGTCAACATACACTCAAGCTAGAAATTTGTTACAACATACAATGAATTTAAATAACCCATTATTATCTGAAATGCAAGCTGCTGTGATAGGAATTTTGGGGGGAGAACTTGAATGTGTGTTTAAGCCTACAGATGCTGAAAAAGGTGAAAAGGAACTCCAGGAGATGTTGAGACAGAAGAACACTCATGACATTAAGACTCAACTGAGTCACACTATCACTTAAGACCAAGACAATCGAAACCACAGGACCCCCATCAGATACACAGACGAGGTTTGTAGACCAACTTCAAGGGATTGGGAACAGGTAGTTGATTATGATCAGGAGAGGTCTGAATATATGTTTCCACTAGTGGAAAGCAGAGATGCACAAGGCTAAGTAGTAAAGACCCAGTATTTGCCTTTATCATTAAAAGACCAAAAACTTACAGTGCCTTGCGAAAGTATTCGCCCCCTTGAACTTTGCGACCTTTTGCCACATTTCAGGCTTAAAACATAAAGATATGAAACTGTAATTTTTTGTGCTCAAATTCAATGTGCTCAAAAATACATTTCTAAATATATGAATTTCCCTCGGGCTCAATAAAGCAAACATCTAATCCAAACTAAATTAGATTTTTGTTCAGTCAGACATTAGAGGAAGTAACATTAACAGGGACAAGGTTATAGAAACTATGTGTTTAATTAGGAAATTAGCCCGCCACAGCAAACAGGGCAACACCTTATGTTAATTGTCTTGTTTAAAATTTTTATGCAAATCCAACTGCATCAGGTGAACTGGGGAAAGGTGTCTGAGTCGATGCCTGTTCCAAACACCTGTAGGATATTACCTCAGTGGATGCATTATGTGAAACTGTTCACGAAAGTTTGCTGTTGATAATGAATCTAATTTAAAGTGGAAATACAGTAAGTCAGGTTATGGCCCAAAAAGCTATAAACTTGTATTATCTTTATAAACTTGCTTTGCGCAATATAATTTAAGACCATACTTTAAGACTGTACACTGTTAGTGTCTAAAGTTCTTTCCATTATAAAGTGATAATTTTCATTCTTCCCCTTGTATTATTACTTTTATTGGCTTCAAACTGTGTGGGAGTAGAACCACACTGATATTAAGGACCTCTAATAGTTCTCAATAGATACATAAAATTATTTAGCAATATATCAATCACTACTTTTATTTTGGATCCAGGTTCTGGATCTTTAACTTCTTCAAATCTTTAATATCCACGCTCCTGTGTCAAAGAAAAATTCAATACACTATCTTTTCTTTAACAGACTACTCATTATTAGGCCCGAGCCGGTGATGGCCGGGAGGGCCTATTGTTTTGCTCGGATTTTTTTTTTTTTTTTTTTTTATTTTCTTCCGACCCAATGATCCTAAATTTGACCCAGTGAACATGAAAAAGTCATTTTATTGGTCCCAGACTTCAAGCTCGGCGAAAAATTTATGTATTTGAAGTCGCCGAAAAAAATACGAAAAATGACTCAGTGGCGACCCTACAAAATCAAAATACATTGGGCCTATGGAAAGTGAAAGTAACTTTTTCCAACGTAGAAAAATGAAACTTGGTATATCCATAGAACACCTCAGGGCAAACAGAAAAGTCAATGACAGTCACACCCTAAACTTAACAGGAAGTCCGCCATGTGTGAAACGCGCGCCACTAAAATCGCACCCCTTGCGCAGAAAGATGCAAATCATTGTGTTTTAATCTAAATGGCCCCAAATTTGGTGAGTATCATCTAGACACGTGTGCCAACCAAAGTTGTGACTTTGTTTTGATATCTTATCGGGTATGGGTGTGGCAAGCCTGTAACGAGGTGGCCATTTTTGTGAAAATAAAGCGTCTCTTAACTCTCAAACGCCTTCTCGGATCGAGTTGGACCCAAAAAGGCGTTTGTGCACATTCATGACCTGAACAAAAAATATGTAAATAAAAGGGTTATCTTTAGAAATGGCTCTCCAGCGCCCCTACAAACTTATAATGGACCCAAGAATTTAGTTTGTCATAGAGACATAAAATTTTGTACACACATCTCTTATGTCATGACGAGCATAAAAGCCAATGACGACCACCCCTATCTATAAATGTGTTGCCATAGCAACGTCCCAAAAATGTGAAAAAGTCAATGGGAAGTGAAATTTTTAGTTTGTTGTAGGCAAATAAAACTTGGTACACACATCCACCATGGGCTTATGAACAAAAAAGCCAATGGGGACCACACCCTATCACACACGGGAAGGCGGCCATTTTGAATTGAAAATGTGAACCGACTTAAAATACACCTCTTTTTAAAAGTACACAGAAAAAGCTGCTTCATTCCACAGACACCAAACTTGGGCAAAATGAGCTAAACACATGTATGTAAAAGAGACAAGTGTTTTTCTAGACTTTTTGCTCGAGTTATATTTTTTTATTATAATTTGTTATATATTTTTTTATTATAATTTTTCTGCAAAATGATCCTCAATTTAACCCAGTAAACGAACAACTAAAAGTAATTTTTATTGGTCCCAGACTTCAAGCCCGGCAAAAATGTATGTATTTGAAGTCCCGAAAAAAAATACGAAAAATGACTCAGTGGCGGCCCCTAGAAAAGTCAAAATACATTGGGCCTATGGAAAGTGAAAGTAACTTTTTCCAACGTAGAAAAATGAAACTTGGTATATCCATAGGACACCTCAGGGCAAACAGAAAAGTCAATGACAGTCACACCCTAAACTTAACAGGAAGTCCGCCATGTGGGGTGAAAGGCGCGCCACTAAATTCGCACTTGCGCAGAAAGATGCAAATCATTGTGTTTTAATCTAAATGGCCCCAAATTTGGTGAGTATCATCTAGACACATGTGCCAACCAAAGTTGTGACTTTGTTGTTGATATCTTATCGGGTATGGGTGTGGCAAGCCTGTAACGAGGTGGCCATTTTTGTGAAAATAAAACGTCTCTTAACTCTCAAACGGCTTCTCGGATCGAGTTGGACCCAAAAGGCGTTTGTGCACATTCATGACCTGAACACAAAAATATGTAAATAAAAGGGTTATCTTTAGAAATGGCTCTCAGCGCCCCTACAAACTTATAATGGGACCCAAGAATTTAGTTTGTCATAGAGACATAAAATTTGGTACACACATCTCTTATGTCATGACGAGCATAAAAGCCAATGACAACTACCCCCTATCTATAAATGTGTTGCCATAGCAACGTCCCAAATATTTGGAAAAAGTCAATGGGAAGTGAAAATTTTAGTTTGTCGTAGGCAAATGAAACTTAGTACACACATCCAGCATGGGCTTATGAACAAAAAGCCAATGGGGACCACACCCTATCACACACAGGAAGGCGGCCATTTTGAATTGAAAATGTGAACCGACTTAAAATACACCTCTTTTTAAAAGAACTCAGAAAATAGCTGCTTCATTCCACAGACACCAAACTTGGGCAAAATGAGCTAAACACATGTATGTAAATGAGACAAGTGTTTTTCTAGACTTTTTGCTCGAGTTATATTTTTTTATTATAATCCGGTATATATTTTTTATCATATTTTTTCTGCAAAATGATCCTCAATTTAACCCAGTAAACGTACAACTAAAAGTCATTTTTATTGGTCCCAGATTTCAAGCCCAGCGAAAAATTTATGTATTTGAAGTCCCGAAAAAAATACGAAAAATGACTCAGTGGCGACCCTAGAAAAGTAAAAATACATCGGGCCTATGGAAAGTGAAAGTAACTTTATTCCAATGTAGAAATACAAAACTTGGTACATCCATAGGACACCTCAGGGCAAACTGAAAAGTTTATTACAGCCATATCGTAAACTCAACAGAAAATCTACTATGTTGGGTGTAATGCGTGACCACCTAAATCGCACCCCTTCTGTCTAAAGTCTAAACAGCTCCAAATTTGGTGAGTATCATCTAGACACGTGTGCAAAAAAAGTTATCAATTTGTTTTTTGATACATTTGTGGCTGTGGTCGTAATGGGTCTGTGAAGAGGCAACCTTTGGGAAATAAATGCCATTTCCCAATTGCCAGGATCCTTCCTTTAGAGGAGGCCCCTCCAGAGCCACGGCTAGAGTCTTAGAAAACTCCTCAGAATCCTTTTACCGTGAAGTTTACGCTTTAAAGCACGAGTGCATGTGTCCCCGCGGTCTCAAGGGAGGCGAGGGCCTTTATCGCCGCTTGCGGCTTTAATTTTCTCTCATAATCCAAAAGCACATCCTTCTCTGTAGATGTGTGTCTCATGTGTCCGTGTTTGTGTTTGTCTGTGTGTTTATGTGTGTGTATTTACATGTGTGTTTATGTATGTGTATTTACATGTGTGTTTATGTATGTGTATTTACATGTGTGTTTATGTGTGTGTATTTACATGTGTGTTTATGTGTGTGTGTTTACATGTGTGTTTATGTGTGTATATTTACATGTGTGTTTATGTATGTGTATTTACATGTGTGTTTATGTATGTGTATTTACATGTGTGTTTATGTATGTGTATTTACATGTGTGTTTATGTATGTGTATTTACATGTGTGTTTATGTATGTGTATTTACATGTGTGTTTATGTGTGTGTGTTTACATGTATGTTTATGTGTGTGTATTTACATGTGTGTTTATGTGTGTGTATTTACAAGTGTGTTTATGTGTGTGTATTTACATGTGTGTTTATGTGTGTGTGTGTTTACATGTATGTTTATGTGTGTGTATTTACATGTGTGTTTATGTGTGTGTGTTTACAAGTGTGTTTATGTGTGTATTTACATGTGTGTTTATGTGTGTGTGTGTTTACATGTATGTTTATGTGTGTGTATTTACATGTGTGTTTATGTGTGTGTGTTTACATGTATGTTTATGTGTGTGTATTTACATGTGTGTTTATGTGTGTATTTACAAGTGTGTTTATGTGTGTGTATTTACATGTGTGTTTATGTGTGTGTGTGTTTACATGTATGTTTATGTGTGTGTATTTACATGTGTGTTTATGTGTGTGTATTTACATGCATGTTTATTTGTGTGTATTTACATGTGTGTTTATGTGTGTGTGTTTACATGTGTGTTTATGTGTGTGTATTTACATGTGTGTTTATGTGTGTGTATTTACATGCGTGTTTATTTGTGTGTTTACATGTATGTTTATGTGTGTGTATTTACATGTGTGTTTATGTGTGTGTATTTACATGCATGTTTATTTGTGTGTATTTACATGTGTGTTTATTTGTGTGTATTTACATGTGTGTTTATGTGTGTGTATTTACATGTGTGTTTATGTGTGTGTATTTACATGTGTGTTTATTTGTGTGTATTTACATGTGTGTTTATGTGTGTGTATTTACATGTGTCTTTTTATGTGTGTGTATTTACATTTGTGTTTATGTGTGTGTATTTAAATGTGTGTTTATGTGTGTGTATTTACATGTGTGTTTATGTGTGTGTGTATTTACATGTGTGTTTATGTGTGTGTATTTACATGTGTGTTTATGTGTGTGTATTTACATGTGTGTTTATGTGTGTATTTACATGTGTGTTTATGTGTGTGTATTTACATGTGTGTTTACATGTGTGTTTATGTGTGTGTATTTACATGTGTGTTTATGTGTGTGTATTTACATGTGTGTTTATGTGTGTGTATTTACATGTGTGTCTATGTGTGTGTATTTACATGTGTGTTTATGTGTGTATTTACATGTGTGTTTATGTGTGTGTATTTACATGTGTGTTTATGTGTGTGTATTTACATGTGTGTCTATGTGTGTGTGTATTTACATGTGTGTTTATGTGTGTGTATTTACATGTTTGACTATGTGTGTGTATTTACATGTGTGTTTATGTGTGTGTATTTACATGTGTGTTTATGTGTGTGTATTTACATGTGTGTCTATGTGTGTGTATTTACATGTGTGTTTATGTGTGTGTATTTACATGTGTGTTATTTGTTTGTATTTACATGTGTGTTTATGTGTGTGTATTTACATGTGTGTTTATGTGTGTGTATTTACATGTGTCTTTCTATGTGTGCATATTTACATGTGTGTTTATGTGTGCGTATTTATATGTGTGTTTATGTGTGTGTATTTACATGTGTGTTTATGTGTTTGTATTTACATGTGTGTTTATGTGTGTATTTACATGTGTTTATGTGTATTTACATGTGTGTGTGTATTTACATGTGTGTTTATGTGTGTGTATTTACATGTGTTTATGTGTGTGTATTTACATGTGTGTTTATGTGTATTTACATGTGTGTTTATGTGTGTGTATTTACATGTGTTTATTTGTGTATTTACATGTGTGTCTATGTGTGTGTATTTACATGTGTGTTTATGTGTGTGTATTTACATGTGTGTTTATGTGTGTGTATTTACATGTGTGTTTATGTGTTTGTATTTACATGTGTGTTTATGTGTGTGTATTTACATGTGTGTTTATGTGTGTGTATTTACATGTGTGTTTATGTGTGTATTTACATGTGTGTTTATGTGTGTATTTACATGTGTGTTATGTGTGTATTTACATGTGTGTTTATGTGTGTGTGTATTTACATGTGTGTTTATGTGTGTGTATTTACATGTGTGTTTATGTGTGTATTTACATGTGTGTTTATGTGTGTGTATTTACATGTGTGTTTATGTGTGTGTATTTACATGTGTGTTTATGTGTGTGTATTTACATGTGTTTATGTGTGTGTATTTACATGTGTGTTTATGTGTGTGTATTTACATGTGTGTTTATGTGTGTGTATTTACATGTGTGTTTATGTGTGTGTATTTACATGTGTGTTTATGTGTGTATTTACATGTGTGTTTATGTGTGTATTTACATGTGTTTATGTGTGTGTATTTACATGTGTGTTTATGTGTGTATTTACATGTGTGTTTATGTGTGTATTTACATGTGTGTTTATGTGTGTGTATTTACATGTGTTTATGTGTGTATTTACATGTGTGTTTATGTGTGTATTTACATGGTGTGTTTATGTGTGTGTATTTACATGTGTGTTTATGTGTGTGTATTTACATGTGTGTTTATGTGTGTGTATTTACATGTGTGTTTATGTGTGTGTATTTACATGTGTGTTTATGTGTGTATTTACATGTGTGTTTATGTGTGTATTTACATGTGTGTTTATGTGTGTGTATTTACATGTGTGTTTATGTGTGTATTTACATGTGTGTTTATGTGTGTATTTACATGTGTGTTTATGTGTGTATTTACATGTGTGTTTATGTGTGTATTTACATGTGTGTTTATGTGTGTGTATTTACATGTGTGTTTATGTGTGTGTATTTACATGTGTGTTTATGTGTGTATTTACATGTGTGTTTATGTGTGTATATGTGTGTTTATGTGTGTGTATTTACATGTGTGTTTATGTGTGTGTATTTACATGTGTGTTTATGTGTGTATTTACATGTGTGTTTATGTGTGTATTTACATGTGTGTTTATGTGTGTATTTACATGTGTGTTTATGTGTGTGTATTTACATGTGTTTATGTGTGTATTTACATGTGTTTATGTGTGTGTATTTACATGTGTGTTTATGTGTGTGTATTTACATGTGTGTTTATGTGTGTGTATTTACATGTGTGTTTATGTGTGTATTTACATGTGTGTTTATGTGTGTGTATTTACATGTGTGTTTATGTGTGTATTTACATGTGTGTTTATGTGTGTGTATTTACATGTGTTTATGTGTGTGTATTTACATGTGTGTTTATGTGTGTGTATTTACATGTGTGTTTATGTGTGTATTTACATGTGTGTTTATGTGTGTGTATTTACATGTGTGTCTATGTGTGTGTGTATTTACATGTGTGTTCATGTGTGTGTATTTACATGTGTGTTTATGTGTGTGTATTTACATGTGTGTTTATGTGTGTGTATTTACATGTTTGTCTATGTGTGTGTATTTACATGTGTGTTTATGTGTGTGTATTTACATGTGTGTTTATCTGTGTGTATTTACATGTGTGTTTATGTGTGTGTATTTACATGTGTGTTTATGTGTGTGTATTTACATGTGTGTCTATGTGTGTGTATTTACATGTGTGTCTATGTGTGTGTGTATTTACATGTGTGTTCATGTGTGTGTATTTACATGTGTGTTTATGTGTGTGTATTTACATGTGTGTTTATGTGTGTATTTACATGTGTGTTTATGTGTGTGTATTTACATGTGACTTTATTTGTGTGTATTTACATGTGTGTCTATGTGTGTGTATTTACATGTGTGTTTATGTGTGTGTATTTACATGTGTGTTTATGTGTGTGTATTTACATGTGTGTTTATGTGTGTATTTACATGTGTTTATGTGTGTATTTACATGTGTGTTTATGTGTGTATTTACATGTGTGTTTATGTGTGTGTATTTACATGTGTGTTTATGTGTGTGTATTTACATGTGTTTATGTGTGTATTTACATATGTTTATGTGTGTGTATTTACATGTGTGTTTATGTGTGTGTATTTACACGTGTGTTTATTTGTGTGTATTTACATGTGTGTTTATGTGTGTGTATTTACATGTGTGTGTATTTAACATGTGTACACACATAAACACACATAAAGTAAACTAAACAACCCCAACTAAGTATTGATTGCTGTACATGCGCTTACTTTTCATGTTCCTACTTTTCAGTTTGCCAAGATTTCTAAAAATCCTTTCTTTGTGTTGATCTTAAGTAATATTCTGATTATCTGAGATACTGAATCTGGGATTTTTCTTAGTTATCAGTTATAAACATCAAATTTAAAAGAAATAAACATTAGGAATATATCAGTCTATGTGTAATGAAGTTTCACTTTTTGAATGGAATTAGTGAAATCAACTTTTTAATATTCTAATATTACCAGCACCTGTGTAAATAGTGGATAGTGTTTATCTTTGCTCCCCATTCTTCGACATGTGTGTGGACTACAGGTCTAAGTGCATGATGGTAAATGATGTCCTGCAGGGTTCGAATTACAAAGTGGCTTTCGGGGGAGCCCTATTTTCCGATCCTCCCTGACTGACTTTAACGCTTTTGGTGCATGTTAGGGCATTTAAAACAATAGGTTTACAGTAAACCTATTGTTTACTTATTAAACTGTTTACTATAAAACGCAAGCGTCAGTCAGTGTTGTCAGTGTTAGGGCAATTTACAGCTCTGTCCACGGTTCTGAATCAACATGTGTGTTTAGACTTACATCATGCAAATCATGATAAAAAAAAACAGAGTAACTCACATAACAATCATAAAAAAAATACATCAATATTAAATAGGATTAGGGCCAATCCTCACAAACGCACAGATCAAGTAAGTAATTTACATGATTCTTATGGCGAGCATCAGGCTTTTTGCCTCCATGCATACTGTACATCCTAACTTCTGATTTTTGGAATAGAGCCATGTATTCCTGATTCTCCTCTCACTCCATTGCTTTGTTGTCCAGTTCAGCATGATCGCCTGGTCCGCTGCAGGTCGCAGCATGTGTTTCTGGCGCCAAAGTCTGTTTATCCGTGTGTGTATTTCTGTGTTTATGTGTGTATTTAGCATATGTTTATGTGCGGCGTGTATCACTGGCAAGCTAGTTGTAGCTGGTGCGCTGTCATCACTCCTCTTGCTTGTTTTATAAATCCAAATTGACTGAGGTTTGGCTGCTTTCTTTTGACATTCTTATTAGTATCCACAGAGTGTTCCAAAAACGAATAAAGTATGTTTTGAACTTGAAGTATTGATTGCTAACATTCAAATACCAACTCAGTGAGAAGTTCAAGTAGTGCCGTAAGACGTAGTAATTTTCTTTGTGTTGATCTTAAGTAATATGGATGGTCACAGCAGGAGACACAGCGGAAAATAGTTCGAACAGTTAAATAGTAATGTAATGAAATAAACACACAACATATATCAGTCATTTGTAATATCATCATTTATTTCAGGAACCTTAATGTACAGAAAATCAAAATCTATATGCGACACAAAAAATGGACAGTGTTTTACCAGCACCTGTGTAAATGTCTCAAAGTAGGCTTTCAGGGAGCCCATTCCTTTCAGGAGTGTGGAGCTACAGCTCCCCTGTGCATGATGGTAAATGATGTCCTGTCAGCGTGAGCAGTGACAGCTGATTGGACCTGAGCGCTGACACTTCACAGCCCCCTTTCCTCCAGCCACACCTTTTTATTTAATTTAATCTATTCTAGACAGATGCCCACTGCAAACCGGGGTTTAGGCTTTTATCAAATATGGAGAACACATATAATAAAATCAACTTAATGAGATGAATTCATCTTATTTCAAACTTAATGCTTTCCAAGCCAACTCAACAATTAAAATAATGCAATCAGCTGCGTCATAAATAGTTTCAGTAGATGATGTGTTGAACACAGGTTTTGTAGTTTTATTGAGTAAATATTCTCAACACATGCTAGATCTGTACTTTGAACGAGAGGCTGCGTGATCAGAGCCAAACCACGCTGGTCTTGCTCATAAACTTAAACGCAGCCGAGTCAATAGAGGGCGCTGAGCGGAAAAACCTCCCTAATTATGGTTTCCGCTTTTGGCGGAAGTCTCAGCGTTCTTTACCGTGTGACGATAGCGGACCCCACAAAGTCCCTAAACATGGCACTGTACAATTTTAAGAAGATTATGGTGGTGCCTACCGCAAAGGTAAGTTCACTTTAACACGGTTTAACGGGAAAAGTCCGCTGCTGTTTGTGGAGGCAGTGTCGTTGTTGAGATAGAAGTGGAAGCAGGTAAAAGACGGAGAGAAGAAAAACACGTGTCAGGGACGGGGTTCAGAGACAGCACACTTCTATATACAGATGGAGTCCAGTCCCCTCGGATCTCAGCCAGATGACAACTGTTGGCTGTAATCGTAGCGGACAAAAGTATTCCCCTAACTATTTAATTTGAGTCTCGTGTCCAAGTGTTGGTCATGCTCCCGCCATCACAAGAAAAACACTTTCTCTGTAAAAGACAGCTACAATGAAAAGACAAAGAAGTGCAGGTATTTGTTGGGACATGCAGCATACACTTGTGACTGTTTTTATTAAGGTTGTCAGGTCACCTTCAATGAGCTCTGATAATGTGTGCCTCTTATTAGAACTGTTACAAAACTAGACCCTAGCACCTGTTTGACTGTGACATGGCCAGTCTGTAGACTTATTAGTATTCTAAGTATTAGTCAGTTGTCTTACTTTCTCAGTCAAACTTGTGTTCTATGTTTCCTTTGGTTTCAGGACTTTATCGACATCACCTTATCAAAAACTCAGAGGAAAACTCCCACAGTCATCCACAAACACTACCAGATCCACCGCATCAGACATTTTTACATGAGAAAGGTGAAGTTCACACAGCAGAACTACCATGACCGCCTCTCGCAGATCCTCACCGACTTCCCCAAACTGGATGTGAGTCCATACACACTTACTTTCTCAATTTCAAGTAATTTTGTACACAAACAGCAAGATTGTGGTTTTGGCAACATTGTATTAACCTTGGTACATGGGCTGTGCTTGTTCCAGGACATCCATCCTTTTTATGCCGATTTGATGAACGTCCTTTACGACAAAGACCATTACAAACTGGCTCTGGGGCAGATTAACATTGCCAAGAACCTAATAGATAAGTATGTTAAGTCTGGCATTGTCCAACAAGAAAACCTGTTAGAATAAATCTGATGATGTCCTGTGTTTGAAACTGTCAGTGTGGCCAAAGACTACGTTCGTCTGATGAAATATGGAGACTCACTGTATCGTTGTAAACAGCTGAAAAGAGCGGCTCTCGGCCGAATGTGCACCATCCTTAAACGGCAGAAGTCCAGCCTGGAATATCTTGAACAAGGTATGAGAGAAATAAGGGCCAAAGCCACCCAAATCCAAACACAAAAAAGTCCTACTTTTGTTGTCTCTACTGGCGAGAGGATTAGGCCTGTCACGATAACTTTTTGTTGTACTATTTATTGCACCAGAATTATTTGCGATAAACGATATTATTGTGATGTTAAAAATTATTTGCAGTGTTTCCTCTGGGCAAAGGTCACATGACCTGTTATAGGTGGTTTGGGGGCATGAGGAGATAAAAGTAATAATTCATCAAGGGCGGCAGTAGCTCAGTGGTAGAGCGGCCGTCCTACGGCCGGCGGGTCAGTGGGTCGATCCCCGCTCGAAACATCCCAAAAACATCATAACATCCCGCTCTCCCCCACATACTGTCGTTGTGTCCTTGGGCAAGACACTTGACCTCCAGTGATGTTCTGTAACACTGGTAAATAGTTTAATGTATGTAAAGCGCTTTGAGTGCCTACTACAGAGGGTGGAAAAGCACTATATAAAAATAAAGATTATTATTATTATTATCAATAATTCATAGTCTATAATTTTTTTTATTGCAGAGACTAAATGCATTTAAAAAATGCATTAAATTACAACTCTTTTTATTTGCTCTGCTTACTAAACTGAACTGTGGACCTATCAACAGATATCAATATTAGGGCTGTGGCTATCTAATATTTTAGTAATCAAGTATTCTATCGAAAATTAATCAAGTAATCGGATAAAATGTATTTTTGCTTAAAGTGCAATATTAAATATGCAAGAGAAAATAAGACTCTTAGGTCTCTTTAAAAATAACAGTTTCCTTTTTTTTTTTTTTTTTTTTTTTTTTAGAAAAATAAATAAATTTTTTTAAAGCATTTATGCATAGAATGCAATGCATACATCATAAATAAACATTTATTTATTACCCATTGTTTCTCTGTCTGTACTGAACAATGAAAATAAAGTGCATTTAAGTGCCATTCATCTGGGGTTTTAAATAAAGCATTTTCTGAGATGCAAAAACCAATAAAATTAAAGCCTCAAGCGGCGATGAAGGCCCTCGCCGCCCTTGAGACCGCGGGGACACGTACTCGGACGATTGCATTTTTCAAATACATACATAGATATTTTTGGCAGGCTTGAAATTTGTGGCCAATAAAATTTACTTTTTGCGCACGTTTACTGGGTCAAATTGCGGATCATTTCAACTTGGTGTATGCTAATTCACTCTTAAAATGTTCAACAAGGCATCTTACAGAAGCCACACACTTGGAGATAGCTTGGTGGTTCTTTAGAGAGCTTTGTACAACCAAGTTAAAGGTGGGGCGGCAGTGGCTCAGTGGTAGAGCGGTCGTCCTCCAACCGGAAGGTAGTAGGATCGATTCCCGCTCTCCCCACAGTTCATACTGTCGTTGTGTCCTTGGGCAAGACAATTAACCCGCCTTGCCTCCATTGGTGTTCCAGCTGTGACACTGGTGAATGGAACCTTAATGTAAGTCGCTTTAAATGAAAGCGTCATCCTTAAATGTAACACTGGTGAATGTAAGTTGCTTTGGATAAAAGCGTCTGCTAAATGACTAAATGTAAATGTAGGTGTGCCCTGCGCATCGCACTGATGATCTTTGCTGCCGCTACGACATTAGCATCGTTGTCGTGAAGAACAGCCTTGATTTTCTCTGGTGGAATGTCAAATTTGGCAATTACATCCTCAATCCACTTTGCAATATTAGCAGCCGTGTGTCTCTTCAAGGGGCATCGTTGTCAGGCAGTGGGACAACATTTCCCAATCCTCACCAAGATAGTTACACATCACCCCCAGATAAGCCTCTGTTGCGACACTCGTCCAAATATCAGTTGTGAGTGCAACACTGTCAGTCTCCTGCAGGGCTTTCATCACTTGCCATTGATGTCTTCATACTTTTTCTCCATCTTTTTTGTGAAGAACGGTCTTGAAGGAAGCTCATCCTTGGGATTGAAAGTGGAAAACATCGCTTTAAAGCCATCATCCTCCACCATGGACAGTGGGCGCATGTCTGTGACAATCATGTTTAAAATGCTCTCTGAAAACTCAGCTGCTCAGTGGGACATGAAGTAGCTGTCCGCATATCTGTTCTATCTGTTCATATGAAGCTGTGATGATTGACTGAAAAAGAGGTGAAAAAATAATTATTGATATTTATTACTAAGTAAGGCTTAATATTATTATACAGCAAGTTCATGGCTGTGCATTTATAAATTCTATTCATGGCAATCAAACTAAAATTAACAAAAACCCAAATTATAATAATAATAGAATAATAAGGCCCGAGCCGGTGATGACCGAGGGCCTATTGTTTTTGCTCGGATTTTTTTTCTTTCTTTTTTCAAAATGATCCTAAATTTGACCCAGTGAACATGCACGAAAAGTCATTTTTATTGGTCCCAGACTTCAAGCCCGGCGAAAAATTTATGTATTTGAAGTCCCCGAAAAAAAAATCCAAAAAATCACTCAGTGGCGGGCCCTAGAAAATTCAAAATACATTGGGCCTATGGAAAGTGAAAGTAACTTTTTTCCAACGTAGAAAAATGAAACTTGGTATATCTATAGGACACCTCAGGGCAAACAGAAAAGTCAATGACAGTCACACCCTAAACTCAACAGGAAGTCCGCCATGTGGGGTGAAACGCGCGGCCACTAAAATCGCACCCCTTGCGCAAAAAGATGCAAATCATTGTGTTTTAATCTAAATGGCCCCAAATTTGGTGAGTATCATCTAGACACGTGTGCCAACCAAAGTTGTGACTTTGTTGTTGATATCTTATCGGGTATGGGTGTGGCAAGCCTGTAACGAGGTGGCCATTTTTGTGAAAATAAAATGTCTCTTAACTCTCAAACGCCTTCTCGGATCGAGTTGGACCCAAAAAGGCGTTTGTGCACATTCATGACCTAAACACAAAGATATGTAAATAAAAGGGTTATCTTTAGAAATGGCTCTCCAGCGCCCCCTACAAACATATAATGGGACCCAAGAATTTAGTTTGTCATCGAGACATGAAATTTGGTACACACATCTCTTATGTCATGACGAGCATAAAAGCCAATGACAACCACCCCCTATCTATAAATGTGTTGCCATAGCAACGTCCCAAATATGTGTAAAAAGTCAATGGGAAGTGAAAATTTTAGTTTGTCGTAGGCAAATGAAACTTGGTACACACCATACATACACGGGAGGGCGGCCATTTTGAATTGAAAATGTGAACCGACTTAGAATCATAGATTGTATAAATATGGATGATATAGAGTTGTCATGTAGTAAAAACTTAGCTCTAGAGACCGGAGCCATCTTTTGTACCAGGCTGTAAACTTGAGTTTTACTCTTGTAAAGTCGCCATTGGGTTTCTCCTTATATTTCCGCTTTTGGAGCCTGCCCTCTGATGGACGGAGGTATATCGCTGCATTTTGCTGTAAAATCACCGTATGGCGGCGCTCTTACGCCAGGACCATTTTAGAGGTTCCATGGTAGAGGCTTGCTTAGAATACACCTCTTTTAAAAAAACAACAAAAAATAGCTGCTTCATTCCACAGACACCCAACTTGGGCAAAATGAGCTAAACACATGTATGTAAAATAGACAGGCGTTTTTCTTGACGTTTTTGCTCGAGTTATATTTTTTTTAATTATAATTTGGTATATTTTTTTAATTATAATTTTTCTGTAAAATGATCCTCAATTTGACCCAGTAAACGTGCAACTAAAAGTCGTTTTTATTGGTCCCAGACTTCAAAGCCCGGCGAAAAATTTATGTATTTGAAGTCCCCGAAAAAAAAAAAATACAAAAAATGACTCAGTGGCGACCCCTAGAAAAGTCAAAATACATTGGGCCTATGGAAAATGAAAGTAAATTTTTCCAATGTAGAAATACAAAACTTGGTACATCCATAGGACACCTCAGGGCAAACAGAAAAGTTTATTACAGCCATACCGTAAACTCAACAGGAAATCTACTATGTTGGGTGAAATGCGTGACCACCTAAATTGCACCCCTTGTGTCTAAAGGCTTTTCATCTAAACAGCTCCAAATTTGGTGAGTATCATCTAGACACGTGCCAAAAAAGTTATCAATTTGTTTTTTGATATATTTGTGGCTGTGGTCGTAATGAGTCTGTGAAGAGGCAGCCATTTCTTTGGGAAATAAATGCCATTTCCCAATTGCCAGGATTCTTCCTTTAGAGGAGGCCCCTACAGAGCCAAGGCTAGAGTCTTAGAAAACTCCTCAGAATCCTTTGGAACTTGTAACCTTGTACTTTCAGACGAGTAATATTTACATTTTGCCTTTTTAAACAGGGGGGTGCAGCGATTCCTGAGTCATCTCAAATCTCCAGCCAGTACTTTGTTTTTCTCGCCTTAGCCCAAGCATAATCTATTATTTTCAAAGGTTCAGACAGCTCCCAGGAAAACCAGGGATTGTGGAGACCTTTAACTCTAAAGTTAGGTTACAAGGTGGTGTAGCGGGCCCCAGCAGTAGCATAGGCCCGGTTATTTGACATTACTGTGAAGTTTACGCTTTAAAGCAGGAAATGCGATCCTCCGAGTGCATGTGTCTCCGCTGTCTCAAGGGAGGCGAGGGCCTTTATCGCCGCTTGCGGCTTTAATTTATTATTACTTTACTATTAGTGTGCAGAATTATTATGCAACTGAAATGAAAAACAAAGATTCCCATCTCACTTATTTATTTTTACCTGTTAAAGTGAGAATAATAAATTCAAAAACAGAAAAACATTTATGAAAAAAAAAAATAATAAACTACTCTGACCAATATAGCCACCCTTTTTTTTTTCTCGATAAAAGTCACAAGCCTTCCATTCACGGAGTCAGTCAGTTTCTTGATCTGGTCAGAATCAACTTTTTGTGCAGCTGCAACCACAGCCTCCCAGACACTGTTCAGAGGTGTACTGTTTACCTTCACGTTAAATGTCCTGCTTAAGAAGGGTCCAAAAGTTTTCAATAGGGTTTAAGTCAGGTAAAGAAGGGGGCCATGTCATCAGCAGTGATGCTCCGATTGATCGGCCACCGATCATGATCGGCCGATATTGACTAAAAATAGCTTGATCTGCGAACCCCAAAAGCGCCGATGAAAAAAGCCGATCGCGTGACGTAAATCGTGCGACTTTTTCTGCGATGCATGCAGCGCGGCACAGGTACACAACAGCAGAGCGGAGCTTGTCAGTGGCAACATGAGCGCTCCCGTCTGGAAGTTTTTCAGAGTGTCTGATAAAGACGTAAAGTTAGCCGTTTGCAATGTATGTCGTGATGAAATCCCTCGAGGTGGAAGCAAGCAACGTCATTTTAACACCACTAACATGATTAGGCATCTTAGAACACGCCATACAACTGAATATGCAGAGTATATTTTTATTATATTTTTTTTCTCAAGACAGTTAATTTAGAGTTGGTTTCATTTCTACAAATGGTGCAAACTCTGCATGATTATAGATAAAAGATTCCCATTCCCCTGCCATTCTGTGATTGGCAATCGGCAGATCATGATTTTGGTGATCGGTAATCGGTGATCGGCCCCAAAAATGCTAGTCATTAGTTTTTCATCTTTAAGGCTTTTACTGGCCAGCCACGCAGTGGATAACTTTGATGCATGTGAGGGAGCGTTGTCTTGCATAAAAATCAAAGTCTTTTTTAAAAGATACAGACTTTCCTGGACCACTGCTTAAAGAAAGTGTCTTCTAAAAATTGGCAGTAGGTCTGAGAGTTGATTTTGAGTCCATTTTCAGCCCGAAAAGGTCCAACTAGCTCATCTTTAATAATACCTGTCCATACCAGTACCACACCTCCACCTTGATAGCGTCTGTGTCGAAGTGGAGCTCTGTGTCCGCTGAGGATAATGGGTTCCTGGTAGCCTTACGTTTGATTCTTCGCAAATCTTTGGTGAATAATTTGCGTCTTCTCGACACGTTTCTTGCGACCCTGTTGATATTTGCTACAAAACAGTTGATGTTTCTGTGACACGCCCCAATATCTGAGATATTTCAAGACTGCTTGTGAAAGACTTTTTACAATTTTTGACTTTTCAGTGTCAGTCAAATCTCTTTTTGGCCCTGAGGTAAAGAATCCCTAATAATTATGCACACCTTGATACAGAGTGTTGAACTCCTTAGGCCACACCCTCCTTGTTACACAAATACACATCACCTGATATACATTAATTCCAATAAGGATTCAAGTTTATACAGAGTGGAGTTGGAAAATATGGATAAAATGATGATATGGTTAAAATAATCACTGTCTAATAATTGTGCACACAGTGTAGGTGCATGGCTGGGTGAACTCAGAGGGGGATTTCATAGCCGTGGCTGCCACTCACAAATGAATGCAGCGTAAATACAATGCTGCGAATATTGCAACGCCAAATACTATCGCGCTCATTTCCACAAATTGCGCAATAGGTCGATAAATTGAGAGAGGACGGCTTTACAGTGTATTCATCTTGCCCGCTAAATGCAATAAAGCTATACTGATGTGCAGTAATGAGATTTAACCAAAGCAGTGTGATTCCATTTGAATCTAATACTAATTAATTTGCCATGATGATAAACCTTTTTAAATGGAATAATATCTTGAAGCAGTATTAACACGCATATTCCAAATACATGGAACATCCAGCCATGACAGTCCACATTTTTCTATCATAGTTTTCCCCTTTTGTTCCGAGTCGTCTATCCATTGTTTAGGGCTTCAACAGGTTGTTTGTAACTACTAAATCTTGTTTACCATTTTGGGGGCCCTATTTGAGATCAGAGGCCGCCACACACATTGCCTAAGATTTGCTTAGGCTGTAATAGTGGGTACTTTATATTGAATAGGTAAGACATTTAAGAAAGTTATATTTTACAATAATGTGTATAAGACACTTTGTCGTCTTCTACATGATATAAAGTCCTTTTTAATCTTGAAGAAATTAAAGGTCTTTATTTTACTCTGAGCTATATTTTCTATATATCTTTCTATATGAAAATGAATAAAAAAAAATCTACATAGCCCTTTACGATTTAATACGAACCTTGATCCATAAGTGTCTGCGCAGGGCTGCCTGACTGGAGCAGAAGAGATGCCTCAAAATATAATATGAGTGTGACAGCGGGGCCAAGCGCGGCAGAACCGGCCCACTGGGAATTACCCCGTATTCCCGCCCACGCTTCATGATAATTATTGTTTCAATCGCTTAATGATGGCCGTCAGTCAAAAGCAATCATCACATCAAATAGGCTAACCCTTGTTCACTTGTGTCCACAAGCCCTACACATTTGCGTGGGTTGCATTACTGCACTTAAGGCTAAATAAGAAATAACCAAGGATGAAACAAACAGCAATAGGCAACAGCGAAACATGTACTGACAGTGATCATTATGAGACTTTATCAGATACAGAGAGACTTGCCCCTTTTTGTTCTATGCTCTTGCTTCTTTTGTTCATTTTTTGTTTTCAGTGCGTCAGCATTTGTCTCGTCTGCCGTCTATTGACCCAAACACCAGGACCCTGCTGCTCTGTGGATACCCCAACGTTGGCAAGTCCAGCTTCATCAATAAGGTATCAACAGTTCTCCTGAATTGTCATTCTGTTGCTTCTGTTAATAAAGGTTTAAAAACTGAATTACAGTTGTAATTTATTTAAACCAATCCACACACTAAAGACTAAATCTTAGTTTTACTCCAGTTCAGATAATTTAATAGCATAGCTTTCATGAAATTTTATGAATCATTTATCATAGTTCATTTATTTTTTTTATTCCTTTTTTTTTTTTTTTTTTTTCCTTATTTCCAAAGACATTGTAAAAGGCTTTTTTTGTTTGTTTAAATTCTGTGCTTAGACAAACACAAGATCCTTGACATGCTATTTTCCAGGTGACCAGAGCTGATGTGGACGTCCAGCCGTATGCATTCACCACAAAGTCTCTGTTTGTGGGTCACATGGACCACAGATATCTGCGCTGGCAGGTAATGCACACAGTTTCCTCAAACACTTACACAAGCCAGATGAGAAGTTTAACCTATTAAGTGCCAAAGTTGCAGAATTGCAACATAACTGTAAAAAAAAAGGGGAGGGGAGGCACTACATCCGGTTTATGTGCTAAATTATGTTTTCACTCCAATCCACCAGATGTCAGACACTCTGCACTTTGTTTCTAGCCCACTATTACCATGTATTGCCATTCAAAAGACCTCAAACTCGCGTCTCAGTGCGTTTGTCTCGGTGCGTTTGTCTCGGTGCGTTTGTCTCGGTGCGTTTGTCTCGGTGCGTTTGTCTCGGTGCGTTGGTCTCGGTGCGTTTGTCTCGGTGCGTTGGTCTCGGTGCGTTGGTCTCGGTGCGTTTGTCTCGGTGCGTTTGTCTCGGTGCGTTGGTCCCGGTGCGTTGGTCCCGGTGCGTTGGTCCCGGTGCGTTTGTCTCGGTGCGTTGGTCTCGGTGCGTTTGTCTCGGTGCGTTGGTCCCGGTGCGTTGGTCTCGGTGCGTTGGTCCCGGTGCGTTGGTCTCGGTGCGTTGGTCTCGGTGCGTTGGTCTCGGTGCGTTGGTCTCGGTGCGTTGGTCTCGGTGCGTTTGTCTCGGTGCGTTGGTCTCGGTGCGTTGGTCTCGGTGCGTTGGTCTCGGTGCGCTTGTCCCGGTGCGTTGGTCCCGGTGCGTTGGTCCCGGTGCGTTGGTCCCGGTGCGTTTGTCTCGGTGAGTGTTATGACTGGCTCAGTGGAAGCAGCATTCTCTACATGTGAGCTGGCAAACGCAAAACTGACAACTGTGACCAGGAGGAGTGCTTGTTTGGCGGCACCGCTGCTGGTTTTTCTCCACACTGGGGGATTATTATTGATAATTTATTTATTTTTTAATAAACCCTGGCACCTAAATGGTTAATACACACAAATTACTAGACTGTATGCAGTCTTGTGTGACACTGTTGGTCAAACTGTGATGATGAACTATGATGATTTTTATTTTAAAATCCCTGGCTCAGCAGATGTTTTTAAAACAACTTTCCCCTACATCATGTTATGTATTTTGTAGGGCTGGGACTTTAGATTAATAGATTAATTAATTACAGGACTTTAACGCTTAATTAATTACGCAAAAAATAAATAACATAATTTTAACCACACTTATTTTTGCACCGCGGAACTTTTTTAAATGAATGAGTTTTGACGGACCGGTTATACTGGAGCACCAACTAGCGTTCTTGACTTCCGACAACAACAAACCACAGTCAACATGAACGAAGAAGCTGACGAGACCGCTTTGCTTGGCCCCGTGGATGGGAATTTTTGTTTTAAAAAACAAAAGGATGGAAGCGTCGGCAAGAGCATGGTTGTGTGCAAGCTATGCAACAAGGGATTTGCGTATCACCGCAGCACATCGAGCCTCAAATATCACCTCAACGCAAAACACATAGGAGTTAGTGTGGACGTTAGCCGGAAAGTTACAAGGACCAGGGTAACTACACTGCTGCACTTAATGGCAAACATTGCACTGGTCTGCTGGACTGAAATAATTATATATATATTTAAAATATATTTTGTTGATTAAGCTTATGTATTCAGTCATTATTGAATGGTATACTAAAAATCCATGTGAAAAATTACTTCTCACTGTTCTCAGGTCAAATATTTATATGCAATTAAAATGCGATTAATTTCAATTAATTAATTACAAAGCCTCTAATTAGATTTTTTTAATCGAGTCCCGGCACTAGTATTTTGTCATATTGTTATAAGAATTAATGTGTTTTTTCTTTCCCATGTTTGAAGGTGGTGGACACCCCTGGGATCCTGGACCATCCCCTGGAGGAGAGGAACACCATTGAGATGCAGGCGATCACTGCCCT
This sequence comes from Perccottus glenii, assembly GCA_024416835.2. NCBI lineage: Eukaryota > Metazoa > Chordata > Actinopteri > Gobiiformes > Odontobutidae > Perccottus > Perccottus glenii. The sequence goes on from CM044557.2 coordinate 5,867,295, forward strand.
GGCTCATCTCAGAGCTGCGGTGCTGTATGTGATGGATGTGTCTGAACAATGTGGACACACACTGTTGGAGCAGCTCGAGCTGTTCAACAACATCCGCCCGCTCTTCGCCAACAAGGTCGGACCTCAACTACTGCCGGGAATTATTATTATTTTATTATAAAAAACTAAACAAATTAACAATTTACTAATTGTACATTTTCAAAGGCTGCTTTAATGTTTTAATACATACATTTACATTTATTCATTTACATTTACATTATTTATACTGACGCTTTTATCCAAAGCGACATACATTGTTCTAATGTAATTACCAGTGTTACAGCCACTGGAGGCAAGGTGGGTTAAGTGTCTTGCCCAAGGACACAACAACAGTATGAACTGTGAGGAGGGCGGGAATCGAACCGCCGACCTTCCGGTTGAAGGACGACCGCTCTGCCACTGAGCTACTGCCGTTAATATTAGAGCTCATTTGGGAGAGATTAGAGGAGATCTATGGGTCACCAGAGGCCATAGAGAGCGCTCTTTTTGCAAAACTTGATCAGTTTCCCAAAATAGGACCCAAAGACAGTCAAAGGCTGAATGAGTTAAGTGATTTACTCATCCAAGATGGCGGCGCTAGTACATCGCGAGGCTCGGGGTCTCTCCAGTTTCTGCAATTTTGCAGTATTACTCTTGCTTATCTCGGGTATGTTTGTGCAGAACAGTTGTGCCTTTACATCGTACACCCGGAGTGAGCTTTTGGATATTGGTTTGCAAATTTACTGCCGCCCGCTACTGCCACATACATACACTTGATGTGATGCCAATTGTTAAAATTTTTTATTTATTTGGCATAGAAGAATTATTATTCATGCATTTTTGGGTCATAGTGTTATAGAATTCCACAAAATCCTAGAGAGACTTGGAACTATAATTTCTTTTTTCTTTTTTTCAGCCCCTTATAATTGTTGCCAATAAATGTGACGTGAAGAAGGTTAGCGAGTTGATGGATGAAAACCAGGTAAGTGGCTCAAGTTTGTTGAAATGGTACATTTTTCTTAGATATAGATATATAGAGAGATGGAGATAGATAATCTCAATCAATCAAGCTTCATTCCCAGACAATTTGTTGTTCCATAAGGAACAACAAATTGTCTGGAAATGAAGCTGAAGAACTGAGACTCAAGGTCACAGCTTCACTGGCTAGTGCCAAACCACTCCCTCCAATATCACCGCGAAGCAAAGGAGGGTCCTGTCAGCACTGGAGGAGGATCACAGCATCACCATCCTGCAGCAGACAAAGGAAGACTGTGCACTGTGATCCTGAACACAGAGGACTATGAGTGCAGTATTAACAGCTTACTCAGTGACACCACCACCCATGAGACACTGAGAAGAGATCCAAGAAGTGGGTACAAGAAGAAGGTTATAGACTGTCTGCAGAGGCTGGAGAAGGACCAAGGAAGAGATTACTAAAGGACACGCATCTCTACAGGCCAGGACCAGTCTCACCCCGGGCCAGTTTACTGGAGATATGTTTGAACACTACTTATTTCAAGTTCAGAGGTAACTTCTACAAAAACACGGCTGGGCCATGGGGTCACCTGTCTCCCTGATTGTGGCTCACCTGTTCATGGAGGAAGTAGAGAACAGAGCTCTGGTCTCTTTCCCAGGTGCAGTGCCCAGTCACTGGGTCAGATATGTTGATGACACGTGGGTCAAAATCAGAACCAGGAAGTAGAAGCCTTCACAGAACACATCAACACAAGGACAAGAACATCAAGTTCACTCGTGAAGATGTCATAGACAACCGCCTGGCTTTCTTAGACTGTGCAGTGGTTATTTGTGAGGACAGGACTCTCCAAGTAGAAGTTTATATGAAGCCAACACACACAGATCAATATTTACTGTTTGATTCCCACCTGCCTCTGCAGCACAAGCTGGAGTCATCAGAATTCTTCAGCACAGAGCACAAGAGGTGCCCACAACCTCAGAAGGTCAACGGAAAGAAGAACAATACATCCATAAATCCCTGAGGGACTGTGGATACCCCAGATGGACTTTCAACAAAACCAAGAGGACACAGAAACCAAACAGACAGGAACCAGAGACAAAAGGGAAGGGTTTAGTTATCCCTTATGTGTCTAGTTTATCTAAAAAACTTAAAAGGATTTTCTACAAACGCAACATTCCAGTCCACTTTAAACCTGGGAACACGCTGCGTCAAAAACTGGTCCATCCTAAAGACAAGATCCCCACAAACGGAGTAATGTACACTCATCTCAACCCAATAGAGGATCTTTGGGATGTGGTGGAACAGGAGCTTCATGCCCTGGTCGTGCATCCCACAAATCTCCATCAACTGCAAGGTGCTATCCTATCAATATGGGCCAACATTTCTAAAGAATACTTTCAGCACCTTGTTGAATCAATGCCACGTAGAATTAAGGCTGTTCTGAAGGAGAAAGGGGGTCAAACACAGTATTAGTATGGTGTTCCTAATAATCCTTTTAGGTGAGTGTAGATATAGATATATGGAGATAGATATAGATATATATACACATGTGGACAAAATTGTTGGTACCCTTCGGTCAATGAAAGAAAAACTCACAATGGTCACAGAAAAAACTTTATTCTGACAAAAGTAATAATAAATAAAAATTCTATGAATGTTATCCAATGAAAATCAGACATTGCTTTTTAACCATGCTTCAACGGAATTATTTAAAAAAATAAACTCATGGAACAGGCCTGGACAAAATTGTTGGTACCCCTAACTTAATATTTTGTTGCACAACCTTTTGAGGCTATCACTGCAATCAGACGACTCCTGTAACTGTCAATGAGACTTGTGCACCTCTCAGCAGGTATTTTGGCCCACTCCTCATGAGCAAACTGCTCCAGTTGTTTCCGGTTTGAAGGGTGTCTTTTCCAGTCGGCATGTTTCAGCTCCTTCCAAAGATGCTCAATAGGATTGAGGTCAGGGCTCATAGAAGGCCACTTTAGAATAGTCCAATGTTTTCCTCTTAACCATTCTTGGGTGTTTTTTGCTGTGTTTTGGGTCATTGTCCTGTTGCAAGACCCATGACCTGCGACTGAGACCAAGCTGTCTGACACTGGCCAGCACATTTCTCTCTAGAATCCCTTGATAGTCTTCAGATTTCATTGTACCCTGCACAGATTCAAGACACCCTGTGCCAGATGCAGCAAAGCAGCCCCAGAACATAACAGAGCCTCCTCCATGTTTGACAGTAGGGACAGTGTTCTTTTCTTGATATGCTTCATTTTTCCGTCTGTGAACATAAAGCTGATGTGCCTTGGCAAAAAGTTCCATTTTTGTCTCATCTGTCCATAGGACATTCTCCCAGAAGCTTTGTGGCTTGTCAACATGTAGTTTGGCATATTCCAGTCTAGCTTTTTTATGATTAGTTTTCGTCTCCCATGTAGTCCACTTTGGCTCAAACAACGACGGATGGTGCGATCTGACACTGATGTTCCTTGAGCATGGAGTTCACCTTGGATCTCTTTAGAAGTCTTTCTGGGCTCTTTTGTTACCATTCGGATTATCCGTCTCTTTGATTTGTCATCAATTTTCCTCCTGCCACGTCCAGGAGGTTGGCTACAGTCCCATGGATCTTAAATTTCTGAATAATATGTGCAACTGTAGTTACAGGAACATCTAGCTGCTTGGAGATGGTCTTATAGCCTTTACCTTTATCATGCTTGTCTATAGTTTTCTTTCTATTCTCCTGCTACAACTCTTTCCTTCGCTTCCTCTGGTCCATGTTGAGTGTGGTACACACCATGTCACCAGACAACACAGTGACTACCTGAAGCCCTATAAATAGGCCCACTGACTGATTACAAGATTGTACACACCTGTGATGCTAATTAGTGCACACACGTTGAATTAACATGTCCATTTGGTCACATTATTTACAGTCTTTTCTAGGGGTACCATCAATTTTGTCTAGGCCTGTTCCACGAGTTTATTTTTTAAAATAATTTTGTTGAAGCATAATTGAAAAGCAATGTCTGACTTTCATTGGTTAACATTCATAGAATTTTTATTAGGCCCGAGCCGGTGATGGCCGGGAGGGCCTATTGTTTTTGCTCGATTTTTTTTTTTTTTTATCTTTATTGTGACCAAATGATCCTAAATTTGACCCAGTGAACATGCACAAAAAGTCATTTTTATTGGTCCCAGACTTCAAGCTCGGCGAAAATGTTATGTTTTTGAGGTCGCCGAAAAATGACTCGGTGGCGACCCCTACAAAATCAAAATACATTGGGCCTATGGAAAGTGAAAGTAAGTTTTTTTCAACGCAGAAAAATGAAACTTGGTATATCCATAGGACACCTCAGGGCAAACAGAAAAGTCAATGACAGTCACACCCTAAACTTAACAGGAAGTCCGCCATGTGGGGTGAAACGACGCCACTAAAATCGCACCCTTGCGCAGAAAGATGCAAATCATTGTGTTTTAATCTAAATGGCCCCAAATTTGGTGAGTATCATCTAGACACGTGTGCCAACCAAAGTTGTGACTTTGTTGTTGATATCTTATCGGGTATGGGTGTAGCAAGGCTGTAACGAGGTGGCCATTTTTGTGAAAATAAAATGTCTCTTAACTCTCAAACGCCTTCTCGGATCGAGTTGGACCCAAAAAGGCGTTTGTGCACATTCATGACCTGAACACAAAGATATGTAAATAAAAGGGTTATCTTTAGAAATGGCTCTCCAGCGCCCCCTACAAACTTATAATGGGACCCAAGAATTTAGTTTGTCATAGAGACATAAAATTTGGTACACACATCTCCTATGTCATGACAAGCATAAAAGCCAATGACAACCACCCCCTATCTATAAATGTGTTGCCATAGCAACGTCCCAAATATGTCGAAAAAGTCAATGGGAAGTGAAAATTTTAGTTTGTCGTAGGCAAATGAAACTTGGTACACACATCCACCATGGGCTTATGAACAAAAAAGCCAATGGGGACCACACCCTATCACACAGGGGAAGGCGGCCATTTTGAATTGAAAATGTGAACCGACTTAAAATACACCTCTTTTTTAAAAGAACACAGACAATAGCTGCTTCATTCCACAGACACCAAACTTGGGCAAAATGAGCTAAACACATGTATGTATAATAGACAGGTGTTTTTCTTGACGTTTTTGCTCGAGTTTTATTTTTTTTTATTATAATTTGTTTTGTTTTTTTTAGTATAATTTTCCTGCAAAATGATCCTCAATTTGACCCAGTAAACCAACAACTAAAAGTCATTTTTATGGGTCCCAGACTTGAAGCTCGGCAAAAAATTATGTATTTGAAGTCCCCGAAAAAAAAATACGAAAAATGACTCGGTGGCGACCCCTAGAAAAGTCAAAATACATTGGGCCTATGGAAAATGAAAGTAAATTTTTCCAATGTAGAAATACAAAACTTGGTACATCCATAGGACACCTCAGGGCAAACAGAAAAGTTTATTACAGCCATATCGTAATTTCAACAGGAAATCTACTATGTTGGGTGGAATGCGTGACCACCTAAATTGCACCCCTTGTGTCTAAAGGCTTTTCATCTAAACAGCTCCAAATTTGGTGAGTATCATCTAGACACGTGTGCCAAAAAAAAATATCAATTTGTTTTTTGATACATTTGTGGCTGTGGTCGTAATGAGTCTGTGAAGAGGCAGCCATTTCTTTGGGAAATAAATGCCATTTCCCAATTGCCAGGATCCTTCATTTAGAGGAGGCCCCTCCAGAGCCAAGGCTAGAGTCTTAGAAAACTCCTCAGAATCCTTTGGAACTTGTAACCTTGTGCTTTTAGACAAGTTATATTTGCATTTTGCCTTTTTAAACAGGGGGGTGCAGCGATTCCTGAGTCATCTCAAATCTCCAGCCAGTACTTTGTTTTTCTCGCCTTAGCCCAAGCATTATCTATTATTTCCAAAGGTTCAGACAGCTTCTAGGAAAACCAGAGATTGTGGAGACCTTTAACTCTAAATTACAAGGTGGTGTAGCAGGCCCCAGCAGTAGCACAGGCCCGGTTATTTGACATTACCGTGAAGTTTACGCTTTAAAGCACGAAATGCAATCCTCCGAGTGCATGTGTCCCCGCGGTCTCAAGGGAGGCGAGGGCCTTTATCGCCGCTTGCGGCTTTAATTTATTATTACTTTTGTCAGAATAAAGTTTTTTCTGTGACCATTGTGAGTTTTTCTTCCATTGACCGAAGGGTACCAACATTTTTGTCCACCTCTGTAATTACATACATGCATACATACATACATACATACATGCATACATACATGCATACATGCATGCATGCATACAGTGTTTACGTTAGCCTACATACTAAGTTATTTTTACCAGACTGTGCATTGACACAGTTTATTAGCATTAATTATCTCAATAGATTCCTGTAAAGCTGCTGGGTCTGTGGAGAATAGAGGACCTGAATAATCTACAAACTGATAATGTATGATGAATTTATAGGCAAGCAATCTCCAGCTGTAGGCTACTGCACAAAGAGACAGTGTGACCATTGTTCAACATTGTGTCACAAAAAGTTTGATCAGCTGAGAGTTCACGTGCACCTGCTGAGAAGCTCCTCTGTCTGGAAAAGTATCATTTTTTATGCGACTTCTTTTTGTGCCCCGTATTTTGAAAGTGTTTGATTTTCCGAGTCCGGGGTGAGTCCTAAACTCTCCAGCAGACCGTTAAAGGCTACTAAGTCTTCCTCCGTGGTGTGTCTGACACATCGGCCAATCAGCAGTGTTCAAACTCTAATTAAGAGGAAAATGAGTGATTCTGTTGAAACCAAACCATGGTCAGGTAGACCAACAAAAATGTCAACCACAATTGCCAGGAAAATTGTTCAAGATGCAAAGAAAATACAGGACTTTCTGAAAAAAGGTGGTGTGGCTTTTTCAAAATAAGGAACTTGATGAAAAAAACAAACGTTGGAGAAGAGTCAACAAGGCCTACGATGAAAGTTACACCATTCCTACTGTGAAACATGGAGGTGGATCATTGATGTTTTGTATGAGCTGCAGCATGTTATCAGAAAATACTGGAGGAACATTTGCACTCATCAGCCCGGTCGCTGTGTATTGAACACACTTGGGCGTTCCAACAATCCAAGGCACAAGGGCAAGTTGATATGTCATTGGCTTCAGCAGCATAAATTGCCTTCTCAGTCTCCTGACCTCAGTATCATTGAGCCACTCTGGAGAGATCTCAAACGTGCAGTTTATGCAGGACAGCCCAAGAATTTACAGGAACTGGAGGCTTTTTACCAAGAAGAATGGAGAGATTTACCATCTGAGAAAATGGCCTCATCCACAACGACCACAAAAGACTTCAAGCTGTCATTGATGTTAAAGGTGGCACAACAGTTTCAACTGGAGGAGGCGGAGATCTAACCACCAACCTTCCGGTTATTGGGTGCCCTGCTATACCTTCTGAGCCAGTATCCATTCATAACTTTCGTTGGAAATTTTCTAACAATTGTGGAGTGTTCATGGCTGTTGGTCAATAGTTGAGCATTATCTGGTGGTTGTCAAATTCCTGTTTTGTAGAAAATCTTCTCAGACCTGACAGCAGAGGGGATCCCTGTCATTGAGACCAGTACTCTGACTGAAGAGGGCGTCATGCAGGTCAAAACTGAGGTGAGATTAGGCCTGTCATAAGTACTTTTTGTTGTGCGATATATAGCATCAGAATTAATTCTGATAAACAATATTATTGCTTAATTGCAATATTATTATGTTTTTATGTTTTTATTTTTTTAAACAATTTGCAGTGTTTCCTCTAGGCCAAGTGCCAACAACAGCTCATTATCAAAACTCACCTAAAAGGCTAGCGATAATATTGAGTCTCCAACGCTCAGTGGGAGGAGTTTGTGAAATTCCATCAAACTGTAGCTCATAAAGTTAGCGTTCCTCTAGCTTTCTGCTACAGCAGGCTGCTTTCTGAACAACTCTAAAATGGACCAAACGGCAGAAAATATTTTATCTGACTTGTCTGCCTGCACGTGACCCATAGATTGTAAAAATATTGATGTTATCCGCCCATTGGTCCCCTATTCACCGATATTGTCTTTACGACAGTATGTAGTAATGCCAAGTAACCACCATTTTATTACGACCAATAAAATGGCGGTTACATCCGGGCTTTTCGGCTTTTACTCTATAGTAAAACAATAGTTTTCAGATAGCATAGCATCTAGAGACCAGGGCCATCTTTTGTACCAGGCTGTAAACATGGGTTTTACACTTGTAAAGTCACAATTGGGTTTCTCCTTATATTTCTGCTTTTGGAGCCTGCCCTCTGGTGGACGGAGGTGTATCGCTGTATTTGGCGGCGCCCTTTCTCGAGGACCATTTAGAAGGTTGACGTGACCGCGCTGCTCTGTGTGCTCCGTGTCTGTGAGCGCGCAGCTCCAGGTCAGCTCCTGTCGGCTCGCATCAGAGCAGAGAGAGCAGCAACGTCTGGCACATTATACTCGATAAATAAATACCAGAAGCATTTTAAATAGTAGTAAACTAAAAATCATAACAAAATAAGACTGTCAGTTCATATTAGATTTTTCCCCATCTTTTTAGTAAATGTGTGTAGCCTACTGAGCATATAGGGGCATGGCTGGGTGAACTCGGGGGACTTGACAGCCGTGGCGGCCGCCACCCACAAGTGAATTCAAATGAAACGCTGTGTATCTCTTATTGCGACATACATAGGTGAGATCGTGGAACTGTTTAAAATCACTTCTTTACTACAGTTAAAGTATGTTATAAAGCTCCTTAACCATGCTAAGTTAGTACATTGTGTAGCTAATGTACCTCTCTATGAAACAAAAAATAAGACTGAACCTTAGTGAGAGACAAGTGTCATACAGAAGGTCAAAAATAATAACTTTCATTTATGTTGCAAGTAGCAGATTGCAATTCCCCGCTGCACACTCTGCAGGCACATGGTTGTGTATGAACAAACCTGGTTCCAACAGCATAGGTCTGACGGTTACTTAACTTTGAAAGAATGGAATTTAGTATGAGATTGAATTTAATTTCAACAATATCAATATTTAAATATCATGTATGTGTATAGATCCTCTTGACTTGAGGAAGAATTTGTCCTCAAACAGAAACTCAAGTGTACTTCTTCAGCAGTGCTCAGTATCCCTTCTGGGCAGCTGTAAAACCAGGATGTAGTGGAATTTTAGTTCTTTGGAACATTAAATGTCTATATTCCCCAGATGGACATATGCAAAGAGTCTTAAGTCTTAATGCAATTAAACACCATTAAAACATTGTTTTACTGCTGTGTTCCTCTTTATCTTCCTACTACAGTTTTACACAATGCTTTTAATTGTACTTTGTCAGGCCTGTGACCGACTCCTCGCTCACCGTGTTGACACCAAAATGAAGGGGAAGAAGGTCCACGATGTCTTGAACCGACTGCACCTGGCAATGCCCAGCAAAAGAGATGACAAGGTGAACCCGTAATAACTGCAGGCAGTTTTATTTCCGAATAGCAGTGCATTCCAATTTTGTATCACGCATGGTTTGGAGTGGGCCCTATTCCAGTACTGACAATAATTCACAAGGAAAAGAAAGCCTAAACATTTGACCCTCTCTGGTTACTGCTGTGCTTTTAGGAAAGGCCTCCGTTCATCCCGAGGGAGCATTAATGCGAAAGAAGGCCATGGAGGTGGACCAACCAAAACGCAAACTGGTAATATGTAATGTATGATTAGCATTTGTAACTATGACAAAATCCGAGTTGAATAACACTAATCTTCTAATCAAATCAGTTGTAGTTACTGTTGTAAACGAGAATTCACATTTTCATATGACGTCTTCAAATTGTCTGTTTATTTTTTTTAAGGAGAGGGATCTGGAGTTGGAGCTGGGTGACGACTATATCTTGGATCTGCAGAGTGAGATTTTGTGTTTTCATAATAAGGTTTTATTTACACCCCATCAATCAATCTTGTGAGGCTTACGAATTATATTTTTATCCAGAATACTGGGATCTGATGAATGAGGATGAGAAGCATGATAAGATCCCAGAGATCTGGGAGGGACACAACATTGCAGACTACATTGACCCTGACATCATGAAGGTCAGATACTTTATCAATCTCTTTTGCTTATGTTGTTCACAAAATGTTTGACCAGAATAAAACATACCTCATGCTGTCATGGATCAGAATTTAGTTTGATCAACAGACCCAGATAGAGATGCAGGGTGGCTGCGGGTCCTGAAAAGGCCTTAAAAAGTCTTAAATTTTGATTCAATAGGTCTTAAATATTTTTTGTTGCATTACCACAAATACTTCTCCAGTCTGACAGACCAAATGACTGATCATGGGCAGCCCGGCTGAGACAGGGACCAGCGGGAGCAGAAAAAAACCTCCATTAGTGTAGTCCATTAAGCCCCGGGGCGGCCAGCAACACAAGGGCGCTTATTGTGAATTTATTTTTATATTTGTTTTTGAGGGGCTGTTGTGCTCCACAGTTCGGCTTCTCTGCCCAAGTTTAATCAATCAGTGTCTCAAACAGAAAACCTTGTCCCTACTATGAGGCAGTACAATCTCCTTACAGATGCACACAGGGGGTTGCATTCTAGTTTGTGCTCACCCTGTCTATAAAACAGGGAGCTTGTGAAAGAAGCTTTTTCTAAAATGAATCAAAAAACAGCTTAGGTGCTCCTTTTTACAACAGCACCTGAAGGCCTAATGCTGATGGCTGCTCAGCCAGATGCTGGAGAGTGAAGGAAAAAGTCAGTTGAGGTTTTTTACAAAGTGAACAATGTAGGTTTACTAATATATTAGCTTTTCAGTTTTTCTTCCCCTCTTTTTTGTTGTTTCAGGTTTAAGTTGATAAGTTTTAAAGTTGTATTATTAAAAAGTAAGCAATTTAGATGGCTTTGTTATAGTTTTTTTAATTATCTGTATTTGGCCTCTGTGTCTGTCTATGTGGGTGTGGGCTGGCGCTATATATATTTTATATATATATATATATAATAAACGTATAGCATCTGTCTCTATGTATATCTCTGTGTATATAATGTGTATGTATTTCCATCACAGGTTTGGTCTTAAAAACTCTTAAATTGAACTGTAGACAGCCTGAGATTTGCACAGAATTATTCCATCTTTGTGCCATTTACTTTAGAAACTGGAGGAGCTGGAGAAAGAGGAGGAGCTGCGGGAGCGAGCCGGAGAGTACAACTCTGACGAAGACAGTGAGGATGAGGAGATGCAGGAGATCCGTGTTTTGGCCAAACAGATCAAAGAAAAGAAACATCTAATAGTTGTAGAGTCCAAGGAGAAGGATGTGCATGGGCCACGTATGCCCCGCACTGCCACCAAGGTGAGATACACACACTGCCCCAGACTATTCTCATACTAAAATCACTGCCTCTGCATTGACGTTTGAATGAAACATGTTTTCAGGTGGAAAGGAAGCAGCTGGAAAAGGAGATGGGAGAACTGGGTTTGGACATGAAAGACAAAGAGGATGTATGCTTACATTTTTTACTTGATTAGACAGGTTACTGAACATAAACATGGAACTTTTTATATTACATCAAAAAGAGAACTTTGAAGTAAAAATAATGAATGGTTGTGAGAGTGATGTAGTGCTAAGATCTTTTAAAATATTGTTTAATAATGTTTTTTCTTTACTCCAGAGCCACTATGCACAGCAGGCCAGACGTTCCCGAAGTGTTGCTAAAAAACGGAAACGTGACGCTTCAACTGCCCCCACATCCAAAACCCGCAGCCAGAGCGCATCCAGACCTCCTCGGGACAAGTCTGGACTCCGGGACGCCAAGGTACCTGGATCAGGCTAGATATGTATTTATCTGGCGTTCTAGATGCATAAAATAAAACAGATTCTTTAAGGGTGTAATAAAAGAAAAGGGTTTTGCCCAAATTGTTCACATACTCAAAATTTCAAATGGTTATATCGACAAAATTAGTTTTTACATGAAGCTTTTTGATACATCACGCATTTCAATCAATGAGAGCATATGGGGCGGGCCTAAGACTGCTGCAATACTTACATGAACTGTCCTGGATTTATCCAAACCCATTAAACATGCGCAACAATACAAAAGTTAATAACCTTGAATTAAAACCTGCTGCCTTTGACTCTTTTCCTCGGGTCTCTCTCGGTGTCTCTCAGGCCCTCTCCTTTCCCTCTCACAGATCCTCCCTATGCTCTGTTTTGCGTGTGACTGAACTTAGATTTGTTCTGCTTTAGCACTAGTCATTGAGAAAGCTGCATTTATTTTTTGCCAGAAGTCAACAGTCAGAATGAAGCCAGGTTTATGAACCATTAACTACAAACGTTAGTAGCCTAATAATTGGAGCAGAAAGACTCAATAGTGTGAGTGTTGCTCAGAGGAGCAGAGGAAGATTTAATCTGAGAATAGTGAGCTCTGAGCGCTAACACATGCAACATCCTTCCAAATAACTAACATTGTACAATGTCTGTGAAGGTTCTCAGTCATCCAGGACATCTTGAAGAAAAAGGTTAAAGCAAAAGCATCTGGACTAGGTTTTCAAGGTGAAGACGTTTTGTCTCTAATTCTAATAAACTTTATCAATTCTTAGATCAACTGTAAGAGAGCTGAGCTTTATCTCTAGAGGGAGGAGTTTAACCTGAAACTAAACCTGATTGGACCAGACTCCAGTGTCACTAACGACTCTCCTGAGCCTTAATGACTCTCACATCAGGAGTCACACTGTCCTTTCAGAGCCAACGACTATGAGACCAGAACAGCCTGGTCCATCAGGTTTAGTTTCAGGGGAAACTCCTCCCTCTAGAGATACAAGCTCAGCTCTCTTACAGTTGATCTTAGAATTGATAAAGTCTCTTGGAATTAGTCCAGATGCTTTTACTTTAACTTTTTTCTTTAACATTGTAAAATATTTTAGTATTATTTTGTGAGTTTACTAATCTAGCCGTATGATTTAAAGCCAATCTGCAATTTAAATCAAATAAATTAAATATTTACTAACAAGAACAGTTTTTTTTTTATTTATTTATTTAATTTGTTTTTTGTCTTCATTTTATGACCTTGCTTCTTATAATACACTTTCTCAGATGGTGAAGAAGGCCAAGAACATGATGAAGAGCTCACAGAAAGACATGAACCAGCAGGGCAGAAAGGGCGAGTCGGATCGACACGTGTATGACCTCAAACCCAAACACCTTTTGTCTGGAAAGAGAAAGTCTGGCACCACAGATCGGCGATAAAACATTATTAAACTCTTCCTGGGGAGTTCAGCAACTATACTGCGTAATGTCTGGACCCGGTTGAATCTGTTTGACTGTAAAACTGATTCATATTCCATATTATTAAAAAAATGGGTAAAGTGGGTATGTTTTATCTGAGCCCTCCTCTTCCAGAAACTGGTCGAAGGGATCTAAATAAATATGTTGAAACTAAACTTGAGTTGCTGTTTTTACTAGTTAAAAATAATCTTTTGATTATTTTTTTTTTGATTAATACGTCTGTTTATGCTGTCTGAAAACTATTGTTTTTGTCATAAAAGCCAAAAAGCCCGGATGTAACCGCCATTTATGGCCCTGTCTTAATGACAATATCGGTGAATAGGGACCAATGGGCGGATTACATCCATTTTTATTTACAATCTATGGTCTGTTCTAGACAGAGTTAGTTCGATACCCAGGCTACAAGAATGCCCCTCACTGCATTAGTTACAGTAAGTATTTTTATCATATTGATGGTTATATATGCCTTCATTCTGCTCTATTTCACAAAGACTTTGTAAATGTCAGTGATCGATCACGTTTACATCATGGCTTTTATTGTGAAATCCGTTTTTGGCCGGAAGTAGTTTGGTCGTTTTTTTCCTCCGTTTCACGGCAGATGTCCACTCGGATTTTAGACTAAAACTAAGCTCTCTTAACTGAAGCTAGAGAAGATGTGACAGAAGCTGAAGAGTGGGATTAAAACGCTGTCAAAGTGAACTCGAGGTGAGCGCTGCTGGGTTCCATTTTTAAAAACTGGCCTGTTAGCAGCTAGCGCTATAGGGATAAGAACTGTGTGTTTTCTTCGGCTGTAACGTTGACCGAGCTAATCCTGACCAAATCCTGTCCAGTTAGTCATAATTCCTGCCATTACCACATGTTTTTTGTTTAAAAATACCGCTAAACAATGGCGTTTCAACGCCTTTTCTTCCTCGTTTCATCAAAAAGGCCAACGGCTCTCAGGCTTTATTTTACACAGACGCAAGAAAACTCACCTTTAACGGCCATTACTGTTTACTGTATAGTTAGAGCTGTTCCAGTTAAGTCGTGAATAAGTCATTTGTGTTCAGTACAGGTCTCATGGCTTCTGTACTGAACACAGTATCTGACAGCTATAAAAGCCATGTTACTGACACAACTCAAATCTGCCTCTGGCTCTTTGTTATTTGCCCTTGAGATGCCACTACAGCTCTCCAAATTCAAAACCACACTGCTTTATTTAGACCTCACTTTACATTTGGAATAGATCATATTTTGGTGCAGAATTAAATCACCCTAAATAACAACGAAACAGCAAAAAGATCCAGTGAAAACAAGATGAGACATGGTGCCACCGTCCCAGAGTTTGATTCTGGGTGGCTTTATAGGCAAACCAGAGTATTCTTGTGTAGCATAATGCTTTCCCTTTGCCAGGTGGTGCATTGCAGACTCAGGGTCACAGACAAGAGCCATGCCGGTGGAGAGCAGCAGTAGTGCGGCACGTCAGGCCAAACAGAAGAGGAAGTCCCACAGTCTGTCCATTCGCAGAACAAACAGCACTGAGCAGGACCGGACCGGCCTACAGAGGGACCTCATCGAAGGACAGGTTAGAAACCTGTTATTTAGGGATGTCCTGGCAGGTACAAGAAGAACTGCACCCACCGATGACCAGTGTCAGTAGCTGTATGACACAAGTCAAATCTACAGCAGTTAGAGCCAAAGCTAATTTTCAATGTCACGCCAAAAAGAGGATATACAAAAATAATATCAGTAGATACAGAAGGAAAAGCTATTGTTCTGTTTATAGTCCATTTTCTAATGTTGACGTTATATCTGTGAAAAACAGGATATGGACTGAACTGTGAAGCACATTTATACTGTCCATTTTCACACTGTTGGGGATCCCCAGAGGGAGATAAATGTCATCAGGACGGACATACAGAACATTTTTTTATCTTTTTGTCTTACATGGGCTTGATGTTTCCCACATGCTTATTCTAATCAGGTTTAATGCTTTACACATAGGTTTCTTTTTATTATTTATTGTATTTATGCTCTTTGCATCGCCAGTCGTCAGATAATCTGGAGGCTCTGGTTTGGATGGAGGTAAGTGACTCCAATAGCTGTAGGCTATCAAGATGTCGTTGTCTTTTACTTTTATTTAGAGCCAGGTAGAAACTGTGTGGAGTATTGTGTTCTCTTTTAGATCATGTGTATCTGAGATATGCAGAGCCCTACAATAGTGTTTGTTTTTGACTATATTAGAATGTTAACATTTTGGTTTATCTATGTGATTGCACATTATTCCTATTTGACCTAAGCAGATGCTATCTATCAATAATAATAATAAAACAACATTACACTGTTTACAAAGAGCTCTCACTCAGGGTGCTCGGTTCGAATCCACGGTGGAAGTCCGCTGTCATAATATCTCAAAGTGCTTTAAATCTTCCTGATCTTGTGTGCTTATTGTACAACCTCTAAATAAAAATGGCACACTTTAAAAGTGTGCGTCTTTGGCCAAAATCAAAAATTGGACATTACTTGACTTCCTGCTTCTGAAGAGTGCAGTCGCACCTCTGCTTGCTCATGCCTGCTTTACTTTTCTTTTTTAGTTATCTCTACATTTAGCCAATGATTTTATGATTAACTTTTTTACAGTACTTTTTACTTTCTTTTAACTGGATTTTGCTTTTATGTTTTTACTTGTTTTTTTTACTTTTTAAACGACACGTTGGACTCGCCGAGCGACTGGAGCCTTGGTATCTATTTTTCAACATGTCTGGGGTAAAAACAACTACTACAAACTCTTTCTGCCAAAATTGCTGGAAATATCTTGTAGGAAATCAGTTTGCTACAAACAAAGATTTTTGCTTTGGAATTTGAAAGAGGACTTCAGGAGACAATACCGATCACACAATGTGGTAAGACTGTGAATTTAAACTTGGATGATACAGTGTCATTCCCAAAACCGAGCAAAGCAAAGGGATTTAAACAAAATGATACCACCTGCATAAACTTGGTGCCCAGCCAAAGCAGCACTGGATTAGAAAAAAGAATGCTGGCATCACAAGAGCATATGTAGCATCCCCAGACATCCAGCTAAAAAACAGATTCCAACCACTGACTGAGCTAAAGGTGAATGAACCAGAAAACTCTGCTGTAAATGAAAAACATGGAGTAAATCAAGCTTATTCTATGGAGAACAGGAGACATGAATCTGTGGAAAAGCACCAGGCAAACAGAAACAAAGAGAAAGTGTCAGCAGTCACCTCGAGTCTCTTTCTCTAAAATCTAAAAACCAGGTTAGAAATCTAGGGGTCATCATGGACTCAGATTTGAATTTCCACACTCACATTAAGTCAATTACATCATCTGCATTTTATCACCTTAAAAACATTTCCAGAGTCAAAGGGATGATGTCTCAACCAGACTTAGAGAAACTTATCCATGCTTTTATCTCCAGCAGGTTAGATTACTGTAACAGCCTGCTCACTGGTCTCTCAAAACGAGGGTTAAGACAGCTGCAGCTTATTCAGAACGCGGCTGCTCGGGTTCTCACCAAAACCAGGAAGTACAACCACATCACGCCAGTTTTAAAATCTCTGCACTGGCTTCCTGTTGCTCAGAGAATAGACTTTAAAACAGCACTGCTGGTTTACAAGTCTCTAAATGGTTTAGCACCAGAATATATCTCTGACATGCTAGTTACTTATGAACCTCCTTGGACTCTGAGAACATCTGGGACAGGCCTTCTGCTCGTGCCCAGAGTTAGAACTAAACAGGGTGAAGCAGCGTTTAAGTTTCATGCAGCAAAAACCTGGAATAGCCTCAACTTTAACAATGTTCAAGGGGAGGTTAAAAACCTTCCTCTTTAGCTCCGCCTACACTACAACCTAAAGTGTTAGTTTTTTCTTTTATCTGCACTCTTCTTTTTAAAATGTTTTAAATTTTTTCTTATGTTTCTTAATATAAATCTTGTAAATTGTCTTTTATTCCTGTAAAGCACTTTGAGTTACCCAGTGTATGAATTGTGCTATAGAAATAAAATTGCCTTGCCTTGCCATTAGAATGGTAAAACCAGTGTCTGCAGTATTTTTTGCACTTGATACAGGCCTCCGTAGAAAAAAACCCTAGGTTAATATATACAGTATAGAGTTGCTATCTGCAGCAGAACACCACCACAGTAAAGCTATAAATGGACTGGCCACTTTCCGTTTATCCAGGACATTTTTTTTTTACAGCATTTTGTGTCTTTGGCATACTTTCAAAATGGTTATTTCTAAACAACAGAAATATTTTCAACCAAAAACATAAATCAGGTTTATCAGGAAATATTGATCTGAGTTTTTACCTGCATCAATACTTCACATAATTTATGGTCCTATCATGCAATGTACATTTTAAAGCCATGTCTGAGTGGGCTGTCTGACTGATGTTTTTTATGGCATATCGTGTTCTTGTTCCAATAGGACTCAAAGCTGCCTCTGTCTGTGCGTACCAACCTCCCAGATCTCTTCAGTCAAATCGAGAGAGAGTTTGAAAATCTCTACATAGAAAACCTTGAACGTAAGCCACAAGAAGAAGAAAAGTCCTTTTCTTCCATTGACTGTAAACCCTTCTTATAAAAATGTTAAAATCCTCTGTAATCCTCTCTCAGTGCGAAGAGAGATTGAGACATTGAATGAGCGCTTAGCAGGAGATGGACAGACCATTGAAGGCTCAGACTTGGCCAAGGGAGCACTTAAAACAAAAGGTAAGCTTTCTCCTAAAGATTAGTTCTTTTAAGGCTCAAATCGACATAATAAAAATAGCTTTTTTTTCACTTCTGTGTTATTTTAAAGCAAGCCACAGCACAAGTCAGCTTTCACAAAAGCTCAAGACAACTTACAAGGCTTCAACAAGCAAGGTACATGTATATTTATGTGTTCAGTAAATCATAAATGTTTTGTTAATACTGCTTGTCTGATCATTTGGATGAGGGGCAATTCCAGTGTTTTCCAGCATTTCATTCGAATGTTTTCCGCCTCTATGATCTCAAAACTCATGCCAGGCTCGAGTTATGGGATCTCACAACTTCAGTGTGACCAGCTGGAAGGTTTGGGGCACAGACTCTTGGGTAAAATCCCTGACTTGTCCCGTTTGTGTGCCACTATGTTTGAACAGCGCAGCCAGGGGGTGGACTCTGCTTCCCCACGAGAACTGCTCATTCAAATGTATGACCTCTTCCAGTTCCCATTGTGAGATAAAACTACGTTACGGCACTGTCCAGACCTGGCATATAATAGATACTTTTTATTTTATCTTAGAACTTTAGACAGACTTCTTTTGAAGGGAATTTTACATTAAAAGTTGCAACCTATTTCATTACATTGTAATAAAAATAAAACGATTCAGAGTAAAATCCTTCTTTTTGACTTACTCCAGGCCTGTTTAGAGAGTTGGGAGATGACTTTACAGTTGACTCTACACAGCTGTCTATGCATGGGAGTACCATCAGGCACTACATGAATATGTGTTATAATGAGGTGCTTCAAAACCCGCAGCTGTATTTCTATCGAGACTTTTAATGCCTTTTCTGAACAGGACCCTTGTTATCTCACTAACAGTCTTTTTTCAGTTGCACCTCCTTTGTTTGCCTTTGCATAATGGTACACTGTGGACACATTTCTAACAGGAAGCGGTGCAGGTGCTTTTAGTTTTTTGGTTAATTAAAAGCTGAGAAGCTTCTATTGGTGTCTTTAGTTTGGCCTGAAAACACAAAGCCTTAAGCGCTGTACCATAGACGTAGCTTGAAGCTTCTTTTGAGTTTTTTAATGCCTTAAGTCCCTGCTGCTTTTTCTTGAACTTATAAAGAAACCATAAAGATGATAATCATAACCAGTGGAGTATTCCATGAAGCAGAATTTGGAAAAACGTCTTATTAACGCATATTTATTGACTAATCTTTGTTGATCTGCAGAACAGCTTCTTAATCTGTATTATCACCTGGCAATACCTGAGGAAATTAAAACTGCTAATATCTTATACATGGTAATATTAGTAGAAACATTGTGTGGTGAACTGCCCTAATCAAACTGTAACTGCGTGATGGGGCATGCTTGTATCTCATGAGGCCACATATCCTGCCAGCACTGACGTACAGGGAATATTTATGTCAGGTAAGTATTTTTATTTTTTTTCTTAGAACCATTTGTCTCATTGAGTCCTTGTTAGTGTTACTTTAAAAGCTGCTGCCTGTTGCTGAACTTTTCCAATTTCTCATGAAGCTCAGCAGTTCTGTTTTTAACCCAAATATTCAATGTCCTGTTCATTCGACTGTTTGACATAATTGTATTGTGCACAAATGGAAGATATTTAGAGGTATATTTCCCAAACAAACCAAGTCCAGTTTGTATCGTTCCGATCTTTCAGGTAAACATCTTTGATACAAACCAAATAAGTACTATAATCATATGATCATACTCATTCCATAAACAAATTTTATTTAGGTTTTGAAGTATTGCATTCAAGAGTCCGTTTTTACTGAGGTAGATTTTAAGTTAATTTTAATTTGGGTTTTTGTCCAACATGTTTGAATAACTGCCACGTGCACCCCACGTGGCAGTTATTCAAACCTCACAGCAAGAAGGTCGTGAGTTCAAAACCCGGCCGACTCAAACATCCTCGGCCGACTCTGGTCTTTCTGTGAGGAGTCTGCATGTCCTCCACGTTACTGTGGGTTCTCTCCGGGTACTCCGGCTTCCTCCCACCGGCCAAACACATGCATGAACAGGTCAATGGGCAACTCTAAAGTGTCCCTAGTGAATGAATGTGAGAGTGAATGGTTGTCTGTCTCTAAATGTTAACCCTGTGACTAACTGGCCACTGTCCAGGGTGTACCCCGCCTCAGGCCCAAAGCTGCTGGGATAGGCTCCAGTCACCCGCGACGGGAATAAGCGTAGAAAATAAATGAATGAATGAATAATGTGTTTTACAAATAAAATTGTGCACAAAACCGTATTATTTTCTAATTTTCTTAGATGATTTTGAACGCTATACTTCAAAATGTGAATATGACTTATGGAAAACTATATTAACTTAACTACTCGCAACTTCCTTTGCTTTAAAACGTTAAACCCTTTCTTCTCCTTTCTGACCCCTCTGGTGCAAATTCTGTAATACCATTGTCTCTAAAAGCAAATAAATGTAAGCCTAGGTTTCTGTTAAAACCTTTTGAAGCAGGAACATAAGTTCCCTCTGCTCTCTCTCCTGCAGACTGAGTTTCATTGTTTTCTTTTGAAAAGTTGTTGCTACTACACAACAACTTTAATTAGTTGTTTTATTTGGGAGTGGCTCAGTGGTAGAGCAGTCGTCCTATAACCGGAAGGTTGGCGGTTCGATTCCCGCTCTGCCCTGTTTATACTTTCGTTGTGTCCTTGGGCAAGACACTTAACCCACCTTGCCTCCAGTGTCTATAGCACTGATGTATGAATGTGTGTGACTGTAGAGGTGTGTTTGGTGGTGGTAGGAGAAGGTTGAGCGCCGTTTGTCTCTGTCTGCCCCAGGTGTGTGTGTGTGTGTGTGTGTGTGTGTGTGTGTGTGTGTGTGTGTGTGTGTGTGTGTGTGTGTGTGTGTGTGAGTGTGTGTGAGTGAGTGTGTGTGAGTGTGTGTGTGTGAGTGTGTGTGAGTGTGAGTGTGTGTGAGTGTGTGTGAGTGTGTGGTGTGAGTGTGTGTGAGTGTGTGTGAGTGTGTGTGAGTGTGTGAGTGTGTGTGAGTGTGTGAGTGTGTGAGTGTGTGTGTGTGTGTGTGTGTGTGTGTGTGTGTGTGTGTGTGTGTGTGTGTGTGTGTGTGTGTGAGTGTGTGTGTGTGTGTGTGTGTGTGTGTGTGTGTGTGTGTGTGTGTGTGTGTGTGTGTGTGTGTGTGTGTGTGTGTGTGTGTGTGTGTGTGTGTGTGTGTGTGTGTGTGTGTGTGTGTGTGTGTGTGTGTGTGTGTGTGTGTGTGTGTGTGTGTGTGTGTGTGTGTGTGTGTGTGTGTGTGTGTGTGTGTGTGTGTGTGTGTGTGTGTGTGTGTGTGTGTGTGTGTGTGTGTGTGTGTGTGTGTGTGTGTGTGTGTGTGTGTGTGTGTGTGTGTGTGTGTGTGTGTGTGTGTGTGTGTGTGTGTGTGTGTGTGTGTGTGTGTGTGTGTGTGTGTGTGTGTGTGTGTGTGTGAGGTGAGTGTATATAAATGCATGCCATTTATTAAATTATTAAATATAATAAATTCCTACGAATAGAAATTGAGATTGACAGCTCATTAAAAAAAAAAATACAGAAATATTTTTAGCATACTTAAGCACTCTAAGAACCTATTGTTTTAGTGGGGCTTTTAAAAAACAAATTGGGTAAATCCAAAATTCTATCTTAAATACTCTATTTCAGAATTTGATAATCATGAAGAAAAAGACTGTAGTATACAGTATAATAGACAATGCCTTCCAGCAGAGGTCTCTTTCAAAGTTAAAGCTGTTAAAGCGGAGTGGTCCTTCTAAGTGGAGGACATTTCTGTGCACACAGGGCTAGAGCCTTATCAGTTTGTGCCACTGGCTCAAACCGCGGTCTCAACAACTCCCAAAGTTAAAGAGAGAAGTCTTACAGCACAAGAGAGAATGGGGCCAGTGATAAAACGTTAGCATTGTCTAATTTAGGCTAATGCTTATCAAATGCTAACAAAGTTTCAGAAATTGCAAACCTATGCATTTAGTTTGATTTTGGTAATTAGTGTTAATTACACAAAACAGAGATTTCAAGTCTCCATCTACAACTGTTAAAAAACTCTTGTCCTGCAGCTCACTGGTCCTGGGAGAAAATGTGTTATAGAGAGATACTCAAGGTATAGCAATGAAATAAGACCAGTGTCAAGTCCAGTTAATTTAATAAGTATTATGCAAAAAAGACAACTCTAACCAAATATATTTACATCCAAAACAAAGTAGTGATAAACATTGTTTCTCATGTTGTAGGTAATGCACAGGTGTGACAGGTTGGTGAGTTGGCTGCATAAGTCCATCCAGACTTTGAGGCAGTAGCACTAAACCCCTGTGTTACAGGCTCTAACACTTGTATTGTAGTGTTACAATTATCTTCAGCTTTTTGGTGAGACGTGGTTAAACAGGGTAGTTCCAGGAAGAAGAGAGCAATGTTTTTATAAATAAGTAAATTTAATGTTTTACCCTCCACTTCCACATACTGTACATGTGCACCAGCTCTTTCAGCGGTTATAGACACCTGTCTGCTGCAGTGTGGTCAGGTGGTGCTGGGGATACCTGGGCCAGCAGGTACAGGTCATACCTCCTTGTGCTGTCCTCACAGAGGATTCCAATATTTATAAATATAGTCGGTATATAAAAAATGTAAATATGAAGAAACAGTTATCCCTGATGTTACACACAAAACAATTGTTTAAAAACATGCATTATAAAATCAGCTCTAAAACTCAAAATGAACATGAATCAACATAAACATTTACAAAAGAATGTCTAAATGACACCCTTTTCTCAAACTGCCTTTCCATAATTCTTATATTCTTTAGAGATTGTTCTTACAGTAAGCATTTTATATTGATATAATATTTTATATACTGTATACACAGTTAATTTAAATAAAAAATAAATGTCATAGTAAATTCTCATACATCATTTCAAGGCAGGTCCAAACTTTGTAAATCCTGCACAGTCAGGACAGAGGCTTTTTACTTTGTGTTTGAAAGTCACTGTCAGTTGCACTTATTGGAGCGAAGATGGTGAAAAGCAAGAGCCAGACTTACACAGGCTGATCATAACTTCATGAGCTGTTCCAAAATGTTTAAGAATCTTGAGTGTGTTCAACAGTGTATTAGTGTTTACATTAGTCTAAATGTAGTCTCAGAAACTATAGAGCTAACTGCAGTTTTCAGAGTCTGAATCCAAGATGATAGACAGCAGCAAAGTTGAAGATGAAGTATCTTCAATAGTGAAGTGACGCAGGAACAGTCACCAGGTCCTGAAAATAAAATAAACATATAAACATGATTTTATTTTCTTAAATTAGACCATTTCAATGACAATAAAATGATAGATTATCACACACCTCATGTGTTCTTGTTAGAGTATTTAAAACAAGTAATTGCACTATAACAGTAAAACAAACAAAACAAACTAAAGAATGGGAATAAATACATTACCTTCAGCAGTGACACCTCACACCGTTTCCTCATTATTGGAGTAGAGCTAGTCCTGGGACACTCTGGCAGCTCCATCAGTGTCTGTGTCACATGACACACTCCTATTAGGCGTTCTGGCCTGGGTGGCTGTAAAAAAAGAGTTTAACAAAAGATTTGTTATCTTGATTATATGATGAGACCCAAACATCTGGGTCCACAACTCACAAAAACTGCACAATCCCTAAAAGATGCTCTGCCTTTGCACAATCAGCCTTTTCATTTCAAACCATCAAACAATGGAATCAGATCCTAGACAGTCTGAAATTCTTTCTTCAAGCAGTGGTTCAGGAAAAGGTCTGCATCTTTAAACAAGACTTTGATTTTTATACAAGACAACGCTCCATCACCTGCGTCAAAGTCAAAGGCCAGTAAAGGCCTCAAAGATGAAAAACTAATGACATGGCCCCCTTCTTTACCTGACTTAAACCCTATTGAAAACTTTTGGACCCTTCTTAAGCAGGACATTTACAGTGAAGGTAAACAGTACACCTCTCTGAACAGTGTCTGGGAGGCTGTGGTTGCAGCTGCACAAAAAGTTGATTCTGACCAGATCAAGAAACTGACTGACTCCGTGAATGGAAGGCTTGTGACTGTTATCGAAAAGGATGGCATTATTGGTCACAAAATTATTTTTAGAAATTTCAGAAATGTTTTTTTTTTTGTGTAAATTTTGAGTTTATTATTCTCACTTTAATTGACCAAGAGCACTGTAGTTGTACAATAAAATGGATCCTCATAAATACCACTTGCCTAATTGTGCACACAGTGTACTTTTAAAGTTGGGATGTTAGAGAATGTTTGAGCTCCCCTAAGAGCTTTGGGGAGTCGCACATAAAAGATGGATGATCTCCAGCCTGGCAGAAGAAGTTTATTACCATCATTACAGGACCTGGAGACAGGACATTCAGTGTAATATTGAACAACCAGTCTGCCATACTATACAGTCAAGGATCAGGCCATGCCATGGTGTTTGACAGCCTTGGTGCTGAAGAGAAGGCTTCTACTATCTCTCAGCGGGCGCCTCCTGCAGCTGTATCAGTACTTTTCCACTCTGTGTCCAGTCAGCAGTGACCAACTGGTTCTAACTGGTTTCAACAGATGAGGTACTAGGTGTCTTAATTTAGAATGCAATGTAGCGTGCAAAGTGAGCAAATAATGTATAAAAAGTTATACGCCTATTATTAGACACGAGCTGGCGATAGCCGGGTGGGATTGTTGTATTTTGACGGAATCTATAATTATTATAATTTTTAAATTTATTATTCTTCTGCTCTTTGATTGCAAATTTGACCCACTAAGCAGAGCAATAATAATGCATATAAACAAATGTTGGCACTAATATTTCATATGTACCGGGCTGCAATAAGCAAACCGTGATATGTATGATGAGGACTAATGTTGGTTTAACAAATAATAAAAGATTAAAATTATCTTTTGATAATGATTTATAACTTTATTTTTGATGCGCACATTTATAGTTGTGCTCATACGTTTACATTTCCTGGCAGAATTTGCCATTTTTCAGAGACTATGAATGATAACACAAAAAACTTTTTTCACTCATAGTTAGTGGTTGGGTGAAGCCGTTTATTGTCAAACAACTGTGTTACTCTTTTTAGTGTAAATTTTTTTAAGTGTAATTCTGTTAAAACCAAAACAAGGTCACGTAGACCAACAAAAATTTAAGCAACAAATGCCAGGAAAATTGTTCGAGATGCAAAGAAAAACCCACAAATACCTTCAGCATAGAGACAACAGCATGTTATCAGAAAATACTGGAGGAAAATTTGCACTCATCAGCCCAGAAGCTGCACATGGGAAATACTTAAAGGTTCCAACATGACAACGATCCAAAGCACAAGGCCAAGTCAACCTGTCATTGTCTACAGCAGCAGAAAGAGAAGGTTCTGGACTGACCATCTCAGTCTCCTGACCTCAGTGTCTTTGAGCCACTCTGAGGAGATCTCAAACGTGCAGTTCATACAAGACAGCCCAACAATTTACAGGAACTAGAGGCTTTTGCCAAGAAGAATGGGCAGCTTTACATCTGAGAAAATAAAGAACCTCATTCACAACTACCACAAACGACTTAAAGCTGTCATTGATGTTAACGGTGCAATACACAGTATTAAGAACTGGGGTATGTAAACTTTTGATCAGGGCCATCTGGGTAGCACACTTGTTTGACAATAAATGGCTTCACCCAACTACTAACTATAAGTGAAAGAAAAGGTTTTTGTGTGGCCTGAAAAAGTTCTGCCATGGTATGTAAACTTATGAGGACAACTGTATGTGGTCAAGGTGTTAATGTACGGTGGAATGTCCGCTCTTGAACCCAGACTGGTTCTGGTCCAGGAGGTTGTTCCGTGTGAGAAAGGAGGAGAGCTGAGTAAACACAGCTCGCTCCAGAGCTTTGGCAATGAAGGGAAGGAGGGAAACCGGTCTGTAGTTTTCTAGCAGTGCAGGGTTAAGAGCAGAAGAGACAGCAGAGGCAAAACGGGAGGGACTGAGTGTACGCAGGATGCGTCGGAAAGTGACCAGCGGTAAAACAATTGCAGTGTCTGGAGAAGTTAGGTCAAGGTTGAGAGTGATGAAGAAGTGATCGGAAGTGTGCAGTGGCGTGACCTGAGTGTGGCGAGTGGAGCAGTATCTTATGTAGATAAGATCTAGTTGGTTACCAGACTTGTGGGTTGCCGATGTGGAAACCTGCTTGAGGTCAAATGATGCAGTTAGGTTAATGAAGTTAGCAGCCTGTGGCTTTTCAAGGTGGATGTTGAAGTCTCCTAATACCACCAGAGGAGTACCATCCTCAGGGAAGGATGAAAGAAGCGCATCCAACTCCTCCAAGAAATGTCCATGCTGACCTGGGGGCCGATAGATAACTACAAAATGACTTTTAACAGGGTGGGTGATGGTAACAGCATGAAACTCGAAGGAGCTGTTGTTATTATTTCCTAAAAAGCCCTATGAGGTTTTCCCCAGATGTTCGGGCCGGTCTTTGACCACAGTAATTTTTGGTCTCCTGTCCAGATTGTCTCCAGTTTCAAGGCCACCACATCCCGCGCTGTTTGTCAGCTACTTCGAGAATTTGTGGGACACAAAGATGGTATCTGGGATGTCAGCACCACCAAGACACAACCTGTTATCATGGGAACTGCCTCTGCAGGTAACCACACTGAATGTTTTAAGAAGCAAAAAAAGTTCAGAGTATGCTAGCTTTCCTCAGGACATGCCGAATAAATGAATGAATTAATGAATGTACTACAGAAGACTAAAACATGTTCAGTGTAACTAGAAAAAAATCAATGTTATGATTTTAGGGAAAACATTAAAAGTAATCATCTTTCTCCAGAAAAATAAATTCACTGTTGGACTTATTTTGAAGTCATAGATCAAATCTTAATTTGTTGTATTAAACACTATCAGGTATTAGTAACTATAGTTCTATGTGAGTCTTTTAAATAATGTTGCTTTTAGGGGAAAGGTCACTGAGAACTTTTTGAGCAGCAGATTGCAGCAAACTGAAGGATAGAAGTCACTGGTTCATGTTGACAGTGTACGGAAGAGACAGCAGAGGCGAGAGACAGCCTTTGAGTTCTATAAAGCGCTTACAAAGCGCTATAAAAGTGTTGTGTATTACTATTTTAACAACCTGTTTTCAGATTTGAGTTTGTGTTTCTGCCTGTTCCCCACAGATCACACTGCAGTGCTGTGGAGTATTGAGACTGGGAGGTGCCTCCTCAAATATTTGGGCCACCAAGGATCAGGTCTGTTCTTCTCATTCATATCACAGAAATTAAAAAATGAGATAACACTTTTAGACTGAGGTTACATTTGCATTTTTTTCCACAGTAAACTCCATCAAGTTCCACCCCACTGAGCAGATGGCTCTCACAGGTAAAGACCATTAAAAAAGAAATGTTAAACATTAAAGGGTGGTTCAGCTGGTGCATGCCACCTCCTCCAGCCACCTCCCCCCCCTCTCTCTCTCTCTGACATTAATGGTGTTGTCAAATACTTATCCATTGCTATTACCTTCGATGGATCCAGGGCGGCAGTGGCTCAGTGGTAAGAGCGGTCGTCCTTCAACCGGAAGGTAGGCGGTTCGATTCCCGCTTGCCCCACAGTTCATACTGTTGTTGTGTCCTTGGGCAAGACACTTAACCCTTGCCTCCAGTGGTGTTCCAGCTGTAACACTGGTGAATGGAACCTTTATGTAACTAAAAAATGTAACACTGTTGAATGTAAGTCGCTTTGGATAAAAGCGTCTGCTAAATGCCTAAAATGTAAAATGTAATGTAAATGGATAACCTGCAGCGTTGTCTCACTCGCAGCATGACTATGTACTTTCATATTTAGCGCGATACTGCCCTCCAGTGGAAGAGCATGTAAATGTTCACTACACACCACTTGCTTAGACTAACAATCAGGTGAAATTTAATAATTTTCCACGGCACACCTGACGATCTCTCATGGCACACTAGTGTACCGCGGCACACTGGTTGAAAAACACTGGATTAGAAAATCTAATCTAGATGTGACTTTAGAGAGCAGTTAAAGTATGTGTGTTTCAAAGTAGAGCTGCTCTCTTTCACCTTTTTTGCCCCCAAAATAATCTAATATAAATAAAACAACAGCCCAATTGGTAACATTTCTAATAAATGACAGCCAGGAATAATTTAAAGACAGAAAAGGTGTAAAAGTATAATCCTCTCTATAACTCCAGGACTTCAAACTGTATCCCAATCCTTTGGAGATCCTCCAGAGGAGGTTAAAGGTTGACTAGTTTATTGTTGATGTGGATCACTGTATATGTTGTGCATACTGTGTCTTTTATTGATATGTGCGCTCACTATCACTGGCTAGGGCCCGTTCATCTGCCAGCTTCAGCTTGTCAGCGTCTTACCCACACCATCAGCCACACAGATGTTACTTTCCATTGGATAATAACTCATCTATGTACACAGGAAAATTATTATTTTTTTAGATATTGGGTTGGTTTTTATCACAAGCAGAGTTAAAAGCCATGTGTCTTTACTGTTTTCAGCATCTGGAGATCAGACAGCTCACATCTGGAGATACATGGTGCAGTTGCCGACACCGCAGCCAGTTGCCGACACCAGTGTAAGACTTTCCTGACACACTGAATGCTTCAGATACAGTTCAACAGGGCATTTGTAAAGGAGGGTCTACAGCAACAATGTAGCACCTGCCCAGGACAATAAAGTTTATTCATTTAAATATTGTTGCATTTTTAGTATATGTGTTACACTGACCTAAATGTAGTTGTGGGGTAGAACAAAAGAAATGCGAGTGAACAAACCAGTGACTGTAAAAGGGGCAGTACATGTTGGAGTGTGACATCACCCATTGCGTTACAAACCTTGAGTTTGAAGCATGGATGTATTATTAAAACTGGATAGTGAGAGAGTTGAAAAACAAAACATGGCCAAATTTTGTCCCATGTTTTCTATCTTTTTCCATTCATTTGAACAAATTTTGTGGTGTTGCCATGTCAGCACGGTCAAAGATGGAACGCCAATGAAAGTTTTTTTGTTTTGAGTGACATGAGGAATATGTATGCCAAATTTTGCCCATTTCCGACAAACTAAGTTTTTGAGTTTAACATGGGTAGGTAATTATTGTATTTCGGTCATCACCACAGCAACACAGTTGAAAATTGGGCATGGCTCCAAGAGGATTTTTTGATTAGTGTGACCAATCAGACAAATGTGCCAAACTATTGCCAAACAAACAAAATTTTGCAGCCTCCCATAGGGATTTTTGTGTCATTCTGTAAGGGGCTCTGTTGCACCAATTCAATTTTTTTTTCAATAAAATGTGTTTAAGCCAGGGTAATACATAATTAATAAGAATTTTATGCAAATTGGACTTTGCGTTTGCGAGTCATTACAATTTATGGGTCATAAAATTCAACATTAAGTTTAAGGCACCACCACTTGGCAACTCAGGTTTTATCTAAAAAGAATTTGGATAAATTTTAAATATAAATAATGATATTTTTTTGTATTTTCACTTTTGTACAGTGCGCGTGTTAGGTGCCGGTGCATTTTTCTTTCCCTCTCCTTTATTTGATGTTTATCTCTTTTGTATATTTTGTATTTGGTGGCTTTCAGAATAAAAACCTGATTAAAACTGAAAAGCCACGTTAACGAGCCAGCCTTGTCGAATAAACCTTGTGAATATGCTGACTTTAAGCCGTTTTTTATGGACGGGTTTGTTTCTGGTCTGGTGACCATGTGAAAGTCACATGGTCGCACGCTCAGTGAGTGGCACTTGCAAGTAACTTTTCAACAGATCTAATTCAGACACAAATGTAGCCCCACCCACTCGATCCACACAGTCCTCAATACGAGGCAATGGAAAACAATCAGGCTTTGTAACTTTATTTACTTTCCTGTAGTCCGTGCAAAAATGATCTTCACCATTAGACTTTAATGCAAGCAAACAGGAAGAGCTCCAAGGACTACAGCTAAACTCTGCAATACCATGAGTTAACATATACTCAACCTGCCGCTTAAGACGGACATGTTTATCTGGACTAACTCGATAAGGGTGTTGCTTGAGCGGCACAGTGTCACCGTCAATGTCATGCATTAATATTGTTGTTTTCGAAGGCACATCAGAAAACAGTGACTTTTTTCATTTAACAAATCAATCAAATCTTCACGCTGCAAATCAGGAAGGTGGGCCAAGTACGCAGGCAAATCACCCAATACCTCAGAGTTTTTTACTTTGTTCGCAGGATTCATTTTCGACTTTGCCGCTAGCGTTGCTTAGTTTAGTTGGTTAGAGGCGGCAGTAGCTCAGTGGTAGAGCGGCCGTCCTTCAACCGGCGGGTGGGCGGTTCACTCGAAACATCCCAAAAACATCATCCCGCTCTCCCCCACATACTGTCGTTGTGTCCTTGGGCAAGACACTTAACCTACATTGCCTCCAGTGAGTGTTCTGTAACACTGGTAAATAGCTTAATGTATGTAAACGCGCTTTGAGTGCCTACTACAGTAGGTGGATAAGCGCTATATAAAAATAAAAATTATTATTAATTATGACGGCAAATTAGGAAGTCAGAACCAGGTAAACGAGCACATTATGTCATGTCCACTGAAACAACGTAGGGGTTTTGATCCCAAATCCTTCTCATTAAATCGACTGTTGTAGTTGAAAAAAGTGTAGAAAACAACAGATGTATTTTGGTGATTTATTTAAGTAAAAAGTAAAAAAGAGTTTAGAGTCATCTTTTGTTCAAAACAAGGAGTGGACATACAAGTCTGTGTGTCCAGAGTTACATGAACAATCCCAATGATATGTAGACAGGCTTAGAATTTATACTGAAATCACAGCAGACAAGAAAAAAATAAAAAACACCAGTTTACGAAGAGTGAGCCATCTAATGTGTCAGCATTTAACTGGTTTTCCCAGAAAACAGACTTGTCTCTGTTTGTGACAATTGTGGCAGTTTGAGAACAGGACGCACAGATTGTCCTGCACGTATCATTCTGCTGCGCTCAAAGAAAGCACGCAAGTCACAAGTATGTGAAGAGAAATGAATCCGGAAAGTATTCACAGCGCTTTCCTTTTTCCACATTTTGTTATGTTACAGCCTTTTCCCAAAATAGATAAAATTTATTATTTGGCTCAAAATTCTACAAACAATACTCCATAATACTAATGTGAAAGAAGGTTGTTTGAATTCTTTGCTAATTATTAAAAATAAACAAAAGAAAAATACTAGAATAATAATAATAGAAAAAAAATGTTATTTGAACCATTGATACTTCCGTGATGCACCTTTTTAAACTAGTTAGGCCTTTATAGTTTCCACCTTTGGGTTAGCTAACAAAAACTGTATATATTCTGAACAGTATTTGAACACATGCAACTGGAGCGTGGTTCATTTAGTGCAGTTGGACAATGAAAAAGTGATTTTAAACCTGCTGAATTAAACCAAACACAGCTAGCGTTAGCTTTTAGCTAACAGCAAATGATCTCCATTCACGAGCAGCAACTAACAAACTAATTAACAAAAAAACTAAGACATATTGGCTAAAAAGCTTTGGAAAACATAGGTTAATTAATAGCAAACTTTGGGTGTAGCAATAAGCTTAACTTTAGCTGACTTAAAATAGTTAGGGGCGGCAGTAGCTCAGTGGGTAGAGCGGTCGTCCTTCTCCCCACAGTTCATACTGTCGTTGTGTCCTTGGGCAAGACACTTAACCCACCTTGCCTCCAGTGACTGTAACACTGGTAATTACATCAGAACAATGTAAGTCGCTTTGGATAAAAGCGTCAGCTAAATGTATAAATGTAAATGCAAATGAGTTAGGCTTCCACAAATCTCCATTTTTGTTCATATATAATGTGCCAATCAAATATCTCAGCCACGCCCCGCAAGTCGACATAGCAGAATTGAGGCAGCTGATTGGTCAGTTATTTATCTTAATATCTTAAGTTATGTGGCAAATATCCATATAATGACAGACATCCCAACCTGCAAAAAGAAAAACCAAAATACAGCTGAATATAACAGAACAATGAAGTAACTATTTACATACACACCAAATGTAGCCTACATGTAGGCCTTTTACTTTTGTTGCAAGCTTTCGTTGTACTTTGTTGATGCTTGCTTCGCAGATTTGAGCAACTAGCCTTGGCAACGAGCCTGAATAATATGCACATGAAATGAAACTTATCAACTCACCTCAACATGCCTTTTGCAATCATTTAACCCGCCATGAGCAATGCTGAAGTCGCTGTTACAAATAGTGCAGCGAGCAAGACTGTCATTATGTTTGACACTTTTAAAACAGGGGTACACTTTCGTGTAGTCTGCCGTAAAATGTGTCTTATACTTATTTTTTTTGTGGCACTCTCCCTCTGCCATTGTGCTCCTGTTTCTAGATAGACATAACTGATTAATTTGTTTTGGGAGAAGAGATAAAAGCCCGCCTACACTGACAATTGATTGGTTGATTTGCAGAAACAGGCCAATCAGGATGCTCTCTGTCTTACAAGCGCTTCACACACACGCACACACACACACCAACTCTCCCGCAACTTCCGGGAGACTTGGGATGTCTGTAATTATTACTGGAATAATAAGAATGTGTTCAAATAAATACGGCAATTTTTGTCTCAAGAATGATGACTGTGACAAAAATAGTGACTCCGTAATTGGCGCAAATTTTTCATTGGAAGTCAATGGGAGCCTAGCTTGATGGAGCCTACTTCCGTATGAGCTTCAAACCCGGAAGCGGGCTTCCTTTGTCCACCCCTTATACTGTCAAAGGGACATGCGTGTCATACTGTTGCCTTAAGTCTGTATGTCGTCTGTATGTCTTTGCAGCAGATGTCCTGTGAAGACAATGTGGATTTCTCAGACAAAGATGAGACAGATGGTGAAGGGGAGGGGTCTAACGACTGTCCGTGCGTGCGTATGGCCACCACCACGTTACGCAGTCATCAGGGTGTGGTCATTGCTGCTGATTGGCTTGTGGGAGGAAAGCAGGTCGTGACTGCTTCCTGGGACCGAGCTGCAAACCTGTACGACGTGGAGACCTCCGAACTTGTGCACTCACTCACAGGTGAGACATGAGGCTTTCTGGTAGAATTGTGTTTTTCGAGTATTGTAAACCTCACAGAGCTCATTAGCCCTTGTTTTAAATGCATATTTTTAAAATTTAGGTTGTCATTTAAGTCAAACCCTATAAAGTCAGAAGTCTTTAATTAAAGTTTAGTTGTATGTAGTATGTATCTGTACATTTACATTTTACTTTTATTTATTTAGCAGACGCTTTTATTCAAAGCGTCTTACATTAAGCTTCAATTCACCAGTGTTGCAGCTGGAACACCACTGGAGGCAGGGTGAGTTAGGTGTCTTGCCCAAGGACACAACAAGAATACAAACTGTGGGGAGAGCAGGAATCGAACCACCAACCTTCCGGTTGAGGGACAACCGCTCAGAGCCATCAGACAGACGTGTACAGCTATGAGAATTCTGTGATGTTAGTGAAAAACTATGATAAAATTGTGCACAGCAGTGCCTACTCTAAACAATTGCATTACGCATGTGTTCAGGCCACGACCAGGAGCTGACCCACTGCTGCACTCACCCGACTCAGCGCCTGGTTGTCACCTCATCCAGGGACACCACCTTCAGACTGTGGGACTTCAGAGACCCATCCATCCACTCGGTCAACGTCTTCCAGGGACACACAGAGTCTGTACACTAATCTTTGTTCATAAACCCATTTATTCCCACTGGCCACATGTCTGCTAGTGCTGGCCTTGTATAAGCGTATAACCAGGTTGAAGTGATGGTCTGGGGTGTTTGAACTAGGGTTTATGTGATATTAGGAGTAGATTTCTGAGTGGGCTGAGTTTGGAGAAGTGGCCAGACTCAGATGCAGTGTACAGCTATATACAAGGAGTCTTGAATATAAATGCAGAGGTTATTTATGGTACTTATTTTGAGTGCGAGGTGATGCTGTAGTATAATGGAGATGAGAAACATCAAAAAACTATGTAGCTGTGTAGGTTTCCTCCGGGTACTCCGGTTTCCCCTACCACCAAAAACATGTACAATATAGGACTACAGATGGAAATGATCCGTTAAGATATAATCTGGTACAAGCATCTCTGCTTTGGCTTAATGTACATTGTACGCTGTTTTAAAAATAAATAAATAAACATTTGTTCAAGACAGACTTTTTGTTAAAAATATATCTTTTTCCCACCGACACTTTAGACAGTGGATAACACCTGTACACTCCTTCTCTGAGCCAAATTTGTTCTTCAAAGTCTGTCCACATAATCGAGGTTTAACAGGTTATACACTAAATATAAACAGCTACTACATAAAAACCTGTATTTTACAAATTCTGGAAAGTCATAAACCATATAAAATTGTGTCTTGTTCATTTTCAGCACTGTGACGTCAGCTGTGTTTACGATGGGAGATAATGTTGTTTCTGGAAGTGATGATCGAACCGTCAAAGTCTGGGACTTAAAGAACATGAGGTCCCCCATCGCAACCATACGCACCGACTCTGCTGTCAACAGGTGATGGACTGTCAATGACACATTCATGTCACGGCCTGTCCGTCCCATTGTTGTCTAGTTCAACCTGTTTGTCAATCTACTGTCTTGTTTTTGTTAGGCCCTGTGAGGCAGTTGTTATTGTGACACTGGGCTGTAAAAATTAAACTGAACTGAACAGTTCTGAAGGCTCACAGATGTTAAACAATTGCCCCTGTGGGACAATAGTTACACTTAGTCTACTCTACAACCATATGTTTCATTTTCTTTTTTTAAAGCTCTTGGTGCAACTCAAATCCCCCTCGGGGCAATAAGGGTTTCATTCATATTTTATTAACAAC
Organism: Perccottus glenii; assembly: GCA_024416835.2. NCBI lineage: Eukaryota > Metazoa > Chordata > Actinopteri > Gobiiformes > Odontobutidae > Perccottus > Perccottus glenii. Next base: position 5,902,162 of record CM044557.2, read on the forward strand.
AGGAAAAGTGTCAGGCCCATTTCTTTTTACACAGAAGTGGGCCGACATAGAAATTAGGTCAAGTATAACATTGAATGCACCTAGTCATTACATTTTTGTAGGTTCACACTTTTTGCCCAAATCAGCTTTTCCACCATTCTTGGACTTTCTAGTTTTGCCAATTTAAATCTTTTGTTAAAACACGCTTAATATGAAGAGCTATTTTGAACTCTTTTCTGTTATGATAATATGCAGTGAAGTTCTTTTGTGCCACTGCTGTTCCAGGATAAGTGTATCGGTCAACCAGAAGATCATTGCTCTTCCTCACGACAATCGGCAGGTCCGGCTGTTCGACATGTCAGGCTTACGACTGACTCGACTACCGCGCACCAACAGACAGGTGAGCCTCGGATACAGCTGGCAGACAACACATTTTATTAAGTTT